>CAKKXW010000001.1:8797729-9229867 GCA_920937365.1 Sphaerophoria rueppellii
CCACTCTATTTATTTTATTTTTAACGAACAGCAATTGACTTATAATTTTTCAGACACTCACTACTCACACTTCATATAAAATCATAGGCATATACAACCCAAGAATTAAAAATCGAAAAAAAATCGCTATTGGATTCAAATTAAAGAAAAACTCAACACAAAATTGTTGTTAAATAATTATATTTCAATATTGAAAAGAAACATACAAAGTCATTTATGGAAGTAAATTAAAAATTAATAAATGCACAAAACTCTGGTACGTCTAGTTGAGTCTTTTTATTTAATTTCGACCTAAAGACTTAATATTTTATAATTTTCTGTCTATCCTTATCCTTCGAAAGTTTTCATTTATTTTTGTTCTCTTTCTCTAACAACGTTCGAAAATGTTTCCCAAGAAAAACCACGTAAACCGATTTTCAACGAAAACTTAAAAAAACATATATTCGCTCTAAATTTAAGTTTAACAAAAAACAAAATAATTAAATAGGAAGGCGCCATAAATTTTATGGAAATAAAAACTGGAATTCAATTCTCAATGGAACGAGAAACAATAGTAGTTATTTTCTTCACAACCATATTTGCTTTTTCTTGCAACTTATTTTTAGCCTACTTAAAAATTACGTACAATATTTACATTTTCTAAAATTCACTGTTTTCTATTAATTATAATAAAAATTAATTAAATGTTCTAACACTAATTAAAATAAATAAAACAAACTTAAGAAAAAACGTTATCAAATAAATAAATGCACAGTTAACTTCGCTTCGAGTCAATTTTCCAGAGAGTATTCTAAGATTCTTAGTCCAAGGAGGGGAGGCGTTTCGTTTAATCGATCGTTATCGCCCATGGATGTTCGATCTTGCCATATTGAATGTCCCTCAGAGTATCGCGCATTTTCTCAAAAACTGGTTTCTCCTGTTCCAAAGTTGGAATGAAGTAATCTTCGCCGAGATAGTTTATTCGGTTAATCGGACTAACAATACAGGCAGTTCCTGCTCCGAACAACTCAAGCAACTGAAATTCAAACACAATAAATTAATGAAACTGTCAACTATGTTGAAATAGTCTTAAAACTTACTCTTCCTTTGCTTAGAAGATCACAAACCATCGGCATTGTGAAGACCTTTTCGCTAACCTTCAATTTACCCCATTGGCGGGCGAGCGTCAGAATTGAATCTCTTGTGATTCCCGGCAAAATCAGGCCGTTCAGCGGTGGTGTGACCAGCTCCTTTTCTATACGTAAACTAATATTGAAATATTGCTAGAATGATGAAAAACGATTAGCCTACCTCCTTGTTCGTTTATATAGCACATGAAGATGTTCATTGTTCCGACTTCGGTAAGCTGGTGGTCTTCTCCATAGAGCCATAGTACTTGTTGCAAGCCCTTAATTGCAGCTTCTTTTTGCACATTGATTGTTGGAGCATAGTTCGAACCCATTTTACGATCTCCAACGCCTCCTGGCCACGCCCTATAATTGAGAAATATTTTTCGATTGAAATGTGAATTTATAAAAATGCTTGAAATTTGAACCTACCTTGTATATCTGGGATCGGCTAGCAACGATACGGCAGTATTGTTTCCACTGAAATAACTTCCAACAGGACACAAGATTGAGTACAACAAGGCAGAGTCTGATGATGCAACTCCAAGAGTAGGCTGAAATCGCACAGAAAACATTAATTTTTGATTCCATAGGGCTTGTTAAGAAGACAAACTTACATCGATTCCAATCATTGTGGGTCGAATGTACAAACTAGCTGCCTCCGAGTGTGGAACCCATTCTTGATCGATTGAAATCAAACGAGCCATGCATTTGATAAATTCTGTACCTTCGAATGTCGGCAGGCCAGAACGTTTTGCTGTCAGATTCATTCGATTCATGTTCATGTCGGGACGAAACAATCGTATTCTACCATCTACACCTCTGTAGGCTTTCATTCCTTCGAAAAGCTTAAAATAAATGAAAATGAACATTTAAAAATTACGAACAAAAATGCTGACCCTCTTCAAAACTGGACAAACAATTGGAAAACAATAAATTGGAACTCTCTTATCAGTTTTTATTTATCAAAAAATTGCATTTCACTTTGTTTTATATATGCACTGATACATAAGAAAAAGTATCTGGTTTTCAAAACCAACATAAACTAGTTCTTTTCAGTTCGACCTACATCAATGAATAACGGAGGTTATCAGTCTCAAACGACTTGGGATCAAACATTTTTGTCTGGTCATGTTGCAAAGACGAACGAAATAATTTTGGTTAGAAACATACAAAAGAACTCAAAAGGAAAGACATAAACCTATTATCTTGTTCTAGTTTCATTTTTAATTGAAAGACGTCTATATATTATCAAAATCTACCTTAACATAGACGGTAGACTGGAAGGGACCATTGTGATTTATCAATAAAACCGGAAACGGAAGCCAACTTTGAATTGGGGTATTTATAGAAGATCCAGCTGATTTCTAACTAACACAAACATTTTAAATGCATTTAGACTTACCTCCACAGCATAATGTAAGACTTTCGCCGCAGGATGTAGAACTAAATTTTCCAGTCTTGTAATTTCTGGCTTCTGCCAGCCGCCCAAACTCCGATGGTATTCACACTTTAACATGTGATCTGTGAAATGTTTGCCAAAGCCCAAATCATCTGCATCTGGTTTTGGCTGAAGTTGTTGTGGTGTTGCCAATCTGACACTCAAATCTTTTGCCTGAAGAACATAAATTCATATTGAAGATAGAGAAATTCGAAAACATAATTTTGAAAAATATTTGCTCACATAAAACTGTTGGCCAACATCATCGTCGTGTATGATTGGAGCTGGAATTGTCTGATACTGCGGTTGTATTGTGGTTATTTGCAAATGATCGTCATCATCGACTTTTTGTGAAGTTTTCAAAGATTGTTTGCTGCACAATCGAATATTTTGCTTAATGAAACCAATAAGCCGGTGTTGGTTGCGGAAAAGTTCCTGTAAAAATAGATTTTTGAAAATCAAACTTCGTTGTAACTAAATTTTGTAACGAAGGAAATAGGTTCTAATGTATTCCAGCAACGGTAAATTCAACACGTGCAATTTATTCTCAACAAAACGCTTTAAAGACTAGCTGCATAGGTATTTGTTCTCGCCTAGTCAAATGAAAATATGTAACGGTAAGTATATTAGCCTTGTAAATATTTATTTTTTGACCTTTCAATAGGTCCCAACAACAGGCAGTTCAAGTGGAATTGCATTTATGTTGATTTTTTGTTTTATTTAGGTAATGGTTAAGGTTTTATTCGTTTCACATTCATTACTAATTTAAAGATTACAAACATAAAATCTGAACAAAATTTGATAAAAAGGACGGACTCTTTTACAGCAATAGCTGGTAGAGGTACCCTCATTACAGAAAAAGGATTCATTATTCCGGAGCACATGTTCAACTTCTTTTATGTAAGTTTAAAATTCAAGAACTTAACGGTAGGTATCTGTTCAACTTGAACAGTTAATTAAAGGTTATAATTATAACACAGGTACCTTTATATTCCCATTTTCTTTTGACCAACGATGAATATTGGTTAAATCTTCATTCACTTCCACTGCTGCATTTTCAACAAAACCAAATGGAAAACTTTTCCGTATCTGAACATCATCAGCGTACATATCAATTTGACAGTTTTGGATGCAAGAAGGCAAATCCTTGATGTATGTACATAGAAAATAAAAGTGGACCCATTATTGAGCCCTGTGGAACCCCTCTGCTCAACATGAGAAATTCAGACACGGAAGAATTTACCATAACTGCTTGTGATCTGCAAGTCAGATATGAATCTATTAACATCGCCGAAGAGATATTTTACCGGCGGAAAAAAAAGGTGTGTGCCTTTATAAGGTCGAAAATTGATAATAGACATATTTTGATTGTTTTTAAGTCGAGGTGATAAGGTTTAAGTTTTTAATCAGTCAAGTTCAAGGAAAGTAATAAGCACTGACATAATTGAAATAATTATTTTCAGGTGGATTACATGTAAGAAAACAAAAATATATTGTGTGTGATTAGTTGCTATGTAAATAATCTTTTCTAGTAAGATAGGTGCTGCATGATAGGTTAGAGTTGATTGACGTAATGATTTGTCTTTAATCTTATTTAAACATAACTGGGACGTCTTTAACAACGATAAGCTTCTGCATCACTAAAAATTCATGTGCATGCATACACGTACACAAATATACACGTGCCAACACTACATGCATGTTTTTATCCATTTTGCGTTTTCAAAAGTATAGTGCTGGAATTCGACATCTGTCAAACTAAGTTGTTAAACAAATTTTTATTTTCAGTTGAAAGTCTGACATTTGCAAAAATGGATCGCTTAACTATCGCACAACACATACAAATTGTTAAAACCTCCAAAAAAAATGGTGATTCTACAACAGCCACATATCACGCTTTAAGAGGAGATTATGAACAACATAATAGTCGAACTACGCAAGCAATTGGCAAAATTGTGAAGGGACTGGATTGATTACAGATATTGCTAGGTCTGTGCATCATTGTTTCGCTCGTACCACTGAAAACATCGCTGCTGTAAGTAAAAGTGTTGCCGAAGACCGAATGTGTCGATTACTCGTCGTTCTCAGGAATTAGGAATGTCTTACGGCGCATAATGACGTATTTTGCATTTGGATCTACACTACATCCATATAAAGTCCAGCTCACACAACAACTGAAATCAGCTGACCAACGTCGTAGATACGTCGAATGGGTGCTTGGGTGCTTGAACAACAGGCGATCAACGGCGATTTTTCGAACAATATTTTCTTCAGCGGCGAAGCACATTTCTCACTCGTGGGTATGTTAATAAACAAAATGGTCGTAATTGGAGTTGTGAGAAATCCTCAAGTAATTGAGAGAGGCCATTACATCCACAAAAAGTCACTGTTTGATGCGCTCTTTGGTCCGGAGGTGTGATTGGACCTTACTTCTTCGAAGCGTTATGGTCATATGATAACCGACTTTTTTTGCTCTATTGAAGATACGACTTGCAGAATATGTGGTTTCAACAACGGTGACGGTGCCATATGCCACACAACTCTCTCGACTTTATTCAAAGAGACATTTTCTAGCGTAATTTCTCGTCGTGGCATTATCAACAGATCATGCGATTTGACACCGCTGGACATTTTTATGCAGACCAAACTTGTTAACTCTTGAGGACACAAGAACCAACATCCTTGAGCAAGTTCAGTGTAATTCCAATATCTTTCCATTATCATCAATCAGTTTATTTTGTAAACCTAGTTGACAACAACAGTGCAAGCAATTATTATATCCATTAAGCATAAACAGAGTTTCGTTTATCGTGCTTGAACTTTATTTCCAACATTCGATGTTTTTTTCACTTCTTTCTAACATCACAATTTCCATAACACAATGCATCTCTTGTACGAGAAAGATTGCAGGAAAACAATGTTGCAAAAGATTAATCATTTCCCAATGGTCAATAATGCAAGAGGCAACTAACCTGAGCCTGACGAAGACGATGACGAGTGACTGTGACTGACCAGTGGGCAGTGACTACAGAGGCACAGCACTACCAGTGACGTGACTTAGAAATAGAAATTATGGAATATAAACTAGACTACGATTGAAATTTGTCATTGATTGTGGGTATTTATTATGAGCTCTCTCGAGCTTCCAAAAATTGCCGTAGCGGACGGTTTTTCACGTCCTCATGGCGGGGTATTGGTTAAAGTTTTCAACTAGCAATAATCGCACCTCGGTAGGACCTCATTGGTTACGATATCGCCTCTGCGCAAAGCTAATGATTGCTGATTTTCTTCTTCTACTTAATAATTTTCTTACAGCGATAGAATGTGAATTTTAATAAAATAAAGCACAAAAAATTACCTAGAACTAACCCTAATTTTCAAACGCTAACAAAATATACTTCATCCCTATTAAAACACAAAATTGAAATTCCCACTACGTCTACGAGTTCGAGCTCCGAGGGTTGTTTTCGTACATTTCTATTTCTACACTGAATAGGGATGCAAGATATGTACCAGAACTACACATCACGTGTTATTGCAGATTGCAGTGCACAAGCACACTGGACACTGGTCATTGGGCATTTAAAATCATTGAACTCCTGAATGCACCATTGTCCATTATGCACTTCGAAATCAAAACAACACAAACCGAAGAGCAATGAGTTTATTAAAGTTGTGGAGTTCTCCAATGATTTACTTGCACCAACAGTTGGTTGTCAAAAAAATGTAAAAGTTGAACTCTCTCTGAGTAAGACCTGCGCATAATAAGTATGCAACAACATACATTCATCCCCTCAAATTAGAATTGCTCATTCCAACCTCACCTTATCAATGCAATGGAAAAAAAGATGGCAAAACCGATAACGAACACTATTGTGTGGCTTTCGAAGAGCATAATTTTGGTGAATTTCATTTCATTTGTTCAATATGTCAAGTACAAGTACTAACCTAACCTATGTCCATCTGCCACTTATTTAAATAAATTATAATCAAAAAACTATTCGTAGTAATTAAAATAGCATAATAATGAACCAGACAGATATTTCGCAATATGGGGTATAAGGTAGGTGTTCAAACCGAAATCAGGGATGTTGATTCTGATACATTAAAAACGACTTGTTAAAAGTGTTTAAGAAAACATAGCAAACAGGAGTTGTGTTAGAAGCAGTTTACTTTTGCTTGCAGCACTGTCGGCCGTTGCATACTTAATAATTTATTGCAGAAGTACCTAGTAACTGCTGTAGTGTCCGTAGCTTAGTGGTTAGGTGCGTTGGCTGCTAAGCACAACGTCGTGGGTTTGAGTCCTACTCGTGCCCATAGTTTTTATTTCATCTTTCACGGGCACTGCTTCTGCGAAGAACTGACAAATCTTCCAAGAGTATCATCTGTCATGAAAAAGTGCTCCTCAACTTTGCCGTTCGGAATCGGCGTTAAATTGTAGGTCCCCTCAATTCTTCACACGCACCTAGAGAATTGTTGATGAGAGTAAAGGCTGAACTACATTGAAACACAAATTGTAAAAACTACAAAAAGTGTTCGTATTGAGAAATTTGTGCTCGATCATGGTCTAGCTTTTGTGCACGCTCACTTTATAAAAATGAGAGGGAGATATTCAGTTATGCATTTGTCGAAGCAGTACAGAACATAATATCCACTGTTCTGTACTTTTTGGCACTTTGTGTTCCGATGTAGTTCAGCCTTAAGCCACTTAGGCCTTGGCTCTTCAAGAGCTGTCGCGCCACTCTATTTTATCTGGTAGCTGCAGTATGTACTGTCATTTCTCTTTTGACAACAAGAATAGCTGTGAAGTTGACAGCCCTGATCATAACCATAAGAATGATTAAATTATCGCAAATTTGTTCGTAACATTCATTTTTTAATCATATTCACTAAATATTTTTTATAGAAAAACGCGCCTCCTCGAAGCATGTTCTTGAAAAGACGATTATTCGGGCAAGTTTTATCAGTTTTTTACTCCAAAAATTGTCTAGGTGAATAGGAATTCGGAGTTTATTCATATCCACATTTCTTTTTATGTATTTGAAACCTAAGATTTAGGTATTGTACTTTACAATCCAAGTTTAGAACCAAATCTCACGAAGCTGCCTGAAGACTGAGTTTAAAAGATATACATTTCTTCATGGTCAGCAACTCGCAAAAACTGCCAATGCTTTAATTTAGACAAATCACTACAATTATCAAAGTAAAGAAAAAAAACTTGTTCCTGAAAAAATGTTCCTCTCAAAACCAGACAGCATTTAAAACTTGCTTATCAGGTCTGCCTCCAAACTGTCAGAAGGTGAATTTTTACCATTTTTTTCGATTGTTCCATGTCTAATAGTCTGATGTCTGATAGATTTGGCAAAATATCTGCCTTATCATCGTGAAAGTGATATGCCGTTAAATCTAATACATTCAAAAACATCGTCCAATATTGCACTTGGGCCGATATGATGATGTTGGCGCTTGGTTAAGTCAGCACCGCGTTTTGTATGAAGTCGGCAAGCTCTTATCAAATCCAATGTAACATTAACCCTATATTTAAATTCAAGATTAAAGGCTCTGCGTCAATATTAATTTTAATTTAATCACCATGGAAGCCAATAAATGTTTTTTTTTTTTTGTAATTTCAATCGAGCGAGAGGAATTTCGCCGAACTCATTGAATTAATTCACTGACCGTTTGAGGCAGTTGGAAATGGGTTTTTTAAGCAACAAGAGCCTAATTTGCAAAACGAGTTTCTTTTTCTCTTGTAATACTCTTAAATGTAATAGCAGAGCAAAAAATTTGAAAAAAAAACAAGAATTTGTAAATATTCAATAAAAAAATTATAATTCATAAATTCTTCACAAAACGCTTACCTTTGCACTTATAGCCATTTTAAATTGTTTTTAATTTTGTTTCTTGAATCGCTTAATGAAATTTTAATTTAAGTGAACACTTTTCTCTGCTAAGCACAGACTTTTTTTTCTTTTTTTTTGTAAAATTCAAATTTCACTGGTAGTTTCAAGAAATATTATGTTTCTTGTTTCACTTAAAAATCACTTTAATATTTTTTCTTTCCCAAATAGATTTATTGAATTTTTCTAGATTTTTTTATATTCCAAATACTCGAGAAATGATTATATTTAAATATTAATTTTTTAAATCAATTAAAATTAAAACGTCTATAACTGTCCGGTGTCTGATTAAAAACTGAAGTCGGTTGCTTCGGAAAGTCTTCTATCTATAGAATGCCACGATCGGCAATCACCAATAGCCCAAACACAGATACTCAACACATTGAATTGTTTTGTATATAGTTGTTGTCTTGTTATTGACGTTGAGATACACGCTCTTATATTTTGTGTTATCAATTTTGTACTAACCACGAGTTTGAAGCTTGAAGGGGATCATTAAACCAAGCCGAAAACCAATATTTTGAAAAAAACTGGCTTGCACTCTCTTCGATTAACGAACACTGTCGGCGATAAAGTTGATTGAAATCGTTACCAAAAAGTTGAGAACAAGTATCTTATGTAGATCGTTGGCTTTTGATCATCAAGCTAAAATGGTTTGCCACTGTTCTAATATTGCTTCGCAATTTGTTCAGTAAAATTGTAAGGTTGTCATTGCATTCAAGGTATCAGCACGGCTGTATATGTGAAATATATGTTACATATACAAATGATAAAAATCTTAAGTTTTGATGACTTCGTCTGAAAATCTGGCCAAAGGCAAATTGGTTTAAATCGTCCAACGACACAATAAAAAGCTTAGTTAAATGTTAATCAAACCAAAGTCGAACCAAAATATATACTTAGTTATACTTTAAGGTGGCGCTACCGTCCGTTGTGGACTTGGGCCTCAGTCAACAGTCTCCGCCAGCCAGCTCGGTCAGCTAAGCTAGATGTGCTCTCAAGTTGATTGAGGTTCTCTTCCACTTGTGTGCACCGCCTGAGTCGCGATCTTCCTCTTCTTCTACGTCCCTCGGGAATAGTGTGGAGGTCTTTCCGGGCCGGAACATTGGGTGTTCATACCCGCTCTAAGTGACCGAGCCACCTGAGTGTCTGGACCTTCTCTTCTGGCTGAGGTTCCATGTCGTTGTAAAGTTCGCTGTTGAATCTTCTTCTCCATTCCCCATCAATGCACACGGGTCCAAAGATGACCCGAAGAACTTTCCTCTCGAAACAGCCTAAGACACATTCATCCGATTTTGTCAAGGTCCATGCTTCTGCACCATACAGCAGGACTGGCATGATGAGGGTGTTATATACTTTTACCTTAGTTGCTCGAGAGAGGGCTTTCCCAGCCAATTGCTTTCTAGCCATAAAGACAGCGATTACAAAAGTTATTCTTCGTCTGATCTCGGCGCTGGTGTTATTGCTCGTGTTTATAGCGGTTCCTAGGTAGACAAACTCTCTCTACTACATCGAAATGATATGCGTCTATTGGGACTATCTGTCCGAGCCGTCGTGTATGGGTGTCCTCCTCGAAGACAGCATATACTTCGTTTTGCCCTCATTTACCGCTTAGACCATTTTTTGCTGCTTTCTATTCTCACAAAGGCGCCATTGACATCACGCTGTGTTCTTCCCATTGTATCAATATCATCGGCGTACGGGAGAAGTTGAATACACTTATGGATGATATGTGCCTCTGACGGCAGGATTTTGTACGTCGTCGCCGATATACAGTCTACAGAAGTGGTCTTTCCAACTCCCACCATTGGCTGCGATTCTACTATGAAGTTCCCTTGTATATCTCTGCAGGCATCGGTGCTTGCTCGATAACCTTGAGCCAGCTGTTTTATCTTCAGATAAAACCTCCGAACTTCGTTCCTGCTGTTGGATTTCTCAACATCTTCGATCTGACGTTTCTCATGCTCTCTTCTTTTTCTCTTGGGAAGCCGGCTTTGCTCTCTCCTCTTATCCTCTTAAAGTTACACGAGCAGCGCTTGTCCTGCTATGCAGCGCAGCTATGTATGTATATGCCTTCCTGCTTGCTGCATGGGCCTGCCTGCATTCTCGTCAAACCAGGGTTCGTTGGGGCTGTGTGAAACCTGGCACATTAGAGGTGGCCGGTCGCCGGTATCTCTAACTGCTTTCTGGCAATGTTGCCACTGGTCTTCGATACTTGATGTTGGCGGCATAGGACTTCTTAAGAGGTTACTTGACACTCAATCAGAGAACGATCTGGCGATCTCTGTGATTGTAGCCGTTCGACGTGAATTTTCTTGCAGCATTTCCTTATTTTGCCGTTGTCGGGATATTCCTATTTCCTATAGCACTTCGACGAGGCAGTGGTCCGAGTCTATGTTGGTTCCTTGGAAAGTACGAACATCTAGAATCTAGAAGTAAGTTACCATTAAGTGGTGACCATATGACATGAGATGTTGATGGAGTATTTATAACGAAACCAGTGTGAGAAAAGTACTAAAAAAAATGTTTTAAGAAAGAATAATGCCGAAAAAGAGCCTCTTCCAGATTCAACGTGAGGCTACTCGTAAGGTAGGTATATGAATCTTTAAAAAAATGCACCGTCATCAAACCTAGCAATTGCTTAGCTTATAAAATTAACAGTTGCACACCAATCCTAGTCCTACATCAAAATAATATACCTGCACAAAAAAAGGAAGAATATAAGATAACAACATGTTGAAAAATAAAGATAAAAACACGTGCTATGTGTAAACAAAAACAACAAACAAAATACCACACTCAAGCTGAATAAAATGCGTTTTATACTTAAAATTCAAGGGTGAGATTTGAGGTTTATTTGTAAACAGTGGGATGATGCAATGTCGTATATCGACGTCATCATAATCAAATCATTCAACTATTCAGATTGATACTCCGAAAAAAAGACCGCACACAGTTTGGTGTTTCCAGTTTTGAGTTTATGTACGTTTGTAAGATAGATGCAGTATGAGCAATTGAAATTTAAGATGAGGAGAAGAGAAGGCAGATGTAGATGTAGAATTGTGGATGCATCTTATCTGCTTTATTTCAAAACCATTTGGAGTATTAAAATTGCTTATGAAATTGTCAACGAATTTACAAGACGTCTACTATTATTCTAAAACGCATTTAGTTATTTTTTTCAAGAGCTTGTTTTCAGTTAAAATTATAAACTTTTAAGTATGTATGTATGTTTTGTACATTTTACCTACATACTTTTAAAAATAGTATAGAGTATAATATTTTTTTTATGAATTATTAGTATTTCTATTGTATTGTAATCCCTTCCAAGATAAAAATTAGTAATAATCATAAACAGGAAAACATAAATGTTAACAATATAAGTGCAAGTTTTCATAAGAGTGTTTACTAGAAATCAGAACGCAACCTTCAAAATAGAAATCATTTATCTAGCTCTCAGTGAAAATGAAAAAAACATGAAAAGAATTGACAATAACAAAACGTCATTTACAATAATAATTGTTAGCCTGATATTCTACCTAAACGGATGTTTTTGATAAGCACATTTATAATTTTATTCTACCTTTCAGTTGGGTAAACAAAATATTCAACTCACAACGCGCCATATTTTTGTTTTGCAAAAAAAAAAAAACGCACTATCGTAGTTCCTAATATGTACATATATTTTTGATGTAAAAAAAACCTTTACCTACGTAGTCATTCATCAGCGGCTTAGCTCTCTTGGGATTGCGACTTTCTTATGTATTTTTGTTATTCATAAATATCATTTGAAAAACAAGTTGATTCTATTCAAGTCGACTTGTTTTATATAAAACTTGCTCCGCTAGTCGTCTTTCTCGTTCAAAAAATTTGTCACAGTTGTCCCCGAGATAGCGCATTTTGTTTTGTACAAAATTATTCCACTTTACACAATCGAAAAAAATTCCACATTCTGAGGATAAGAATGTAGGCATTAGATTCGAGAAAAAAAAAAACCTGACTAAATATTGAAAAGCGAATGAGGTGGTTTGATGTTTACTGATTTAAAGATAGATGTTAATGTTTGTGCACGTTGGTGGAGGCCTAGTAATAAGAGTTGTTTTCGCTTAGAATTTGGATTCAAAAATAAAATGATAAACAATTATAATTTATAATGCCTTTGGGGGCTCGATTAGAAGGCCAGTACCTTTCTTAGATTTTTTTTTCACCAAGCCCCCTTATAGTCTGACTTTATAAGGTTGCAAATTCTTTTTAGATTAAACTTAAGGCTACACAAAAAGAGGGTAATGTTCGAGATTCTACGGATTTTTTGAAGTTTTATTCTTCTTTCTTGTTAGTTTGGAGAAGTCGAAGGTTATGGCTTCCGGAAAGGTGGAGGAAGAGCAAGTGAACGTGAACGGGGGACATATGATAATGGGAGAATCGAAATATGAATATTTGGGGGTTTATATCACGAAAAATAACAGCATGGAAAGACATCTTACGAAAAAGTTATAAACAGCAAAAAACACTATCAATATTACATGGCCATGGCCACCAGCAAACAATTTCCCTTCGAAAATGAATCATTAATAACTCTTAAAGTGAAGAAAACATCCGAATATGAATTCCTTTATGATTCGATTTAGATCAGAAACATTGGGTAACGTGACACGGATATGAATTTTTTTTATGACTCATTTATGATTGGAAATTCCTTCATTACAACGAATGTAAATAAGGCCCTCATATATTCAGTGAGTGGATTATATATATGAACTTTTTCTGAATTATATAAACGATTCAAATACGATTCATTTTAATGAAGGAATATAGGGTTTCAATTATTCGTTGAAGTTTTTTGTTTGATTCTTACTCTGTTAAGGTTTACACTTTACTGTTTTCTTTTTTTTTTTTTTTTTAATGAAATACTTCTCAATTGTATAATAACTGACGTCCGCACTTAACAAAATCTTTACTGAAGTGAAAAATTTTAAAATTCGTTAAACATTGTTCGATGTCTTCTCGCGACACGGCCCCGTTATAATTGCCCCTTCGCAAAAAGAAATAAGGAAAAAGAGATCATTCGCAAGTTCGTTTTCCTTTATTTTTATGTACAAATCCTTGAGGATCTTCTAATATCCTCTTTGTGCCTGTGCACATTCATATTTAACTCACATACATGAATCAAAATCGAAAGTCAATATGCTCGTTTTGTTTCGCAAGTAAAATTTTGTGGATTTTTTGTCCATCTTCAAAATATACTCAGAAAAATGAACGTTTTTCAGAGTAAATTTTGTTTTTTTTTGTTTACTGAAGGAAATCTGACCTTCACCAAAATGTTTGCTGGGAAAGAATCTTCACCAATACACATATAGCCAACAGTAGCAAATACAAAATATTTGAATCGGTAGCCGAGGCAACATTGCTGGCTGTATGCTTGTCAAGTTTGGGGAAGTGGGAATTATGAAATCGCTGAAAAGCTTCTCCGATTTTGTATCAAAAGGATATTTCGACTACCACGGATTGCCATGCTTGAAACCGGTATCTCACCTCTATTCATCACAACACTTAAATTTGCAAATGGAAATGTCGGATGAGCGGCTCCCGAAAAAAGCAGCACTTTAAGCTATAAAAAGCAGATCAGGCTGGTTTAGAGAGTGAACACAGCTATCTGAAAAAGTTTATATAGAACTTGCGTTGGATGATCGTTTTAGATTGAGCTTCGCATCTGAAGCTGAAGGATCTATCCACAGGACGTTGTATAGTAGGCATAACCATAATATTAACCAAAGGAATCACTTCCGCGATGAATACACGATCAACCAAATTTCAATGATATTCAGATTAAGAGGTGAACTGCTTAGTATCAACTTCATTCCCTCTTCGTGAAGATTTGCCCTTTTCTGTACGCATTGTGTAATATGGGCGAAAGAGAGGACATTTGTCATTTTATCGGTAGATGTCCGGTTCTGCATGAAAAAGAAGCCATATTTTTGGAAGCAATTTTCTATATGAAGAGCAGATCATCCAATATTTAAATGAAGCTGAAGTACCAGTTCTGTTCCAATTCTGTAAAACAGCATTAGATTATCGTAGCAGAATTATCAATGGAAACTTTTAAACAGATTTTTTATTTATAACATTTATGTAAAAGAAAAAAGGGGTATTTCTAATTAATGTATAAAGTTGTCATGATTATGCGACGAGACAGCATTATGATGCCTCATGTGTTTTTTACTTTGACAACATACTAGTAAATTCAAAGCACAACATGACAGCCTTTTTGAATGGAATGACATTTTTGGAGGTGTGTGTCTGCAGAAATTGCAGTCTCGATCTCGACTTCTTTTTCAGTTGGCCTTCTTTTCTTGATTCTCCTCACGTTTATTCCCCTTTTGGTACCAGAAACTTTCGAAGTATGTATCAGAAACCAGATGTTGTCTAGTTGTCTTGCAAATTGTGTTTACACATAAATTATATCGAAGAAAACGACACGACTACGCGACGAGCCCAACAAATCCAACCAATCAGAAAACAGTTTTTTAAATAGGCCTTGACGCTCCCACTGCGAACAGGTTATTTGGTAGTTTGCTTTATAACTTACAATTACACCGATCACCGATACCGAAGCCAAGAAAGATCTGGAAACTTAATCAATCGTGAGAGTAACGTACTCGTTTTTAGTACACTCACCTGTTTGATCGGAATGTTTGTTTTCTTTATTTTTAGTAATGATTTCATAGTGTTAACTGGAGCGGAGCATTAAACGTTTCTTAGAAGGTGGCAATAGGATCTACTAACGGGAATGTTCATGATGTTCATCTCTGTTTGTAAACGTTTTCATTTGATCATTTTGATCATTTGAACAATGATTCAATAGTAAATTTCTTATATTGATCGTTTGTTTTAGAACTCGGTTGAATATAAAAGCAATAATAAATACCAATCCGGCATTGCATTGCAATCACTGAAACTTGTTTGTTTTCTCATTTTGAGAATAACAATGACTTAAGATATTTTGATATTGATACTCAGTTTTTGGTACGCATTATTTTTTGTGTAAGAAAAACTCGTGTTTCGTGTTATGCTTCGCAATGATAGTTTCGATGTGTAGGTGTAAGTAAAAAAGGGGCACGTTTCTTGCATGCGTAAGTAATTCACATATACATACATACTAAAATTTTGTTTTTGTTTGTTTTGCTTCTATAAAGGTTTCTATAAAGGTTTCTGTAAATATTTTTGTTTTTCATGTTACCCGTCTTAATAGTCCAGGATGCCGTGAACTGCAAACTTGACGGAATAATTTTCTCAAAACATTCCTAAATGCTTTTAATCCCCTCTTTTTAGTTGTTTATAAAGATTTGTCTGTATGAAGCAGCATCCATTAATCTTTAAAGTGCGCACTTTCCGGGAGCAAATGTCGACTCTGACCACTTTCTGGTAGTACAAAGCTTAGGAGCTCGATTATCAAATGAAAAAACACTGCCTCCAAGACAACATAGGTTCCCTTTGCACCCCAGAAATGCCAGAGACTACAGTGATCGCCTGAGTGGCGACTCTCCGCGCCGTCCTCCCAAATAAAATCACAGATGTCAACACCTTGTGGAACCAATATCGCGAAATAATTAAAAATGACCGCAACCCTGAACCACATGGTTACACCACTCCCGAAAAATACCGTGTAGATGGAATGCTTTATGAAGAGGCGGAAATGCACGCTGCAAGTGTAACGGAAACAAGGAACAAGAGAGTCCAACAAAAAGAAGAAATTAGAAAAAGACCGTGCGAAGGAAGAAAAGAGCATCCGCATTTCTCAGCTCAATGATCTAGAAGAGTCTCAGGCCAAGAACAACACACGACGAGAGAAAGACCAGTGAATGAAGACCCAGTCCCAGCCCCCAGCACAGAAAAAGTAGAAAGAGCCATTTAAAAGCTAAAAAATAACAAGTCCGTCTGGGTTGGATGGCATACCTGCGAAACTCTTTAAATATGGAGGAGCTATTTTGATGAAAAAGCATGCACAAGGTCATCAACAGAGCAGTCCACTGACTGGTCGATAAGCTCCATATGTGCCCCATCTCAAAAAAGGTGATCCTTTCTCATGCAAAAACTACTGAGAGATATCCCTGCTTAATGTTGCATACAAAATCTATCCAACGTACTGTGTGAACGTCCTAAAACCAATTCAGTGTGATTTTGGGCCAGACTAAATCCTGGAAAAGTTCAACGAATTTCAAGTAGAAACCTACAATATTTTCAAAGCTGCTTATGATACCCAGCATCCATATCGTCAAGAGCTTATGGTTGCGATGTCTGAATGCCACATGAAGCTTAACAATACGCAGTGCAGTGGGCAAATGGGTAACAGCTAATCGCAGTTGTTTCAAACATTCTCAGGGTTCAGCCAAAGAGGTGCGCTGTCATGTGATTCCTTCAACATAGTCTAGAGCAGGTAGTGCGCAATGCAGGTGTGAGCACGGAAAACACGATCTCCAACAATCCACTCCAACTCCTAGACTATGCGGACGACATAGGCTTAATCGGTCGATCCAAGAGAGCTGTGCTTGAGACCTTCACAGGGATTGAAGAACAGTCGAAGCTCGTTGGTCTTGAAGTGAATGAGGACAAAACAAAGTACATGCTACCAACAAACAAAACAACATCTGTCCACCGCCTAGGACAACAAAAGCAATTTGGTTAACAAACATCAATCCTACAAACGATACCTTAGTGGAGATCCGAACATTTCTCGAACCGCTACATGCTGCTTCGGTTTTGCAAAACAACTGGGTTCAAAACTCCTCACTCGAACGACAAAGTGTCTGCTATACAAAACTTACGACGACAAGTAAAAAAGGGAAATTGATAATGGTACTTTCGACAAAAAATTCTTCGATGGATTTTTCGGTATCGTATGAGACGACGGCCAATGGAGAGAAGGTTTGACCGCGAACTGAACAAGCTGTACCAAGATGTTTATAAAGGTCTAGAAAGCCAAGAAAAACGACTACATTGGCTAGGCCACATCGAGCGAATGGACGACAACGCTTCAGCCAAGAGAGTCTACTCATCGCAGGCGCCCAGGTTCGAGACGACAACGAAGCTTGGTTTTCGGCGACTGGAGAGTGCTTGCGAGGGAATGTTTCCGATGGATGGGTGCAGTGTCCTTCATGGATTGGAAGCCAGTTTAAGTAAGTAAGTAAGTATTTATGAACAAAATCTTTTCACATTCGGAACCTTTGCGAAGTTGAATCTTACATCTGCTTGATTTTGAATAAATGAACAGTTACTGTCGTTTTCCATTGAAGTCCCATCCCGAAGAGTCCAGAAGTCTTCTGAAAACCTTCCATTGGACTGACTTCTACAGAATAAATGCTTCTGATGAAGAGCAGAACACTTCCGTTGTTGTGACATGTTATTTCTTTATATAATAATCTTCCAAAAACATGACTTTCAATTTCGGCCGCATTTTTACTTTATCTTCTTTCTTGCCAACCCAAGGCAACAATCATATACAATTATTATTATTAACAGAGCTTTTTCTCAAAGCCACCTCAATTAAGCTGATAAACAAGTGAATCCCTGCAAGTAACATTTCGACCCCCTGCCAACTTATTTTGTAAGTTTTATTATCATCATAATGATTCTTATTCTTTTTTGCAGAATCAAAAAAAAAAAACGCGTCAACGTCATAAGCTTATCAAACGAAACACAAACAATATGAAAATAGAACAATTTACATACATTCAAATCAAAAGACGCATGATTTCATCGTCATTCACAAGTCTTGTCGTATTCCGTTTAATCTGATTGATTAGCTTTAGAAGTCATCAACAGATGGCCAAATGCGGATTTAGCCAGAAATTCGTTAAAGCACTCAAAGATTGCATGAATGTAATTTCAAAACATTTTGTACTTACAAAATGGATTGAAATCGCCAACACTTCTACTTTTTGTAATCCTGACTCTACATAGCCTTATTTTACGCCCTTTTCCCCTAAGTTATTTCTCCATACTTCACTTCTTGTATTCCTATCTACAATAATTGTAGCCCGCCAATGACCGACGATAACGCGCATCATCAATACAAGCTTTTCCTGTGCATGTTTGAACATCGCTTCCCCCCTACAAATTGAAATGCACTTCAAAAACCATAGATAAAAAGTGTATTTAATGTCAATACTCAAATTAAAGTACCACGCTCCATACGTCTCAGAACAAAGTCATGATTCAAAACAACTCTAAACACAAGTTGTAACGGTTCATATAAAATGCAGTCCGCCATTTATTTTAAAACCATTCTCCTTGCTTCCTTTTGTTGCCTCATCCAACAGGCAAAAGCAGTAAAAGATGGAGGTACTATTGCAATATTTTTACATTCTATTGAAGAATTGAATTTTCCGTTCATTTCAAGATGGCAAAATCTTCAACGGACATCTTACTGGAAACGCCAACACCAAACACCAGGTGTCTCTTCGAACAAGAACCTTAGACGAATACTACTTTGGTTTGGGCTTCTTTTGTGGTGGCAGTTTGATATCTCCAAATGGTGTTTTGACCGCTGCGCATTGTCTAATTGAGTAAACATATTATTTTTTTTTGTATTCCCTAAAGTGCTTCAGAATTTTCCAATCATCGTTTTCTTGTGAATTATAGTTATTTGGATAAACCTGTCAATGCTTCGGAAATAGTTGTTGCAATGGGAAATTTGGGTGAAAAATGTTCGAGACAATGACACACTTGTTTTTAATATCTCGAAATATGTGACGCATCCGAAATTCAATCGCACCACCATAGTGTTTGATATTGCGTATATATTTTTAGACGGTAAGGTGCCAGCTGACCATCCGGCTATTCAACCGATTAGTATGGTCGATACGAAAATGCCCGAGGATACTGTTTGTGAAGCAACTGGGTGGGGATATACGGAAGAGGTGATAAACCGATTAAATTTTCGTCACACACATGTTTATTGTTTTTTTTTTTTTTTGTATGTATTTTGCAGGAAGTTCCATCTGATAAGCTTTTGGCCGTGGATGTACGGATACTTGACATTAACGTATGTAACGAGGGTTATGAGGGCAACCTTAAAATAAACTGGCCAATTATGTGCTGGCTATATGAGTGGTGTGAGAGATGCCTGCTCAGGGGATTCAGGAGGTCCTTTGGTGTGCAATGGACAGTTAACTGGAATTGTATCATTTGGTCAAGGTTGTGGAAGTGAAAACAAGCCGGGGATTTACTCGGATGTCTTGTATTTTAGAAATTGGATTCGAGAAGTTAGTGGAAGCAGCAGTGCTAGAAATTTATCATTGTGCACTTCAGTGTTTATTTTTATCGTTTTTAATGTGTTTGAAAATGATTTTTGGTAGTTAATAAAATAAGACAAGCTTTTTTTTTGAAATTTACAATCAATCACTTACTGAAAAGTTACTCAATCTCGATGATTGAGTAACTTTTCAGTGGGAACGATTCAAAACTATGTCTTCCAGGACTATGTTGAAGAAATCACATGACAGTCCATCTCCCTGAAAACCTGCGCATGTTTGAAACAACTCGGATGAGCTGTTATCCATTTGCACACTGCCTCTGTTTGCGTATTCGGCACAGCTGGAGTTTGTTGGGGATCCCGAATTCAGACATCGCCATCATAAGCTCTTGTCGGTGGATGCTATATTGCTATCATAAGCAGCTTTGAAGTCGATGAAAGATTATGGGTTTCGACTTAAAATTCATTGTTTTTTTCCAGAATTTGCCTCAGTGTGATTATTTGGGTCTATCGTTGTCTTTCCGAACTGGCACGTGCGATTATTGTGCTGCAGAACGGTTTAAGACGCTCACACAGTACGTTGTATAGAATTTTGTATGCAACATTAAGCAGGAATATGCCTCGGTAGTTTTTGCATGATATAGGATCGCCTTTTTTTGTAGATGGGGCATATGGAATTGATCGACAGTCAGTGGGCATGCATGTGGGAGGAACCCACACTTTGTTGATGACCTGGTGTATGCGGTTCATCAAAACACCTCCTCCATATTTAAGAGTTCCGCAGGCATGCCATCCAACCGGCGGACTTGTTATTTTTTTTAGCTTTTGGATGGCTCTTTCTACCTCTTCTGTGCTGGGGGCTGGAAATTGGTCTTCATTGAGTGGTCTTGCTTCTCTTTCGTCATTGGCTCGTTCGACAATTTTCACAATGTATTATTTAATGCTTTCTAACCTTACAAAATCAAAGACTTGTTTGTTAAATCTGAAGAATTGCTGATTAATCAATCAAAATTTGGGAATTCCCTAGATAGATATTGTGTTAAGTGGTGGCCATAAATCAAATAACTCATGCGTTAGTATGTACTCATCATCAGTTCTACCAAACTGTGAATGTGCTGAGTAAACTGACATTTTACGAAACTCAACAGTTTATTAATTAAAATTGATAATGGCTTTTTTTGTTATCAATGAGATATTATCTTTTGTTTGGCTATAAGCTTGTTGTATCTTAAAAATGTGTATTTTTTTCTAACATTGAAAATTCTTATCTTTTCTATTAGTAAAAATCAATATCAAGAACTAAGTATCAATATGTCTAAACTCCTGCAACAGGTTGTAGACACAAGCTTAACATTTTTCTCGACTTAAAGAAGTTTTGAATAAAAGGCCTGTATAGCGCAGTGATGGTTTACTGCGTTAGCCGTTACGCAGAAAAAAGAAGTACTTCTCAACTTTGCCGTTTGAAATCGGCGGCGTGCCACACGCTCGCCGGCCAGTGCGGTGGTGTTATGTTGTAGATCCCTTCTTCACACGCATTCAGAGAAATGATGATGACTGTAAGGCCTTGGCTCTCCTAGAGCTTTCCGCATCCAGTCCTTCCAATAGTGCGTCTCTCCTGAACGATTTTCAGATCATTTTTAGTTCTTAAACTAGAGTTCCCATGATAAAAAATCGAATGGGATCGTTTGGATTCAAAATTTTAATGGTTGTTATAGAAATTGGTCATGAATTGAGATTTTTATTGATCTTATCACCGCTAAACTAAGATCAATGTATGAAGAACATCGCGTGATACACTTGATTGTAAATTGTAATGTTTAAATTGTTGTTTACTCCGAGTATCTCCGTACATTTTTAAAGAAGCTGAAATTGAAAGTGCATCAAACAACATCTGAAATTATCAGATGGATGTATTCGGCAATAATTAGACCAATACTAACCTATGGTAATCTGGTTTGGTCAAAAATTTGACAAAAGTACAAGGACTTGCGTGCACAGGCATTACATATGGGCAATGAGATCCACTCTAACTGCTGGACTGGAAGTTATTCTCAATCTAATACCCTTTGATCTCTTTGTACAAGAATCTGCTGCTAAAAGTGCCTTGAGGTTTAGTCAGACTAAAGTCTGGAAAAACAGTTCCATAGAACATGCTCAGATCCTTCATAAAGTTATGGTTTATATCATTGTACTAAAACGCACTATAAAATACCCGAACTGGATTTTCATAAACCATTCCAGTCTGCCATCCCAAGCAGAGAGGAATGGATAGAAAACAAATCATACTCCAGTCGTCAATAGCTATCTCTACTGATGACTCTAAGATGGATACTGGTGTAGGGGCAGGCTTCTATTTTGAATCTCTCAAGTTAACCGACTTGCTTAGGCTTCCAGCCTACAGTAGTATCTTCCACTCGGAGGTCCTGGCAGTGACTAGCTGCTAAACAGGTATTAATGATGGCGATACCGCGGGCTGATATCACCTTTTACATTGGATAGCCAAGGCTGCAATAAAAGCGATTTCTGTAACTGATGTAAAATCAAAGATTGTTTCATACTGACGCGAAGAGCTTAAGGTTCTTGGCGCACAGCATAACATTAGACCCTGCTGGGTCCCAGGTCAAAGCGATATACCAGGCAACGAGAAGGCCGATGAATTATAGCAAGATTAGGATCAACGCCTGACGTAAGCCAAGCTCAGCTTATCAGCACCCCAACCTTTTATTTAAAACAGGAAATCTCAAAAAGAACAACTGTTAAGGCCGATGAAAGGTGGAACCTTTTTGACATCTGCGGCACTACAGGAAAATCTGGCCCTGTTTTAACAAACAAAGAACGGATAGAATTATGCAATTAAAAAGAGGCCACTCTTCGATCTCATGTAAGCATAATCTGTTACGATATCATAACAAAAAGATGAGAATCAGTATGCAGAGGATGCGGTGACGAGGAGGTGCCTGCACTCTCCCACCAAAGGCAGAAACTACTCGGCAATTATTTCTTCGGGGACTTGGAAGAACTCTCTAGTACCCCAGGTACCTACTAACACTCTGCGAACTTCGCCAATGGCTAAATGGCTTGATTGATTACTCGCGGGTATTACAATGGATCTGAATTGATCTAAGTAAGATGGTAACGACATCAACTGTCAGCCCCCTAATCCTAACCTAACCTAACATAACTTAATGTCAGTCATATTCGTTATTACTAGTCGACCCAGCTCTCAATTTAATTCTAGTTGGTTCTTAATTTAAGTGGGTTCATATAACAACATGAAACATGTTACTTAGGCCGTGTGTGAATTGCGTTAAAATGTGTATTAAAACTTGACGTTTGGTTATAACTTGACACTAGCGTGGTGAATAAAATGGGTTAAAATTTATCCAGCAGGTTAAATGGGTTAAAATTTTGACGTTCCCTCTTTTCCCATGAATGATAGAGAAGTTTGCTTCTGTTTTTCTTTTTTCTGTTCTTCTGCATTTTATTAGAACCTTTCATATTTTAAAAGATAAGAATAAAATAGTTTAAATTGATCATATTTCAAAATTCAAAAAAATCATTGTTTTTTTTCTTTTGAGAGTCTGTTTTATCAGCTGTGAAAACTGGTTTTCAGTGTTACTAGATTGCACAAAACAATTGTTCAAAATGGGAATTTTGGTTTGTAGATTTTCAACTGTTGTTTAACAATGTAAAATCGAGAAAAATAAATAAAACAGAGTTTATTTGTTACTTTTAACCTGGAAAAACAAAACATATTTTGTTCAGGGGAATTTCTGAAATCATGAGGGAAATTTTTAAGTTCTACGCAGAAATTTTGGTTAAATTTGATCCCATTTTCAACTAAGTTAACCTAAAATGTTAACCAAACGTCAAGCTTTAATACAGATTTTAACGCAATTGACACACGTCCTTAGTCCTTATTCGCGAAATTTATAAAATTCAAATGATCATTTTTAACAATTTAAAATTTTTCTAAAACATTAACAACTTTGTTTGTAAAAAAACAATATATTTGCCCAAGACACTTCATTGAAGTGCCGATGAAATTCAACAAAAAATACCTGACACTGATTAGATTTGGTAAAAGATTTTTTTATCACTTTAATGATATGTATGTACCTACGTTGTACATGTTTTTTGATATACAAAAAATAAAGGTTTATTGGCACTTTTAAATATTGAACTTTTTTAGTCCATTTACAACCGACATCCTACTAGGACAGTTTTATTTAATAAACACAACAAAAAGATGATTTCGCGATACAAACTGCGAGTAATGTGCTTGATGACACTTTTACCCGTTTTACTAATTTCGCAATGTAAGCAATTCGGTTGTGTGGTGAATTTATGCACAAAATTTATCTACAAATCAACTCTCCACCAAAGTTTCTGCCAACTGTCATTAAAACAAATCTCCATATGCTATCATAAAAATTATTTAAAATCTAACAATGTCACAACATAAAAATCTCATTTTTTAAATTTGGTGGCATATTTATTTGCTTGTGTTCAACACTTAACCGTCATTCAAGTTGAAGTGTCATGAATAGCCCAAACTTTGGCATTTGTTCTCCTTTATTTATGGAAAAAATTTGAACGAACTTTTGGACACAAACCTCAAGCAACCTTCTTGAGAAAGGCTGCAAAACATAATGACCATGCTGGCTGCCAATGCTGTCCTGTCAACCTTGCTATAGTGCAATAAAATACAAGGACACCTAGAGTTGTCCAAATTGAATTTGAAGGCAATAATTTGCAAATCACTCACCCAGAATAGCTTTTTTCATAAAAATACTAACAACATTCTTTAAAATCCAATTGTTGTTTTTTTTTTTTTGTGTAGTATCATCAATTGAAGCCAGCGAAGAGCCAAGAATAATCAATGGCGTTGAAGCAAAAGCTAATAATACCAAACACCAAGTGTCAATACGTCTCAAAGCCAATGATTACTCCTTTGGAAATGGGCACATTTGTGGGGGCTCCTTAATAGGGCCTCGAAAAGTTTTGACTGCTGCTCACTGCGTTTTCAAGTGAGTACTGAGTTTCGTTTCCTTAAGTGAACACACACATTTATTTTTTTCTTTTATTGATTTTAGCGCCGTTAAAGGTAGATTTCGTCAACCGAAAGAACTCATAGTTGTAATGGGCACATTGAATCGATTTAAGCCCAAAGGAACAATAGTGTCCGACGTGACATCAATTGCAACATTGAAGACATTTCAAATCAAAACATTGAGAGATGATGTGGCGATAATTTTCCTAAAAACTGGTCTTACCCAGCCACATCCCAATATTCAACCGATTGCTTTGAATAATTATACTATGCCAACGGGATCCTTGTGTCAAGTGTCTGGTTGGGGTAAGACTTCCAATTCAAACAAGGTATTATTACATTTTCTTAATAAATCGAAATTGAGGTTATCAAGCTCTTTCAGAAAACCTATGTGGGAGAGATATAGAATCATGTCCTTTCAGACATTATCTCACTTGACTGAGTAACTATTGATGAGCGAATGAAAATCACAAATTCGAATGAATATCTGTCATTTTCTAGTTGGATGGTTCTTGAATTTACTTTCAAATTTTTATTTTACAGGAACTACCAGCAGAATTGCGCATCACTAACGTATCAATAATTAGTAGAAACGAGTGTTCCATAACATATGGTAGCTCCATTCAACCGGGAATGATTTGTGCTGGGTTTATGTTGGGAGGCAGTGATTCATGTCAGGGTGATTCTGGTGGTCCATTGGTACACGAGGGAAAACTGGTGGGAATTGTGTCCTGGGGCACAGGATGTGGCCAGAGATTCTTCCCTGGTGTATATTCTGATGTCAAATACTATATTAAATTGGATAACGAAAACAAATGCAAGTGGTAAACTGAGTTGGAGTATAGCCAATGGGATTGTAATGGTTTTTGTGTTAGTTTTAAGTAAAATGTATTTAATATAGTTACTAGAGTTATGATAAGTCATTAATTAAATATAATGTTTAAGAGTTTGTTATTAGTTCTAATTCTACCTAGATTTTGGATCCCGTATGCTTAACGTTCGCGAACCAGAAGAAAAGTCGAAGCGGAAAGGCTGTTGCTACTAATTACCCCCCAACGAAGGAGTGTTTCCACCAATGCACTCCCAATGAGCGACAGCAGCGAATGAAATTCTTTTTTTTTGGAATCAACGGTGGTGTCTTCAGTTTCAGTTAGGCCGACTTATTTGAAGCCCAGGCCGCAAAAGGGGCGGGTTTTCGGGCTCTTGCACTTGGAGTCACATCAACGCCTGGTACTCCAGGTTGGGGTTGTACGTCGTCGGGGTAACATCCCGACTTCGTAGAAAAACGTTTAGTTGCGAAGCGACAACAGGCCTCGAAAACGGACGGATATACACTGATGACGACCTAAGCAAATGTTTTAAGGACAACGAATTTCGGATATGTTAGGTCCCTTAATACACCTCGTGCTGCCAAACAATAAGCGGAGACCCTCAACTGCTACAAAGCAGACATTACCGCTACCCGTTAAATGCGATGGGATGAACTCGGCAAAAGGAGGATGAAAAACTGCGACATCTACTTTGGTAATTGCTACCGAGAGCAACAGCAGCAGCTGTTTGCTGAATGGAACCTCAGCATTGTTTGCCCGATCCTGAAAAAGGGAGATCCTCTAAGCCTTTCGTCAACAGTCTGATTGGTTCTTATCAATACAATATGGCTTCAGACCAAGGAAGTCAACCATCGACAATATTTTCACTTGGCGGCAGATCCTGGAAAAAACCTATGAACTCCAAATCGGTAGCCACCAACTTTTCATCGATTTTAAGGCCGCGTATGACAGCATCTACAGAGACAAATTGTATAAGCTATGTCAAGCTCGTTCGTTTGTGCAAAATGTGCCTTACTCTGTTTCGAGAGGAAAGTTCTTCAGGTCGTCTTTGGACCCGTGTGTTTTCATGGGGAATGGAGAAGAAGATGCGATAGCGAACTTTACGATTTATACAACGTCATGGACCTAGCCAGAAGAGTCAAGTTCCAGAGACTCAGATGGTTCGGTCATTTAAAGCGGATGGACACCAATGCTCCTGCCCGGAAAGCCCTCGACACTATTCCCGAGGGACGTAGAACGAGAGAAAGACCGTACTCAGTGGCGCACACAAGAAGAAGCGTGCGTCAATCAACTGGAGACAGCTAGTTAAGGACCGAGCTGGCTGCGTAGACTGTGGTGAATGGCTAGGCGTAGACTGAGGCCCAAGTCCACAATGGACTATAGCGTCACATTAAGTTAGTAAGTAACAACCAGAAAAACTGTGTACTTACCTTTCCTTATTTCCAAGCAAAACGAACACAATCTTAATGAAAGAAGGATACAAATATGACGCTATATCCCATTTTTTTCTGTTTTGTTCCCTTGAAACACGAACGCAATAAAAAATCATTACTTCATATTTTGACAGATTTAATGACAGTATTAAAAGGTTTTGCTTTTACAAGGAACACATAAAACCAACAATAACAGTTCAACGGTACAGAACAATACTACTATCAAATTCAACAATAACACTTCCTCTTTCTCCCACCTGAATCGAAATCCGGATTGATTTCGTTCACTCCAAGTTTCACAGTATCGACCGAATAAAAATGATTCGGAATGCCTCGCTGGTGGATGGGCAAATCGGTTTTGCTCATAAGCAATTCCATGCGATTCATGACTCTCTCGAGCAACAAATCCACTGCACTTCTTATATTGAGTCCTGTGCAAGCACTAGTCTCTACATATGGCAGTTTGTATCGATTTGCAACTTGTTGAATTTGCTCCTCGCTTACAACTCGCTGGCTTTCTAAATCACATTTATTGCCGCACAGAACAACATCAGGATCTTCGCAATATGCATGCATGCGAAGCTGTTCCAACCAGTTGGTGACCTCCAGGAAGGATTTCTCATTAGTTAGATCGAAAATCAGAAGAAATCCCATGGCGTCGCGATAGAAAGCTGTTGTTAAGCTACGAAAACGCTCTTGACCAGCTGTATCCCAGAGTTGAAGGTGAATACGGTGACTTCGTCCTTTTGCTGTGTATGTCTGAGGAAATAAAAAATCGTAAAGTGTTTTTTTTTTTTCCAGAGGATTAAGAGCTTACGACACGTTTTTCACGAAAATCTATTCCAACAGTAGATATGAAACGTGAATGGAATTTTCCATCTGTGTATTGATACAGGAAACTGGTTTTTCCTACTCCAGAATCTCCCAAAGCAAGGAACTTAATCAAATAATCATAGTCAATGGCAGGAAGTGTAGATTTATTTTGCTTCAGCATGATTGTGTGTTTTTATTGTCAAAGTGTTTTTCTGTGTTATCCTGAAAAATAGGAAAAAAAAACAAAAGCAGGACATTAAGCTTGATTGATGGTTTATTTGACTCAAAAACGAAAATATAATGAATATAACTCATTGGTCACTGTGGCGAATACGTACTATTTTTTTTCTTAAATTATTAATAAATGGTCAGGAGTCAATTGATTCCTAGGAAAACATTTAAAAGTCTTTGTTTGCTCTTTTAAAATAAAAATTGTATTTTTTTTTTTGCCATGAAGGAATCAAATTGTAGAGTAAAAGGAATTTAAAAAATTCCCTTTCAGTCGTAGGGAGTTTTATATTACAAACAAAAGAGGGTTCCTAATGTACTATTAAAAAATATGGATATACATTTTTAACGTCTTTCAATCGGCTTAATTTTTTTTCCTACACATCAAAATTACTTTCGAATCCCATCCATCATAGACCTTAAGGCAAAACATTTTGGTTACATTATTTGCATGTACCTACCTACTCGTACATACTCCAAAAGGAGGCATCAAGCATTCGTGTATCAATGAGGAGAAGAAACATTGAAATGAAAACCCTAAAAAAAAGAAAAACAAAGAAGCACCTAAGGAACATTTAAAGGGAAAAATGTTCTCTTTTCCTTGTTTTAATATTTAATCTCTCGCATATTTTAAACGTCCTTCTTTTTCATTTTAATAGACAAGAATATAACCGCGTGCTTCATTTTTAAAATTTTACGGAATTTTGCAATTCTATGAAGAACGAAGCATACTTATCATCCAACATAATAATTCTCTTAATCCAACAGCGAATACGAACACTGTGAGGATGAAGAAGAAAATGATTTCTTGGAATAATCACGTTCATATATATTTTTTTTAACGACTAACGATTGGATTTTGCCAACCCAGATACGTGAGATGATGCAGTTGAAAAGAAGAAGTTCCTATTAGTCGGAGAACTTTTTCCAAAGTTCGCTTTTACCTGACTATAGTAGGTGGTAGGCAGGTAGGGGCTTATTTGTATGAGATGACCATAAAAAGAACTAAAACTCATAATATGAAAATACTGGAAGATTATGAAGGAAGTTTAGCAAGGATAATAAAACTTTGCAAGTATTCAATAGGATAAGGTAAAGTGTATAGTTGCATGGATTATGCATGAACGGAGGACCTATAGCATCAACAGTGAACAGAAAATGAAAATGAACTCTTATAAAATGAAATTTCAAACAACTTTATAAACTTTTGTATAAGACAATTTTCGTTTAGAGTCTTCAACTTTCAAAAGGTCTCCAATTTTTGTATGGTTTTTAAAATTCGGAGAAATTTTTAGTTTATTTGTTTCTGACAGTTTTGTGGTTGAAATAACAATCTATGTAGGTATATGCCTTTGATATGTTAGTAGAGGTACAGTCTTTTGAATTTGAAACTTGAGCAAATATGACATTACGATAGTAGAGAAGGTGAAAAATGGTTATTAATATTAATCACTGACTAAGTACCGTAAATAAACGTAAAATAATCTTACACCATTATAGAGTGACGGCACCAGTCTCCGGACAGACCCCAGTATCCGAACCATTTTGCACTTTATGGGGAATAAAAGAAAAACTAAACACAAAATACAGAATTGGTAACATTTTTCACATACACATACGAAGTTTTAACCCGATCAAATGTATAATGAAAAAGTTATGGGTCGTTTAAGTAGCAACCGCTGCTGTTCTGCTGTCTTTTAAGCAAGAAAATAGTGGCAGACCTTGGAAAAATATACTGAGAATAGTTGATTTTGTGAGATCTTGTAATCAAGTGAAGTTTGTTTCAATGAAAACATAATGAACTTCCAATAACTAAAGAAAAAAATTGAATCTTACGTTTTTTTAATACATTTTTTAAGTGTCCGGAACACTGGTAGCAAAAATAGCGAAAAACTAGTCTCCGAACAGCTCTATTTTATTATTTTTTCTATGTTCAAAGTTTTTTTGAAAATTTTCATTTCATTGTCAAAAGTACTTACCTATTTGTATCCAGAATTAACATTTCCCATTATCATCCCTTTGTTGGATTAAAAATGATAACAAAAATAATAAAAAATAATATTTTGAAATCAATGTGGTGTAAATCGATCGTGAAATATCTACAACTGAAGGGAATATTTTCCTTATAAACATGAGAATAATAAACCAGTTTCTTCCCTCCACCACCACTTTTCTATTTACTTCAGAATAACTGGTATGAATATGCATACAAAAAACACAAAACCACCCCTATCTAAGGGATATTATTTGAATGTGATGTTTCCGGGAGAATAGTGGTGTATCAGTTAAGTGTTGAAGGATTCAAATAACCAAGAGTGGTTTGGTTTTCAGGTTTGAAAAAAAAAAACAGGAACTAGTTAACCTTGTATAAGTTAGTATGTATTTCAAAAACATTAAATTCCCATGATTTGGATGTGTAGCGTAGATAGAATATGACGTAGGATATGATAAGTCTTCAATTATTTTAAGCTTTTTGTTTGTTTGTTTGAGGATTAATGCAAACACCTTAAAGTAATCCTTACATGACATTACTTACTTACTTACTTACTTATGGTGGCGCTACAGTCCAGGTCGGACCAGGGCCTTACCCAACAAACTTCTCCAGCCAGCTCGTCCCTGGCCAGCTGTCTCCGGTTACGCACCCCAATTTGGTTCGACATTAGATTCAAGAAATTAGGTCTCAGGCAAGCAGTAATCAAGCATGACAAAATCGTCCGGACACTTTTTTTTGATCGTCCGGAGACTGGTCTCGATTTTTTTTTTTTATATTACGTTCAACATAACAATAAGTAGACAATATTTTTTAAATAAATAGACAAACAACCAGGAAATAATTATTATCAATGCAGACAATGAATTGCTGTAAACTCAACATTGAAGAGAAAAAAAATAATGAGTTTTTAAGTGGAACTGTCCGGAGACTCCATTTATGATTATCCAGAGATTAATACTACTGTCCGGAGACTACGGAAAATCACCATTTTGGAATCCTTCCTTTTAAATCAATGTTTAAAGCTATTTTCAATTCATTTGTACACCAAACTACTGAGAAATGTTTATAATCCTAGCAAAATATTTATAGTTGAATGAAACACTAAAAGAAATAAAGATATTTACATTGAAAGTAAAAAAATCTTACCGGAGACTGGTACCGTTACCCTAGGATGTTAAACAATAAAATGATTATGACATTGAATCTAAGTGTCACAATATTTCTTACGAAAAAAATATTTATACTGCAAAACATAAGAAAATTGCATCATCTATCCTATGGTTGGACATTGTAGTGTAATCTTGAAGCGGTCAAATGGTACAATATTGGTACTTATGCAATATTTCTGAACACGTTATTCTGATATTTAAATTTGATGCGATATTGTTTGTCTATTTACAACTGTGAAAACTTTCAATTGGAAAAACTGACAATTCTAGAAGATTAATTTCCCCGAAAATAAGAACAATTGCATTGAATTTCTCGTCATATAGTGTTTCTTTTGATTTGACTAGAAAATGGGAAGATTTTTGGTGGAACATTTTTCAAATATTTATTTGAAACAACAACTAATAAAAAGAAATCTTAAAACAAAAAAAAATAATAATAATAATAATACAAAAAATAATACATAAATCAGACGCTTTTGCTAAAAATAAAAATGCAGACAAAATAGGCCACTGAGATCTCTGAAATATTTTACACGGAGTCTCCATTAGGCATGGGCTATGTCTTGTTTTTTCAACAGCATCCCCATAACAAACTTCTATGTTAATTGTCAATGTGACGTGACTGGGCACATTTTGGCATAATTTTTCATTTGTAACAGAACCTTCAAGCGTGGTGGATTCATGGTTTTCTCGGGTTAAATAAAAGCAACAGAAAATAAACAAACGGTTGATACATAATTTTTTTCATGGATATCAATACGTTATTATTGTTATTGAACATCAAATAAAATTAAATATCATAATTTAAACCCTTTAACTAAAAAAATGAATGAAAAGTTTCGATCCGTCTGCTGTGAAAGACAAAAAACTATGAAAAAAATGTCTTTTTTGAGTCAAAAATTAAAATAAGAAAGTATCTGTCAAATTGGCTGGTACTGGTTTCTGTCTCCAGATCTAAAACCAGGACATGTAAGTCTGATATTTGATAAGACATGGATTATTGGAGACTCCACTAGCCGTTTCAGTAGTGTCCGTAGCTTAGTGGTTAGGTGCGTTGGCTGCTAAGCAGAACGTCGCGGGTTCGAATGCTACTCGGGCCCAAAGTTTTTATTTCATCTTTCACGGACACTGCCTCTTGCGAAGAATTGACAAAACTTCCAAGAGTATCATCTGTCATGAAAAGGTGCTTCTCAACTTGGCCGTTTCGGACTCGGCGTAAAATTGTAGGTCCCCTCAATTCTTCACACGCACCTAGAGAATTGTTGATGAGAGTAAGCCACTTAGGCCTTGGCTCTTCAAGAGCTGTCGCGCCACTCTATTTTTTTTACTAGCCGTTTCATGCCTTGCCTAAAAAACACGCCATGCTGCAAGGCGTGTGGAGATGGAGACTCACTGTCAAATGGACTGCTTCTGTGAAAGGTCTCAAATAGTGCAGCAGACTTTCGTGAAAAATATAACTAAACAACGAACTATTTTTGGTACATTACGAACTTGCCTTCGATATACACAAGTTATCTATTGCACCAGCATTTATATTCGAAACTCGAGCAAACATCAAAATTCTATCCACTGTTGGATACTTTTAATTCTATCCACAGTGAAGAGTTTGTATTTGTAATACGTGATAAATCATACTTCACTGCGGCACGTGTAGAAAAAACAAATCTTAATGTCATCTTGTCCACTTTCTCAAAACATAGAAAGCAATTATAGTTGCTATCAAATATCTAAACTTACCAGTGGACTAGTTCAAAACTCTTCAAAAACATATAAACGGATTTCATTTCATAACAAAACTCTTTGTTTTTTTCTGAGAATCAAAGATAAAGACAGCAGCTTTCAAATCTATATTTCACAAAGAGTAGAAGAAGAGATTTGAATTGAAATGATACCTAATACATCTTATAGGCCGTGTCCGAATTGGGTTAAAAAAAAAGTGGTTAAAACTTGACGTTTGGTTAAATTTTGACATTTCGCATTGAATGAAATGTGTTAAAAATTAGACCATAAAATATGACAGTAGTGGTTAAAAATTCATCCATTTTTAACCACAATTCATCGAATTCGGACACGGCCTTAAGCTGACTTCTGAATTCTGATTCATCCAAACTTATCATCAAGCATTAAAAAATCCATTACCACTGTGTAGAAGAACCTATACTAAATAGCAAGATTCATTCGTATATTGATAATCAAATATTAATCAACAACAACTACTGATGATGATGATGATACAAAAACCATTCGATTTTTTCTTTTGAATTTTAAGAAATGCTATGAGGCTATGTATGACGGCACTTGCAGGAGCAGAATCAACCAGGAAATTTTCAACACAGGAACAGGATTCTTGTAACTTCTATGTTCTGTCCTAGATTTAGTCACTGTCTTCTAGTGGAGTTGTTTATGAACCGGGAACCACCATCAATATTAATACTACAAGTACAAGCCCAAATTAAACAACGAAGCAAGTGAAGGAACTGTGGGAATGATAATAGTTAGAAATTATGACAAATTGGAAAATACTTATATATAAAAGGAAAGTGGTAATTTTAATTTGGGCCGATCCCGGCGGTACTGCAATACCGGGCCAACCCGCGACAGAGGTGGAGCAAGCCCCTAGCACTCCGTCTATTTCCAAAAATCAGTTTAACATTTGTTGTCCCCCGATGGGGGATCTATCAGATGTTAAGCTGATAAGAACAGATACTACACTTTGATCTTAGCCATAAGGCCGAGAAGCGATAACTTTCACCCACTATTTCACTCTTACTTCACTACAATTTCAGCAAAATCAAACTGTGAATGTTATTTGAATACAAAATAATAAACATGAAAATTGTTGGTGTTTTCTAAATAATAATATTTCGTTTCAGTGCGCAAGTACTATGCTCATACAACCCCAATTATTTCAATTATCATTGTTGTTGTTTTGTTTTTGTTTTTTGTGCATAGCGATAAAGGTACCTTTTATAATCGTGTCGCATGTGCTGTGCCTGTTGCCTGTGCGGTGCATACATTTTGATTTCTTGTGAGTGGTTTTGGTTTACCTTTCTTTAACCTCCCCTCTTCGCTATCGTACCATGAACCTTGTTTTCCAATGAACACATACTCTGCTGGTTGGTTTGTTTCGTGGTAGATTTGATGAATGATGTTGATTGAATTCTTTACCTGCGGTCACAGTTATTTTCAAATTGCAATTTTTGGTATTCCAAAATATATGGCATTGTTTCAAGGTGAAAAAAGTTTAATATTTAGCAAAACACCTTTTCTGAGGAATTTAAAATTTAAAGAAAAATTTCAATATGAAAAATAAACGTACAGAGGATACAAATGGACGGTCCTGCAATATAATAGGTTGTCCAATAATTTTGTAGCCAATACTGTGTTTGCTGTGAGTGACTGGAGCAGTTTCGATGGACTTCGAAATCGAAGCGACGCTTGTTTGCTCCTCCTCAAAGAATCATGAATATCCCCCAAGGACTTAATATGCAGTCCCCCAAAGGCTTAACCGAGATTTGAGGTTCAACTTACATTTATTTCTGAAGTTTTATTTTTTTTCTATTTTTGTATCGAAATGACTCCAGGCTATTCAACTTGTGATTTCGAGAAGAAAATAAATGAGGTTGTTCTTGTAAGTGTAATAATGACCCTCAAGCCTCAAACAGCAATTTGATGGAGGACAACCATGCGGTTAACCTTCTTTGCTTTCCTTCATAATAAAAAAGGAATAAAGCTAATTCCGTGTTTAATAATCATAAAAAAATGTTAATAGCCCCTTTTATGGATGTAATAACTAACCCATATCCATCATATTGAATTTCAGAGCAAGCATCACTGTATTTCTCTGACAGTTTTATAAGAAGAAACTAAAGTTTCATTGATAAACCACAAACCCTTAATCCAACCATTCCATGCCGCATAGCGTACACTTAATAAACAAACGAAAACTTCCCAGAAATGTTAGATCAACCCAAATAGCACAATTATCAATACCTACACCATGAATTCACAGAAGCAGACCTGTTCAAAAGTGAATGGTTTTCGAGGAAAAACCAATTATTAAAAGTCCTTTGAGGTATTTTAAGCTCTCGAACCCATACAAATACAATTAAGAAACATTTCATAACTCAGTCCTCTGTGCAGACATGACTTTTCATTTTAATTTAATCCCTTCATTTGAAATAAACCTTCTACCTTCTATGCCTTCCTTGAAGCTAATCTAAAAGACCAACATTCTTCTACTATAGGTATCCTGATGGATTTCACTTTTATGTTTTCATATAGTCCATTACCGTTGTCGTCGCACTTTTCCAATTGACTGTGACGACAAAGTTGTGATTGATAAAAGGGAAGGCGAATTAAAAGGATTTACACAATATCAAAAACACAAAAGGGATAGGTATGACTGGTGGTGATGAAGCTAATTAGATTCACCTTAGAAACTAAAACTTCACTACGATTAGATTCATTAGGAAGTTAAAAGAATTTACCAAACTCAGTCGTTTTTCTGCACTTGAAAGCTTGAAGTGAACAAACGACATAACTAACTACTAATTACTCGTTTACCTTTATAGTCTTTCGCAACACAACAACTTGTTGCACCGATGAATACGAACTGATTCAGGATTCACTTTGATTAAATCAAGAATGTGGAAGGATAAAGGGTTTATTGTTGTAGTTTTGGGAGCTTTTTTGGTTTTGTGCAACAGATTAAAAGCTTTGAGTAGATGAAAAGCTGGCTTTATCCATCATACTACTACTTACACGGAGTACGATGTTGCAGGTTATCGTTTTGTTTGGTTAAATGCAGTTAGTTAGAAAGGGATTATATTGAAATTGAAGAAAACATTGCGAGTAGTATCTATTAAATATCTTTTATCGTGAATTATTTATTTCATTATTTTTTTCGTCAGCTCGCGGAACGTTCTATTTGTAACGCTATAGTCAATTACTATCATGTTGCTATAAATATTTCGAAAGTGTTGGATTGTGTGACAATCCTCAAACATCCATTTCTGCGAAACGGATTTTTTTTTTTTTTTGGTCGTCCGGAACTGTTCCGAACGATTCTGAATTCGTTCACTTGCACAAGATGCGACAGTTCTTGTTCTGAGAAGAACAGAAATACGATTCCGAATTTGAAGTCGGAATCGAAAAACAGAATCACGCATACATGCACACACTTGCACATACGTACTCGCCGCCATGTTTACACATAAAGAAAATAATAATGTCATGTCATCTACAATTCTGCATAAATGAGGTTTCACAAATACTACATTGACATCCAACCATTAGAAGCAAAATAAAAATATGTTTGCAAGTTCGTTTGGCATCCGGAATCGGACAGTTCTGTGTTTAAATCCCGGATAACCAAAAAAAAACGCTATGAGTTCAGTTCAGTTCAGTTTGACGGGGCATACGTCAAAATGGATCAAAATCGGAATAGCATTAAGTTTTCAAATTTCAATTTTTACCTATGTTTTCCAATCAAATCTTAGAAGCTTCATTTCAAGGAAGCAGGTACGATATGAATGAAAATGTTTTATGAAGTATGTTGTCAGGCATTCTGGGTGTTTTTTTTTTGTTTTTAATGTGTTGGTATTATGACAAAATTCATTAAAGACCAGTTCCGTCTAGCACAAACTCTGGCATTTTCTAAGTGGAACATAAAATCTCATGTCGTTTTCAATTGAAACGCTTCTGAGAAGAGCACAACTGTTCAGTTTTGACAACAGAATCATCCGAAGAATGACACATACATCATAACCCGTTCCATTTGGGGTAGAATAAGAAACGTCAAAAAAGACCAATGGAAAACGACATCAGTTGAAGTTGGTCGCTCAGTTTTTTCTTTCGTGGATTTCTGAAACCAGGAACTAGGTCCTTTTACTTTTTCGGGAGTTTTTTGAAAACAGTCAAATTACAAGAAGTACAATAAGGGGGTACAATTTAGTGATTCTGCTAAAAAGTTAAAGAATCAAACAATTCACAGAATTTCTCACAATTCTCTTTAACGTCAAATAAATTCAATGAAAGTTTTCACAAATCTCTCGCAAAAATACGTTTGGTGTAAAATAGAAAGATAAACTGACAGAACGTACAAAAAAATTGAGTAAAAGAGCAGAAAAGTGATCAAATGTAGGAGTTTTAGTGGGTTTTCGAGAGCTAAAGAACGTACCTTTTGTTTAGGTCACGCCGTAGATGGTTTATATTAACGTAAGATTAGCCCGGCAGATGGCGATGCAATCGGCATCTAGGTGTCATGCAGGTCAAAGTCTGTCAGGTCCGCTAGTTCAATATAAGATTATAATTCTCAATAGTAAATGAATGAATAAATTTCTCTGTTTAATGGGGAGTGCAAAGTGACATTGGCTGAACAAAGAAATTTTAATGAGTAGAATTGGCCTAAGTTGAACTCATGCCTATCATCTCCAGGCACGGAAATAACGTGACTTCCTTTGACCAAAAACAATAATTAATATTCAATAATCACTTATTTAAATGATTGAACGTGATAAAGCGTCTTTAAAGGCTTAAAAATGTGTTCAAAGTCTATTTATAGGAATTAAAGTCATTTGACAGTAAACCCTTCGTACTCAGAAATGTACACATTTGGATATAATGCCTAGTCAGAAAGAATAATAAAACAGAAGCTCTTCTGGTTCAAATTCTTCTTCCTGTGACGCCAACGATTGACCATCAGAGCTCACAGGTAACTTCTCTATCAGAACTCTGAACCAAACCGAGATAATAAATGCTTAGTTTTGTTCATGAGTTAAATTAAATGGTATATTTAATTTGTTCGAACCTTTAAGATTAAATGCACTCAACAAAAAACTGAGAACATTTTTCCACAAATTAAGCAGCATAAATAACTGAAAAGTATCCTCTTTGATGCTTAACCATACCGAAGAAGATTCCCTGCAATTCTCTTTTTCTTTCTTTTTTTTGTTCTATTTTAACCACACAACACAGTTTGAACGAGCCTTGATTTCACGAGAATCACCCTTCCTCCCTTAACACACCACAGCTGTTGTGTGTAGCCAATGCTAATTAGATTCCCAATAGACGACACGGAAATTGGCAGGAGATTCACTTCAAATCGCAAAAAGTACGGAAGTTTACAACGCACTGACGGCACGACGACAACGACATCAACTCACTTGTTGCGACAACGTATTCAAACTAAAAAACAAATCGGCGATATTTTGTCTACGAACTCCCATGGTGCAGGGATTTCCGATTGGAGTGTGTAGCAAGCTGAAATAATGGTGAGGGTGTTTTGGCTGGCAGGAAAGCACATTCAATGAAATTAAATGCGAGACAATGAGGTGCCATACAGGCTTTAATAAGGAAGACATAAAGGATATCTCTTGGACCGGAGTATGAGCTTTTAAGTATTTTTAGTCCTTGGTGTATTGTTAAATGCGCATGTTCATTTTGGTATGCACTAAAACACTTGAATTATTGCCTATGCCACCAGTTGACTGTAATACTAATAACTAACGGTACATTTGAAAAAGCTCCTGTTTCAACGGTAACAAATAGGCTTTGTATGAAATTATTGCTCCGTGGCTTTGAAGATAAAGTTAAAGTCTTTAGTAAAAAAGGTTTCAAATCAATCTACAAATTAATTGTAAACAAAAAAAGGAAGGGAAACCTGTTTTTGAACACCGGAACACGTTAAAGTATATGGATTGTAAATTATGTTGTGTGTGAAATACCTACATGCTTATCAAATGGTTTTTGTTTAATTTCTAGGCAAAATACTTTTCCATGGCGAATGACCTAGTCGTTTTTAATTTATTCCTTAAAGTTCAAGATAGCTCATCAAGGCCAACGGCCAACCCCAGTAAAAATGTAAGTCAATTGTAATTTTCATTTCGATTAAGGCCGTGTGCGAAATGGGTGCATTGCGTTTACAATACTGATTAAATTTAACCACTACTGTCATTTTTTAGGCTGCTCCGCACTTTGGGCGATTCAGAGCGCTCCCGGTGCGAGCACCGAATGCACATCAAACACGGTGGAAATGCACCGGAACGAAAAAAGAGCGACATGGAATAGCTAAGCGCGAAATCAGAGGGTCACAGAGTGACCCAGACCAATTCGAACAAACCTAGTAATGAAGCTTATGGATTTTGACGTTTGCTTCTTGAAAAACCAATTGTCTCCAATTGTTTTGAGAAATGTACCTGTATTTTCACCAACAACGTTAAAATAGCTTTGTTCAGAGATGAAAAACAGCACAAAGTATCGTTTTGAGAAATGTCAGAACAGTTTGGAATAAAAAGTGTTCCACCTAAAAAGTTGGAACAGAAAATACTGTCCTCTAAAACTGTTCTAGCGAGACCGCTCTTGAAGAGCCAAGGGCCTAAGAACCTGGCTTACTCTCATCAACAATTCTCTAGGTGCGTGTGAAGAATTGAGGGGACTACAATTTAAGCCGATTCCGAACGGCAAAGTTGAGATGCACTATTTTCTGACAGATTTGATACTCTTGGAAGTTTTGTCAGTATTTCGCAAGCAGGCAGTGTCCCGTGAAAGATGAAACTGAAAACTTATGGGCACGAGTAGGACTCGAACTCCTCGACGTTCGGCTTAGCAGTCACGCACACTAACAACTAAGCCAGGACACTTTATACAGATCAACTGAACACCAAATGCAGAACAGTTGGAACATAAATGTCTCAAAGAATACCAAAAAAAGCTATACTCTTCGGTTCAAAACTGTGCAGAACAGTGTCACTGAACAACTCCTAATATAGGTAAAGGGCTAACTTATAATGAGCGGAAGTAAACGGAAGCTTTTGGTTTATGTGTCAGAACCGTACGAAAACGCCTCCCTCTCCGAACTGCCATGTGAATATTTTACCCGTATAATGAACGATGTGTTACGGAAGTATGTTTCCAAAAATACAATGTTTGTTTTTTTATTTTCAATAAATTTGTGAATTTTGGTTGCCAACAATTAAGCAATTTCAAGAAATTAATTAACAAACCGAATTCCTCTTCTGATAAATGAATAAATCCAGTCAGCTGTCAAATTTTCGTCCGTAAGGCTGTGTGCGAATTGGCTTAAAAAGTGGTTAAAACTTGAAGTTTGATTAATTTTTGAAACTTCGCATTGAATAATATGTGTTGAAAATTAGACTAGATGCGGAGCAGGCTAAAATACGACAGTTGTGCTTAAAAATACTTCCATTTTTAACCACAATTCATCCAATTCGACGGCCTTAAAAGCGAAGCAAAACTGCCCGAATATTGACGAAAACGGAGCATCCTCTATATGGACATGTATACGAAATTCTTGTTCTAACTCAGTTACGGGCGGCTCCGTCGCTCCGTTCAGTTCATTGCAGATCCTGGCTTTAAAGTTCAAATGAAGGAGCGTTTCGGGCTAGTTAAAGACAGGAGGGCTTTCTTTCAACCTGGTTCAACTCTTGAAAAAAATTAATAGAAATAGAGATTTTTGAGACGAATCTACACAGATTTTCACACTGATTTTAACACATACTAAAAACTTGACAGTTTTGCAAACGTCAAATGAAATTATTTGTTTGTGGAAAAAATAATTGAGAGAATTCGTTCGTTCTTTGAAATTATAAATAATAAATTTTCCGTGAAAACAATAAAAAATTTGATTTATTTCTAGGCAATATTATTGTTGTGTTCTCGGATCAGGTAATTATTAATATATATTGAATACTTGAGATGGTTGAAGCATAATTACTTCATTTTCAGAGCAATGGACTACAGAATACTGGATTTGCTCTAGATTCGTCTTCATCCGAGGACGAAGATATCCTGACAATTTTCAATTGGGACGACTTCGACGATTTTTCAAGCTATGCATTTATATCCAGGAATAAAGAAATTCCATTAAAGTAAATTATTCTTGTGATTCTGACTAAAAATTCGAATGAGTTTTATTGTCGAAGCCTATGGTTAGGTGCGTTGGCTGTAAGCAGAACGATGTGGTTCGGTCCTATCGTGCCCATAGTTTTTATTTTCATCTTTCACGGGCACTGCCTCTTGCGAAAAAACTGACAAAACTCCCAAGAGGTATCAATTTGTCATGGAAAACTGCTTCTCAACTTTGCTGTTCGGAATCGCGTTAAATAGTAGGTCCCCTCAATTCTTCACACCACTCTGAAAATTGTTGATGAGAAGGAGGGAAAGCCACAGTTTGAAAACAGAATGCAATATCAATTTGTATAGAAAATCTCCAACTTTTATATAAAAATAATTCCCAAAGTATTCACTCTTGGAGCAAAAAATAGGATAGACAATTATCAGAAAAAGTACAACCTGTTTTTTACAATATTAATTCGAATTGTTGTGTGTATTTACTTTGTAAATATTTACAAACAAAAATCAGCAATTACAAATACGGTGTCTTGCCAGCGTACATAGCAGCCAAATTTTAATGTCCATAGCCTCGTTGATGAGGAACTCTGTCCCTAGGTCCATAAAGGCATACGATTTGCTCCTTTTCTCTGTAACTGAGAAGAGACAAAAAAAGAATCGAATATAAAAAAACGTCAAGTCTATAGATAATGAAAATACCTAAGTATCCGGCCTGGGTTGGGATGGTGGTGCTGATGGCAACGGTGATGATGGTAGCGTGTTGATGATGCTATTGATGTAGGTGACGATGTTCGTGATGGAGATTGTTGCACTGCTTCTGTGGTTGTGGACTCTGTGGCCGGTGTTTCTGAAGTCGTTCCTCCTTCTTCGTAGAAACCATAAAATGCAGCGACGTTTTCTACTTCATAACTTGACTTACTTTACGGATTATAACTGTAAATATCCCAGCAAACATTTCTCTTCATAACTGACTAAATACTGATTTACTTAAGTGAAGAAAACACCTGAATCTGAATGTATTTTTGATCCGATTTGGGTCCATCCTCGTAGGTAGCGAACCACATTTTTGAACCTTTTTAATGAATTATTTTCGACGCGGAAATTCTTCATTTAAATGGAGGTGCACAAGCGATTATATATTCATATATGTGGACAATAATTTACTCTTTTCTGAGCTATTTCAAATACTCATTTACGACTCAAAAATCTTCCATATTTGTGGATGTACACAAGCACCTAACATCCATTTAAATAAAGTGTATCTTAAGCGAAAATGAATTCATTTAAGACTTGTTTCTTGCTCAGTTTATATTAACATGTCATTCGTAAGTCCTTCAGAAAATTGTTAATATTGAAGTAGAAATAAAAATATATATATTCCTTAGTTAATTCCATTTTTATTTAAATTTTGATTTATTTTTAACAAAAATAATTAAAGACGATAATTCAGTAAAACAAGAACATTAAATAATTAAAATAATAATTAACAGTTCATTCAAAAATAAAAAATAAATTACATTATATATATATATATACAATACATATTTTTAAGCACTTTAAAATAATAATAATATACACTGTTTGTTTATTTTGTTTTTCCAACACTTTTTAATTGTTTTTATTAATTAAACTTTACACTTTTTATTTCACAAATGTGTTTAATCTTTTTTAACTCACAAAGTCACAACAATATATTTGCTTCACTTCCTCACTATATGAAAACTTGATCAAAGTGAATATTTTAATTTCGAATTTGAAATTTTGCTGCGACAAGATCCCGTAATCAAAACCAAATAAGAACATCATAAAAGATCGAACAACAACAAAAAATCCTTAAAATAAAGATGCGTTTTTCTCATTTTGCATAGAAAGGGTCGTACATAGTGCAGAGCAGCTGAACCCAATGTAAAATTGTTTTTACAATGTCCCGCTATCGTGTCTCATATGCAAGAATATATAAGAAAAGAACGAAAAAGATTCTGGTGAAAGACAATTTGCTTACAAACTTAGAATAAGGATTTGCAAATGACCTTTTATAAGGCATGCTTACTTGTGCACATCCAGTTTTGATCAAATACGTGAATGAAAACTGAAGTACAGTTTTTTTCTTTTCTTTTTTATATCCCTTTTTGGGCACGTTCAGAAATTCTCCGCCTTAGTGAATCATTTTGAGTGAATAAAATCTGGACCTTCAGAAAAATGTTTACTGGGATTCTTCTAACAGCTGTTACACTAATACACTTACAAAAAGATATTGCTACGTTTTTCCTTTCCATTGGAACCAAAAAATATTGATTTTTAGTAGCGACGGGCCGTCCATTTCATGTGGTTCAATGGAAATCGACATTAAAAAACTTAGGGGCGTGTGCGAATTGATGAATTGTTGTTAAGAATTGATGAATTTTAACCAATTACTGTCATATTTTAAGCTGACTCCGCAGGCTATTTTAATTTTTAACACAATTTTATCTCATTGCGATATGGTGGTCAAAATTTTAATCTAACGTTAAGTTTTAACCCAATTCGCACACGGCCTTATATTATGTATTATATCATCGACTTGAGTGTTCCTCATTATATTTCAAAATTCGAATTGTGGGCTGAACTTAAAGGGATCATTTTGCTTCACCGTACTGTACTTTTATCCATCAACTTGAACTGTCAAATTTGGTAAGCAAAACCAGCTGACTTTTTAATAGAAAAAGAAGAAAATTGTTTATGATTATGAAATAGTGTTGACAAAACTGAAACTGAACCAAATGAAATGGTTAAAGTCGATGTAGAGTACTGGTAAGAAAAAAAAGATTTCTTCACAAAATTGCTACGATTTCAATTTTATTCCCACATTGCTAGTGGCCGCTGTAACTTCGAATGGCACTGTAAAATGCTATCAGCCTTCCTTCAGGAGAAAGAACCTGGAACTGAAGTAACTTGCCATGTTGGTCGACAAGGTTCATTCGAAGTGAAAATCAACGAGGACCTCGTACATTCAAAAATACAAACGATGGCCTTTCCCGACCATGATAGCGTTCTCGAAAATGTCCATAGAGCACAAAAAGGTCTGCCCGTTGCCAAGGTAAAAGAACAACCAATTGAGAATTGTACTTTAATGTAATTAAATTCGCAATCAAATAAGTAATTTACATTTTCTTCAATTTCATTTGAATATTATCTTTGCATGAAATAAACATGTTATCCTTAAACCCAACCACAGAAACGTAAATTCCGAACCGAATTTTCCCCTTTAGCTCCTTAGCAATCGTTCGTAAAGGTTCAATTGTCTTTTGACCTGTGTGCTGGTCAATGCAAATCATCTGACAGCGAGTACAGAACCCGTCGACTTTGAAATGCACATCTCCAATTGAAACTTCCTCGAATTGTTCCTCGTCCAGGGGTGATTTGGTTTCGATTATCAAATTTGCTCGAAATCTGTCGATTGTGGTATCAATGTCTTCCTGCTCAGATTCAACCTTTGAAGCCAACCATTCGACAGAACTTTTGTTCAGCAGAAGGAACTGTCCCTGATTGACAAGATTCAGATCTTTGGCTAGGCCGTTTTTTGACTTTCGTCCAGCGTTCTGTCGCATCAGACGTAAGCCTGGGCACTCCAAGCAATCGCTTAACCACTCTGCAACTTCGTCTCCAGCATCGAAACCCTCAACCATATCATCACAGACCTTGCTCTGACAGAGGGTTGATTGAATGCATTTTCCAGTACCGCCGACGTTCAATTCCAGTGGCACAGCAATCGACTTCATACCGGGAAACGTTAATTCCAAGATTGCAGCAGCGACGTCGATTCGGGGTTTAATCAAGCACATTCTCGGGTACGTCTTCTGAGTCACTGCCATTCCATTTTCGTCCACAATCATCCAAATCCGATCGAATTTGAAACCCCGCTCAGTTATCTCCCAACTGTCATAGATGTCGAAGGAACCACAACTCTTCACTGGATAAATGCAAATTTTCTTCAAGAAAACCCTTTTCAAGCGTTGCGGAATGTGATGGAATACCTTCGGCAGTGTCGTGCACTTTTCGATTAATTCCAATCGCTGGTCAACTGGTTTTAAGAAACAATCGACAATCATCTGCACGGCTCTATCCACATCTTCTTTGCGGGTCATGTAGCCAAATGACATTCGTACAGCACCAGTGGGCATGCCATCAACCAAGTCATTGTAATCGCTGCAAATATGGCCAGCCTGGTAGTGCTTACGGATGTCGTCATTGGTGAGCTTTAGATGATACTGGCAAGCCCCTATATTGCAGAAGCAACCCGTTCTCAATTGGACATTGAAAACAGCCGCCATGCAGGCAACTTCGGCAAACCCTACAAAAGAGCCATCGTCGTGGAGAACGTTGAAGGTTATAATCCCTCCCTGTTCCCGTTTGCTGCTATAGTTTGTGTGATTATAGAATTGAATCACTCGCTGGCCGTTGGGATGCTTCAGTAAACTCAAATTATCATAACAATACTTTGCCAGCTGGAAAACATGGTTGGAAATCCTCTCAATAGGCCTTAGACCACCTTTCGGTACAATCAACCGTTCGTGGGTACGAAAGCCTTCGAGGACTTCGGCAATTCCTAGAAATGAGAGCGACCCATCTTCGAAGCGAGCTGTAAATCCGTTTCGTTTGACGTGAAAGTCTTCCATGGTCATTGCGATCTGAAGGGTTCCACCACCGTAGTAGGATTTTTTCAGAACCTCTTCACCTCGTTTACTGACTAACAATGCCCCAACACCTGTAGGGTATCTGAAACAAAAAATGTAGACTTATATCGAAACCGGAATTGAAGTTACGACTTACCCAAAGATCTTGTAAAATGAAACACAGGCAAAGTCGGCAGGGTATTTTTTTAGATCCAGGAAATTTGTACCCACGAAAGACGATGCGTCAAGACAAACATACAAATTACTTTTTCCAACCTCCTCTGATGGATTTCCTCGAATTCTCTTCCCTGTAGAATGCAAGCAATTTTCCTGAATAACTGGAATTAAGCTCAGTGGCATTTTATAGCCACTGAAGTTACATTGAGCTGAAAACGCGACCAATGAGTTGCCTTTGGTTTGCCCTTCAACCCCATTGCAGTTTTCGTTCCCTTTCCCTTTTAAGTTATCTAAAAGTTCATCTTTGGTAAGTACAAATATGTTGTCGGTTTTAACGACTTCACGCATTCCCAGCACAGATGTGTGATTCTCTTGGCAGTAGTAGAATCCACCCCCTTCGCCGAAGTCAAAACATTCGCCAACGCACTTCAAAGCCGCCGTGGCATTGGTTGTGAAAATAACCGAATAGTTACAAGCATTGGTGTTGAAATGACTTAAGATCCTACGAATGAGATGATGTCATGTCAAGACAATAAAATAGTTGTTTGGATTATTCGAACAAACTACCTGAATCGTACTTGGTCAACCAAATCGCCGGTTACTTTGCATGTGTGTGGATTGCAAAACAGATTATCCTTGAGCAGTTTTTCGCAAGATTCTATTTGTTTTTCTGAATATAAAGTTGTTCCAGCATGATCGAGATAAGTGTTTTCTGTTTTAGAAATGACATCATTAGCGTTATAGTTTCTTATCAGCTAGATTCGAATCACGAATAGTCTTGTTTTGATAACATCTATATGAGTTCTCACCTCCCAAACGTTTAAATTCTTGGGATATCAATCGCATTTCTTCGGAAGAAAACTCTGCTTGGAAATTTGCCATTTTCGTATCATGTGATATTTGTTCAATATAATTAAAATATTTTTAATTAAAGGTGTCGTGTCTAATTACTTGTAAAATTAAAATCGGTTGTGAAATTTGAGAATCAACAGTTTGACAGTTGCATTCGTCAAAGACTTTTGTACATAAGTGTACTTGATGGATATGCATTCTTAAGGCTGTGAACAGACTTTCAAAATTGATATCTGTGAATTTCACCTTTATAATCAGAATGGTTTCTGATGCAAAGAGCTGAACAGAATGCAGTCGCCAATCGTCAGACGACAAAAATGCCAGTTGAATTTGTATGGATTTGCGCAAAGAAGTTGACCTTTTTTCAATTTTTTTTGACATTTCCGTACAAATACTTGGGGTCTCCATAGAGTAGTGGAGGGAAACGTCCAACAAGATGACGTTTTGTCGTCGTGGAGGGCAAACAGCTTCACTTGGGTCTAAATTGCCGTGATGAAGATTGTGGCTTTTCTTACAACCACGAAGAAGTGCTACTAAAATTCAATGTTTTTTGGTGTGTAAGAAATGTTCAACGAACGAATCAATCCCTTTTTTGAATGTCTGTGTTGTCTGGTCAGCTGTAAAATCGTTTTTTATATGATAATCACAATAACATAAAACTCAGCTGTAGTATATGCGTAAAATCCGTCCACAAGTATGTGTAAATCCGTCTCCAAAAAGAGATGAATGAATGAATATTCTTTATTGAGTCTTTAATAAATTTAAGAAGTGAAGTTAAATGATCGATGACTTAAGTATAACTGCGGCTATAATGTATTGCCTGCTTTGACAGTTGAAATGAGACGCCTCGTGGCTTTATTTGAGTATAGTCTGACTGCTCTTGCTCATAAGAGAGTATAAATATACTTTTTCCTTGACGACATGTCACATAAATATACATATATACATAATACTTATACTACTTAAAACTAAATCACCAATGGCAATGGCCGACAGAGTTTTTATAATAGAGTGAGAGCGCACTATATGAAATTTCTTTTTTTCTTTTTTTTCCATTAAAATTCACAACAATGTTGAGATCGATAATGTGTAATGAAAGATAAGTAAAAGTTAAGGGTTAAGGGTATTGTCTCTTTTTCTCTTGTAACGAGATATATATTTGAAATTGAATCTATGAACATTCAATCTGTATATGTACAATTGTACATATAAATACATATAAGACAAGGATGCACAAATATACGTCGAATTGGTTGAGGATTTGGAATTATTATTATCTTTCTTTTTAGTCTTTTATGTTACAATCAGTCTTATTATTTTCAAAACGAATAAGAGAATAGTACAACAATAGTAAGGAATGATACTAATTCTAAACATTAATAACATTTCTTAAAATTATCAGGTAAGTCCTGTCCTCCAACACAGAAACGATAATGATTTTATTTCTAAAAATCTAGATTTCAGCGGTAGACACAGTCCTCGTAAAAAATAATGAACAGGGGTATGTGTGCAGTTAAAAGCACCTTTAAAATATATATGATTAAGTACATTTAGCCAGGATTTTGGCCCGAAGTGGCCGTGGAGTAAAACAAGGGAGTAACCGGAGTAATCCCAAGTGGACACTACCTGCGATTAGATGACGTGACTAATGAGGTCATTTTCTGAAAGTTCTAGACTCATAATTGCTTTTTTCATGAGAACTAGGTTATATCTCATCAGCGGAATGATTTTAGTGATGTTATAAATATGAATGTTGGAGAAACGTTCGGTGGGGGACTCAAAGTTTTTCCCAGCACATAATTTCCATGGAGTTTGCTGTAGGCGAGATAGAAAACCAAATGGGGACCAAAAAGAGATCCGAAAGAAATCAATCCTTCGGGAAATAAATTTAATTTCTTTGTGAAGAAATCAATCCTTCGGGAAATAAATTCAATTTCTTTGTGAAAGAAATGCGTTTAAGGGAACAAATTGCCACTTTTACGTCACGGATCAATTCTTGGGTTGTAAGAAAAGCCACATTGGCGCAAATTTTTAGTCAGATAAAGTAGGCTTTAAAATTATTTTAGTCGATACTAAGCAGATACCATAGTTTTTGACAATTATAGTCGAAATAAAACCAACTTTAAAGTTAGTAGCTGGTGCTAAAGTTAATACCGAGGAAAGTACCTTTTAACTTTTAATATCGACTTTTTTAATTATTATGAGCTTAATCGAAAACCGAAAGTGTATAAGAACCGGGCAAATCCTTTTGATGACCTCGACAAAGACGAATTTTACTCTCGATGTAGGTTTTATAAGATTGAGAACCTTCATATTGAAGAAGAAGAACCTTTGACATATCGTGGGCTTCCTACACCTGCATCCTTACAATTCTATGGAATATCCCAAAAGGATTAATTTCGCATTGCTGCCCTTGTTCTAGGTAGTGAAAGTTGCTTTTTGACCAATTGCCTTAACATTCCCTATTCATCATGGCTCATGGCTCCAATTAGACTCCCTTTCATGCTTTAAAAAAAATATATTTATAAATATTTCCTATGTTATTTTTTTAATAAATAACTTTCCCAAATTAATTTTTTTAATAACACAGAATTTTCACGGTTTCAATTCTGATTTCTCCTACAAAATTGTCTAAACTGTGTAAAACAATCGCTCTTAAACTGTGTTTGATTTCCCAAACTGTAATATTTTGGGTTTGTTCGACTAAAATGTATTGTGGGTGCGACCTAAGGCTTACACTAGTTACAAGCAGGTTACAAAATGTCTATAAGTTGAAATAAAATTAGTAGCTGGTTTTAAATTTAAAATGGTTTTAACTAGTATCTACTAAAGTAACTTAATATGAGCTGACTATAAATTTGCGCCATTAATTTTGTTATAAGTGTACATTGGACCAAGTACAGTCATAACAAACTAAAATGTGATCACAAAAGCAAACGTCAAAGTTTTGTTTTTCTCTTTCTCTTTTGCTTCGTGTTTGTTGAAAATCAAACGTTTGTTAAAAATAATCAAAGTTAAACGATTATAAAAGTGATGATTATCTAGAATGGAAGGCTCAGCTACCGAAAAACCAGAAAAATCAGAAACAACCCAAACATCAAATGCTCCAGAATCGAAAGAAAAACAAACTTCCCCCCATAAAGGCCATCGAAAACGTAAGCGCAAATTCCACAATGCCATACGCGAACAAATGGAATTCTATTTTGGCGATGCAAATCTATCAAAAGATCGATTTCTAATGCAATTAATAAATCAAGATCCATGTAAGTACAATATTAAACACGTAATCCACAGTGCCCATTCAATCGAACCCTTATTTCAGTTGTTCCCCTGGAGGTGTTTTTAACATTCAACAAATTGAAGAGCCTCACCACCTCGACGGCAGACATAGTCAAAGCACTCTCGAACTCGCAACTGCTCGAACTGGATTCGGAACAGCAAAAAGTTCGCCGGAAGACATCATTGCCTGTCGATCGAAATGTCGATCATAAGACTCTTTACGTGGAATCTCTTCCACCTACCGCCGATCATGATTGGGTGAAGAATATGTTCACCCGTTTTGGATCGATTACCTATGTATCCCTTCCGAAATACAGCAAGTCCAAAAAGATCAAAGAATTCGGTTTCATTGAATTCGAAGACGAATCGAGTGTCGGGAAGGCAGTCAAAGCTTTTAGCGAGTTCAATGGTGTTCTCTGCATGGAAACTTTTGATCCCGCCGAGCTGACAAGTGTGAAGTCGTTCATCAAAGAACAGAATCAAGAGAAAAAGGATCCCGAAGAGAAGAAGGCAAAAAAACGCAAAATTTCAACCGATTCCGCCAGTCAATCCGATTCGAAACGTTCGAAATTGGACTCGACAGAAGATGCAGCAACATCGACGGCCGCTGAAACTGATGATCCAACAAAGGGCGATACTGAGGGTAGCACTAAACGGCGCAAGCGACGCCACAAGAAAAAGAAGAAGCCGATTTCGGACGAGGAGGCAAATCCCGATGCTGATTTCATCGAGATTCGAATCCTTCCAAAGAAGGACTGGAAACGTCTGCGAAATAAATATCTCAATTTGCAGCGACAGAAGACGTCCGAACTCAAACGTTTGGCCTGGAAGAATTCCCACCAAGACATGGACACAACAAAACCCATTGAAAAGCCAACCCGAAAGCTAGAGAAGATGAATATGAATTTCTACGGAGCAGGCAATGAAAACGACGAAAATCAGGCGGTCAAGTCCAACGAACGTTCAACTGATTCGCCGAAAATCAATCCAGCTGTCGAGAAGGCACCATTATTTTCATACGAACCCGGATTGATTGTCGAAGTAAGTTTCCTGGAGCCGTGTGTGACTTTGAAAGACTTCAAGGCCGACATGCGTCAATACGAAACGATTAAGTACGTGGACGTCAAAGAAGGAGCGATGTCGGCATTTCTGAGATTAGATTCGCCACAATCGGCCTTGAATTTCGTCAAACAGGTGTCTTGTGCCGAGCTGAATTGCAAGGTGCTTGGCGGCGAAGCGGAAAACAAGTATTGGGAGAAGATTAAAGAGGACCGTGAGGCGAAGCTGAACAAGAAAGTGAAGATTCCAAACAAACGGGGACGTGAGAAGATGAAGAAGGTCATATCGAAGCATATTCGATTCGGGGACGACGATGCTGATTGAATTGTTTGGAGAATAATATGCGAAGAAAATACAAAAATCAACTTTCTTTTATTCGGATCATTCTGTCGCATTCTCGTTTCCTTCATCTTGGTCATCTGGATCATCGTCTGCTAGCACTTTTTCCTTTATTAAAGCCTTACTTGCCGCTTTATGGACCGAAGGGTCCAGTTGATCTTTGAAAGAAAAGGAAAACAAATTAATTCCAAGTCAAAATGGCACTCCGTTTGTACTCACAGATTTTGTGCGAACCAGAATGCGGAAATACAACGGGCAAGACCTTCGGACTTTTGCAAATGAACACGTACGGACTCTCCGATTCACCGTCGGGAAACCGCTTTCTGTATTCTTCTTGGGTGAGGACATCTTCAATATGTACGCAACCCAAAATACAGCCAGTTTGGTACTGAGATGGGAATTTCAGCTTTTTGCCTTTGTAGTGTTCCTTGTAAAAGTTTTCAACCTCCTTAATCTCGTCCTGAGTAGGCACTTTAACCGTCGATGCAATCCACAGCCGTCCACGATGGCCTGAGTACCACGTTCTTCCTTCGTGCCTACAATCAAATCTCAACTAAGTAAATTCAAAACAGAGAAAATTTACATCTGTACTTTTTGACGCCATAAATCAGGAGCGATGCGTAAGGCTGGTGCATCGAAATGCATCTTCGCATGTCTTGCATCTCCATCAGTTCCTTGTCTTGCACCCGATTGATGGTCGTTTCTAAGAAATCTCTGTTTGAGTAATTGCCCAATTCAATCCCTGAAGGTACGTAAGTTGGTTTGAAATCGATTTTTGAGATAATATCATCGGAATTGTCGGTTTGATGACTTGCAAAGAGCTCTGCATTACTCTTGGCAATGGCTTCAGCCATTTCTCTACGAATTTTATCTTCGTATTCTTGGGTAACGGCTTCTTCAAAGACTTCCCGGCCGAATAAGTCCATTTTGATTTGTCTCTGCGAGGGATTGGCATGCCGCTTTTCATGCATTTCCTGTTTGAGCCGTTGGAATTTTTCACGATCGGCAGTGGAATGCCAGCCCGAGTTTTCCTTAAAAAAAAAAATGCATTCAATTAGCAACACAGAGAGCAAAAATAGGGACTCACCTCAAAGTAGTCATCTTCGTCGTCAATGACTTCGGTTCTCTTTGCGTCTTCACGTGCATACTGAAGCAATCGGTCTCTGTGTTCGATTGCTTTTCGCAAACCTTCATCATTGCCACCTTTCTCTTCAAGACTCTTCTTCAAACTTGCCCCCTTATCACCTTCCGAATTAATTATTTCCTGTTCTTCGTTTGTGCAAACCAATTCGCCACAGAACATACATGGACCACTGCCTTCCTGTTCGCAAACAACGCGACCACAGCTCAAGCAATTGTTGATCAAATTATGCTCCGTAGCGTAACAATCACAATGACGACGTCCTTTGAGCATCACCACATTCGGAACCTTACCGTCGTTGTTAAACAAGTTCACATATTTGGTTTTCTTTTTGCCACCGCCTCCGTCGGTGGAAGCCGCGGCAGCAGCAGATTTATTTGATGGTGGCTTATCCGTTGAGGATTTATCTGCAATTTTATCCTGTTTTTTATTTGACTTATTTTGAATTTTCGATGATTGTTGGTTTTGGTTGGAGGTCTTTTTGTTCGGGAGAGCTTTGCCTAAAAAAAAAAGGAATAGTCGTGAAATTGAGATTATACCGGATAGACCTACATACTAAAGAGCCTCTGTTTGCATTCACTCATGAAGTTCCGATGATCTGGAAACGAAGGGTCCAATAAGCTTGATAAGTATTCATCGAACTCATCGGTGGTTTTCAATGTCATGACGTACCTTGGAGAAGAGTTTATCAGTCTTATTTAATAGAATTCGCTAAACAGATGAATAGTTATGCAGTGCATAAGGATTTATGTAGGCTCTATGTAACGTTGCACAAATTCTCATTTATAAAAAATTCTGCTATACATTTTAGTTATGCAATGCTTATGTCAAAAAAAGTACCAAAATGTAGCAATCTATTCCATTTATCTGTCTATCAAATCAGCTGTTTGTCATCATAACAAATCATGAAATAAAATATAAAAATGTGTGTTGTGCTCGTTCCGTCCCCAATATCTAATTGCAGCCATTATTTGGAGATCTATGGGGATGTGGCCACCTCTATTGTCGCTGCTGAGGTCCGAGCGGATAATATCAACTATTTTGATGATATTTTGTTTCGGAAATCTATGTTTTTTTTTTTAATTCTTCACTTCTTAGGCTCATTGAGTTGAACCTTTTTTATACACTTTCCGCCTTCTCGGAGTTGGTGAAACGTGATTTAATTTGTTAAAATCATTAAAGAATGAGCTAAACTGGAGAGGCATTATTGTTTTCTTTTTAATTTCAGTAATGGAGAGAAATCCAAATGACATTTACGAAATAATAATAACAATAATTTCCTTATGTAGGCTCTATTCAACCTCAAAACGCGTTTAGCATATTATGGGACTATGCAACCTTGCATAAGTTTTATAAATAGCATTTTTGCGTTTAGAGGCATTATAGAGATTACATAACTTTATGTAGGCTTTATACTGCGTTTTTAAATAAGGCTGTATATATTTTGCATCGTCTTATGAATGTTATTCACTCACTTGACCATATCCTCAGGGACATCAAACTTCAAGCAATGAGACAGACTGTCACGGAGCCACTTGTCCATGTTCTTGGTTTCAATTTTATCGGAATTTGCTAATTTTCTTCAGAAAATGAGATTTGATTTTGTGCTTTGTGGTTTTCCGGTAAATTCCTGAAATTTTAATTCCATCTGTCAAACTGTCTGTCGTCAGGAATGTCAGGAAAACATGTGTGGATTGTTGTGGATCGTGGATGGAGAAGGTGAAAAGACTAGGCCAGTTCGAATATCCGTAATAAACCTGAATAAATATTTCATCAAAATTATTTTGTAACGAATACTTTTTATTTATTATGAATTGGAGGAGTGGAATTTGATTCGACCATTGGAAATTTTATGTTAGAAAATTAAAACACCCTTATATATTTAGGGAGTAATCTCACGATGGAAAACGATGGTGGTGCAATCGTGAGACCTTTCACAGAAGCAGTTTTAATTTTTTTTGTTTACATAACTGTGAACTGTAGCTGCCTGCTTGGTTTGACAGATCTTCTCTCAAACCAAGCTGAGAACCAATCTTGATGGTATTGGTTGTTCCATATACCATACAAAAAAGTTTTTCGTCGTATTATAAGTGCGAAGAGGGAAGATCAAAAGAAAAGAGTTTGGAAATTTCTAGTAAGCCATATGTTAACTTTCTTGTAATTTCTGGAAGAACCTGCATTTTGCACGTTCCCATAGTTTCCTTCCTTTAGTTGTTTCATCAAATAAATCCACAAAAGGATTGGAAATAGTTAAAAGACCAGTGGGCCATCGACGATGAAGTACGAACCACGGGCTGACGGAAATTAAATTTAATAAAAACAGTAATTTCTCTTCTACTCACTACAACTGACCATATTCATTTAAAACAAGAAATATGTCTTTATTTGCTTTTGTTGAATCGTTCAGAGCTCATCTTCGATACAACATTGGCTACTGTATGTAGAAAAACCTCATCACATAAATTCATTTTTCGCTTGATGAAAGAACTTACTTGTTTAAAATACATTTAATGAATTACGTCCTCGCAAACTTTGAAAGTCGAGAAAAAATCCACAATAAAAAAAAATAACAACATACTCAAACTACCTTCCTATAAAAACAATTTTTCTGAAAACTTTTTGTTCGTACTGTCCTCTTACACAAAATAAACACATCCATATTCATACAAACGCTTTCTGTCAAAAAATTCAAATGGGCGGAAAAGGCAACAAAAATATCTCCTATATAGCCATCTCGTTTACTGTGTTCCGCACTATAAGAGCGAACGAGGAAGATTTATAAATGAATGAATCGAGAAACGCAAAATGCAAAAAAACTTAACGCCAATGAAAAAAAAAAACCGTTTATTCAGTCAAAGAAAAGACGTGCGGACGGATAATAAAGAAGAATTCTGTTAATTTTGTTTTCCCAAATATATAATACGTCCCGCTATTCCATTCAAATATCCATTTTGTGGTCAATGTTAAACAAAAACACTCAGCTGATTGAATTTTTCTTTATTCAATTAAGAGAGGAAAATCAAATAGTTGAAAATAAAAGTACTTCTACGAGGAAATAGAACAGAAACAAAAAAAATTAAAGCAAAAATAAACCAAATCCAGTTCGAATTTTGTGCGTCTCGTTCTTGTCTCGCCTTTGTCGTTGTCATCCCAGACTCTGGTGTGGATCTCCTTTCTCTTTGTGGTGATTTTTTTTCCAGCATTGGCATCTCAGATTCACTGAAAAAAAAAAAAAAACAATTACGACAAAAATGCCTTTTGGTAACTAAATCGTAAATTTCCGTGTTTTCTGCGGTGAATAGAGTGAAATTGAAAAAAAAAGAAAGTGCCGTCAATTGCTTCCTCCTGGTGTTGATGTCAGCCAAGCTCATAGAAAAATCCATACGCACACCCCTTTTTCTCTAACAATTCCCATAGCCACCCCTAAATTCGTCGTGCGTTCGTTCGTATAAATTAGTTTTTTTTTTGTTTTATTCATTTTCCCTCTGGTGAAATTTGTTTATGCGAATTTTATTAAATTATTGGTTTTCCCTCAATCGGTGCGGTTGTGCTTGTGTTATCCAACAAAGGAAAAAATAAAAGCCAATAAGAAGAGAAAATCGAAAGAAGAACCTCTCCCACGAAGACGACGCGACGTAACTTTTTATTTGAGTATTTCAAATCGAATTCGAATTCATTCCACCCAATTGTGTCAAGTTTGGTCATCAATCTCCTTTGAATCATGTATCGTATCGGTCCAATTGGACGTAAATCGAATCTCCATTCGCGTGAGAAATGTCTAATTGGCCTTGTTCTAGCGACCTTGTGTCTTTTGTGCTTTGCTGGAATTTTCTTGCTTCCGGATGATTTTGGTGGTGAGCGCGTGCTCAAGGTTTATAAGACCTTCCAAAAGGCCGGTCCGGAGATATTCATACCGGCTCCACCATTGGCCGCAAATGGTCATAGCGGTGGCAAGAATACCGATCCGCACATTTTGGGCGATCGGGAGAAATTGCAGGCCAAAATCAAAGAAGAACTCGGTGATATTTTGGATAAGCCTGATTTACAACGACAAGGTAGTGATGAGGCTGCCGCTGGCGATCCTATTCTAAATGAGAATGTAGGTGTGGCACCGGTTATTGAGAATGACCTTCAGGCGCATCAGCAACAGCAGCAAATAAATATAGCCATGCAACAGCAGCAACAACATCAAGTTGTTGGTGCTCTACCGCCTCCGGCGCTGAAGGGTTCATTGAATGACGATGGTCAGGATATGCTGCCGGTTGGCGATGTGGCGCAGCTACAAATGCCCATGGACGGGCATCCGGATCCAAGTCCTGCGGTGAAGGAGAAACGAATGAAAGTTAAAGAGGTGAGTTGTTTTCTTTTTCTTCACTTGTTTGTTCATTCATCAAAGTAAACCCATTCAAATTCTATTTATTCTTCAAATAAAAAGTGATAAAGATAACACGGGACCGTGACGTAATTTTGGAATAAATATTTAATCTACGCCAGTTTGTTGTTAATTCATTAAAGCAGTGTTCATTTGTTTAAATACGGTTCCCGGCTGCTCTTATTGAGAGAACATACTGTTGTAGAGCAATATTTCACCAGATGAAAAAGTTAATAGGCAACTGTTGTTGCCAGAGATTCGACTTTAAGACAGCGATAAGCTATGCACAGCTGTTATAATATATGCAATTGTCATACAATGATTGCTTGGTTTTATTTTTGGACAACATGCAATTGCAATGGCAAAAACAATCCACATACATAAAATCATTGAGTTGTTTTAGTTTTATTTTGGAAACTATTCAAATAAAGGCGATGCTAATCCTCCGATGTCACATTTATAGTTTGAACAGATCCTATTCAAGCATGGAGATTGTTGCTTTCCGGAACTTGCCTTTCCATGAGGAGAATTCCCCTCCAGCACAGGGCGTGCTTTAGTACTTTTCCAGTTCCTGGTATTAAGAATTTCGGTTTCCGGAGTAAGGACCCTTACTTTCTGCCAGTAAGACGACAATCTCTTTGCATTTGATTCGTCGTTTTCTATTCTATTCAAAACATTTCACAAACGAATATTTTCATCATTCATTAGTTCATTTATTAAATATATCACATTCGTCTCATTTCTAGAAGCAAAAAAATGACAAAGGTCAAAAGTGTATCATTTTCCATTAAAATCTACATCGAAAACGTTTAAAATTGTTCCACGAGTATCTCTGCCTTATCTCTGAAATAAACTAACATTCGACTACTGGATTTTATGCACTGTTATTGACAATTTAGTTAAATGCCGCTTTGATATCTTTGATTTATCAATAACTCAAGTACCATTCAATAAAATCAGTTTATTAGCTATTGCTATTGCTATTGCTATTGGTACGTGGTAACAGATAACACTTTACTACGTAATGTGATTTCACAGCATTTAAAATTTGTACCGGTGTTATCTTGAAACTGTAAAGTTAAGTGACCCCCCATGTTAATGGATTGATTACCTTTTATTGGTTTGACAGTAAGCTAATGGAGATAGGGAGCTTAAAAAGTACTTAAGTACTACTTGAAAACTGTATCTGAGATAGCAGAGATTTCGCTTTTTGTTATAAAGTGAGGAAATATTAACGTTCTTAACATCTGCTCAAACTGATTTGATGAAAAGCTCTTACAAGTTAATCAGTGGCACTGTAGTTCTATTGAATAAGGTACATACCTATGGCGCCAAGTTTTTATGCATAAAAACGACATTGTCCATGTCGAATTCAATGAAACCCATGATCGTGGCTCATATAGACAAAAGTTAGACAAATTAAAAAAAAGAGCATGAAATGGAACACCAAATGTTTCCAGGTTTGAATTATTACTTTTTTCGCTCTGCTATATGTTTGTCCACTCCGCGAGAAATAATAAATTAATAATAAAAAAAAAAACGAAACACAAATACCTACTTACGTAACCAAAGTTCTGAAGTTGACTTATTGAAATGAGACGTGGCCCAAAGCTTCGGGGCATCTTGAAATAACAAATAGAGGTACCTACGTACCAAAAATTATGCAAACAACAGTAAAGGCAAAATGTTTTCACTTTCAGCTTAAATCGGGTTTTTTTGATGAATAAACTTTTTTGTTTCCGCGGATTGAAATACAAAATACAAACCAGAATCCAGTTTGAATAAAGGTGAAAGCCAAAACAGCTAGCTGAATACAATTTATTGCCAGGTATTTCACAATATTCGTTGAATTGACTTGAACATTTGTTTTGATCGAAATAATAGATCTGTTCTTTTACTCCCTTAAACTCACACTTTTCTGTTCTTTTAGTCAAGTTTTTTGTAAGTTCTGTCACATTTGAAGGACAAAAATATTTTTCCTATTTTCCCGATTTTTCACGCGAAAATTTCTAGCGCAAGATTTGTGAGTTCGGTAAAACCATAAGAAATACATTGAATTCTGTTGACTTACATACTTACTTACTTAAGGTGGCGCTACAGTCCGTTGTGGACCTGGTCCTCCATCAAAAGTCGCGGACAGCCAGCTGGGTCCCTAGCTAGCTGTCTTCAGTTTTGTTCTTCAAGTTGATTGATGTCCTCTTCCACTTGTGTGCGCCACCTGAGGTGTGGTCTTCCTCTCCTTCTACATCCCTCGGGAATAGTGTCAAACTCTTTCCGAGCCGGAGTATTGGTGTCCATCCGCTCTAAATTACCGAACCATCAGAGTCTCTGGACCTTGACTCTTTTCGGTAAGTCCATGTCGTTGTTCAACCCGTAAAGTTCGTATCTTCTCCTCCATTCCTCATCAATGCAAACGGGGCTAAAGATGACCCGAAGAACTTTCCTCAAGAAGCAACCTAAGGTACATTCATCCGATTTTATCAAGATCCATGCTTCTGCACCATACAGCAGTACTGGGATGATGAGGAGTTTTACCTAGTTACTCGAGGGAGGGCTTTTCCACTGAATTGCTTTCTAAGCCTAAAGAAACAGCAGACTTTTGGAAGATAGAGCCTCTTGTGTTGACGGTTGAGTTTTGTACTATCTTCTTAAGAACGATGTTAAAGAAATTGCACGACAGTGCTTCGCCTGTCTGATCTTTTAGCGTCGTAAGATTGCTTTCAGTTCGTCTCTGTAGATGCTGTCATACGAGGCCTTAAAATCGATGAAAAGGTGGTGGGTATCGCTATCGATTTGGAGTTCATAGGTTTTTTCCCAGGATCTGCCGCATAGTGAAAATTCGGTCGAGGGCTACCGAGGACAATTTTAATGTCATAGCTAAGACATTGCTCATATGTTATGTCGAGGAGTTCGTTGAATTCATCTTTTTCTCTTCTGTGAAGGCATGCGCGCATATTAGGCTAATGTTGCCGAATTTAGCCTTGATTCGGATCGTTGTGATGCGTTCGCTTGCACATATGAAGCTCAAGGCTTTTTGTCTGAGTCTGCTTCCCACGACGAATCCGCATCCTAAGCGCTGTTGTTGCTCTCGGTAGCAATTACCATACTAGACGTCGCAGTTTTTCATCCTCTTGTTGCCCGGTCCATCCCATCGCTTTTAACTGGTAGCAGTAGTGACTGCTTTGTAGCAGTTGAGGGTCTCTGCTAATTGTTCGGAAGTACGCGGTCTAGTAAGGGACCCAACATATCCGAAATTCGTTGGCCTTAAAACATTTGCTTGAGTCATCTTAAGTGTATCCGAGGCTTGTTCTCGCTTCGCAACTGAATGTTTTTCTACGTAGTCGGGAAGTCACTCCGACGTACTACCCCCAACCTGGAGTACCAGGTACTTGATGTGACTCCAAGTGCAAGAGCCGGAAAAACCACTGTTTTTACGGGATGGGCTTCAAATAAGTCGCAGTAGCCCGTAAAGGTGTTCACCAAGTAGTTCATCCTAACTGGAACTGAAGACACCACCGATGATTCCATAAAGAGAAATTTATTCACTGCCGTGCGTCGCTCGTTGGGGGTTCCTTGGTAGGAACACACCTTTGGCGGGTAATTAACAGAAACAGCCTACTCCGCTTCGACCTGTCTACTATCGGAGGCCCCTCTACGAAAGTTAGTCTCGCGATCGCGTAGCGTAGCTCTAAGCTTCATAGCAGTAGTCACCGTAAGCGTTACCCCTTGGAGGGGAATTCTGTTTATTTCTTGGACTTTCAACAAAATTGGTCTAACCGTTAGAGATATGATCCATATGAAAGTGACTGTTAATCCTGCGGATTGAACAAAAGCGTCGTTCGCTACTCATGTAAAATTTAGAGCTCATTAACTTTCTTAATGAGATGGAAGCAGATTTCACTTGTTTACTTGCTTCCGCTTTTTCAATTATACATGACAGTACTGTTTCGGTTGATCTCTGGAGTGAAACGTGTTGCTTGAATCTCAAACGCAATAAAAGTAATTGAAATTTTGTACTCAACGAGTCGTTAATAATAAGCTCTCATTCTTCTACCGTCTTCGTACGCCATCGCCTGAACCAAGTTCACTTTAACTGACCTACATAGCTCTTGTAAATAAATTTAACACGTTTCACCAGTTGTTTTTTTTTTCTTTTGCTTTTGTGTATTTTTTTTTCTCTTGTTCTGCAAACTACATAAATCAAAAACATTTCAATTAATATTTGTCTTGCATGATTTAAAAAAAGAACTCGCAAAATCATTTCAAAAAATTTGCACACAAATTATTAATCAGAAAACTGTTATTTGTCTACAGTTTGTTTCCATGCGACCTTATTTTTGAATCCGCATAACCCAGAGCTTCATTTGTGAATCAAAAATAAGTCAACGTGTTCATGTTTTGATAACAAACCCAGAGGAAGAGACATGAAAAAAAAAAACTAGAACATTTGACATTTCAGAAACGAAAAATTCATTTAATTAAGTCGACTGGTATTGCGTGCATCAGCAGGTGACGTCGAGACTTAAAAAAAGAAACGAAAAAGTGAACTCTAAAAAAAAGTTCAAATAGCAGGCTGACTTTTACCACCATACATTAGGGTGACCGTCAGAACTGTCAAAAATAAACCAACACCTAATCAACTGAAAAAAGCTGAATGAATTTAGCATATAAAGGGTTTTCCAATAAGAGGTGTTAATTTGAATAGCCCGCTATTTCGGTAGTTGTCAGTTTTGAAGCTGTTATTTTTTGACATTTGACAAGTAAAAACTACGCCATTAATAAAAATGGAACGATACACCCTTCAACAACGCATTGAAATTATTAAAATTCACTATAAAAATGGTGAAAATTTGGTTCGAAAAAGTAAAACATGTTTGAGTCGTCGTGAAGCACCTTGTCGGACCGCAATACAGAAATTGGTGGACAAATTCGAGCTGTTGGGACAACTTAGTGATGTGAAGAATAAATCCCGTGCACGTCGCTCAAGAACAAGTGAGAATGTTGCCGTTGTAGCCCAAAGTTTTGAAGAAAACCCAGGTTTGTCCATTCCTCGTCGTTCTTTGGAATTAGGCATTCCACAAACGGCAAAATGGCCGGAATTAGATGGTATTGATCTGGACAACGTTTACTTTCAACTTGACGGCGCTACGTGCCACACAAGCAACCATCGATCTTTTATGGAAAAGTTTCCGGACCGTGTTATCTCTCGAAGAGGTGATCACAATTGGCCACCGAGATCTTGTGATTTAACAGCTTGCGACTTCTTCCTTGGGGGCCACGTGAAAGGTAAGGTCTACGCCAACAGCACAGCGTCGATTCAAAGATGGAATTCGTGAGGCTATCGAGGATATAGGGCAGCCACTTTGCGATTTGGTTATGGAAAATTTCATGAAAAGGATATGGTTTCGTAAGCGTGGTTGTGGCGGCCATTTGGCTGATGTGTTTCATTATTAACGGCATACCTTCCTCTTTATAATGAAATAAACATCCGATAATTTATTTAAAAAAATGCCATTTGTCTTTGAGTATCAAAATAACACCTCTTACTGGAAAACCCTTTATAAAAGCGAATGCAACTTGTGACAGTTATTCAGTGAACCAACTAGATCCGTTCGTTTTGTTCTTGGACTTGTGTGGCGTGTGGGTAAACTGTCAAATTTGTAGAATGAAAAAAATTCAAACCAACATTCGCGTGATTTAGGACCGAAATTCTGAATCATAAGCAATTCTTCAAGGTTTTGCTTGAGTTTTGACAGATCTCCCAAATGACGGAGTCACACGAAACTTGAGTAAACGATCAAAACTACTTTTGGTAAACTTGTTAAAATTACAATTTTTCATTGCTAAAACAATATAATGTATTTTTAAGTTAATTTTTGGCCACCTTAAACTTGTTTAAATTACAATTTTTTTTTGCTTAAAAAAATATTATCTATTTTTTTGGCCACCCTAACACACTTACTTGTTCAGTAAAAAGTTTTATTTTTAAATCAAGTCACCATTGTTGCCAGCAGACTTCTAAGTATGATATGATAATGAAGTCAAGAAGAGAAAATCTACAAAAAAAAAAAAAAAACGTGACAACAATAGTGACAGCTCACACTAAACCTGAGTAGGTGTTGGCTGGTTATTTCAATAAATAACAAATTTAATGTAAATTCCACTGCAGGTACACACATTTAAACAAGTGAGATTCGGCAAAGCCTATGCAATACTTAAGAGTTTGAATTTATTGAATCTGAAAAGAAACACCGGGAATTTCGCCGGTTGGTATGCTAGCAATGGCGTGCGTTCCACTTGGCTGATGGCCAATGTCAGAATGTTCACTGACACCAGTTGGACTTTGTTCGAACAAAAAAAAAAAAAAAATGTAAATGGTTTAAGTTTTTCCATTCAAATGATTTTATTGCAGTTATTATTTATTCATTTTTGTATATTCGGCCGGTGGAATGATTTCCGGGTGATTCAAATTTTATATAGACGATTTATTATTCAAATAATGATCGATAATAGAAAGATACCGGGAATAAACATAATATTTTGGACACATATCGGGTCGTAGATGTTCGAAATTTTGTTCAACACCTGCAGAGTGTTATCTATGTGTTGTACGACTTGTCATAGTATTAACACATTCATTCATGCGGGACGATATTAATTGTTGTGGTTTAAGTTTTTCTTTTTGCGTTCTATGAGTAAGCCTGGTAGCAATTACGATAGCAACATGAACGAATTCTTAGCGAAGTATGTGATGCGAAAAATGGTTGACGTGCAAAATGTAAACTTAGGCAATGGCAATGTAAGCCAAGGTTTAAAGTATCACACAGTTTTTTTTTAGCACTTTTCTTAGCGTTGTAGACGATAAATTATAATTTTTGTTTATCTTTCTTAATCTCTGTTTGCACATTTTGGTGTAATGTTTTGATTCTTTTCATGTTCAGAGCTCTGAACGCTTTGTCCGTCTCTGTCTGCTTTGAACATTTTCTGTTATTTAGTTTTCATTTTGAAATCCACTTGAGTAGGTACTTACTTACTTACTTAAGCGGCTCATAATCCATGAAGGATCTCAGCCTGAGTTACTACAGCCTTCCATCGGAAACGGTGCCTCGCATGCACCCTCCGGTCGCCGAAACCAAGAGCTCTGGAATCCGCAGTCACTTGGTTTTTGTACCGTATAGGTTCCGTCTTCCTTGTCGTCTCGAACCTGGGGGCCACGATGAGATGACTACTACTAACAGTGACGTTTTGTACTAGGCGGTGTGGAGAGATGTTGTTTTGTTTGTTGATAGCATGTACTTTGTTTTGTCCTCATTCACTTCAAGACTGACGAGTTTCGCCTGTTCTTCAATAGCTGTGAAGATAGTGTGCTCACACCTGCCTTGCGCACAATCTGCTCAAAGACTGTTGAAGAAATCACATGACAGCGCGCTTCTTTATCTAAACCCTGCACCTGTTTGAAACAACTCGGATGAGCTGTTACCCATTTGCATACTGCACTGCGTATTGTTTAACGTCATGCGGCATAGCTGCATCAGTTTGTTCGCCATCAGACATCGCTATCATAAGCTCTTGGCAGTGGATGCTATCATAAGCAGCATTGAAGTCGATGAAACGATGGAGGATTTTGACATTCTTGCATTCTTCCTCCCACATTTCGTTGATGACTTGGTGCATGCGGTTCATCAAAACATCTCCTCCATATTTCAAGAATTCCGCAGGTATGCCATCGGACCCGGCGGACTTTTTATTTTTTAGCTTTTGAATGGCTCCTTCTACCTCTACTGTGCTGGGGGCTGGTACTAGACTGGTTTCGCTTCTCTTTCGTCATTCGCTCGCTCGACATTATGAACATTCAGTAGCTGTTGGAAGAGCTGCTTGAAAACATCTACAATACCCTAAGCTTCGGTGACTAGGTTTCCTTCACTGTTTTGAAGAGCCTGTGTCTTGGTGTTGAAACCTTCTGATTAATTGCTTCGACCTTTTAAAGAAACGCCGGGTGTTGTTCTTGGCCCGAGACTCTTCTAGATCTTTGAGCTGAGAAACAGCGCATGCTCTTTTCTTCCTTCGTAGAGTCTATTTCTCATTTTTCCTTTTTTTTCGGTACTCTTCTCTTGTTGCTCTTGTTTTCCGCTGTAGCATTCGCAAGCTTGCATTTGCCGTCTCTCTTTTCAATAACGCGCATTCGACATCATTCCACGGGTTCCTTTTCGGGGTTGACTGGTAACCTATGGTAGTCTTGGCTCGGCTACAACTTTCGGTATTGGTTCCACAAGGTGTTGACATCTGTGATGGGAGAACGGCGGAGAGTCGCTCACTCAGGCGCTCACTGTAGTCTCTGGCATTCTCCGGAGTGTTAAGGCAACCGATGTTGAACTTCTTTCTTTGGGCCGCACGTGTTTTTTTTTTGTCGTTTGAAAGTAGAGCTCTTAACTTAGCCACTACCAGAAAGTGGTCAGAGACGACATGTGCTTCTCGGAAAGTGCGCACATTCAAGATGTTGGATAAGTGCCTTGCGCCGATTAACACAGGGTCGTTTTGGTTGGTGGTTCTTCCATCCGGAGATCGCAATGCTGCTGTTCAGATGTTTTGTCTTGGAAACCTAGTGTTATTATCACCGTATTACGGGCTGCACAAAGTCGATTAGTAGAAAGCTATTATCTGTTGTAACTTCGTGAAGGCTGTACTTTCCAACTTATGCGTCAAATATGTCATCCTTCCCGATTTTTGCATTGAAGTGTCCGAGTACGATTTTGACGTCGTATTCTTTGGACAGACTCCGTACTCCGTAGGCTGTATCCAGGAGGTCGTAAAAATCCTCCTTGCTAAACTCAGCATCATCGGTAAGGGCGTGTGCAGTGGCACATATTATACTGATGTGTTGTGGCCTTGATGCGGATTTCGTCCAGGCGATCACTTACTGGCTTGAAATCCATGAGTTTCGATCTTAGCCGATTCCCCACAATAATCCGATCCAAATATGTGCATTCTTTGATGAAGCTGTAATAATTGTCACAATTTTTCCTTTATATCGTCCCTGATCCTGTCCATCGTATTTCCTGGATCGCAGTAATGTCTGCCTTATACTGCGTGAGAAAAGTTTCAAAGTTTTGAGCTGCACCTGGAGTGTAGAGTGTTCTAACATCCCTAGTCCAAACTCTCAATGTGTAGAGGTAGACCGTTGTCGTCCCGGCTGTGGTTATCAACAGGGGGGAGTCATTATCCGAGGCTCTCTCATAACTTTATGTTTTTTTTTTTTTTTTTTCTTTAACTTCCAAATTTGTAGGGCCGTTGTTTTGGTGTTTCTGTTTCACCGTTTTGCACTCGCGCTTACAAGTTTCGCAAGTTATGTCTAGTGATATAACCAGTACACGGTGGTTACCGCTTGGAGGTAAAGTAAGCCCTTGGTGTGTAGGAAAAGATACAGCATATGCCCCCAGATCGTGCACCCAACCACTAAACCTACTGCTGACACCAAAACGCGATTTATTCAATCGACTTTAATTACTGACTGAAATTTTAAACATCTAAAGAAGACTTTGTTAAAGAAAAACCATAAAGACATATGTTTTTGATAAACAATTCCAATACAATCTGTCACTGTCAATTAGTTATCTGCAACTTAATGGCGCTAACGTGCCATAACAACATACACACGATCCAAGAACTGATAACACTAATGATGACAATTGCCTGCTGTTTAAACACGTTTAACCCTATTTGCTCAAGTTCCTTCCTAAATATACTGTCTCACACAAATTTTATTGATTCCTATTTCTGTTTACATAACCTAACTCAACGACTTTATTAAGTGTGGGTGTTTCTTATCTACGGATAAATTGTTCTTCCACTTGAATAAGCCTTTTGACTTTGCCGACACCACTCGAAAAATATTAAAAACAAATTTGAAATCAATTTCTTCTCGAAAAAGTGTAATTTTGATAATTTCAAATATTTGATTGGATTCAGTAAATATTTGTTTAATTTAATTTTATTTTTTTTTTTTTTTTTTTGTTAAAAACACGATAATCTCGTGGGTAGGTGCGAGCATCTCAGTTGTTTAAACAAAATGTTGACAATATTGACATAACTCGGAATGTAAACTTTATTCTGAGTCATTTGATAATTGAATAAACATGAATGAGTTTTTTTTTTTTAACGATACCTAGGTGTTGATTTTGATGAATGATTAGTAGACAGACAAATTACTCAGAACACCGCTTTGTAGTTGAGAACAATTTCATTGGAATGTGACCAGTTTTTTTTCGTGATTTGCTCAGAAAAATCATCTCGAAATACGAACTTCAAATAAATCACACTTTTAAATAAACCTGTTTCGCTTAAAGAAGCAAATAGTGTTGTTTGTTTCGCACTGTTGCGAACTGGTTTCGGTGAGTTGTCTCTAAACTGACAACCGTGATGATCTACTTAAACGTTTACACCCTTTAATGGCATTAATTTACATTTATACTAAGAAGTTGTATTTACCGTTTGTGAAAAGCAGTTCTAGGTCATCGTCATTGTCCAAACATTCAATGATTATAATTCTAAAATATGTTCACGGGTTTTCATACAAACTACTCCGCTGTAGATGAAAAAGAAGAAAAAAAAAATGTGTTCACCTTTTTTCTTAATTTATTCCATTAAACCTACAAAATAGGTACTTTACCAAGTAATTAACTTGTTTGTTTAAACATTTTAAACTGTGAAAATAGTTTTTTCTTGTTTATACAGTAATCCCCGCTTAGTTGAATTACTCGCTTAATTGATCTTAAAAATATGCAGCAGAAAAACTAAATACATGGACATTTTTCGGATAATTGGAAGGACAAACAAATTATAAGGTATGTTCAGCGACACTGTTTTGCACAGTTTGTTACAGTTTAGAACAGAAAAGTACAGCTTTTTGGTGTTCATTTACATATTTACTGTTCCAAACTTTTCTGATTTGGTGTTCATTGAGTCTGTCCAGAACAGTTTGGGACAGTTTAGGACAAGATTTTCTGTTCCATCTTTTTGGGTAGAACACATTTTGTGTTCTTAACTGTTCAAAACTGTTCTGACATTTCTCATGAAGCTGTGCTGTACTGTGCTGTGCTGTCTTTTTCTCCCTGAACGAAGCTATAATGAAACAAACCTAAAAATAGATTATCTTAACACTAAATACAAACATGTTTTCCGAACATGCTCAGTTGCGTTATTCCCTACACGGCAAACACATAATTGGCGAACATCGTTTCGTTTGATTCTTGAAAGTTTGAGGATGTGTCGAAAAGAGAAGCAAGTCATTTTGCTTATGGTTATCTCATAGAAAAAATGAGATTTCTTCGCGATCATCTCCCTACAGGGCAAACTACGAAACGGACGGACACGAGAAAATCGAAAAAAATGTCAACACCGAACAGTTCGCAAACCATCCCCTACCCCTACACGACAAATTTATAGCGCAAACGAACATGATCGGGAAACACGTTCGTCTTTAGGGCTTTCTTTAATGGAAGAGGAAGCACTAAAATTGTCAGCACTGTCAGTACAGCGACTGCTATTACACGTTGACTCATGTTTCAAGATTCTTCCTCGAATTCTCTTTTGAAATTAAGTAAGGACTCAAATGTTGGCAGCACTCTTGAAATGAAATTAACATTCTTTCCCAATTTTTCAAATAGCAAGGTTCTTTGGTTCTTTGAGCAGATTTTTCTGTTCTCTGGATAAAAATTCCCGCTGGCGTTCTTCTTCTTTCTCCTGGCGTTTTCACACCTTTAACTAGTGATGTCAAAATGCTAAAACAAAAAATTGGTCGTTTTTTTGTGCACTGTTAATTTTAAGCGTATATAAGCGTGCCACTTACTGATATGTTTTCTGGGATCAATATTTTATTTTTTAGTTGACCTACTCGTGCAATTATACGGGTTTCGCTTAATTGAACAGACATGTCAATTAAGCGGGATTTCGTTAATTGAACCACCCGGATAATTGACCGAAAAATCTGACAAAATGGTCAGTGCAATTAAGCGGGGAATACTGTATTTCTTCTTACCCAGAGTTTGACTCATCATAATTTCCACGTGTTATGAGATGAATGTCGTGTCAGTAGGTGGCTTTTCATTAATTTGTGAAATGCCGTCAAAGTTTTTATTATTTTTTTAATTACTACAACATTGCAGCGTTCAGGTCTCATTGGGAGAAAAACAAACGAGATGATTGGCCTAGTCTGACGGCAACGACAGCAATGTCAAATGCTTGAAAGAGATAAACATATACATACATGTATATCTGCGAGAAGACTGAATTTTTCATTAAATGCAATTAACTTTGTACAAATTTAAATAAAATCTAAACAAATGCATCAGTAGAAGCTGTCACGGATTGTCTATCTGTGGCTTTCTGTTTCCCTAATGAAACCATTCAGAGAGTACTGCGACGAGAAACCTCATCATTTGGATTTTGAGTGCTGTAAATGTAATTAACATACTGACAATTCGTTTCATTTAACTTGTATTGTACTTTAACAGACACGCCAACTTCCACACAACGTGGTACTCGTCGAGTTAAGTTCTATTTTTGCGATGTGCAATTCCCTTGACGTTTGATAAATGACAAAGTAGGTACAGTACCTAATCTCTAGAAGGTACTTTCTTGTATTGCTTGTGAAATACATTTTTGACAGAAGATATCTCAAAATGTCATTCTTGCTCTATAAAAATTGAACTACCTTACCATTTTTTTTTAGCCAAATGTCACTTGTAGCTTTCAAATTCAATGTTTTTAACACTCACTTCTTTCCCACTGTACTCGTTTTGATGTCAATTGAATTCTAGGTTTTAATGATGCACCGTTATTCATTGTAATGAAATAATAGACGCCTTTGTTCAGATTGCCCTAGATTCTAGGCTCATAATGCTGTTAACGACATGTTTAAAACATCATAAATGAAGAAATGACTTTGACCCTTATTTTTCGTTTATTTTGAATTAAGAACAAAGCAAAAAATGAAACAATGAACGAAATAGGACATTTTAGAATTCCACAATGCATTCAAATTTAATTCAAAATGTGTCGCAAGCCCTATTCCCAATCCTATGAGATTTGCTCTCCGATGTGATGGGCCATATTTCCGTTTTGAATTGAATAATTTTTATCCTTGGCCCTTGAAGTATTGGTGTGCGAATATGTGGATGGTAGAGCAATAATTCATGTCTCGTTTTTATATTCTTTGTGTAGTTACTGTCAATGACATCGTTTGAATGCATGACGGCGAAGAATAGCACACAAGTGGCAAATCGATTTTTATTAAATTTATTTTTTGAATTTATAGCTTCAACGTGTTTTTGATTTCAATAGGAAAGAAGTAATGTCAGTCAAAAGTTTCATGGAATGGATTAGGGAAGAATTTCAGTGAAGCGTCATTAGGGACAAGAGCTGCTCGTGAGCTCTACGAGAAAAAGAGGATAGAGGAACGCCGGCTTCTCAGGAGAAAAAAAGAGCATGAGAAGCGTCAGATCGAGGATGTTGAGAGAGACAACAGTAGGAATGGAGTTCGGAGGTTTTATCGGAAGGTAAAACTGCTGGCTCAAGGTCATCGAGCAAGAACCGATGCCTGCAGAGATAAGCAAGGTAAGATCATAGTAGAATAACAGTTAATACTGGTGATTTGGAAAGAACACTTCTGTAGACTGTAAAACGACGAACAAAATCTCGCCGTCAGGCAGGAGCCTTTTATCGGACACGATGATAGCCAACAATTCCGTGAACCCGACCTAGAAGAAGTGGAAACGGCAACATCTAGGCTGAAATCCAACAAAGCCGCTGGAGCAGATGGTCTAGCTGCCGAGCTGTTCAAAGCAGCAGGAGACGAGCTAGATAGGAGCATTCACCAAATAAGCTGTAAGATATGGTTGAAAGAAAGCATGCCCGATGAATGGAACCTCAGCATTGTCTGCCCGATCATGAAAAGGGAGATCCTCTAAACTGCGCAAAACAACAGAGGAATCAGCCTAATTAACATCGCCTTCAAGATCCTCTCTGCCGTAATATGTGTACGTTTGAAGGCTTTCGTCAACAATCTGATTGGTCCTTATCAATGTGGCTTCAGACCAGGTTGACTTTCAACCATCGACCAAATTTTCACTTTGCTCAAGTTCCGAAAACAAACGTATGAACTCCAGATCGATACTCACCATCTGTTCATAGCTTTTACGGCCGCTTATGACAGCATCTGCAGAGACAAACTGAATAAATCTAGATTTGGTATCCCTGTCAAGCTCGTTCGAGAACTCATGCTGCTCCATGAAGGTTGGCAACGAGCTTACGGAATCTATCGATGTCAAAAAAGGATTCAGCAAGGCGATGCACTGCACTGTTATGCAATTTCTTTAACATCTTTCTTGAAAAGATAGTGCAAAACTCCACCGTCAACACCAGAGGCACTATCTATACCAAAAGTCTGATCAACTTCTAGTGTACGCCGGCCGTTGATATTGATGTAATGAGAAGAACACAGCGTAATGTCACTGGCGCCTTTTTGGAATTGAGACAAAAGGGGGAAAATGGTTTAAGCTGTAAATGAGGGCTGAACGAAACGAAGTATATGCTGTCTTCGAGGAAGGACACCCAACAACGACGCACGCCTCGGGACAGAACGTCACAATAGACGCATACAACTTCAAAGTAGTAGAGAAGTTTGTCTACCTAGGCTCCGCTATTAACACGGGCAATAACACCAGCGCCGAAATCAGACAAAGAATAACTCTTACTTGACGCTTTTTCTCTCTCTCGAGTAACTTAAGTAAAACTGTATAACACCTTCATCACCCCAGTCCTGCTATATGGTGCAGAAGCATGGACCTTGAAACAATCGGATGGCACATTCATCCGATTGTTTCAAGGCTGTTTCGAGAGAAAAGTTCTTCGGGTCATCTTATGGTCCCGTGTGCATTGATGGGGAATGGAGATACAACAACGAACTTTACGGGTTGTACAACGACATAGACCTAGCCAGAAGAGTCAAGGTCTAGAGACACATGTCTCGGTCATTTAAAACGGATGTACACGAATGCTTGGCCCGAAAAACCAGTACTTCCGCTGGACGTAGAAGGAGAGGAAGACCGCTGCTCAGGTGGAGCACACAAGTGGAAGAGGATCTCAATCGACTTGGAGTGCAAAACTCGAGACAGCTAGCTAGGGACCCAGCTGGCTGGCGGAGACTTAGATTGGGACCCAAGTGTACAACGGACTGAAGCGCTAGGTACCTTAAATTAGAAAGTAAGTAAGTCATTAGGTACAGGGCATCTGTTTTGATTTAAGAAAAGACCGTGGGGTTATTCCTGTTTCTCTATGTCTTTCGTTTCAATTTGTTTCAACTTTGTTTATTTGTTATGATGTGTTTATAGCACTTGTATTAAAGGTATGACGTCTTCGAAGAGCCAAGGCCTGAGTGACTTACACTCTTCAATCACTCAAATCCTTGACTGTGTGGAGAGAATTGAAGAAGCCTACAATTTTATGTCAACTCCAAACGGCTTAGTTGAGAAGTATTTCTGAACAATAAATTGATAAACTCGGAAGTTGTGGCAGCTTTTTGACAGAGGCAGTATCTACCCATGACAAGTTCCTAATGATTTTTTAAAATGCAATCGATATCGAATTTTCAAGATATTCCAGAATTTGTTAAAGCTAGCGAAAGTTTTCGAATATTTCGAGTTATAAGAACCCTTGATGAAAAACTGAAAGCATTGATCAAATTTAGGGAAAAATTCGATTTAAAATGAGTTCGACTTTTTTATTTTTATTCTTGAATGACTCATCCGATGATTTTTTGTAATTTCTTGCAATACAACTCATCAAATACAACGAAAAACTCATTTCTTCTTATTGAACAAACCCAAATTACTACTCGTAATAAAAAAAAGGCAGACGTATTTAAGTGGACACTTAAAAAGTTAAAGAAGGCAACAATCGTCAATTCAGTAAAAAAAGGACAAGTCACTCCTTTCCATTATGATTGATGCTAGACTAAGCAGTTTGCAGTTTGTAATTTAACAAAAGAATCAGATATAAAAGTATACCCTGCGTTCGCTATTCTTTTTTCTGTCTTAATCGATTTTTACAGTCGGATTTGAAGTGGAATTTACCCTCAACGCAGCCAGACGAAAACATTTAGCTAGCTTTTGTGTCTTGAGATTTTTTTTTTATTCATGCAGACATTGTTACCCGTCCTTTGATTGTTATTACTTTTTTTTTTAAGTACTATGAACAAAAAAGCGAAACATTTCTCTTCGCTGTGTAGACGACGACGATGAAGATGACGTTCAAGATGAGAAGATGACGGAATTGATGACAATAGCTGCATTGGTGCAGTGATTTTAATTCTATTATTGTAGACGAGTACAATGGCCACCCCGAAGAACGAAACATTTGATTGAGAGTTTAGGGTCATCAAACTTTCATACACGCCCATACATGACGAACATCAATCAGTACATACAAAAAATTTTAAATTGATTTAATTTAATTACATGACCCTCAATTAAGCGGCGCACTCACTGGAAGTAGTAAGTTCAGATGAAAAGTAGGTGTGGACTTGTTCATAGCTTATTTTTGGCGCCTAGTAGATTTAATTAGAGGCTAGATGGCGTTAACTGCGCTATTCATACCGCCATACATGTTTAATTAAAATAATTGATTTGGAATTATGAACAAAGAATGGTTCATACCATATAATTTTGCTATAAAACGAACATCTATCGATTGGAATTTTCCATCCTTTGGTGCACTCCAAATCAATAAGAAAAAAAAAGACTTACAAAATCCTCTTTTAGGTTGTGATTGACATCTACATATTAAAATGTAAAAAATATAAAAACCTATGTTGGAAAAAGAAGTAAAGGGTTTTCCAATAAGAGGTTTTATTTGGATATGGCACTTTTTAAGATAAATGATCGGATGTTTATTTCATTATAAAGAGGAAGGTATGCCGTTAATAATGGAACACAACATCAGCCAAATGGCTGCCACGACCACACTTACATGAAATTTTCCATAACTAAATCGCAAAGTGGCTGCCCTATGTCCTCGATAGCCTAACGAATTCCATATTTGAGGTTTTGAATCAACGCTGGGCTGTTGGCCCAGCTTCTTCGAGAGATAACACGGTCCAGAAACTTTTCCCGTAAAAGATCGATGGTTTCATTGATTGTGTGGCACGTAGCGCCGTCTTGTTGAAAGTAAACGTTGGCCAGATCAATACCACCCAATTCCGGCCATAAAAAATCATTAATCATCTCTCGATAGCGCAATCAATTGACGCTAACTGTTGCTCCAGCCTCATTTTCGAAAAAGTAAGGTCCAATGACCCCGCCAGACCATAAACCGCACCAAACAGTCACGCGTTGAGAATGGAGAGGCTTTTCAACAATAACTCTTGGGTTTTCCGAGCCCCAGATGAAGAGGAAACGGGCCTCATCAGTCAAGATGATTTTTCGATGAAATTCTGGATCATTTTAATGCATTTCAAGGACCCAATCAGCAAAGACACGACGTTGTTGATGATCAGCCGGCTTGAGTTCTTGTGTTAACTGAACTTTATAAGCCTTAAGACCCAAATCTTTATGCAAAATACGGTGTAATGACGTTTGTGGAATGCCTAATTCCAAAGAAAGACGAGGAATGGACAAACCTGGGTTCTCTTAAAGACTTTGGGCTACAACAGCAATATTATCAGTTGTTCTTGAGCGATGTGCATGGGTTTTATTCTTCACATCACTAACTTGTCCCAACAGCTCGAATTTGTCCACCAATTTCTGTGGTCCGACAAGGTGCTTTACGACGACCCAAAAATGTTTTAGTTTTACGAACCGGCTCTACCAAATTTTCAGCATTTTTATAGTGAATTTTAATAATTTCAATGCGTTGTTGAAGTGTGTATCATTCCATTTTTATTAATGGCGTAGTTTCTACTTGTCAATTGTCAAAAAATGACAGCATAAAAAGTGACAGCTCCTGAAATAGCAGGCTATTCAAGAAAGATGTCTGTATAAAAAACGGGTATAGACCTATCATAAACAAAAGCCTTGATGCAACAAAACTTATGCCCTACTTCAATCTGTTACTGAATTCTACACTTACTGCAAACACCATCAAATATACCTCGCCCGGTCTTGTGGATGAATTACTTGATGCGCCAATTTCGATAAACGAAACAAAAGCTATAATAAAAGAGCTCAATGAGGCAAAGTACCTAGTGCAGACCTTATTCCAGGAGAGTTTTACAAGAACGGTTCGAAAATGTAATGAGAACTATAACCAATATGAAGCAGTAGAAAAGCTTCTAAAAAATGAATAAATAGAGCGGCGGGACAACTCTTGAATAGCCAAGGCCAAGTGGCTTCCTCTCATCAACAATTCTCTGGTTGCGTGTGAAGAATTGAGGGGACCTACAATTTAACGCCAATTCCGAATAGCAAAGTTGAGAAGCACTTTTTCGTGACAGACTGATACACTTGGAAGTTTTGTCAGTTCTTCGCAAGAGGCAGTGCCCGTGAAAGATGAAATAAAAACTATGAGCACGAGTAGGACTGCTACGGGCACTAATAGATGAGCTTCTACCTTTTTATTCAACAACTATGCTTTGAACCAGGAAACTGGCTTACCACAGTTATATATCAAAACTCTGAAACTACAAGGAGTCTACGTCGTTAAGGTCTCAAACATGGAAGAGGGTAGATTGCCCAAAAAAGATTTTGATGAAATCAGTGAGAAGCAAGATCGGTTAATATGCAGAATGGCTACAACTTGCATGATCTAGTCAACTATAGGCATAAACTGGTGGCGAAAATTCTATAGCATCATAGAACCAACCGACATCAAGATGAGAAACGACTACGAGAGAGAAGCACGAGAATCCATCTACAGACAGATATATAGCAGCCTTAATTATAATCTTCATCAGTCCAACAACTTTCAAGACGATAATGAAGTGCTTACAATCTCAGATTCTTTGACTAAGAGTAGAACCGTTGAACCTCAACTACAGACCACATCGAGAAGACCTTCCTGTATTGTGCAAAATTATGTAATTAAGAAGAAAGAGAAGATGAACTTCACTAAATGGATAAATGTCCAACGCTACGGGTAACAAGACGATTCTTACTTTTACCTATTCAACCTTAGAAGGTTCCAATCGGTAGACGGCATAGCCAAGCCTTAAGATTTTGCAAATGAAAATTGTAAAATACTTATGATTTGTCTAATAAAATCACTTAATCTAAAAATCTAAAATCCAATCCATAAAAATGTCTTTTTATTCTTGTTTCACAAACTGTTAAAATATTGAAAAAATTCTGACTGAAAAATTATGTGCACTTTCCTTGAAAAAGAAAAGGTTACACGGAGTCTGTAAATCGTCTTACACCTGACGACACCCACGACAGGGAAGACGATGATTTCAAAGAAGAATAATGATGCATTTAGGTCTTAACACTTTTTTCCTCTTCAAGATAAAGGTCCTTCCTTTCAACGAATTGCGATCAACTCTTTTACGGTTCCTTGGCTATATGATGGAAGACTTCACGCTCGAGGCTATTGTTTGAAAAATATCATACACTTGAACTATTTCGCAGACGTTCATGGCTTAAATATTTTTCATTTTCCAGACAGAAGAAAAAAATCGAGTGGAGGATGATCCTGATTTTAACAGGGTGGTTGTTCTTTTTTTGTTTATATGTATTTGAAAAAAATCTTGTCTGGGTTCATTCTGATTCTGAGATTTAAAAATGAAGGACAACCTGAACACTGTGAACACTCTGCAATTTTCTCATAGAAAATCACTGATGCAGGTTACTTGTAAATCCTCGAGAAATAGAACGATGATAGGAAGAAGAATGAGAGAACTGAAAAGAAATTGAACAACTAGAGTGTTGAGAGTTGTAATGAATGTGCATTGGCCCGAAAATGCTGGCAAACAGAAAGTGAATTTATCAGAAATGAATTTTTAATAATGCTAAAAGCAAATGAAAATTGAACAACCCAAGGCAGTTGCGAAAGATGCTGTCTCTCTTGTATTCATTTTAGTTCGACAAAGGATATCGATTTTAATCAGAGACATAAGTCCATATAAATGTATACTTGCATATAGATATAAGAATAGCTCATAATTATTGTGATTTTCGAGTAAAAGTACAGAAGAATAAAAATAGAAAATAGAAAAAAAATATTGATTGACACTGAGATAGGATGACATTGAAAATGATAAAGCATTGCCATGTTTGTTTGTGCTTGGGAAATGGGAATGTTGATTTTGTAGGGTTTTTCATTTTATGTCAACAATTTAGAAAATAGAAAACAAAAAATACAAATCAAACAAAGAAAAAAAAAAATGTATGTAGCTTCATATGTTGGAGAACTGATTTTGATTCAAGGAAAGTTGGCAGACATTTTTCTGACTGATCTTTTGTTTTCTTTTTTATTATTGATGAACTCTTACAGGGTATTTGTCTTAACATTGAAATCAATTTCATGTTTCCACTAAAACAATTTAAAAGGAATAAAATATTAATCAATTTTCATTTAATTTTCATTTTTAGGTGAGTTCATTGATTCGACTGTTCTTTTGCTGACTGGGGTATGTTCATTAAAATTTTTGTAAATGTAATTTTCTCTGTAAACGAACACGAAGATAATGTCCATTTTTATTATGTAAGTTTTACTAGAAACTGCTTGTGTTAACGCGAGCTCAACAGTTAATTATGTCTAATGTCAATGTCAAGCTAATTTTTTTATGTGGCACATGAAAGCGAATTTCAATGACGTTTGATGTAGGTAACGTGTTCAGCAGAAATTTTGTTTTTGGCATATGCGATAACATTTCTTACAGGGTCTTTGTAGAACGCAAAGTGATGAAGCGAAAAAAATAGTATGTCTAAAATTAAGGATGTAATACTCGTATTGCTTTCGAAAACTACACAGTAGAAACAATGAAAAACTTAGTCCGGGAACCGAAAACAAAATATACCTATCCGATCAAAGTCAAATGTATCCAAAAATTAGTACACAATAACGAAAAAATCAAAATTGTTTCACTAAACTCCGATTGATTGTTACATTTCTTACAGAGACTGAATTTGAAATTTGAATTTTAAAATAACAAAAAAATCAATTATGTCAAAGTATCCTAAAAGTAGGCTATAAATTATTTCATGACAAAAGTATGCTTTAAAATATTTTCATCATTTGAAAAGTGTGTTTTTAGATTGCATATGTCAGTGTCAGTTATTGAAATTCATTTGAAAAGTATAAAATGGTTCATCTTTATAAAGACGTTTTTGCGAAGTCAAAACAGAAGCATTTCTTCTTCTGAGTAACCTGTCGTGTGCGATCAGAATATGTATAATATTTTACGAGTTTGTTCTTAAAACCACTGTCATTTTCTGCTGTTTCCACTGAAGCCAATCAAGACGAGATTTTTCAGAATTAAGGAAGGTGGAAACGTAGTATTATATTAAACGTACTATTATTCTACGTTTTGATCTTCTAATATGTGCCTTAAATCCCAAAAAAGTCGAGTTTTGTTTTTAAACTACTCCGCTTATTCTCGTGATAAGCTTCAGTGGAAACAGCTTATAAGTGTACATAAACTAGCACCTGAGGCCTTCGACTTAAACTACATAACATGTAAGCTCTCATTTAAACGCACATAAACTTGTGATCTTTATAGAAATAACAATGGGATAACTGCAACTAATTTATTCCCCCCGTCTCCCGATTTTAATTACAACTTCATCATTGACTTAAATCAAAACGCTGACTTACCCTTAAGCAATTATGTATTGCTTTGCCACACGGATACAAAGATTAGAATCCTCTAAGCTTGACAGAAGTCATTATAAGCATTTACAGCAACAGGAAACCGAAACGTATAATAAACTTGAAATGGAAAGGAAAAATTAAAAGTAAACACTATTTGTACATACAAATCCTAACAAATGTCACTGTAGTCTACATTTTTTCCCACTACTTTAAGTGGTAATTTGCTTTACTATTTGCACTAAACATTCTTTAACACTGCCGCTTCCGCCACCCGTATTTGGCTTTGTTTCTCAAAGCAGGAAAAAAAAAGCTTCATAAAATGTACGAAGGAAAACAAACTTGACCTTCATTTCAAGCTTAAACATAATTCAAATGGAAAAGCTTAGGGGTGGAAATGTATTACTTTGGAAATCAAATTACTTAGTTGAAGGCGATGAATTCATTATCTTTGAGTAGTAGGTAGTTGCACTACTAGTAGCAAAAGGAAGCCTATTTTTACTTTTTAAAATTGATGCAAAAAGTTCGTATGTCGGAAAACATGTCAACAACAGCAGTAACATAAATTTAGTAACGTAATGTCCTAAAAGAGTAAAAACGGTATATTCTTCCTCAGCTTTCCATCAATTAAGAGTACTATCCAGGAACTGATACTTAAAAAAAGTATCAGCCTTTTAAAAGTACATATTTCCATACTGACGAACGTAAGAGGTTCTTATGTTATTCAAAGTTACTCAAGTACTTGAAAGTATGTACTAGATTTTTAAAAGTGTTTATTTTCGTATAATTTATTTATTGATCAGCCGGCACTGGTAAGTGTAACAAACGAAAAATGGCAAGGTGACAAAGTAAAGAAGGGACATAGGGGAAAAGAGACAGAAACGTGTGAAACTAGAAACAGAAAGACAAAAACTAAACCCTCTCCCCCCCCTTTCAAACAAAAAATATGTGTCGCGTTTCTTGTTCAAGTATTTGTTCCCTCAGAAAAGTACCAATGGCAAATATTATTTGTTCCAACTAAACACCTTCATTTAATTGACTTTCTACTACTTACCGTTTCGATGTTTACACTTTTCCTTACAACCAATATTAATTGCCACCAGCGCTACCGCCAGCACACAATAACAATTAATTTTCTCCTCCACCAGCTGTTTAGGAAATTATTGTTCAATATCATTTCCCATCTAGGGTAAAAGCAAAACCACTTATAGATGGTATTAGTTTTACCGTTTTGTATTTTCATTTTATTACTTTTCCAATCAATTTGCTATTCGAAATAACCTTACACACTTTGAGGCGCCCTCTATCTCTGTTCGAGTGTAGTATGGCCCTCTTTAATGTTGTCATTTCGCTTGAATTGAATTTAACCCTTGTCCGTTGCGTTTTTGTCGGCGAATGTAGGAGGTATCGATTTGTGATGGTAGTGTGGCATCGAAGGGGTTAACTTCTGCCGGTGTGGTTTTATTTTTCCTTCCACACCCGCCGACAGACTCAACCTTAACGCCACCGAATGTAGATAATATTTGTTCGTTTTATTGTCGGTTAGGTATTCCTTTTATATTTGTATAGAAGCCGTGTTGGATTACCTTTTGTAATCCAAGAGTTGTATGCCTGCTTTTAATGGCTTACTGGGGGCTTGGTATGATATTGCTTGCTCGCTTTGATCGTTTGTTGATTGTGATATGACCACAAACCATTTCTTTTTTCAAATTAGTTGAATTACTTTTTGTGTTTGTGTTTAGGCAGGTACAAATGTAATTTTCTGTTTATCTGATGATGACCGTGGCACCGCCACCACATGGTGGTTGTTGTTAATTGCCTTCGACACTCAGGTGCAGTTATTGTCTAGACATGACACGAAACAACCCATTATTTGGATTAGTTATGTTTTCTCTTCTTTTTTTTGGCGTAATCTCCCTGATTACATTCACATTTAAATGTTTACTTCCGAATGTCATTTTAAAGTTCTCATATTCAATTGTGATTTAAACACTAGATTGAAATCACTTGTGTCATTATTTCGTGTTGTGATCCATGAAGTACAATAATTAACTGTTGTTGCATGTACCCCCTACAACAGTCCTTGAACTTGTACATTCAAAAAAAAAATTGTTTGTCGTAAATCAAAGGGAGAAGTCAGCCCGGAAAATTCCATTAAAACCAAATTAAGGAACGGCATCCTCAGTTTGCACAACCAACTGTAAATCAATACAACATAATGTCAGTTACAAACTACTCTCCTAACGAACGCAGTAAGTGGTTCCGGTTCGCAGTTTCATAATGCACACAAGTTGAAGATGAATTGAATCAGCTTCATTGTGAATATATACTGCGGCCCCAATGTTTGCTCTTTAATCACAATAATTTAAACAAGAGCGTGTGTTTGCTTTCAATATACGCCTGAAGTCATTCACATTATGTGTGTTTTTTATTATTTAATACATTTTGTCATTGAGCCACAGTCCACAGACGACGACGCACCCTACATTACCTACATTCACCCACATTCAACTGAGGTGAACAGAGATCGAGATATAGAGAATATGAAATAAATTTCCAACATCTGACTGACAGCAACCTGACTGACAGTTATTGTGAATTAATGGAAAATGCTTCAGTAACACTTGTTCGCATGCAATTTAACTTATTTTTTCATTTTCATGATTCGATTATCGTTATCATAAGAATTAATGTTTCATTTTATTGTGTTCATATTTTAAATGAAATAAATATTCAATTTGATTGTTGTGTATCTTCTGTATGGTATAGGTATGTCTATGTACAATATGCGTGTCGTCTAGAATTTCAATTTTGCTGAGAGAGCAATTGAGAAGGAACAATTTGAAAATGTTTCAATTCAATTTCAATTTCAATTTTTTTTATTATTTTGCTTGGAACTGGAAATATTGCATTTTTGAGGGGAAAAATGGTGGGATGGTGTTTTATTTAAACAAGTGGGAAAAGCTTCGAATTGGATTTTTAGCCCAGTTGTAGGGTTGCCAAATAACGTGATATGAATGGAAGCTTATTTAGTTTTAATGGTCAGCGTTGGTTATCGCAGAAGTGCACTGCAGTTGAATGAAAACATTCCTTGTTGATTCCTATTAAAAAGGCTCGCTTATTTCCTTAAAGAAAATATAACCAATAAGTTTTTTTCTGGCAAATCCAACACTCAACAACTCTCATAATATAAGCGAATCCAACGTTTCCATTTTCAAGCAAAGCTTTCTCGCTGAAAGCTTCATAACTTATTCCAGTACTACCCCTTCTGTCATTTTACAAATATTGTTCTCTGTTTACGTTTTATCTTTCATGTTCCAGTAGCCATAAGCTCCACTGGAATCGGTCGGCAATTGCACATTACAGTCGATACATATGGAGAGTCGAGCATCCATCACAAGCTTACTGCCTGCTGCTATCATGCAGGCTGTCTGGGCGACTACTGATGCTGGCTGTTAAGTGTGCTTCAGCTTCAGCTCTTCAACTGGTATAGATATCTCTGAGCTTAAAATACGCAGCTCCCAGTAGGCCAAAAACAAACTGATTGCTAAGTAAATTCTTACGATAACGTTTTTCCTCTCATATTCTCATTTTTTTTCCCCGAGATATATTTTTACAACCACTTTTATCACATCGCTCTCGTTTTATCTCGCTTGCTCTTGAGCAAAGCTTAACACCGAATGTTGTATTTGCGTTTCGGGTTTTCATTTCATATCGACAGGAGGGTACGCTCACAAAAAAGGGTAGAGTCTCAAAGCAGCGAGAAAATCCACAATAAAAAACAACAACTGACAAAGGAAAATCTGAGCCATACAAGATACCCGAGAGTGTTATGTGAGGTAGCCAGCAGAGGGAGCACAAAAATCCACTCCACTGCGCTCCACCAGCCACCGCTGCTGCCGCCGCCGACGCCATGGTACTTGTGTGCTGCTTTTGCTCTTTAATTTTGTTCTGCGAAGTCACCACTTAGTTGTTTACTGTTAGTCGTCGCGATTTCTGTCTGCGGTTGCCCTTTCAACAACAGAAAAAAAAAGATTTAATCTTTTTTTTCCTTACATTTTTGAGATTTAAATCGGAAAAAAGCGCGTACGACGACGGGATGTGAAGAATTTATTCTACAAACACGAAACATTTTTTTGTTTATTAACTGCTTCGCCTTTCGCTCGTTTTTTATTTGTCCTGTTTCTTAGTTTTGTTCTTGTTTTTTGCCAAATAAAAATAAAAAAGAAGTCAACAAAAGTTTGATTAAGAAAATAATTAAGAGTGAAAAAAAGGTGCTAGAAAGGATAACAAAATAACTTTGATCAGTTTCGAAGATACGAATAAAAGTGTAAAGTGTACAAGTCAAAAGTAAACAGCGACGTTTAGTTTGCTTTTTTTCAAAATCATCGAATTCGCCGTGTTTCGAAAATCAAAACAAAAACAAACAATCAAAAGAACTATTGAATTCGATTATCTAATTTGGTTATGTCAAATGGAGTCGTAATTTGACAGTTGTTTGTGCGAAAGAAGTGATCGAAAATTAATTCGCTGTTTTCGAGTTCGAAATTCGCCGTAAGAATTTTGTTTGAAAAAAAAGTGTCAGTTTATTATTGTCGATCAGTCAAATGTGATACGAAAGACTGTTTTTCGGACGGAAGTCTACATTTCGAAATCGCAGTTCACTTTTAAAATTTGAAAAAAAAAAAATGTGTTTCCTTTGACAGTTACGAAATGTGGTAATTTCTTCGCCCTGTTTTAAGGAGTTTGCACGATTTCCTAAGGTACAAATAAGTCGGAAGAAAAATTGCTTGTCAGATAAATTGATTCCGAAGTGAAAACAAAACAAAAGTAAATAAAAAAAGGAAAATTCTTCGCAATAGTTCTGTATATTTGTTTTACGCTGTGTACACTGTACACGCCTCTTATTTTAAGTGCAGACGGGGTTAAGTGTGCCGATGCCGAGAGAATAACGAGTAGAAGAAGGAATTGGGAACGAATTCTTATGGAGTCGAGTGCACAATATGTAGAAAATCCTCTGATAGCGATAAAAGGAAAGAAAAAAGAAAATCCTAGCCGCAGGATTTAGCCATGCAATCGTGTGTCTCATATTCGTTCCTTCCGCGTTGTTTGGTGCAAGTTGGGGTCCACGGACCCACTCGACTATCCAAACAATTTTACGTGTATGGTGGCTTGATAAATGAGGGGGCGGTGGGGCGTATCTAGGTCTATACAAACGTAGTCACAGTACTGTAAGCGTCGCATTTGATGAAGGATAACATTTTTCGCTAGTGTTTATACACACACATCCCCGCTTTCCAGTCGCAAAATTGTATAGCTCCTATTTCGTGTTTTGCTGTCTATATACAAATGTATGTAGGTTCTGCTGTCTTTACCTCGATTTTGTTCTCTGTTTCTTTAGTGTCCTTTTTGAATTTTAATTATTCAGAGCACATAGTTGTAGCTCCTTGTGGGTAATTGTATCCACGAGGTGGGCTTGTTTTTTTTGCTATCCCAGCATGTCCTGCAGAATGAATATCCCCCAAACCAGTTGTCCAATTCTGGGAGTTATATTCACTACAACGTCACTTTAACGTGGATAGATAGCATACAGGTAAGGCACCTCGATTTAATATGTACAACAGGAGAATGTGTACCAACATGGTATCGTCGCTTCAGAGGACGCTTCTATGTTTCTGTGTTTCAGTTTCCTGATGATGAATCGGATTTGTTTATTTTAGCCCTTTGCTGTGTCTTGTTTGCATTTTGCTCTGTGTATTTTATGATATACACCTTTTCAACTTTTTTTTTTTGCTTAAGATTTCCTGGATCCTGCCTGACCTGCGAGGATGATATCGTTTTTTGCCAGTCTTTGTTTGAATACGAATCGAAAATTCATTGACACTCTTTTTATTCTCTTTGTTGTTGGTGTTTTTTTTTTTTGCTTGATATCGCTCATGTTGTAAACTGCTTCAAGGGTTCCTTGACTTCTTTTCTTGTTTGTTGCGGACACTAAAAATAAAAATACGAAGGAACAGGAGTGAGTCATTTTTGTGGCAGTTAATTTACAGTTGCTTCTTTTTGTTTTGAACTTAATGGCATCAACGGTCGTCGTTGTGGAAGTTTTAAGTTTATTTTTATGACATTTGGCTTTTTAATTTGATGTTCGCTCTTTTTTGGGTTTGCAACGCAACGTGTGAATTGACGTTGTGGTATCTCGTTTGCATTTAATCCAAAGTCAAACAGAAGGAATGAATTCGCCGCATTATGGTTTTACACATGACACACAAGTTTGTTTAGTTGGTAGGTACGTATGTTGTCATGGTTTTGTAAACATTTTAATTACTGTTATCTCTGCAAGCAATAAAAAGAGATTTCTCTTTGTTTTTTTTATTTTTATCTCATCATGAACTTGAAGATTTTTAAGATTGTTTACACTTTATGAGTAAATAATTGACTAATTAGGGAACAATTTATGTATGTCATTGTTGTCATAAAACATTTTGATATCTTTTGTTTAGATTTTACTTTGACGTACATGTTTTTTTTTTTTTTGGATAAAATTAGTTCAAGAGACCTATTTTTTTTCTAGTCGAAATCTTCAGGTGGCTTTGAATTGACATTTGCTTTTGTGTGAAAATAAGCTTTTCTAATGAAAAAAAAATCTTAGCAACCGATTTGTGTTGAGAACTACATTAGAAGTTGGATAATATCTATGCTAAGTAATAGGAGGATTCAATCAAAGTAAGGATATTCAATGTGTACCAAATATGCCCGCAGAGAACACCCCAAGTGTACTGTCATCCCTCTTATTGCTTTTGGTCATGAACAACATTCTTGTGAAACTCGAGTGTAGCGGAGTGAAATCGCTTGCGTATACCAATGATTTGGTCCGCCACCTATGCTGCGAGCTGTGGATTAGGTTTTAACAACAATAAAACCGAGTTGATGCTTTTCACCACCAAGAACAAAGTACCACCTTTCACTCTACCTCGGTTAAACGGTTTAGCACTAATACTGTCTTCCAGTGCTAAATATCTGGGCTTAATAAAGGGTTTTTCAATAGGGACGCTACAAAAGTAGAACGATAGGGACAGCAAACGACGCCATATTTTTCCCGCTCTCGTGACATTTCTCAGTAAGGTTTGCCATTTCATCATGGATCCAACAACGAGTCGAAATTATTAAAATTTATTACTGAAATTCGGAGTCAGTGGTCAACACTTTAAGAGCGCTACGTACAATTTATGGTCGTCATAATCGTCCTGCCAGATCAATAATTGAGCTCTAGTGGAAAAATTTGAATCCACAGGCTCAGTACAAAATGTTCCCGTGCCAGTGAGACAAAGAAGTGCCCGTAGTGTCGAGAATATTGCTGCCGCTAGCGCATCAATTGCGGAAGACCAAATCAGTCTCTCACACGTCGTTCTCAAGCGTTGGGCATCTCTGTGACGTCGTTGTGGCGAATTTCGCGAAAATCTTGGCCTACATCCTTACAAGATCAAATTGACGCAAGAACTGAATCCGCTTGATCACCAGAAGCGTCGTATGTACGTGAATTAGGCTGAGCAACAACTTAAAAATGATCCGGATTTTCATCGAAAAATCATCTTCAGCGATGAGGCTAATTTCTGGCTGACCTATAACGCATATATTGCTATTGAAATATGCGTTATTGTCAGGCAGCAATCCACATGTGCTTCACGAGCACCATTACATCCCGAAAAAATCACTGTTTGGTGCGGTTTACATGCTGGTGTGTCATTGGACCGTACTTCTTCCGTGATGATCAAGAACCGGCACGTTACTGTGAATGGGAATCGCTACCGCTCAATGCTAACCGATTTATTTTTGGAATGAATTAGATGATATGGACTTGGACGATATGTGGTTTCAACAGACGGTGCCACATGTCCACACACGCAGGCCAAACAATCGAATTATTGAGAACGAAGTTCGATGAGCGCATTATCTCCAGAAATGGACCTGTGAATTGGCCGCCTCGTTCATGCGATTTAACGCCGTTAGACTATTTCCTGTGGGCTACGTCAAATCTATGTTTATGCCAACAGCGACGATTGATGAACTTCGTACGAATATCGGACGTGAAATTGCAGCAGTATCGGCCGATTTATGGTTGAAAACCGTCGAAAATGGGTTCACGTCTGACTTCTGCAAGCGTGCGCTGGGTGGCCGTGCAAAAAAAATCGAGTTCCATACATAATGGCATCAAATGTACTTCCACAGGAATAAAGAACTTCATTGATATCCAAAATTTTTGTAGCGTCCCTATTGAAAAACCAGACACCAAATTAAACTTTAACACTGAAGAACGGGTGAAGAAGTGGGACCTCCAGTCAAAAATGATGAAGTGGACATACACAGTGGTTTTAAGACCGATACTTGTTTACGGATGCATTGATTGGTGGCCCGCCATCAGCCAATCTTACATAGTGAACAAGCTTACAAAGGTGCAGAAAAATGCTTGCGTAGGTATATCAGGGGCAAATAGATCCTATTCAGCGGATGTACTAAACATCATCCTGGACCTTCTTCCGATTGACCTCTTCATTAAATATCAGGTGTAAAGAAAATAAGCTGCTGGATAACGAAATTCTACAGACACTGCAATCGAACAAGCCTGATGCCATCAGACATCCGTTCTACAACCACCGATTACTGCATTCCGTGAAGAACACACTGGGTCGAAGGCCATGTTACGAAAAACATCGCCACAACTATCTTCACGGATGGTTCGAAGATGGAATGCGGTGTTGGTGCAGGTGCCCTCTGTGAATCTCTTAAAATTTTACAATCCTATAGACTTCCTGACATGGCCTGTGTATTCCAGGCAAAATTGGTAACGATAAGAGCCCTACAAAAATATCCAACAGAGCCAAAATGTAGCTATGCTAACAGATAGTCAGGCAGCTATTGAAGCCATCCATTCAGCTTTATGATCTTCTAAATTGATACAGCAATGCAGAGATGCCCTCAAGGAACTACACCTGAGCGTCACTCTAATCTAGGTACCAAGCAATAGGGGCTATGAGAGAAATAACAAGGCAGACGAGCTAGCTAGGCAAAGACCAGCCCTTCACAGCTCATTGGCGTGAGAGTATATGCTCCTCTTGTAGTTGTGAAAGACAATATGCTGACAAAATACACATCAGAAGCAAACTATAGGTGGAATAGCTTAACCAGTTGGGTTATATCTAGGAAAATCTGACTCGCTTATAACAAACCCAAATCAATCAATTTAATTTCCAAACCAAAACATGACATAGCCAGGATTGTTGCTACTTGCTCAGGCACTAGCCTATAGGAGAACATGCGGCAAGATTGGGTATACCATATAACACTTTCTGCCGTAGCTGTGAGAACCAGGATGAAAAAGAAACAGTCCCACACTTTCTCTGCCATTGCAGGACAGTTGGCTAGGAAAAGAGCACTCCACTAAGGTAGAGAGTTCTTCAAAGGTATTGAGGAACTCTCAGAATTTAAGATCAAAGACATGATCTCATACCTCAATACTACAAAGTGGCTTTAGCGCCCCCCTCCCCCCCTTATTCCTCCAACTAAATGGCACTAGTATAGGATAATAATACTACATTATGTATAGGATTGCACTATTACCCATTTTCAGATCTCTTTAGATTCTCATGAGGTACGGTATCAAAACGACGCATTCAGCGCTAATAATAGTTTCCAATTCGATAGTAGACAGCCGCGGATACTACTACCCAAACATGACAATGCCACCGTACCTTTAAAGCCTTAAATCAATCTTTCTTCTTTTCTGAACTGATAATTTTTTCAATATCCTAATCAACAAATGAAGATCCAAATCTAACCATCTCGAGATTGGAGTTTGAATTACTTACATCCAGTATTGCAGTAGTATACCTTGGTTCTAGGAATTCACATCGGGTAAGCTAAGCCTTCAGCCTAACTTCAGTCGAAATATCAAGAAGGTCGTAATCTCAAGAAGGTTCAAAGATTTTTACAACGCCAATGTCACACAATACCAACCGCAGCGACCTTAACATTGAGTCATCTCTTAGTTAAGCCCCTATCTAGCCTGATAGACCTGTCCTTAAGTCTGAGTCACATGCATATGAAGAAAACTGATACTCCTTCTGAAAACAAGGCAATTTTTATTTGTTCATCTAACAGCTGGAAATAAAACCTATCAAATATCGCAATTGAACTATACTCAAATTAATGAAAAGCAAAAAGATATAAAACGAACAACGAGGTTACAATAATTGCAGTATCTTATTTCTAGTTCAATTGACTTAAGCTAGACGGACGCGTCATTGTTTGTAATGAAACTTTGATACCGAACAACTTTACTCTCAGCAAAATGAAAATGTTAACACACTGTTCTATTGCTGGTGCTAGTATGATTACAAGAAAACGTGTTGTCAGACTTAAATTATGAATAATTAAGTTGAAACTAAATTAGTTTTTTTTTTTATGTTTTGTTGTTACAACTAATGACAGGACAAGAGAGAAATGGTTGGACTCATTTTTCGTTGATTAATTTCCGTATTATGAAATGATATTCTAATTATTCTCTTTGTTTTCTAAAAACTAACGGGCTCATTAGAATAATTGTTAAAAACGTTAAATTAGTTTTTTTTTTTTATTGTGATTAAATATTTTTTTTAAATCGTATAATCACTTCGATCATGAATAGATAATATGTTTCTTCTTTGACTTAATTAACATAAATAATGTTTGTTCATAAAAAAAGTAAAAAAAAAAATAGTACGTATACGCCACAGTGTACTTTACATCAAAATGTTTTAAATATCAATAGGATAATTAAAACTAGCTTTCAGTAAATGTTTTCAAAAATGCTTTTATCAACAAAAAACCCAAATGAGATGATTAAAATTTACGTTTAAATTTTGAAAACTAAATATCTACCATCACAGACAATTTGGAAAACCAATGAATTAGACATTAATTTCAATCTCATATAATTAGTGTTTTGGTCAACACCTCGTTGGCTTTCTGCCTAACAGCAATTTATTGATTTATTAGACTAACACAATTCTAATAATTATATACCTAACTTTATTTCAAGTCCACATATTTTAGAGTGCAACGGTGATATGTCGGTTTTCGTTTGACACATTTTTCGCAAAAAATAATAGCTTAGGAAATTTCAGTTTGTGGCCGAGCCAATGTTGTCGTCTTTTCTTGCCTTTCTGGACTACTTCCACATCTTTGTACTGCTCGGTACTGGTTGAACCTTCTTCTCCAACCGAAAAACCGTCTTAGAATTTTTCTTTCGCAAGTGCACAGTATCAATTCACCGTTTCTACTTATCGTCCAGCACTCGGCGCCGAAGGGTTGTTCTGGTAGAATAAAAGTCTTGTATGGGAGACAAAAAACCCTCATCATCCCGTCCTCATGTATGTGCAGAGACATGGACTATGACAACATCGGATGAAAACCTTTGCTGCTTGAGAGAAAAATTCTTCGAGTGATTTGGTCCTGTCTGCAGTAAATGAGAATGAGACGAAGGAACTGTACGAGCTGTACAGCGACACTGACCTAACCAAAAAGTATAAGGTCCAACGACTTAGATGGTTGGGTCATGTTGAGCGAATGGAAAATAATGCTCCGGCTCGTAGAGTCTTCGATTCCAATCCGGAAGGACGTCGCAGAAGAGGAAGACCGCGACTCCGGTGGAGCACACAGGTGGTAGAGGACCTGAACCAACTTGGCGTGCGAAACTGGAGACAGTACCAGGGACCGAGCGGCTAGAAGTTTGTTGGGTGAGGCCCTGTCCGACCTGGACTGTAGCGCCACCATAAGTAAGTAAGTATGGGGAACACTTTGTCTTTCGCGTGAAGAGTTTTGAACACAGTTGTTTTGCTAAACCGAAACAGCACGGTCGACTAGGGTAATTCTTCTTCCTATCTCGACTAAGGTGTCGTAAGGGGATTGAGTTTGTTCCAATGTAGCTGAACTCCTTAACTACCTCGAAATTGCTGCTGCCACCAGTGATGTTTTGTCCTAGGCGGTGGACAGATGTTGCTTTTTTTGTTGATAGCATGTACTCTATTTTGTCATTATTCATTTCAAGACCAACTTGTTTCGCCTGTTCTTCAATAGCTGTGAAAGCCTGAAGCACAGCTCTCTTCGATCGACCGATGATGTCTATATCCTCCGCATATAACCTAGGAGCTGGGTGGATTTGTTGAAGATAGTGGTTTCCGTGCTCACACCTGCGCACTATCTGCTGCAGGACAAGAAGAAATCACATCATGACAGCGCATCTCCTTGTCTAAAACCTGCTCATGTTTTTGCACAATTTGCACAATGCACTTCGTATTGCTTAGAGTCACTCGCCACAGCTGGATCAGTTTGTTCAGGATCCCAAATTCAGACATCGCCATCATAAGCTCTTGGCGGTGGATGCTTTCGTTAGCGCCTTTGAAGTCAGTGAAAAGATGGTGGGCTTCGGCTTGAAATTCGTTGGTCTTTTCCAGGATATTTGGATATATTTGGTCTATCGTTGTTCTGCCTGACCTAAAGCTACACTGGAACGGTTTAATACGCTCACACAGTACGTTAAATGAGATTTTGTATGCAGCATTAAACAGGGATATGCGTCGGTAGTTTTTGCATGACATAGGATCGCCTTTTTTGTAGATGGGGCATATGGAGTTTATCGACCAGTCAGTGGGTATGCATTCTTCCTCCCACACTTTGTTGATGACCTGGTATATACGGTATATTTAAAGAGCTCCGCAGGTATTCCATCCGACCCGGCGTACTTGTTTTTTTTTAGCTTTTGGATGGCTCTTTCTATCTCTACTGTGCTGGGGGCTGAGATGGGGTTTCCTTGACTAGTCTTGCTTCTCTTTCGTCATTGGCTCGCTCGACATAATGCGCATTCAGCAGCACTTGGAAGTGCTGCTTGAAAACATCTACACTGTTTCAAAGACCTTTGTCCCCGTTCTGAAAACAGAAGCTTATTGCTTCGACCTTTTAAGGAAACGCCGGGTGTTTTTCTTGGCTCGAGACTCTTCTAGATCATTGAGCTGAGTAACTATGGATGCTCTTTTCTTCCTTCGCAGGGTCTTTTTCTCATATCTCCTTTTTGTACGATACTCTTCTCTTGCTGCTCTTGTTTTCCTTTACAGCATTTGCAAGCGTGCATTTTCCGTCTCTCTTTTCAATAATGCACATTCATCATCATACCACGGGTTTTTTTCGGGGGTGGCTACGAACCTATGGTGGTCTCGGGTCTCGGCTGCATTTTTAATTACTTCGTGATATTGGTTCCACAAGGTGTTGACATCTGTGGTATTTAGGAGGACGGTGGATAATCGCTCAGTCAGGCGCACACTGTAGTCTCTGGCATTATCTGGAGTGCTGAAGCAAACAACGTTGAACTTCTTTCTTTGGACCGCACGTTTTTTTTTTTTGTCATTTGATAATCGAGCTCTAAACTACCAGAAAGTGGTCAGAGTCGACATTTGCTCCTCGAAAAGTGTACAGGTTCAAGATGTTGGATGCGTGCCTTGCGCCAATTAGCACATGATTGATTTGATTGGTGGTTCAACCATCCGGAGATTGCCAGGTTGCTGTGTAGACTGTAAAACATCATTTTGAAAAAAAAGCAAACAAAATCGCTGAAAGGAAATTTTGATATTTGTTTTATTTTGGCTCTTCTGAAAGCATCGTGAATTCGTGACTATAGCGGGTCCTCACAGACCACATCCCATGTGAGCATTCACTGCCAATAGTTCTGAGTTTAAATGCTTATTTCAAAAACATAGAATCGGCAAATATTATTATGTCCAAGAAACAGTGGTGATAGAAGTAAAACTAAATGTGTAACAGCGTTTTTCATAAGTGCTTTGGATATTTGCAATAAAACTATCCTTCGCAACAAGTATAGACAATTAATAGTCAATAATTTAACTATGAGGATTATTAAATAAAAACTTTGTGAAAATAGCACTTGACATTTAATAGGGGTGCGGTAACTCGTAATTCTTCTGAAGCAGGTATGAGCTGAAATAAAATTTCAAGTATCCCTTTTTGTTCTTAACATAAATTACCTGTGAAACTGGATTACATTTCACTTAAGTCTCCTTACATATATGTTTTATCTTGATTCACAAACAAATTTTGTAACACTGTTTTCCTTTTTTAAGTATGTAAAATAATCCAGTGTTACTTTTACGACCCAGAATTGATGCTTTCATATTCGTCTCACAGTGTTATGAACCCTTTCGTTGAAGTAATTATAACGCATTCCTGTTGATAACCGGATTAAGGTTGTAAAATATAACCCTTTTTAGCATTTGTGTCGGTCACAGCTTAAAAAATAACAATGAACAACAAAAAATACGCAAACACGTTATCCATGCTCAACACTCAAAGCTCGTTAAAGTGTCCTCAAATCTTAATTTTTTTTTACTTTTCTTTCAGTCCGTCGTCATCAACGGTGTGCTGTCATCGTTGTTGTTGTCGACGTAATTCACCTTGATGATGATGAATAATCATAAAGTTTCTATTCACCATAATATAAAACTAATGGGTAGTGCACATCCTTTTACACGGAATTCCCTTCCTCATTAACCCTTTCAGACAACTACACAAAAGCAACCACAACGAGGACATGAATTCCTAGTTGTAAATCCCAAACAAAAGCATAATTTACGCAGCACTGCTAGCAAAATGCCCCAACATGTACTGCTCATTTATTATGGCATATCAGTGCAGTAGCGGGGCTAGAAATGCCAACCTCAGCAAAAAGCCTATATAGATTCTCGTTCTTAATTAGGATTGATGCAAAGTACAAAAAGCTACCGCATCAGGAAGGATGCTGCATGCGGTTGGGCTGTGTTTATAAATATTTTTTTTTTTCACAGACTTAATTATGACAAAAAAACATATCCTTGTTCTTTCGTTTAGCACAGACGCCACAGGGCCCAAATGACCTTGCGTCATTATCGCTACCAATAAACAGTATTGTGCAGGGAAATTCAAGTTAACATTTTACCAAATGGAATGCGCCATGTTTTTGCATTTGTGGTTAAAAAAATATCGATTTTCAAATATTTATATAAATTTTTCGGCCATTTCGGGTCATAAATGTTGCCAGTTGATGTTTAATAAAATAAAAACATGTTGAATCAACATTTTAAAAAATAATCAATTCAAGTCAATCGGTTGAAAAAAGACGACGTAATTCGGTGTTAATATACCGAAAAAAAACATGGTGCACATTTAATATATTTTTTGTTAAACAAAATATTCCATGCTTACACCCCACTGTACCCATTAGCTCCATAAGCCGACACTTACTCTTTCCCTTGGAAATTGCAGAGAATCCATCACAACGGAAGTTCCATACCGATGCTTGTTTTGATTCATTTTATGTCGAACACAGTATACAATGTTCGATAAAGACTAAAACACAGAGCCACCTTATTTGATCCAACTTATCTCATAATCTTGACACGTTCAACATTAAGGTATTCCTTCCAAGCATTTTAACACAACTTCCTGTTCTTCAATCACAACGAGAACGAATTCGGGTAAAGAGAGATAGGCAATTTGAAATGCAACTGCAATATTGCATGACAATTTCACGTATGATTATCGCATATGAATTTGACAAATTGCAAATTGCCGTTGGATAGTTAAACAGAGAATAGACAATGGTGCAGTACGGCCTCAAACGATAATATCGTTCTCTGTTAGATTGTTCGACGCGGTGCATCACAAAGACCCGATGATATTTAGACCAAATGTCGACGATGCGACAATGACTTCGACGCGACGGCGCGCGACATACAAAACTCGACAATTTGTTGAACGTGATTGGAAAGCCGGAAATAAAAATTTACTCTCGAGAGTACAGTCGGTTAGGGTGATGCTGTGTAGTTTCTTCAACTACTGCTTGTTGGTGTTTTTTTCCTTTTGTATTTAGTGTTTTTGTTTTCTCTGTCCCACAAAACACCGAATGAGATCAGAACTGGTAACGATTGTTACTTAAGATTCTGAAAAAAAAAACGTTCGTTAATGTTGCAAGTGATGTACGAACAAAGTTCGTCTTCTTCTGCAAGCAATCAAACAGCTTTTTTTTTGCTTTTTGTAAATGGTGTCTGCCCGTGATTACATGGTAAGACGAAACTGTTGAAGATTGTTTTTGAAGTGTTTTAAGGAAAAAACTTTTGTAGTTGCAACTTGTTTGCAAGTTCATGAACGGAAGAGTATTTAGAAAAGGTAATGCCTTTACAGTGAAGCTGTGGACATGGATGTTAGGTTTGAAAAATATTCGTTTCAAGTTTCAATGTTTTAAATATCAAACTTTTGAAATCAAATTGGTGTATTTGATACAGCAATTAATGTCCTATACAACCTCTACACTTGTGTAAGTTGTTGAATTTCACTTCAAGGATATACATTTGATCATTGTGTAATTGTGTCGTCGTTTAGCAGTAGGAGATAGCCAACTGGGAAGGTCCTAGAAGACTACATCCAACGGGTCGGTGAAACTTCTCCGTGTGAGATTACAATTTTCTATTCGCTTAGGCATCCAACCACAACCCAATGATAACAATTAAACCCTTCAACAACTTAAATACTCCCTGGAAAGGGTTCTCGTTATTGACATTAACCAAATATTATCTAATCCCCAATTACTGTTCTTATCCAAAGCCACCAACGACAACACAAAACTACAAAAACTAATCAAACAAACCTCGATTTCATTAAAAACTTTTTCACATTGCATCGTTTTCCAAACTAACCACTGACTAAAAGTTCAATTCCAACCCATCATTGTTTAAAATGACAATTATTTAGTTGACAATTAATTTACCGACTTAAAGTAGGTCAAACTGTTAAATAATTTATATTTTGACTTATCAAAGGAACTTATGTAAATCTTAAAAAAAACATACTCGTATCTACATTTGCTGCGTTTATTCCGTTTAATTAAAAGAAAATGAATGACAATATGCTATGTTGGAGGTCGTGGGACTTTTTTGTAATTTTATTCACAAATAGCTTCTTGCAAAATTAATGCAGTTGTAAAATTAACCAACATTTAAGTATGTTAATCTAAGGAGATGGAGTTCATAAACTATCATAACGGGGACAGCAAAAGGTGATAATGATTTGCATTTATATTAATCGAAGCGACACACTCTCGATCCATCATCAAAAACGTATCAAAGTCGTCAAGACATGCAAAGGCATTTTTATTGTTGTTGCTGTCTCAACTTCTCAACTATTAAAAAGAAATTACTTTTTTTCACGTTGCAAATAATTTTTATTTATAAATCCATTCGCTTGTGTGTTGTGACTGCATTGAAAAAAAAATAGAAAAATAATCAAATAATGACACTAATTGGTTAATAAAAATAAAATGCGAGTTGAATCGTGTGTGGCAAATTACAATTCAATTATTTTTCAGCAGCTATTGGATAAATCGTTGCTTTTCAGTCAATCGACAGAATTTTTATTACACATTTGAGATCGTTTGGAAATTTAAATAGGCAAAAAAAATTGTTAAAAAATAATGAAAAGCTTTTAATGAAACTATTTGAATAACAATTGCTTCATTGTGAAATTTAATTTCTACTAAAGTAGTTCAATTGGTCGACTGTCACTGAAATAAAAATAAATTTTCATCAACACCTTTTGTTCATTAAAAAATAACAAATAAAAAATTGAGCAACACAAAAAAAAGGTATATTGGGTGCCAACTTAATTAAAAAAACAAAAATAATTAAATAAATTCAGCAACATAAAATATCTACGTATGTAATAGTTTCTGTCAACGTGAGGCGTCTAATACTGGACTCCTACGCATTTTAGCAATAAAATTAGTTTTGAAAATATTTCTTGCAATAAAGCCATATTCGCTCGAGTTTTGTTGCACGTGGCCCCGTCTTGTTGAAACCACATTATTCTCGAAGTCCTATTCTTCAATAGTCAAAAAGTCGGTTAGCAGTGATGGTAACATCCGTTTCACCGTCGATTTCGAAAAAGTAAGGTCCAATCACATGTCCGGACCAAAGAGCGCACAACAGTGACTTTTTGTGGATGTAATGGCCTCTCTTCAATTACTTGAGGATTCTCAGAACCCTGAATACGAAACCGATGAGAAATGTGCTTGAATGAGCTGAAAAAAATTTTGTTCGAAAAATGTCGTCCATCGCCTGTTGTTCAAGCACCCTTTCGACGTATCTACGAACGTTGTGAATGGTCAGTTATTGTGTAAGCTGTGCTTTATATAGGTTAAAGTGTATATCCAAATGCAAAATACGCCACAATGTGCCGTAAGATAGTCCGAATTCCTGAGAACGACGAGGACTCGATAAATTCGGGTCTTCGGCAACACGTTCACTTACAGCAGCGATATTTTCAGTGATACCTTACAATATCTGTAACCAATCCAGTCACTTCAAATTTCTTCTCAATTTTGCCAATTTCTTGCGTAGTTGGACGATTATGTAAACCATAATCTCGTAAAGCACGATATGAGGCTGTTGCAGAATCACCATTTTTGTAGCAGGTTTTAACAATTTTTATGCGTTGTGTGATAATTAAGCGATCCATTATCGTAAATGTTTTCAACTGAAAACAACTAACTTTGACAACAACTTAGTTTGACAGATGTCGAATTCCAGCCCTATATTTACTTTTGAAACCGCAAAATGGAGAATCCGTTATAATAGAGTCAGAAAATTGTAAAAGGCCATTGACATGTCCTATCTAAGTTTAGTATTGGCATGTTTGGAATCTTGCGAAGAATATTCCATTTGGCAATTGGCCCACTAGGCGTTCAAAGTAAAAGACATAATGAATCGCATTGCTCTTTTATTTACTCAACGTGATACAGCTGGAGTTGCTATCGAGTGCTTCAGATGGTTTTTCTGTCAATTTTTACTTTTTTGTTACTATTGTTCCTTAGGCACTCAAAAACTTTTTCCAATACATTGGTTTTGAATTTCTGCACATTGCAATGACTGCGGAAGATAAAGTGTAGAAGAAATTCAACATTCACGTAGTACGGCTAAAGAACGATTCTCCATACTTGAGAGTACGTCCGAAGTTGGCCTTGAGGGTAAACTGATGGACATTCCATTCCAGAAACGATAAACGTTACGAACGATGGTGTTCCAGTGAATTGAATAAGTTAGTAATGTCCCTATCTCTATCACCAATTCTTCTTAGGGCTTTTTTTGTATACCATCCCAAAAAACTTAAGCATATGTGACTGGAGCACCAGCTCAGAGATCGGAGTTGTTCTCAAGCTTTATAAATAAATAAAAAGTAGGTAAGGTTAGAGTGTCTGTCTAGAAAAAAGTGGCGGCAACTACACCTATTTAATGAAGCTGCAATTGTATATTTAGATTTTCTCTGATATTCAACTGAAACCCTATCGGAATTTAAAAGTTAAACGTTTTTGACCATTGACTACTCGCCCTTAAATGGAAATAGATTTTTTCATGTCATTCAATCAAAACCGTACAAGCAGGGATTGACTGAGACTGACCAAGTGATTTGATTTATTTATCCATCGTTCAAAGGCTCAACATCATGAATTATTTTTTATCTTTTTTCTTCTGTTTGATTTTAGTTAGTGTCCGACCGAACCTTCGGCTTTGGTCGAATTCGGCCAAAAAAAAAACAATATTCGGCCAAATCTACGGCTTCGGTATGTACTAGGCCATGCTACCATGCACCCCACCTTAACAAAAAGTGTTCTGCCGCCCCTGCGTACAAGAATTCCGAATTTCAACATCCTACAACCATTTTAAAAAAGTGGGTGGATACCACGCCCCCTGAATGAGCAAATTGAAATTTCCGATTATTTCCTATACATACACCCGACCAACCAACCAACCATTACCAATTTTCAAGATTTTGCTGTTGTTAGAAGTGCTTCATAATTTTGATGATCAGTCAGTCAGTCAGTCAGTAAATCAATTGCTGTTGTTGAAATTTTTACTGTTCAACATCTCACGAAGTAGTGCTTCTACAGCGCCTTTGTTTCCATGAAGTAAATACGTAATTCAAGTTTGAAGCTTCTAAAATCAACGAGTTCACAAGTTATAGGGGGTTAAAAATGTGCTTGAACTCGATTGTGTTAAAAGGAAGTAGTACTTGGCTGGGAATTACCGAGCCCTTTGATGAAATAACCCCCCTTTCAATTCATGATTTTTCTCATTTCATGAGAAAGGTGTTTCCTGAATTGTTGACTTTTCTTGATATCTCTTAATCTATTGACATTAAACTTGGAATTTACTTCTGCCTTCGAACTGCCATCAATAATAAGACCATTGCTGTTAAGGAAGTTAGTGATCCTCTCACCGTTAACATTGCGATGGTAGTCAGGCCTACCAGAACTATTATAATATCTTCGTGAGCTGTATTGTTACAAACGGAATGGCATCTCGGCCTCAAAGCATTACCACCATTCTTTCTCTTTCTCAGATAATGGAAAGATGTACTCGACTGTTGCTTCGATGATCCATTTCTTAAGATACATGAGGCTCCCGGTGCTTGTCTTTGCAAAATCTTATACCACTGGCGCTGGCTTGGCCTAGTCCGAAGACAGAGTCATGCACAGGCTACGAATCATACTACTCAGGATATTTTTACGTATTTGAATTTCTTTAAAAAAAAAAAAAAACAAAAACAATTTTAAAACAATTTTTATATACTTCTTGAACCCCGCCCACTTAATAAAAAAAAATAGATTAAATATTTTATTACATTGACACGTTTTCGAAAGGTGCTTGATGACAGTTTTATTTTTCTTGTATTGAGGCAATCAAATCCTAAATGACAATACCCTTTTCCATTTATCTGACACGTCCACTCTCCTTTAAATACTTTACCTTTTTCAACATTAAACACAAAAAAACTAAATCTCCACAGCCATCATTCACTCTACATTCTCTTGTTGATGATAATTAAGGATTCATTCAGATTCTATATTTAATCATTTGTCCTTACTGCGCCTTGGTATCCAGGAGAAACCTTTTTTGTGAGTATAATTAAATCAATCCCAACAAGGCAAACAATCTGATTGTTTGAGATAAGGAAAGATAAATAAATATCTCCCCATTAGAAAAAGACAGACTCATTTCAAGGATTAAATTATTTTAATTTGCGTTTCACTGATTTCAGCAATTGTCTTTCCTCCAAATCAGCATCAATTCTTCCAAAAAAGGACATCAATCAACTCTTTGAAGACACAGTGTTAAAGCAAAGAGTTCAGGGACCCATTTTGTTGTCTCTGTCAATTTATGTATGTAATCCCTGGAAAGCGTTTCGTTTCGCCTCCTTTTGTTTTGTAGAAATTAACCGAATAATGACATTACTTGGGTATTATGTTTACCCACGTGTGTTGAACTTGATACCATTGACTTTATCCCTTGGCATTTGTGCATACAAATCATCCTTATTTCTAATTCAAATCCATATGCGACCTAATTCCCTTGCATACTTAAATATTGCTTCCCACAAAAGTCACTTCCGGATTAAGTTACTCATCATATCCCATCAGCGGCATCATTCAACTGTACCTACAGAAATAAATACGAATACGAACACAAAAATTGCGAAGAATTTTCCTTTCCACAAGAAAAAAAAAAACAAGCATGTGACAGCTTTGTCACCCAATACCACATAAAAACTTGAACACATGACCAACAACAACAGATCGTATAAAAAAACAACGTCAGATGTTTTCCGTTTCGTTTTACGTATTCAACGCTGTCACATTCGGAATCAGTTCATGTGACACAAAAGCTCTTCTTCTATTCAAATCGAGAATACAAGCAGAAAAAAAATGTGTTCACATAAAAATATCCTCTGTCTTCCATTCCCAGGTACAAAAAAAGAGAGAAAAAAATAAAAAAAAAAACAACAAATCCCCGTAATCAACTGACATTCATATCGCTTCGGTTTCATCTGAATCGTGTTGTCTGGCAACAGCACTCACTCATTGTAAACCGACTCGCTAACAAACCAAATGTTCGGATACGCGTCTGCGAACAGTGCTTAACAACAAAAATATACCCCAACAACAACAACAACAAAAAGTGCCTTCCATTATTTTGGATTTTGTGAAAACTAAAAAAAAAATTAAACTCCCGACATCCCTGTCCGCAGGCACAACACACACAGAACAAAAACCGTCAACGATGTGCAGTACGAAATGTTGTCGTATGCCAACCCTGCTTGTCATTGGTATCACGATAACAATTGTCCTTGTCTTCATCACTGGCATCACACTAACAAACAGCATCAACATATCGAATATTATCAAACTACGTGAGAAAGTCGCTAGCGATTCGGTAAGCGCTAGCGCACACCATCATCAAACAGGACGCGATTACAATTTGCTCGCGACAAATCATCCGAAAAATTTAAATCGCAATAAAATTGTTATCGAAATCGGTTTAAGGAATTACAGTGAATCGAATGATGGACCGTTAAATGCCGTTGCCCTTGGTGGCGGTAATGTCGATTCGATTGTGTTTAGTTCGAATGGTATGCTGATAGCGGATGCTACCGTAGCATCTCAGCAAGTAGCTTCTTCGACGGCATTATTAGGTGAAACTGGGATTCGGAATAACCGAACCGAGAAAATTCGAGATGACGAAGAAGGTGGAGAAGTTGTAGCAGCTGTCATATCGAATAATAACAACAATCGATTGGGTATATCGGATAGTAATCCAGCCATGATTGACTTTGAGAAACGAGAAGTTGTAAAAAAGGTAAATTTTTCTTGCAAACAATTTTTTGTTTATCTGTTGGATGAGAGGGTGTGAAAAAAAATATGTTGTATTGTGTTTTGATTACTGTGTTTTGTGTGTGCCATCACCACAGGGAAAAATTTGTTATCGATACAATAAACTTTTGTGTTCAGGCAAAACGATATTTTATTTGTTTGCATAGTCTGTTAAATGAAGCTCAAGGAATGATTTATTGTTGACAGCTTGTCAGCAAAAAAAAAAGACAGAGGGGTCTGTAATGGATATAGTACCAATGGGGACACCAGTATTCAGTAGTAAATAGCTGTTTACGAAATGTTTTGCGACCTTGTCGTTTACATTGTTAAATTCATGAACGTTTCGGTAATGGACAATGCAGCAACCTTCCATGTATGTACAATAGCGGGAGATGCTCCAACTGCGTGTGACAACCCCTTTAATATTTTTTTTTCAAATTCACTTGCTAGTCGGATGCTCATGGAACAATCGAGTTCTATCAAGAGATATCTGCGATGTCGATATCGATGTATACAAATTATTCCGAAAAAATCTGTGTGTGATTTCTTGTTTTTCCATAAACTTTAAGCACTAAAAATTATTTCAAAGAATTGCTGCGCTGAAGATGTATTAAATTTACTCCGAAAAACATCTATTTTTGTTTCTCTTTTAATGAATGTATCCGATATTCAAGGATAACATTTACTCCGAAAGAACTTTTGTATGTCTTTTAATGAGTGATTTGGGATTATTTTGTCATTTGAAGTTATAACTCTAACAACATAAAAAGAACAAGGTATTTCTAGTAAAATTCGGAATAATACATTTTCTCCGAAAAAGTCTTTGTTTGTTCTGATTTGAATGAGTTTTTCGTTTAAACTTCTGAGAATAGAGATGATATATTAAAGCGCCTTGATATAGTTTCTTATCTTTCCGCGAAGCCATTAAAAGCCAAATTGTATCAATCGATGGCTGAAATATCGATGAGTAGGAGTTACTCCGAAAATACTTTAGTTTGTGTTTAAAAGAGTAATTTTGTCGGATAATGTGTAATCACTTTAAATAGGTGCCTTGTATCAGAAATTTTCCCTCCAAGATTTTAGATAAAACTCAATGGAATAAATTAACTCCGAAGAATTGTTTTTTGTCGTATAACAAGTGATTTCCTTCGGGTAATTCAGTGAGATTTGAATTAAAATATAACTCCAGCTATCTACAGTTGTGTCTTATCGTTCCGTCACTAAGGATTGCTGTGGTTTCGATAGATTAAATTTACTCCGAATAATATACTTTTTTATTTTTAACTTTCCCTCAAGCCAATGACAGTCAAGTCAATTAAGAAGGGCTGCGTTCATACATGTAGGAAACACATTCGAATATCGTCGTAAAATAACATGTTTGTTAGAAATATCCTGAAGCTAAAGTTGTCTTCCTGCTCTTTAGTCGAAAATTTAAGCTTTCGGAAACCACGTATCCTTGCTTATTGAGATAAAAATCTTTCCTTAAACCTTGTTAAACCCAAATTAAGGATCCCTTAAACTCTTGAAGTGTAATACAATTTTCCGAAATTATTTTAAATCAAGTCAAAAAGACAATATGTCCAATGTGGTTAGCATATGAATTTGCCTGAAACCCACAACAGCAGCTGGTTTGGTATAAAACTTTAAGATAAACGTTGTCAAACCGCAACAATTAAAGTGGTTTTCCAACACAAACACTCCTATTCTGCCACATCACATTCAAGACAAAAATAAACGGGTACCCTCCCAGCGGCAATTCAATAAATTCTAGCAAATATAATTAGTTTCATTATTTTAGGAACCATACATAAACCCTCTGATAAAACTGAATTAAACCACAATATAAATCCTTTACCTCTTTAACCATCCCTTTTATATGACCCCAATGAAAATATCCTTAAGCAAATGCACAATTATAACAATGTCGCATAAGCCGAAACCACCAGAATACGTCACTATGAATGGAAAGCCTATTTGAAAAAAAAAAAAGTTCTCTAATTTGCATTCCATTGCGCCAATTAATTTCCGCATTTTCGACCTCTTTAGTGTGCTTTAGTTTGATGGTATTTTGTTTTTTGTTACGCCTGAAATGTTTCCAACAAAACATCCTATAGGTAACTCCTCTCTGTCGGTGGTATTGGTTTGAACGTCAAGGTGTTTTGTTCATTCAATTTCTAACAATTCCATTGTCCTTCCGTCGTCGCGTCGGTCGGCGTCCATTCCTATATCGGAAAAGGAGAAGTGAAACTGCAGAGAGGTGTTTTGAGAAGAAGGAACCAAAACACAAAAGTTTGGATTGCGTGATGCGGATTGAGAGAATCTTAATAGAAAATCTCTTTTCTAACAAATCTTCTTAGGATTTCTATTGTTTTTGAACTGAAGAGAATTTCTTCATCTTTATGCGACCTCTTGGTCCGGATACAAATTTCTTATTATTAGAGTCTATTCTCGGTCGGTCTTTGTCGTCATTGTATTTATAAGAAAATTAATTTAAGGTTCAGCAATAAGCTCTGATTTCAATTTACTCTTGCATAGTCCTCATTTATTTTTACGCCTTCTGTCTTCTTCCAATCTTCTTTCGGTTCGAACAAAGAAAAACAAGAACAAAATTATATTCTCGTCCTTAGCATCTTATGAATAGAAATTCCACATGATTTTGTCTTAAAGTCTATTACTATGCTTTTCTTTCTATCCCTATCTTCTTTTCTAAGGATGATACTTCAAAGTTTGGATTAGTTTTGTGTTAAAAACTTTTGAAACAAATTTTATACACAACAGAGGTTGACTTAGAAGAAGAAGAAGAGAAAAAAAATGGACCAGAAACTTTCCAAAAAGATCCTTTTCTACGTGTTCTTTAGCATTCTTTCTGGTCTTCTTTAGCTTGTATTCATCTTTTCGGTGTCTCTTTCTGGAACGTAAATTTAAACAAATTTTAAGTTTGAAAGAAAAACGTCCACGCTGGAGGCACACTTTGTATTGAAGGACAGTTTTGGATGTACAGAAAAATATGCACGTCCTTGTCCAAGAATTGTCAAAAAATCAATTCATTGTCTAAGAAGTACTAAAACCCTTTTCAAAAATTTCACAGCAAAGCTGGCGAAAATGCTCGAATTTAATGGTTATTTTTTTTTCTTGCAAGTCTTTACGACCCAGATGTGTACTTAGTTTTTTTTTTCATTCAGTACCTTGAAAAGTTGAAAGACAGATCCACAAAAAGAAAAAAAAAAAGAACGGCAACGATAGGGAAAATAGAACGCAAAAACAACAAAATCCAAGCCATCACAACATATCTTCTCCAAAAAAAAGGAAGGCGGTTTTTTTTTCGGGTGTGTTTTTAAAAGCTATAGACCCTCAACAAACGGTAGATGTGTGTCTGACTTTTATGCTTAAGCAATAAACATTTCACTTGGCCCTAAGCATGCATGCCATACACAATGAATATTTGTTGGATGTGGTCTGGTGTATCATCCCAGTGGCAAATTTCATCCTTGGTGAAAAATTTTGGTGAAAAGAGCAAGGAATTCATTCCACACTTTCTTCGCATACCTAAACGTAGTGATTTCAGTAAGGTAAAGTCCTGCACAGCTTCACGAGTTCGCAATTATTGGCATTGAGCACTGTGTATTGTATTCAAAAGAAGAAGAATAAACGAACAAAAAAGAAACAATAATATTGTCTAGCTACTAGCGCAGCTGATAGTTTTTTTATTTTCTTTTAAGGGTGGAAATGACCTGCAAGAATCCGTGTACATAAACATTATGTACTTTCAACTTTTATTGCTCGAGGACGACGCGACGACGACCGGTGACGACGCAATGGTTTTGGTTTTTTCCACCATTTTTGTCTGTGATCGTTAAAAAAATGTTTTTTTCTATGTTCAATCAGTGCAATCGAAATCTAGTTAAAGACAGTTGATGTGAATTCTTCACATCAGTGTAAGTTATTTTAAAAGGTGAATTAATAAATAATTAAAGAGCACAGGAGAAAACATGAGTGTAAATAGGTATTTAATTTCTATATATTATATAGAAATTAAATTAAACTAAATATCTAAACATTTTTAAAGGTATTCTGGAATCTGGAGTGTGGAGCAAGTTAAAAGGAGTCGTTTAGCGGCAAACAATTGAAAGAAACAGTAGAAGATCCATTATTTATTGTGTTCTTTTCAGAAATATTAATTAATAAATTTGTTTTGATATTTACATTTGGTGGTTTTTGATTTCACAGCTGCATTTTCATAATATTTTTCAGCTATGAAAAAAGTACTAAGTGGAAAATTCAACTTTCAAAAAAGGGATGAGTTCACCAATGAACTATCATTTAACATTTCATCGGAGTTAGAGAACAAATGAAATCACAGGATACTTTTATTCAATGATTTCACTGATTCATATTCACCAAGAAATTCACTTGGTGAACTCCAATGACAGCCCTGTGTAAATTTCACCTAATGATTCACCTTCAAATTCATGAGTGAAGCTTCCATTCCTTGGTGAATCACATGGTGATTCCTTGGTGAAAATTAGAAAATTTGCCACTGGGATCATATCATATCAAACAGAGAACTCTTCTTCTATACCTATCTATGTGTTTTTTGTTTAGTCCTTTGTAAAGGAGTCAAGAGTGTTTGAGTGAATGATGCGATCCGATGCGGAGTAAAAGCTGAGCTGCTTCTTAATTCATCCCCTTAAGTGCACTATTATTGATGGGTTGGAATAGAAGAATGTGTGGCCGTTTATGGGGGGCTTTCAGAAAAGGTGTATGTAGAGAGTTTTCGTCGGGCAGCACACACTGAACAAAAAATGAAAGAAAATCCTTTGTTGTCCTTGTTCCTTTTTTTTTTTTTGGCTTAAGAGTTTGTGTAGGTTTTATGTTGGTTGGTGGTTCCTTGTAAGATGCTTTCTTTTTTATTGACATAAGCCTGGTATTTATGGAGATGATTTGATGCTCTTTAAGCAAATACCCAATGAAAGTGAATGAGTGAAGAAGAAAGATTGATGGGTCCTGCTTAAGCTTCAAAAGAAAAGAGGAAAAAAAGGAGAAGAAAAGGAAGAAATCTGAATTTATTTATTTTCTCCGGGTCCGTTCAGTTCGACAGAGAGAAGAAAAAATTGTTATAGGGTAAATTAAATTTAATTTGATTTTGATGGAAATTGGGTTAAGAATGGGAAGCAATTTATCCTTGTTTGATTTTTATTTCCGAACTTAAATAAAATATTTTGTTGTTTTGATAGAGTTGTCTATTGGACTAAGTTTATTATTAAACTAGCCGAAAAAACCCTGCGTTGCCGGGTTTCAGAATTTCTGCGAGAGAGCTGTAGGTAATAACGCCAGAGGGAGGTACCGTTTTGGACCAATACAAACATTTTTTTTATACATTTAATACATGAACGTTTAAAAAAATTAAACTCGAGGAAGTTTAAAAAAAATCGTAGGAGGCGTTTTGAAGGAAATTGAAAGTTTTGGTTTTTGGCCAAAAAAAAAATCGCATGGTGGCTACTGGCTACCCTGAATATTGATCTTAAAACAAAAATAAAAAAAAACTGGGATATAAGTTTTTGCTCAAACCTCTAATTTTTAAGTTAAGGCTGTAGGTGCCTGTAAACTTCCCGACAGACAGACAGACGGAATAGCCGGACCCACTTTTTTCGACTTCTCTATCATTGTAATGTCATATCTCATCCTCACTTAAATTTTTTTTTTACAAAAAATGTGTCGCAAGTAAAAAAGTTGATTTTAATTTACTCACCCGCAAATTTTGTTGTTAAATTCAGGAAACTGACAGCCGACATCAATTTTTTGAAATGTCTCTCTATTTTTCATTTCATTTCATTTCCAGTTCATTCTTCTAAATTATATTTAAGGCTGAACTCCTACTTAAGCTTTTGGACCAAGACAATGTTTACACTGAACATGCACGATTTTCTGTGCATAAACATTTTCGCTTTATGAAAATTGGGTACTTCGGTCTCTGTCAAAATTAGTTATAACTAACAACATTTTAGTAAGATTTCAATGTGACTTTGACAAAATCATTAAGTGGAACATAATTCTGAGTTATCAGTGAGATAGTTACTGTGACCACACAAATGGAATTGAATTGAATCCAAAATATTTTCATCTTCGAAATCTCAGAAAAAAAAAATTTAGTTAGGGATGCATCAGACCAAAGTGCAAATACACAATAGGGTCAACAGTGGACACTATGACGTATACGTAATAATTGCGTTGCGTTATGGTGAAAATAAAAAGTTCTTCATGAAAAACTCGGAAATCTCATCGGTTTTTAAAGGGAAAATTGCATATTATTGGAGGTGCATTGGTTTTCAAATGGAAAACTGGAAAATTTCAAAATGCGCTTTCGATGAAAAACTCGGAAAACTCTTTGGTTTTAAAAGGGAAATTTGCATGTAGTTAAAGGTGCATTGGTTTTCAAATAAAAAACAGGAAAATTTCAAATGAGTTTTCGAATGAAAAATAGAAAGATATTTTATGAATGAAGTCATATGAACATTTTTAAACAAAGCAATTTTGTGGTAGTGCGTTGCACTGGTTTTCAAATGGAGACCTGAACCCATTTTGAAAGTTTTCAGTTATTTATTTGAAAACGGATACACCTACAGTTACATGCAATTTTCCCTTTTAAAACCAATTAGTTTTCCGAGTTTTTTTATAAAAAAATTTCTATTTTCCATTCGAAAACCCATTTTAAAATTTTCCAGTTTTCCACTTGAAAACGGATACACCTACAGTTACATGCAATTTTTCCTTTTAAAACCAATTAGTTTTCCGAGTTTTTTATAAAAAATTTTCTATTTTCCATTCGAAAACCCATTTTGAAATTTTCCAGTTTTCCATTTGAAAACCAATGCACCTCCAATAATATGCAATTTTCCCTTTTAAAACCATTTAGTTTTCCGAGTTTTTCATGATAAATTTTCTATTTTCCATTCGAAAACCCATTTTGAAATTTTCCAATTTTCCATTTGAAAACCAATGCACCTAAGTTCACATGCAATTTTCCCTTTTAAAACCAATTAGTTTTCCGAGTTTTTCATGAAAAAATTTCTATTTTGCATTCGAAAACCCATTTTAAAATTTTCCAGTTTTCCATTTGAAAACCAATGCACCTACAGTAACATGCATTGTTTTCCGAGTTTTTCATGAAAAAATTTTCTATTTTCCATTCGAAAACCTATTTCGAAATTTTCCAGTTTTCCATTTGAAAAGCAACGCGCCTACAGTTACATGCAATTTTTCCTTTTAAAACCAATTAGTTTTCCGAGTTTTTTTATAAAAAATTTCTATTTTCCATTCGAAAACCCATTTTAAAATTTTCCAGTTTTCCATTTGAAAACCAATGCACCTACAGTAACATGCAATTTTCCCTTTTAAAAACCAATTAGTTTTCCGAGTTTTTTATAAAAAATTTCTATTTTTCCATTCGAAACCCATTTTAAAATTTTCCAGTTTTCCATTTGAAAACCAATGCACCCACAGTTACATGCAATTTTCCCTTTTAAAACCAATTAGTTTTCCGAGTTTTTCATGAAAAATTTTCTATTTTCCATTCGAAAACCCATTTTGAAATTTTCCAATTTTCCATTTGAAAACCAATGCACCTAAGTTCACATGCAATTTTCCCTTTTAAAACCAATTAGTTTTCCGAGTTTTTTCATGAAAAAAATTTCTATTTTCCATTCGAAAACCTATTTCGAAATTTTCCAGTTTTCCATTTGAAAAGCAACGCGCCTACAGTTACATGCAATTTTTCCTTTTAAAACCAATTAGTTTTCCGAGTTTTTTATAAAAAATTTTCTATTTTCCATTCGAAAACCCATTTTAAAATTTTCCAGTTTTCCATTTGAAAACCAATGCACCTACAGTAACATGCAATTTTCCCTTTTAAAACCAATTAGTTTTCCGAGTTTTTCATGAAAAATTTTCTATTTTCCATTCGAAAACCCATTTTGAAATTTTCCAATTTTCCATTTGAAAACCAATGCACCTAAGTTCACATGCAATTTTCCCTTTTAAAACCAATTAGTTTTCCGAGTTTTTCATGAAAAAATTTCTATTTTCCATTCGAAAACCCATTTTAAAATTTTCCAGTTTTCCATTTGAAAACCAATGCACCTACAGTTACATGCAATTTTCCCTTTTAAAACCAATTAGTTTTCCGAGTTTTTCATGATAAATTTTCTATTTTCCATTCGAAAACCCATTTTGAAATTTTCCAATTTTCCATTTGAAAACCAATGCACCTAATTCACATGCAATTTTCCCTTTTAAAACCAATTAGTTTTCCGAGTTTTTCATGAAAAAATTTCTATTTTCCATTCGAAAACCCATTTTAAAATTTTCCAGTTTTCCATTTGAAAACCAATGCACCTACAGTAACATGCAATTTTCCCTTTTAAAACCAATTAGTTTTCCGAGTTTTTCATGAAAAATTTTCTATTTTCCATTCGAAAACCCATTTTAAAATTTTCCAGTTTTCCATTTGAAAAGCAACGCGCCTACAGTTACATGCAATTTTTCCTTTTAAAACCAATTAGTTTTCCGAGTTTTTTATAAAAAATTTTCTATTTTCCATTCGAAAACCCATTTTGAAATTTTCCAGTTTTCCATTTGAAAACCAATGCACCTACAGTAACATGCAATTTTCCCTTTTAAAACCAATTAGTTTTCCGAGTTTTTTCATAAAAAATTTTCTATTTTCCATTCGAAAACCCATTTTAAAATTCCAATTAGTTTTCCGAGTTTTTCATGAAAAAATTTTCTATTTTCCATTCGAAAACCCATTTTGAAATTTTCCAGTTTTCCACTTGAAAAGCAATGCACCCACAGTTACATGCAATTTTCCCTTTTAAAACCAATTAGTTTTCCGAGTTTTTCATGAAACATTTTCTATTTTCCATTCGAAAACCCATTTTAAAATTTTCCAGTTTTCATTTGAAAACCAATGCACCTACAGTTACCTGCAATTTTCCCTTTTAAAACCAATTAGTTTTCCGAGTTTTTCATGAAAAATTTTCTATTTTCCATTCGAAAACCCATTTTAAAATTTTCCAGTTTTCCATTTGAAAACCAATGCACCTACAGTTACATTAAATTTTCCCTTTTAAAACCAATTAGTTTTCCGAGTTTTTCATGAAAAAATTTCTATTTTGCATTCGAAAACCCATTTTGAAATTTTCCAGTTCTGCATTTGAAAACCAATGCACCTTCAGTTACCTGCAATTTTCCCTTTTAAAACCAATTAGTTTTCCGAGTTTTTCATGAAGAACTTTCTATTTTCCATTCGAAAACCCATTTTGAAATTTTCCAGTATTTCATTTGAAAACCAATGCACCTACAGTAACCTGCAATTTTCCCGTTTAAAACCAATTAGTTTTCCGAGTTTTTCATGAAAAATTTTCTATTTTCCATTCGAAAACCCATTTTGAAATTTTCCAGTTTTCCGTTTAAAACCAATTAGTTTTCCGAGTTTTTCTTGAAAAATTTTCTATTTTGCATTCGAAAACCCATTTTGAAATTTTCCAGTTTTCCATTTGAAAACCAATGCACCTACAGTTACATGCAATTTTCCCGTTTAAAACCAATTAGTTTTCCGAGTTTTTCATGAAAAAATTTCTATTTTGCATTCGAAAACCCATTTTGAAATTTTCCAGTTTTCCTTTGAAAACCAATTTTCATAATGCGAAATTTTCATGCACAGAGGTTGGAAAATAAAATCCATGCTTTTTTTGAACATCTATGTTGAAATTTTCTTTTTGTACAGAAAGTCGTGCCCAAGAGATCGCATGTAAACATTGTTTTGGTCCAAAAGCTTAAGTAGGGGTTCAGCCTTAAATATAATTTAGAAGAATGAACCGAATATGAAATGAAATGAAATGAAATGAAAATAGAAAGACGTTTTCAAAAAATTGATGTCGGCTGTCAGTTTTTTAGAATATCCAAACAAAAATTTTCGAGTAAGTAGATTAAAATCAATGTTTTTTCCTATTAATAATTATTTCTTTTTCTTTCAGGGTATCCTACTGCACATTCAGTGCATGGCAGAAAAATTCCATTACATTTATAAGGTACGACTTTTGTTTGTTTGTTCGTTTATCGACTACAAACATACAAACCGACAAACAAACAAAAGTCTTACTTTATATATTAGATATCGATTTGAGGGAAAGTATGTTTTTTTAAATTGAATAAAATCTCGATAAAGTGCAAGATTAAAATAACAAACCTGCTCCTGTTTTACTTATTTTTTCTGTTGAAATTTTCTTGCATGAAATTGCTTGGTTCAAACGAAGAATGAATTTAAATAAAAACTTTAAATGAATACCTCTTTACAGCTTGTGAATCAAACCATCACTATTCCTTGGGTTTAATGCTTTTAATCCTATTCGGGATTAAAGTTTTCATTCCCAAAACAATCATATTAGTAATCATATCTGCGCTGGAGTCTACGTCACTATCGTGGACGCATAGTGACCTGTAAAAAATCCGGAAAAAGTTGTTGAGAACCGTCCCATTTGGCTTTCTCGTATAGCCATACAGTTCTCATCGGAGCTCTTTCTCTAACTGGATTAGTTTGACGACGAAAAAATTTCAGATCAGTGTCAGTCGAAAAAAAAAAATGAAAGAAGAGTGCCAAGTTTATAATGTTTTAACCGAAAAATGATAGTCGGTTTCAGCTAGTCACATACATTTTATTGCGGCACATAAAATATATGGCAAGTATTGTATTCGTAAAAAGAACCGAGATTTTGATCTTGAGAATTGAGAAAGTCGAAAAATTATTGGGTCCGGTGATTCCGTCCGTCCGTCATGTCTGTAAACTGGTCCGCTTGTCTTCAACTAGAGGTTTTGAGCGAATTCGGGTGGGTGTTTCTTTTTTTTTTTATTTTTTTTAAAGATCAAAAGTTTTTTTTTTGGCCAAAAACCGGAAAGTTTCTTTCTCAAAATCGGCTCCTAAGATTTTTTATAAAGCTTTTTGTTTTTTTAAAAACACTGATGTAATGTATAAAAAAAGAAACCGTTTTTTTCAGTAAGATATTTTCTCGAAAATAAAAGTCTGATCAGCGTTTCATTTTTTTATTGAAAAATACGTTTATATTGTTCCAATAATAATACGTATTCAAAAAATTTGCAAAGATTTGTTTGTGTAAAAAAAAAAATATTTTTAACTTTTTTTTTTTAAATCCGAATCCAAGTTATTTTTTTTTTTTTATTTTAAAAAATCAACGATTTCTTAAATTTTTATTTTTTTTTAGATACTTATTTGAATTTAAATTTTTATTTACTTACTTACTTCCATACTTACTTAAGGTGGCGCTACATTCCGTTGTGGACTTGGGCCTCAATCAACAGTCTCCGCCAGCCAGCTCGGTCCTTAGGTAGCTGTCTCCAGTTTTGCACTCCAAATTAATCCTCTTGAGGTCCTCTTCCAATTGAGTGTTCCACCTTAGTCGCGGTCTTCCTCTCCTCCTACGTCCCTCGGAAATAGTGTCAAAGGCTCTCCGGGCCGGATCATTGGTGTCCATTCGCTCTAAATGACCAAGCCATATGAGTCTCTGGCTAGGCTCCATGTCGTTGTAAAACCCGTAAAGTTTGCTGTTATATCTTGTTCGCCATACCCCTTCAATGCACACGGGCTAAAAGATGACCGAACAAATTTCCTCACGAAAAAGCCTAAGACACTTTCATCCGGATTTTGTCAAGGTCCATGCTTCTACACCATACAGCAGGACTGGGATGATGAGTGTGTTGTACAATTTTACCTTAGTTGTTCGAGAAGGGCTTTTCCACTCAATTGCTTTCTTAGCCCTAAGAAACAGCTATTAGCAACGGTTATTCTTCGTCTGATCTCGGAACAGAAAGCCCTCCTCCTCTACCTCGAAGTGTGTGTGTGTCCTTCCTCGAAGACTGCATAATACTTCGTTTTTTCCCTCATTTACCGCTAAACCCATTTAGCCGCTTCTGTCTCAATTCTCACAAAGGCGCCATTGACATAAGCTGTGTTCTTCCCATTATATCAATATCATCGGCGTACGAGTTGAATAGATTTTTGGAAGATAGTGCCTCTGGTGTTGACGTGGAGTTCTGCACTATCTTCTCAAGAACAATGTTAAAGAAATCACATGACAGTGCATCGCCTTGTCTGAATCCTTTTTTGACGCTGAAAGATTCCGTTAGCTCGTTGCCAACTAGACATAGCTTTATACAGTTCGTCTCTGTAGATGCTGTCATAGGCGGCCTTAAAATCGATGAAAAGGTGGTGGGTATCGATTTGGAGTTCATAGGTTTTTTACACGATCTGCCGCAAATTGAAAATTTGGTTGATGGTTGACTTTCCTGGCCTGAAGCCACATTGGCAAGGACCAATCAGATTGTTGACGAAAGGCTTCAGACGTTCACATATTATCGGCAGAGAGGATCTTGTAGGCGATGTTAAGTAGACTGATTCCTCTGTAATTGGCTCAGTATAAAGGCTCATCCCTTTTTCAGGTTCGGGCAAACAAATGCTGAGGTGCATGCTCCTATCTAGCTCGTCGCCTGCTGCTTTGAACAACTCAGCAGCTAAGTCCATCTGCTCTAGCGGCGTTGGATTTCAGCCGTTAATATTGCGGTTTTCATTTCTTCTAGGTCAGGTTCACGGAATTGTTGGCTATCATCGTGTCCGCACCTGCCTCATAGGCAGACTTGCCTTGAGGCTTGGGGTCTACGCAAATGACTTCTGTAGAAGCCCTGCATGGACGAGGAGGAGGAGGAAACAATCCAACACCATTCTGTGTACATGTCCAGCACTCTGTACAACACGGATAACTATCTCGGTAATCCCCCTCTTCGATAATACCAGTGAACTGCCAACGATCGACACAAAATGTCTTTCTAACTTCATTAAAAGTACAAAATGGGTATTTTTTTTTTCATTACTCTCCCATGAGTAACCTCATTAGTGGTATCACAATGGACCCTTGAGGTCTAAGTGAGTCAATGACATCCAGACAGCTACTCCAACCTAACATCGTGTCCGCTGAAAGGCTCCTGTCTGATGGCGGTGTTTTGTTTGTCGTCGCAGTTATACATTCTACAGAATCCAAATCCCCATGATTGACTGCGATTCTATAAATTTTTATTTATGAATTTTAATTAGGTAGGTATTTTTATTTAATGTTTTTAATTTTTGTTTGAAATAATATTTTTATCAAAATTTCTTATAGCAATACCGAGTTCAAAACGGCATTTCTGTTAAAAAAGAAAAGAAAATGGTTCAACAAATACTTCCCTCAATTAACTAGGTAGCTGTCCGGTTCCCACACATTTATAAAAAGACAGCTATGCAACCAAAAATAAACTTCAAACAAACCAGAGTAGGTACCTGAATAAATCTTTCTGGTTTTTTTTTTATCTATCACTACAAAAATACTTGAATTGAATTTCGTTACGGTCAATGTCCACAAAACTAGTTTCTATCATCAAACCTAGTTAACTGTAAGTTTTGCTATTGATATTCACTTTCGTTCGATTTTTTTTTCTCATTTGTTTAGCCAACCAGTTTTGTTACGTAGACTAAGGTGCTCTGATTTAATTCCACATCCATTTTTTGTTTGTTGAAACATAAAATAATGGCGAAAAACATCAGAAATAAATTTGCACTCACTAATGTTTGGGTGATTTGTATCTGACCTTGTGACAGTTTTCTCATTCATCTCTTTAACGTTATTTTGGACAAATACATATTTAGAAATTTATATCAATGGACATTAGCGCGCACTAAATTTTGGGAGAATTAATGTCCTTGAATATGTTTGCTGTCAAAGTGACATATTCAAGGTTTTCCACTTCTCAGAGCATTCCTTAATGGGAGCTGGTCCAAATCTCTGCAATAAAAAAAAAAAACGAAGTAGTTACGCACTGAGTTCGTTTCTATTGTTGTAACATTTTTGTGTTCCTACACTGAATTGTTAAAATGACAAATTGAACCCGAAATCAAATGCCACAGTTTATTATTCTTCATCATAGCCCTTGCGGCTATAGATTACCAAAACAAACAACAATACCAGTCATCATCATCACAGCAACACAGAAATAGGTAAGAGAAGAAAAAAAAAATAAAACTAACGCTTCGATGGTCTCTCTATTCTATCGAGTTTGCTCTAAACCAGATTCAGGAATGTGGAAGGATTAATGAGACTCCCATAAATCGCAAGAAAACATTTTGACAGATGAGACTTGCTGGAGCAAATATTGTCCAACAAAATGTTTTCAAACATAAGCCACTGAATTGTCGGAACATTTTCTACAACAAATATATGATGGGACAATATTGCCTTCAGCTGTACATATATTTCACCAGTTAGAGCGAAAGAAGTAGTAACGAATAACATTTGTCAAAGTCAGTCTATGAATTTGTGTGTTCAAAGAAGTGTTTGTCTTGTAAGAACATAAATAATACCATTGTGTGGCGTGTTTACTAGGTGTATAGGTCAATGGTTTCGCTTTCGTTGAAGTGTGCTAACTCGTTTGAAGTTTATATGGGTCGGTAATGTAGTAGCGGAATATGGTCGAATAGGGAAACCGGATGGCAAAGATGAAAGATTTTATGACAGTTGAACGTAAACAAATTTATGGAAACATCGTCCTTTTTAAATTCTATTTAATTAAACACATAGCGATGTGAGATAGTAGGTACATCTGATATAATCTTGTTTCTCATCTTGTGCTCCATTAATACACCCATATTTTGTTCTAAATTAAATATCCTACGGTGAATTTGCTGCTTGGCAGCTATTTTTAAGGATACAAAATTAATTAGACTGCTGTCTGTTCTACTTCTAGTCCTGTTGGCCTTGCTGTGGTATTCCCTGCCGATATGCCAGAGGGAAATATTTAAACTCATGGCAATGTGTGTGTCGACTGATATGATGTCTTTAATAAAGTTATAAACTTTATTGGGTGCTTTGTTTATGGCTCATGCACGCACACAGCCATAAACAAGGATATTCGATAAATTTCAACGCTAGAAGGCTATAAAACAAGCTCCGGCTATAAATAAATCAGCAAAAATATATATTAGCTTTATGTTTTGGTAGTATATGCTCCTGTTTTGTCTGTGTGTATATGATTTTGTTCTGCATTCTCAACATTTCAATGAGTGTATTAATTTAGGAATAACTTCAAAGTCTAAAAGGTTTTCACTTCTTTGCCGAGAGTCCATACAAAATTAATTGGTTTCATAATTCTCGATGTGCACAAGTAGTGTTTTGTTTAATCGAATTTGAAAAGCATTAATTATTTGTTTAATTGGAATGATCAAGCGATTGAAAGGCGAATGTGGAAACACTTGAATCAATTACAATCATTCAAGTGGTTGTGAATAAAGCGTTTTAAAGAATTGCTTGATGTTTTTATTTTTAATGTTTGCTATTTTAAGAAGTGCGATGAATGCTCGAAAAGAAAGATAAGATTCTTTGTTCAATGAATTAAATTGAATTGTGAGGAAATACAATTTGATTCAATTAAGATAAACTATTGAATGATTTGCAAAAGGTCGATTTAAGGTTTTGAATTTGCAATAAGTTGAAGATGGTCAAGAATTTATTAAAAGTGATCGGCTTACTTTGATGAAAAAAGATTTTATGGAATTATACAGAAGATGGAAATTAAATTTATTTATTATTTAATATGTAACTAACCGATCCGCCGGACGTTGTACCCGCTTTTAAGAAATTGTTTGTGGTTACTTTAAGGTGAGTGTGTAGCTTTTCCCGTAAATTAACAGAGTTGCCGCAGTTTTCGAAAAAGCAAGGGGCAGTCAATATGTTACTTTTAGTAATATCAAATTTCCGAAGAATGTTTTCTCAATTACTCCCTTACTTTTGTTTTTTAAGGTAGATGACTCTGACTTACAATTATTTTTCTTTGGTTTCTTACTGTCGCCCGTTTTGACTCAAATAATTTTGATTATCTTAATAAAATACAGCCTTTGTTATACATATTATATTTCTCTTAAATATAGTAATTTTCTGGACGAGAAATGTTATATTCTATCGGATATGTATTTCCGAAGATATCACCGAGCAGCCTTTTCTGGGTCAGCTAGTTATAAAATACAGCTTTAATCACTACTTTCCTTAGGATTAGTTTTTTTTTCGAAGATAAAGATATTACAGCAATTTATGTCAAAACAACGTTAACTGGATCAGCTAGAAGAATAAAAAGTATCCTAACCGATTCCTGGCTCAACTTCTTCTCCACCAATTTTTAGCCAAATTGATTAAGTCGTTCCTAGAAGACCGGAATCGAAGAACAAAAACCAAGCTAAATGGTTTCGGGATCATAACCCGGTAACTTGTTTCCGCAAATACATAGTTTGCTGAAAGAGGGGCCGCATTTTTGTTTAAAATTTCACTGAAATACCAGACATAAGTTTGCTTGAAATAGTCTAGCAGAAAACTGTTTTTAAAACCATTTTGACATAGAGGGTCTTATTTTGTCATATTTTTTTTTCTCAACCGCCTGAATTACACACTTCTTTTTTGCCTTGTCCCTCCCACGAAGTTTAAAATTTCTATAGCCCTTCTTCTGTGAATGGTATTTCGTCAGTTTTTTTGCCTTAAAAGTGTTGGCAAATGGTTTGAATAGCGAGTATTTCCTTACTTTCAACCTTGGTACACATGCCTAGGTAGGTATGTCAGCAGCCACCAGTATGTCCAAACAGCCAACTGCATAGGTCTGTCGGACACGCCATGAAACTTGGTATTCCCCACAGCTCGTTCTGGCGAATCTGAAGAGATATGGGGCAAAAGGAAACACTCCATTGTCCTCAACTTCTGGGTCAAGTGTCTTAAAAGAGGCTTTACTTTGATTGTAATGGCTCGGTAACAGTATCGATCGTTTTGAAGTTTATAGCGTCAACATCGATATTTATTGCAGCAAAGATAGCTCGTAGAAATTATTTATACTATAAAACAACGTTTATCGGAGCAGCTAGTAGGATAAATAGCAGCCGTCTCCCGCTTCTAAACTACCTCCCTATCAATTTTGAGCCAAATCAGTTCAGCCGTTCGTAGAAAATAGAATATATTAATATGATAACAACGTTTAACGACTAACGAGTAAGCTTGTAGGCTACCAACCCATCAAACTGAGCCAAATCAGTGCAGCTGTTTTTAGATATTACGTGTATGACAAAGCAACGTTTACCGGTCAGCTAGTAGGATAACAAACATCTTATAGTCGTCTCCTGGTTGTAAGCTACCTCCTTATCAATTTTGAGCCAAATCGTTTCAGCCGTTCTTTCAATTTATTTATATGTCAAAACAACATTTCCCGGGATAGCTAGTATGGTTCATTTTTTTAGATTCTAAATCATCTAGAACACCATCCGACCGCATACGAAAGAAAATCATTTAAATCGGTCCAGCAGTTTAGGAGGACTTCAGTGACATACAGTCGTTCTTAGGAATAACTTACACTTGCTGTTCCAGCTAGTAGGACAAAAAGTATTCTTTAGCTGTCTCATGGCTCTAAGCTACCTCCGTACCAATTATGATCCACATCAGCTCAACCGATCCAAGAAATCATTTAAAAGGCAAAACGACGTTTACCGGGTTAGCACGTAGAATAAAAAGTATCATGCATACACATAATGATTGAAATGAATAAATGAATGAATGCATACAAAAATAATTCATTCACGTCGATCCAGCCTTGTAGTTGCAATATAGATAACGACTGCTTCGCCATCTGTCAGGCTGATTTGTGAATCTAAATCATCCAGGGCGCCACCTAATCCCTTACAAAAAAAAAAAAATTCATTCAAATCGGTCCAGGCGTTTAGGAGTAGTTCAGTGACATCACATGTACAGAAGAATTTTATTTTTAAAGATTTGAACATCTCTAAGGCTAAGTGAGAGAGAAATTAAATGTGATGCTTAAATAGGGTAACACAACAGCTCAAAAAAACCAATGCCCAAATAAATAAATAATGGAACTGCTGATCGTCCCAATTATTAATTATATACATTTAAAAGTTACAAAACTTCCGCTTCAATGGATTTTAATATAATTTGCACTCTCAGCTTTCCCCACTTTCCATAATGGCTGTTTAATATTCAATTAACTTCAATCGGATCTTAAATTTTTTTCTAATTAGAAATGTCTTAAAATATATTGCTTTTCAATAATTTCCATCTGTTATTAACACTTCGTGAGTATGCCTATTCACTATGGCGTATACTTGTTATTTTTTCTAACCGTGATGATTTTGTTTTTTCTACTTATAATTTCTTGCTTTTTTTTTGTCTTTCTTGTTAAGTTGATAAGTATGTGTACAATTATAATAATAATGTATAACTTTTTTAATTTAATTTTTTTTGCGAACAAAAGCGGAAGCATTGAATTATCTTGAATTATGACTTATGAGATGACTGATAAACCGAGTACAGAGCTCAAACTAGAATATTCACAGTCATAGAAAACCCTAATGAGATCTAAGAAGGGATGTCTGGAAGTGTAAACAGGGTTAAATAGGCCACGGTTGAATTTCAAACTGCTTAAATTTTTTAGTTGGCCTATTCATTTGGGCCCATACAATTTATATTGATCTTTACTATTTTTAAAGTCTTGAAGTTGGGTAAAAATGTTTGAAGTGAGTTAAATTGTTTTGTTAAATTTTGTTAATATGTTAAAGGTAAAATCTTTTCATAAAAACTATATTTTAAGTTAAAGTAACCGAAACACATAAATCGAACATTAAATTTTTTGTAAAGGTTTTTCAACCATTTCGATTTAATTAATTTTTTCTCTCTCCGTTTAGATCCACTGTGTGTTCCTGCACAATTTCGTTTTTGCTCATTTCGTTTCATTAAGGAACTTTTTTGTTTTAACATTTAATGAGTGCCCAAGCGCAAAGCATATTTTTGAGCAAATTATATTATGAAGTTCCTCTTGTAAACATTTTCTATTTAGTATTTATTCAACGGCGCGGCACGCGTTTGTTAACATGTTTTAGGATTTTTCAAACGCATTGAATTTACACTTCTAATACAAGCATCGTGTACAGCATGTAGTAGAAGTGAAAATACAACATCCAAAAGTTTTATTCTTACGAAAAAGTTTGAAGTCTATAGTTTTTGTTGTAATACAAAATTTAATTGAATTTAACTTACAGTACTTGGCACATGAATGTTACGAACTACAGCCAAGTAGAAAGAAAGCACACATAACAGAAACCTTAATGGCACAGAGGATGATTTTTATTGTTTCATATTATCGCACAGGTGGTCTCAGATAAGTTGGTGAATTGTAGAAAAGGAATACTGCCAAAGCTGGGGCTTGAACCCTCAGCGTTTGGCTGTCAACAACTCATTCCTCTGAGTCTCAGCCACCTGCTTCATAGTTTTTTAACAATCGATAATCACCACCTGTAAAATATTTTCAGAAAAAAAATAAAGACGAATCTATTTCAATGTTCGGTTTGCAATTAAATTTATACGTCAATTTTAAGATGTTCCCGCTAAATACAAGAAAGTGTGAAACAAATTTCGTTTACAACAATAAAATCTATTTAATCTTTTTTAATTTTTTTCCACAGCAATCAATTCTCGTTTCCAGCTCTGATTTTGATTTTATTTATTTTTTATCGATTTTACTGATTTCTGGTTTCCGAGAGACACTTCAAGATCTCACACATTTTAATGTCACACCAAACCGTACTCTCGTATTGTTTCCATTTAATTGGGATCCAAAGTCAAGTGGTAAATTAAATTCACCTCTGAATGGCAATTTTAAATTTTAATTACCACTCTGTTGAGCTCGTCACGTTTGTGTTGTCTATTGGCCAATGCTTTTGTTGTCTAATGCCTCCTCCTCGACGATATTTTCGGAGATTCACTGAGCTATTTGTGCCGCCTGCAAAAGAATTCACACCAGAGATACGAGAACAATAAATCGTGCAATGAAAATCTCCGAATCTTCGAACAATAAAATCGAATTGGAATCCGCGGTGTTTGTTGTCTAACAGGTCAGAGTTCAACATAGCGAGCCATTCATTTGAACTAATTATTTATCCGCCATAAAATTAATGGAAAACATAGATTTGCGGGGATGAGTTGAGTTGGCTATAGAATGTGCAAATTTTGGAGTTGCCACACAGTAAAAATAAATCAATTCTCTTAATTCATTGATGAAACAAATTTCATAGAATCCAAAGGTCAATAACAACCATGCTTGAGCGACTTTCCCGAAATATATTTCCCTTGCAAAGTTCATGTGACCGTAAAGCTTTATTTAAAGGACATTTATAAAACTTCTTTTTGGCTTTTAATTTGATTTTGAACAGAATACACTTCAAATTGTATGCAGTCCGGCAATCCTGAGTTTTTGGTGTGGAATAGAATGTTTTTGTGTATTGTTATTAGATTACAAAAGCGAAATGCCAACTTTTTGTACCTCAATTTGGAAGAAGGATGACATCGAAGTGTGGGTGAATTGGTCGGTTGGTCGGGTATAATGAATTCTAGGTTGTGTACCAACCTGTTGAACTTTAGTTTCAGTCACATTTTTCCGAATGTGTTCAAATGTGTTGGCTGCAGGATACAACACACCAAAAAAAAGGATGTCAGAGGATGTCACATGGCACAACCTCGCATTGTATACGTTGTTCGGTAGTTGTAGTTTTGTTCCTCGTGTTATTCTGACTCTTGCTTGCGTGATACTTACGTCTGTCTCTCTGTTTCTACATTCCCTGTACTCGACTTGCTCTTCAGCAAGGACAATTATTGCGTTACCAGCAGTTTGACGTTAGAGTGTAGTCAGTGTTATCGTATTGCGATGGCAAGCATATTTCGTGATTGCATGGCGGGTGTTGTCGCCGTTGGGAGGGATGGAAGAATTTGTTCGAAAATAATAATGAAAAAGAGATCTGAACATCATGTATCAAAGAGTCGACTAACAGTTTTTTTTTTCGTACAGGAACGTATAAATATTATAATTTATTGTCCTCATATATGCGATATTATTAAATTTCCATATTGTCTGATAGGGATTTTAACACACTCAGTGTATGAGTTGAAGGACACAAATTGTGTGAGATGAGGAACATTTGTTATTATTATTCGAGAATGTTGATGTTGATGGCACGTGAAGTGCGTCAGAATCTTTTCGCTGAAAAAGTTTATTCAATTTATTGTTTTTGCTGAATAGTTTTACTTAACTTTGTCCTTAATTCATTGTAGTTTAATTTAACCAGTGAATATTTTGTGGAAAGCTGAAGAAGAAAAGCTGAGTAACCTTGAGCCTTTTCGTCTAAAAAGTCATTACAAGTAAGCGTTCCCAACTATTAAAATTTTATTATCTTTTGGACATAATGTTAAATCATACACTTAGCTGCATATTACTTGTGAATATAAAATAAAAAGGATGAGATTGCTCAATTTCATGAGCGATGTTTATCGGGTTAGCTAGTAAAGTTATATATGTATTTCACACGCTCGTTGACTGGCGGGTTGTTATTTGATTTCTTACAGTTGTTCAGATAAGCTAAAAACGTTTTAATATGCTTAAAGGAATTAACCAATTAAAACTAGAAAGTCAATTATTCAGATTCACATTTCAGCTACTAGCAAACCTGTCAAACGTTGTCCTGCTAAATATGGTTGTTTTAAATTGTTTTAGCACGTTATCAGCGTAGGTATATATGGAAAGGTTTATATTGTAGAGTTGTGGAATGGTCGTCGATAAATCAGGAAAACAAGAGAGGACCAAGAATCGAACCTTGAGGAACTCCTGCATTCATATGATGTAAAGATGAGATCCTAGAGTAACATGATACAGCTTGAGACCGATTAGATAGATACGATTATATCAGATTGTTGGCAGAATTTGAAAAGTTGAAAGGGTTACATAGCTTATTGCAGAGCAGAGTATGATGGACACAGTCAAATGCTTTAGAAAAATTAACTAATGTCATAGTTGTCATTAAATTTTCATAGAAAGCATCGCGAATATCATCTGATAAGAGTGCTGTTATGCAACTGTGTCCTTGTCGAAAGCCTTATATATATGTACTTTTTTTATATCCTTGCTAATAATTACTTCAAAAATGAAGAATCGCTATTGATCTATACTCAGCACTTGTTCCCTTTCTAGGCACAGGTACTATTTTTTACATTTTCCATTGAGTAGGAAAGGAAGATGACATGATGATGATTGTGTTGAAAATTTGTAGAATGTAATGTATAATGTGTGGAAGGAGAATTTAAATAAAATCAGGGTGAATATTGTCTAGGCCAACACATTTTGATTTCGAAAATATTGCATCTCCAACTATGAACGTGTCTAGATACATTAAAAATAGTGTAACTGAGTTCAGACTTGTTTCGAAAGATTTGTGTGCTGTTGATTGAGAGTAGGCTTGGAGCAGCAAATTTCGAATTTAACCCCACAACAAAATAGTCTTCAGGTGCACAACGACCCATGTCTTTGACCTTCTTCCAAAAGAACTAAGAGTATCTATCAGCAAAAAAGTTTGTGAATAAAAAGTTGATCGTCGTCTGTCGTGGGGTGCGCACGCGTCGAGAGCTTTCTCTTTGTTCAAAAAGAATCAAAACCAATGGTTTCACATATTTGTTGTGTCAATGTTCTACCGAAGAAGTTGGAGGATTTTAAAAAGAACAAAAAACCTTGGCATTGTGTTAATTGCATGAAATCAAAACGTCGCCGTTGTGACTCATGGTATAGTGTGTCTTCAGAGAGTTGAATTCTTCACTATTCTCTCAAACCTGGACCCAAAATCTCTCTTGTGATTTATTCTGAAATTCTAGACGTAAAAGAAATTTAAAGAAAGCAAACAGAGGAGCTGCAAACTAAGAACAAATTAAGAATGTGAGCAAAAAATTGTTTTTCTGGAGAAAAAATTAATTTTTTAGTAAGATTTTGTGAGTAATTTTGTCTCAACGATAAAACAAATTCACACTTTTCTAAAATATGTGTCTACCTATATATTTTTTAAAAACTTGACACTTGGCTTACACCGAAAGTTTAGTTAGGCTCAGGCGGATTAAGTTTGTGATTTGATTACTCTTACACCAACATAATCTGCACTGGAAACTGGTTCTTTTTCTCTCCCGGGAATTTCTACATTTAGATTTTCATCAAAATCAGTTCAGCGGTTTCATCCGTTCGAGAAGATTTTTGAAAATTATGGATTTCTGTATGAATGGGATGTCAAAAACTTCTATTGTTTACAGATTCGCTATCTCCAAAATAGTAAAATATTTTTTCTCTTGCGTTTTCTTAAACAAGAATTCAGAGAATATAACTAAATAAGCACAAAACCATGTGTTCCATTTTTTTTTCACTTCGATCCTATTATAATTAGTGCGATTATTCTTCAATAATGCAGCTGCATTATGCAGTATCTGCGCCACATGTTCTTCATATAAAAATATATCATTCATTACGTATGTCAAGTCAATTGGGACACAATGTTGATTTAACAAGCAAAACGAGCTGACCCGAAATCGTGTCAATAATTGTATTAAACAACAATCTTCCTTCGTTACTTCTTTAATCTGCAATATAAATTGAAACACAGAAAAAAACGCCCTTTGAGTATAATACTCAACTTGTTGTTTTTTTCCCATTTAGCCAACCAAGTGTTGTGCCTTGTGCCCTTGCGAATTGCAAAAATGCATAAATGACGTTGTTTATACTCGATGACTGCGATGTTTATTATATATAGTGACGCTTGTTAATTTCGGTCCGCGTGAGCTTGTTTTTTTGGGGCTGCAATTATAATGAACAAATCCTGAAGGTTTCTCCTCTTTTGCTGGCTTTTCCTTTTCAACTGCATTCATGGTGAATTTTTTTTTTTTTTGAATGAAACGAAATTCAATTATATTTTCTCTGGTTGAAAGTGATACATCATATTTACCCCAAAATGACTGTATACAACACTGTGAGCCTCTTTCTACCATTTTCATGGTCCGTCCACATTAGTCAACTCATTTCATAGTGGGGATCAAAAGTTTTCTGACATTTAAAAATTCGAAACCCAAAAATACTCTTTTTTCATCACAAAGTATTTTTAACTTCACAAAACTTGTGTTTCAAACTTTTCAACCCCACTGTAAATGTCCTGCGTGTGCATATGTTTTGTTACTTCTTATGCTTGTATTGGTGCTGTCATCAAGAAGTACTGAATTTCCGTTCACTAATTGAATTAAAATTCAGTTTCAACCGCAGCCAGGGTTGTGGCGAATTTATTTCTATTTAACTTGCATTTATTTTTTTTTGAATAACATTTTTTATTCGTTACTGTTAACAATATTCTTTAATAATTTATTTATACTAACATTTCTTCCTCTCTCTCTTTCATTTTAGGTAAGAAGACAAAGACCTTGTTTTGGGTGAGTTATTTTGTATGAATTCGACTAAGAAAACTGGAGGAAAAAAGTTTTGAAGGAACAAACACAAAATCTGTTAAATAGAAAAGAAAATAATGAAATCGCTGACCTTTAGGTTGTCATGTCGCTGTCAAGATTAGTACAGACTTCTGACAAAATGGATTTTTACTTCAAGTACTCCTAGATTTACAAACTTTTACTTTTCTGTGTTAAGAACAAGCAAAGTGAAGACATTATGATGATGATGGTGATGATTTTGGAAGTTGTGTAAGCTGACGAAGAAACTGGCAAGAATTTATTGAAGGATGTTCCTTAGAAAAAGTTTTCCTGTCGCTGTCTGTAGGAGGATAATGAGATTTTACTTAAAGGCTGTTAGGCGATAGAAGTAAATTGAGTTATGCAGGGATGAACGTTTCTGTGAATAATATAAATAGATTCGAATGATTTCAAAAGGAATAAATGTTACCTGATTCGATTTTGTACAGAAGAACATGAAGTTTTTATTTTGAATAAAATTTGTGGCTCTTCTGTATTCCCTTGAAAGAGCATTCATATATCTTGAACTTTCTAGTTGCACTTCAGTTAGAATTAAAAGGCACCTAACATAGAAAATGCCATTGTCTGTAAGAGCAGACCAATTAAATAATTGCTTAGCTTCAAATTATCTTCAAGACGCATTTTTCTGTTCAAATGAACACGAACACCATGCGACCATTGATGGTTGTACAGACAAATATTCAATTTTCCCTAACAAACAAGCATCAGGTTGCATGCAACGTGTAACTCATTCCAAACACGCTACATGCCATGCATAAACTAGAGTTGTTACAACGAAGCTACCATTACCGCTTCCAGCTTGGAAAAAAATTAGATGTCAAAGCTCAATCGTAAGGTGGTAAAATTAATGAAGATACGTAAAGACACTGATGGCTCAGTTAAGGTCTTATGGACTCCCAGCACGGATGAGAACTTTTCCATAGTTAACTATTTTTAGTCTTTTTTGTCTTGCTTGAGAGCCATAAAAAAAAAGAAAAAGAAATTTGAAAGAGAATACATCCTTGAAAACTATTTTCCGTGATCAGAGATGAAAAGTTTCCGTGCATCCGTGTGGATGCATACGAGAATCTGCCAATCGGACATTCTCAATTGCTTCTTGACCTGCAGGGCGTGCATAAAAGCTAGAACAAAAAAGTCGATAAAAAATTGAAGAAATTAATTAAAACGGAAAAAAAAGTGAAGAAGTGAATAATTCTGGAATATCTATGGCATGTCATGTTCACTGGTGCTTGTTGCCTTAGCTCGAGAGTACGCAATTCTTCTGGTGTTCATTGTTTTCATACAGATTTAATTGGTTTCGCAGATGTTGCAGGAAAGTGCTTATACTGGCGCCCTAAATTATTTTCATCATCTATTGTTTTATGGGTGACTTGTGAGGACGTACATTTATATAGATAAATGTATCTATCCTCCCCATTGCCTGAAAAAAATTGAATTTTTTGTTTTGTAGACTGTTTTGTTTCAAAATTTTGAATTGCCTGACTTTTGTACGTGTGGCGCGTGAGATATTCACAAAATGACTTGAAGCTAAATCCTTGATGCCGGAGATACGTTATGTTCTATTGTTTGTACTTGAAGTTGAGATGTTTTGCTAGGATATGATATTGAGCATGTATCCTTTGTTTTGTTGTTGTTTGTTTTGTTTTATTTGTAACATAGGACTAATTTAAAAGTCGAAAAATTACGTGCCAAAAATAGCGGATTACAAGATTGTTTTGTTTGTGTTTAAACATTTAGGATTCGCGAGTTACACAACTGAATTCTATTTTTACTATTTTTTTTTTTTTTTATTAACTTGGTTTTTTTTTTCTTGTTGTCAGAGATATGCTTATGTTGGGAGAGCAGGTGCGAGTACCAAAAGGAACTGTAATAAGTGAATGCGAAGTTGATCAAAAGGAATTTTTAAACACATCTTAGACTGAGAAAATCGCTAACGGTACCAGTCTCCGGGAAGATAATTTTTTTCTGACTTTCAATGTAAATGTCTTTACTTTTGTTAGTGCTTCATTCAAATCTAAATATTTTGCTAAGACTATAGATATTTCTCAGTACTTTGATGTACGAATGAATTGAAGGTAACTTTAAACTTTGGTTTAAACGGATGAATTCCAAAAGAGGGTGGTCTGCGGGCGATAGTTCTAGTCTCCGGACGACCTTAACTGGAGTCTCCGGACAGTTCTACTCAAAAATTCAGTATCTTTTTTCTCTTAAGCGTTGAGTATTGAGAAATTCATTTTCTGAATTTTGTGTGATCGAGAATAAATAATGATAATACATTTTTTAATTTTTTTTTTCATTTTTAATCTATCAGAGGGATGATAATGGAAATTTTTTAGTCTTTATACAAATAAGTTAAAGGTTTCAAAAAGAATTTGAACATAAAATGAAACCTTGGAGCTGTCCGGTGACTAGATTTTCCCTATTTTTTAATACCAGTATCCCGGACACTTGAAAATTCGATTAAAAAAACGCAAAACTCAATTTTTTCTTTAGTTATTAGAAGTTCATTATAATTTCATTGAAAAAAATTCTTTTCGATTACAAGATCTCACATAATCAACTATCCTCAGTATATTTTTCCAAGGTTGCCACTATTTTTTTTTTTGTTAAAAAAACAGCAGAATAGCAGCGGCTGCCATTCCCGTAACTTTTCCATTCTACAAATACTTCGTATTTGTATGTGTAAATACTTACTTTTTCACATAAAATACTTGGTACGTATTTGTATGTGAAAAATGCTACTGATTCTGTTTTTGTTTTTTTTTTTGCAAATTCTGTGTTTAGTTTCTCTTTTATTCCGCATTAAGTCCAAAATCGTCGGGATCCTAGGGTCTGCCGAAGACAGGTGCAGTAAAATTATATCTGTTGCTTGGTAAATTCGATTCTTCAAAAACCGGGGTGTAACTATAAGATTTTTACGAAGTAATCTACTCTCTTAAAAGTAAGTGATTATGATTACTGTAGTCAAACTTGGTTTATATAGTTGCAAGTTCAACTACAGCAGTTTTAAGCAGGTAGTCGCCAGTGTAATAATATCAACAAGATATTCCTAGAAATGTTTGGTTAGTCAAAATTTCAACAAAATCGAAAACAATGAAGCTGTTGTAAGTAACTTCAATAACGTCAGTCTTGAGTTTTGTTTTGTCCTTCACTTTTATGAATAAGTTCTACTTTCGAAGGAAAAGATAAAATTATTCAAATGAATGACATTTTAGGTTCGTCCGAAAAAATATCTAAATAACTTTTTAAAGAATTTATTCTACAGGATTTTCCAATAAGAGATTTGACATTTGACAAGTAGAAATTACGCCATTACTAAAAATGGAAAGAAACACGCTTCAATAACGCATTGAAATTCTTAAAATTCACTACAAAAATGGTGAAAATTAAGCAGTCACAGTTCGAAAAACTAAAGCATTTTTGAGTCGTCGTGAAACCACTTTTCGGACCGCAATACAGAAATTGGTGGACTCTTCGAGCTGTTGGGACAAGTTAGTGTATGAAGAATAAAACCCGTGCACGTCGCTCAAAAACTGCTGTAGCCCAAAGTGTTTAGAAAACTCAGGTTTGTCCATTCCTCGTCGTTCTTTGCAATTGAGCATTCCACAAACGTAGTGTCCGTAGCTTAGTGGTTAGGTGCGTTGGCTGCTAAGCCGAACGTCGTGGGTTCGACTCCTACTCGGGCCCAAAGTTTTTATTTCATCTTTCACGGACACTGCCTCTTGCGAAGAACTGACAAAACTTCCAAGAGTATCATCTGTCATGAAAAAGTGCTTCTCAACTTTGCCGTTCGGAATCGGCGTAAAATTGTAGGTCCCCTCAATTCTTCACACGCACCTAGAGAATTGTTGATGAGAGTAAGCCACTTAGGCCTTGGCTCTTCAAGAGCTGTTGCGCCACTCTATTACTATATTACAAACGTCATAACACCGTATTTTGTTCAGTTTACACAAGAACTCAAGGTCAAGTCTTTGCTGATTGGGTCTTTGAAATGCATGAAAATGATCCGGAATTCCATCGAAAAATCATGTTGACTGATGAGGCCTCGGTGGCTACGTCAACAAGTAAAATTGTCGCATCTGGGGCAAGTGATTGTTTGGTGCGGTTTATGGTCCGGCAGGGTCATTGGACCTTACTTTTTTAGCTAAGCTGAATGGATTCTGCTATCCACAGATGATTGATTTTTTATGGCCGGAGTTAGATGATATTGATCTGGACAACGTTTACGTTCAACAAGTCGGCGTTATATGCGACACAAGCACGGTTTCGTGATCACAATTGGCCACCGAGATTTAGTTAAACCTTACGTTATTTTTTTCTTTGGGGCCACGTGAAAGATAAGGCCGAGCTGCTCAACGTTGATTCAAGACCTCAAAGATGGAATTCGTGAGGCTATAGAGGAAATAGGGCAGCCACTTTGCGATTTTTTTATGGAAAATTTCATGAAATGGATTTGGCCATGTAAGAGTGGTCGTGGTGGCCATTTGGCTGATATTGTTTTTCATTATTATCGGTATACTTTTCTCTTTATTATTTATTTATTTAAAGATATTAACGCAAAATTTGAAACGTTTTAGTACGATGCTAAATCAAATATAGCATGATAATAGGCTAAGGTGACGTTTCCGTAAATTTTAAAGGGTTGTAGTATTACAATAGGCATAAAGTATGATGCTAAAGTTAAATTAAATATGAGATTGTCAATAATGCGCTCTTTAAATCATTTCTTAATTTGTTTATATGTTTTTCCCACAAAAAATGGCAGTCAATTAATACTTCCAGGTATTTGTACTGATCAATTAATTAATTTTAATTTTCTAAGGAATTCGTTGGTGTATAAAATAAATAATATTGGTCCTAATTTCGAACCCTGGGGAACTCCATATAACATTATCTTTTTGTCACTTCTATCCTTTAATTTTCACACAAAAAGGTCTGTTCTTCAGGAGTCAGTAAGCCAATCAGCCATTATCCCACGAATTCCTATTTGCACCTCTTATTGGAGAATTCTTTATAAACGTTAATAGTGGACAGAACTTCAAAACTTTCTATACGACGAGACGTGCCGTACATTTGAACCAAAACAACCAGAGACAACAGTTTTCATTCAATTAAAAACGATTTATTTTGTCCTTGCAAATAATCCAAGATAATTTTATTCCTAACGCCATTAAACAAGTTAAATTTTTCTTTTTCTTTTCAAAACAAACAAAAGATTCTTTCAGCTTTGTGCAAATAATAAAACACCCGGCCAATTCATATAAAGTTTGACCCATTTGTGTAACGCGAATTGCTCTTCAACAAAAAGCTGTTTGTTGACACCGAACACAAAAAAAAAAAAATAAATCCACAAAAATCCCCTCATCAATCGCATATCCACAAAAACAGAATTTTCTTTCTATCTTCTATAAATAATCAATTAGTCGGGGCACTCTTGCATGGCATTAATTGCAAAAATAACGAAATTGTTTTTTCCGATCTCACTCAGAGTGTGATCTGATCTGTGTGGAACTCTTCGTCGTTCAGTTCATAGTGTTTGCTTTGTTTATATTGCAATAAATCTCAATGCAATTACATTGCGCGGATGTACTTTCTGACAGGCGTTCCTCTGAATGTAAACCAAAAAACATAAAACAAAAACAGCTATGTTTGCATAATAGATCTTATAACTGACGAGATTAAAGCTAAGCTTAGAGAAATCTTTTTTTTTTTTTTTGCATCGCAATTGAACGTTTAGACAGAAACAATAACAAATGACGATGATAATCTTTGTAATGAGATGCATGCAACAGCAAATGAAAAAAAACATTGTCCCAAAACATTTAAGTTGCATTATGCGTGTTTGGTTGAAATTATAGGAAATTAAAAATATTGCTTGTTTTAAACATGTGTCCATAATTATCCTGTTAAACACAAAACACAGTAGTTGAGATGGGAAAACAGATTTAAAAGTTGCTAGGGGTACTTTTGTTATTAAAAAGTCGATAAGGTCGCGATGTAACAATAGTATCAAGCAAAATCTGTCAAATCAAGGAATCAAACTAAATTATTAATATACGCGTTGAAACAGATTATCTTTTTCGACAGAAGCAATACCATAAATGGCTGTAAGCCCCATTCCATTATTTTTTTTTAAACATTTTATTCCAATCAGTTATTAAATTTGAGCTGAAGATTACTTCTCATGACAGATTGTATGCTTAGACAGTTTTTTGCAGGATGAAGTACCTATGAAGATGACTCGCGATTCGCCAGAAAAATTTGTCGAACGCAAATATTTTGTATAACTGTTTGCGACTCGCCTAATTTCTTTCGCCTCAAGCGTCACAGAATCTGGCAAATTGAAAACTGTGGAATTTAAAAAACAGTTTGAAGTTTTTGACGTTCACTAAAAACTTGACATTGACGTTTTCAGTTTTTAGTATTGGTAGCATTGCAGATGAACGTTTAAGTTCCTTTTCCACAATACCACGAGAAGGTTAATTCGGGAAATAGTTCGAGTCGAGTCGAACGTTTGACTCGCAAGTCATCATAGGGCCTACTCGGACCTACATTTTCTATGTTATTGGGTTCTAAACGCTAGGGTATGAAATAAACATTGCATTGAATACACCCTTTTGAACACGTTTAAACCGATTGACCTTACAAAATAGCAAAAAGTGCTAAACGTACATAATGTCGATTTTTCCAATTTCCGATAAAAAAAAAAAAAAAACTCTTAGGCATCCTCCTCCCCATTTTAAGCAACACTTGAATGCAGTAGCAGTTACATTATTTTCTAGTAAAATGCTTCTACCAACTTGAAAGTGGTCTCAAGTGATCTCAAAACTCCTTCTCCTTCACTTGCTCTCAATTTTCTATACAATATCTTGTTAACACCACAACACGATTTATTTCATAATGCTTGGATGATGTGGCCATCGCAAATTCACTTCCTTCTAACATCCTTGACCCATATCCAACCGAATATAGATTCTTTTTTTTCGAGTACTCATATAAAACCCAGAGGGCACTTACTTGCTGCCACTGCCTCGCCCAATACATTTCAATTCCCAATTCAAGGATGATAAAATATTATCCTATAATCCAAAACGTGACCTCTTGTTCACTTGGGGGCGACCACGACCACCAAATGCTCTGTGACTTTTAACAGAAACAACCATCCGCTTTTTACTTTACTGCAGAATCACATTTATCAAATTTCGGCAAAATATAAGATGAAGAAAAACTACTTACATCGCATTGCCATCCTCCATGATCTTCAACATTCGTTTTTTGGCTAATCTCATTAGGCCTAAGGGTGTTCCTCCTACGTCTAAATCTTGTGCTTTATGTCACAAATTACACTCTTTATCTTTATATCCATTGCTGCGTGACATTTTAACTTCTCTTTGACAAAAAGTTATGTTTGTGGCAATCCTGTGACGGAAACGACGACCGACGACTACAACGAAAAACAAGATTCAACCAAAAATTAAGTCCAACGAGTGATATACGACTCACTGTTGCTGATAATAATTTATAACTTTCGAATAGCTTGAAGCGAAGAAGCTTTTAATGACAATCGTTAATCTTGAAGGAGTTTGTCCTTTTTTCGTTTCACATGATTTTCGAGAATATCAAAAAAAAAAAAAAATAAAAAAACAAACACTTCCTTAGGGGTAATAAGAAAAATGTCAAATTTCTCGTATCTACATCACCATCTTCAACCACCCACCTACTTTAGCGACGTGACGCCCATCACTCGTCGAAGTTGGGTCTTTAAGCCAAAAATAACCGCCAAAGTCAGCTGTTTTCTGTTTTCCTTTCCTTGTTATTATTATTTTTGCTGTTTTTGCATTCTCTATTTTATCCCTTCGACAACGAAAACTAGAAGACGGTTGTGGAACATTTTTAACTTCGTACAATCAACTCTCGTCTATGCCCGAAATATAAAACACAAAGTCGACTTAACTCAAATTTTCACTTTACTTTGACGACTTGCAGGAGATAGATTTTTTGTAGAATGGCTGGAGTCTCATTGTGTCTAACTACCGCACGAGATGGGCTCTTATATGAAGAGGGCTATCCTTAACCTTTTTGTTGCAAGTAAACACGAAAAAAGAGTAGGTACAAAAAACATATTTTTATTTGTTTTGTATTCTTCAAACTATTTAAAATTCATTAGAAAATGATTTTTGCTCGTAAGTTTTGTTTTTGTGCATTTTTCGAAAGTTTAAAGAAAATCATGAAAATCGGTCCAGTCAATTCTTGAATTATACGTGTTTTGACTGGAATATTCACCTTAAAGTATGCAATATATTTTATTAGATAAAATTTGAGAACTTGTTTCAGACTGTCCTAGATCCGACCTTGGTTTCATCTCGCTCTGTTACGAAATTCCTTGGCATAGAAAACATAAATATGCTGAAATTTGCCTTTATTTTGTTTGTTGCTGTTCTTGTTGTTTTTTTGTTTTTTTTTTTTTTTTTTGGTCCTTGTACTAGGCGTGTGCCTTTCTGCTTTCTGTTTTGCTATCGCCACCCTTAAAATCAGAAAAAAATAGAAATGTTTTTCTTTCGTATACACTCACTTGTAATGTTGTTGTATACAACTTACCACTTGAATCTATATCTCTACAGAGTCCTTCATTTATATGAGGTTTTGCTAAAAACGCGTCGAACAATAAGCACTTGTTTTTTATTCGTTTTGTGTTGTATTGTGATACACATCACTTTTTGAACGCATCCCCACGAAAGATGTGCTCCTCGTTTGAGACTCACTGTCGGATGTGGAAGCGTTGAGGCTTTTCAGTGGTAAATTGGACGAAACGCCTAAGGGTGTAGGAGAAAGCACACAGTTGAAGGGTATTTTTTTGTTTCAGTATTTTTTTTTTCAACTTTTGTTGAGTTAAATTCACGATGATACCACATCTAATGGACTTGTTCGTAGTCATGGGAGATGCAGTCATTTTCCTTGGGCTGTGTCCGTATATCATTAATTTTAACGGTTTTTCTAACTTGAAAGAAAGTAAAAAAAGTTAAAAAGCGATTTGTTAAAAAGACAAAAAGCCAAGCGCGTTTGATATCCCAGAGTGAACAATTGAAACAACCAAGAGTATAATTAATTTGTCAATGTTATTTGGTGAATAGAAATTGTTCGGCGGATCTTTTTGAAATAATGTTATGTAATGTCTTCCTTGTAGCTTATGCCTCAAAGAACATGATTCTATGCCTTGACGATGATAATGGCAATAATTCATTACACAAAGACGAGGAAATACTTAAGTCACTGAAAAAGCTTATTTTTCAAGTAATGGCTTCTATATAAAAGTAACTTTGGTCTTGTTGTTTACTTTGTCATTTAAGAGAAAACAAGGCATATTGACGGGAGGCTTTGGTAGTTGAGGAAGAAGGAAGAACAAGTTATTGAATGGTCGTAAATAATTGAGAGTTATAAGGAATTCGATGGTTAGTTGATTTTAATGGGTCAACTTAAAAACGACTTAATTTTGGCTATTTTGAAGGGTTTTATAAATAAAAGTTTGAATTGAGCACTTTAGTTTTTGTTGTCGTGACCAAAAAAAAAACGATTTCTTTGTTTTTTAAGTTTTGATTGTTTTTTTTTTTAAAGAACTTCTTCTTTTTTTTTTTGTTGGAAATGTAAACATTGTTACTTGAGTGTGTCATTGAGGACATGAGTTAATGGTCTGAAAATCAGTGAAATTGGTAAAGGGTGTCTTTTGAATAATGTATGAAGATTGATGGAAGGACCAAACATGCGCTTCGCTATCTATGATCTCATCACCAAGGGTCCGTATGTTCTTTGTCAATGGACAGGACAAAAAGGGTTTTCTAACAAGAGGTGTTATTTTGCTGTTTCATAATTAAGAGAAAGAAATGTCGTTAATAATGACAAACAACATCAGCCAAATGGCCACCATGACCATGCTAACAGGACCATATCCTTTTAATGAAATTTTCCATAACAAAATCGCAAAGTGGTTGCGCCCTGTCCTCGATAGCCTCACGAATTCCCTCTTTGAGGTCTTGAATCGACACTGGGCTGTTGGCGTAGATCTTATTTTTGACGCGGCTCTAAAGTAAGAAGTCGCAAAGTGTTAAATCACAAGATCTCGGTGGTCAATTGTGATCACTTTTTCGAGAGGTCCGGAAACTTTTCCCGTTAAAGCTCAAGGTTTCGTTGCTTGTGTGGCACGTAGCACCGTCTTGTTGAAAGTAAACGTTGTCCAGATCAATACCATCCAACTCCGGCAGTAAAAAAATCATTCATTAATCAGCTCTGGATAGCGCAATCCATTCACCATAACTGTTGATCCAACCTCAATTTCGAAAAAAGTAGGGTTAAATGACCCCGCCGGACCATAAACCGCACCAAACAGTAACACGTTCAAGATGGAAGGCTTCTCAACAATAACTCTTGGGTTTTCCGAGCCCCAGATGCGACAATATTGCTTGATGACGTAGCCACTGAGGTGGAAATGGGCCTCATTAGTCCAGATGATTTTTGAATGGAATTACGGATCATTTTCATGCATTTCAAGGGCCTAATCAGCAAAGACACGACGTTGTTGATGATCGGCCGGCTTGAGTTCTTGTGTTAACTGAACTTTATAAGCCTTAGACCAAGTCTTTATGAAAAATACGGTGTAATGACACTTGTGGAATGTCCAATTGAAAAGAACGAAGGGAAATGGACAAACCTCGGTTTTCTTCAATACTTTGGGCTACAGCAGCGATATTCTCAGTTCTTCTTAAGCGACGTGCGTGGGTTTTATTCTCCACATCACTTACTTGTTCCAACAGATCGGACTTTTCCACCAATTTCTGTATTACGGTCCGCCAAGGTGCGTCACGACGACCCAAAAATTCTTTAGTTTTGCGAACTGTGACTGCTTAATTTTCACCATTTTTGTAGTGAATTTTAATAATTTCAATGTGGTGGTGAATTGTGTATCGTCCCGTTTTTAATATTGACGTAATTTCTACCTGTCAAATGACAAAAAATAACCGATTCAAAAGTTAGCTGGCTATTCAAAATAACACCTCTCATTGGAACGCCCTGTAAATGTTCACATTTCTACTTCCACGATGTCCAGAATAGGTCTCCGGTGTGGCGATGACCTCCTCGTTTGATTGAAATATCTCTCCAGTGAGTTCATTTTTCAAGTTTTGAAACCAAAAGCAGTCGTACACGACCAATTTCTTCAGTTTGGAGTAGAATCGGCACAATTATACGGCAAAGTACAGATTTGTGCACCTTTTTTCCGTTTCCAAGTAGTGGGCATGGATAACCAGAAAAGGGTGGCCATCGCATTTCCAGCCGAAAGAACAGTCTTCGCCTTCTTCGGGGCACGTCCGCCGGCTGACGTCTACTGTTGCGACTTGTTCTTCATGCTTCGAAACCATACATAAACTACTTCGGATTGTGCTTACTCAGCGTCGAAAACTGCTCTGAAGTTGCCTCACGCTTGCGCTTGGTGTCCCATCGCGCTGACAGGTTTTCAAGCTCCAAGTTTTATGCAGCCTTGGAATCTGTTAAAATGCCTTCCGTCTGGCGAGCTATTTTGTCACGTTAACCTCCGGTGTAGCCGTTTTCGACTAACACGTTGAAAACAGTTAAACCAATTTTTTTTCCGTCGCCATCAAAGGGGAAGGCCACACTCTACATTCAATCTCTTTTTCTTTTATGTTTGTTCTATTTTATTCCATCGTCAATGCGTTGTTCGTGACCAAACAATGTTTGCCGGATCAGCTAGTATTTTTGAAAACAAACTTAAGGAGAATTTTTAAGCCCGAGAAAATGAAAAAGAGCTCCAAAATTCTACAATAGTAGAATACATATTTTTTTTCACTCCACTAAAATTCAATAAACGAAGAATTTTTTACACAGCCAATACAAGCCCCTAACATATAAAACTCACGTGTGAAACTCATAATGAGTCTAATAACTAGCGCATAATAAGTTGTATTTCGCTTCGATATCAAAATACAAATCTAGCCAACACCATGCCAATAAACTAAAACTGTTAATGTCCTCAGTGAAAGCTCCCTGCCATTTCAGCCAAACAAAGCACATTAAAGCCTCTCCACACAAAAGCCTCTCCACAATTGCACAGCTCATTCGTTTGAAGAAAACTAAACTGTTGTCTTATCGTCATCAGATCTCAATGAGCAATGAGATATCTTATTTTCCTAAAGCTAAAAAAAACCGGCAAGACCCATAAAAGCTCATTCCTTCAAGTTGTTTCTTTTGTTTTGATTCTCTACACTTCAACAGAACACAATACCAATTGAAAGCCTTCATTGCGCTGGCGCTTGGAGAATAGCTTTTGCCTGTCCAAAAACACTTTGGAGAAAGAAAGAAAACCAGAGTAAAAGAAAAATAACGGATAACAGCGCAGTGTAGATTAGTAGAGGTCTGTTGAAGTGAAACCAACCAATCATCCCCCAACTTTTATCTCTCCAATCTCCATTGGCAGGGCATTTGTTTATTGGCGTAGGTACAGCGAAGAAGCTCGAACGGAGCGTGTGCTTCAAGTGTGCGCTGAATGGCGCTCTTTTTTTTTTGTATGTTTAGTCTCCAAAGTGCCGGATCGACTGGGTGGGGGAAGAGGGGGGGTTGAGAAAGCCTGTGGCTGCCACCATATCTCAGATGCGATGGATATGCATCATCAAACCAACCGATTCAAATACAAAACAAAAACGTAAAAAAAAAAACTGTATCTAGGGGAGAAAAAAAGAAGCAGACGAGCGATTCCATTTCGTTCCACTTGCAACAAGGCGACACCAAAGACAGTCGACATCGCGCAGCAACCATGAACAGGTTGCTGGTGTACACACGCGTTCAACTCTGGTGTCGTCCTCGGTTTTGTGGTTTTAATTATTTATTTTTCCTCTCCGCAAGCGGTTTTTTGATGAAATAATAAAACAAAAAGTGAAACGAACAATTTTAACTGCCAAAAAACACGTAATCTTACTTTCATTTTGTTGTGCAAATGCTTGTTTCGGTTTCAGTTTGAACAAAACATTTAATTTTTTGTGTTTTGTTTTCCACACGAAGAAAAAAAAAATAGAACGAGAGGCAAAGGATAACGTAGAAGTTAACGGTATACAAAAACGAGAAAAAAAAAACAAACAGTGTCTCTATACCAATAGAAAGTAATAGATACGGTGTACCCTTGATATAGCAGCTCCTGGTTGTTTACATTTTTCCCACCTTCAGCATTCACCGTTCTCTGTGGCTCCATAGATGGAATCCTTTTTCTATTCACGTTTTTATTTCGTCTCCTCTTTGCAAAATAAAAAGATAAATAAAAATAAGCATATCTCTGTATCCACCTAGGTTTAATCTGAAATATATCTAAGAGATGTAAATGTCATTGAGTTTCTTCTTCTGTGATGGATTCGAGAGAAGGTATCTGCTTGATGAATCCTTGCCTTACGGTTTCCCCTCTCGACCATTCATCATTAATATAGACATATGGTGGGGTGTTTTTTTTTTTTAACAGAATCATTCATTATATCAAAAGGATGTATAGGACCCTAGTTTTATATCGTGCTTGGTTGTCATAATTATTATTTTTATCATTTCACTTCTGTGGAAATAAGATGTGTCCTTATGGAACCTTAAGGAATCCCTTGTAAGCAACAAGAACAAGGAGAAGTGAAGTAAGTGCGTCGTCTCATTTTGTTGTTGTGAAATTTGGGAGATGAAAACAAAGAATTTTTATGACACGTGTCTACCTTTATGTCAAAATCTGGATAAAAAAAAGAAATCAAATAAAAATGTACCTCTTTTTAGTCGAATTCACTGAATCAAAGGAAAATAAAAATTGAAGATGACTTTGATTCGATCGTTCTTGAGAAGAACAATAACCATTCACTTGAATTCGGATGAAATGGAGGAGAAATTCCGTTTCGGGTATCACAAAAATATTTGTGCTTGTTTTTCCTTGGATCAGGTGTGCCAGTTTATTTGGAAAACAATCGAGCTCTGTCTTTCATTTTGAAACTTTAATGGTTCGTGGTATTTATTTTGTCTTTTTAGTCATGAGGATCTCCTCCATCCTCCATCCTCCATCGGGCTCAATTCCGCGAAAACTTCTACTAGCCGTCGAAAACAATAGCTTTGACATCAGTAACTTGTAGCGATGGTTTAGTTTTTCTAGTCGTCTAGGCTAGGAGACGAGGAGGGAGCTTTGCTGTTCATCCACTCGAGTATATCGATTAGTGATGGGCATAATCGAATGATTTCAATAATTGAGTAAATAGCATTCCAAACTGATTTGAGATTTGAATTTTGAAGAGCGGCAGTTGTAGCAGTAGTAGAAGGTTTGAAAAATTATTCGAATATTTTCAATAATCCAATGATCTCGAATCCATTATAATCGTATAGCTCTAAGTTGAGTTTTCTTCTCCATTTGTCTTTCTCGCATACTGGACCGAATATTGTCGAAAGGTGTACTCTGTCATCATCTACAATTTGCTGCTACCAGGTGAGACAGTAGCTTTGTGGTATGAAATGGCTTCGAGCTGTCAAGCACAGCGCTTTTGAAGCGGTCATAACGTTAATGTGTACACTGTAAATAGCCGAATTTGACAGTCACCTGCCTTATTTACCATCAGCTCCAAGATTATGATGAAGAAATCACGTGTCTGAAATGTAGATTTTGGCGATCAATACTGTCGGATTACGGCTGAAATTTGGGTCTTTTCTAGTATTGCAATAATCATTGTTTATATTTTAAATGATTATTCGTAACGTTTCGTCATTGGATCTTTCATCCTCGTCAATGAGAATTCAACGCTCTTCAATTTCTATATTAGTCTTGAATTCAACGTACAACAATGAACATATCAACTGAATAAGAATCAAGAATTCAGAATTCATTCATAGTCGTTCTCTCTCTATCTCTTAGCAATCTCGATCCAGATCTTCCTCGTAAGTTGGTGGAAGAAAATGATACAAACTTCAACCACAGACCTCCAAAAGACATGTATGACGGCGAAAGTAAATAATAAAAGAAAAACTAACTCTAAATGAGACAAGTGCTTCCCAAATGAGGCAATTTTTTGGAGTGCCTCAGGGTTCGGTTCAGTATACTGTACTTTTTTAGTTAAGTTAATTTATATCATCAAAATAAAATCTTTTGTATCAGAATAGAAATAATCATCAGAACAATTAAAGTAAAAATAAAAAAAAAAATACGACTTGATTAAGATTAAAGGAATTTGGAAACCCCGCCAACCTACGACCTTGGTCGAAAAGATAAATGAGCAAAACAAAACCAAATACAAATACAAACAAACTTCCCAATATTTTTCACACACAAAACAATTGACATTTATTAATATTTTCGGCGTCACAACTGCTTTAATTTTCGGAGGTTATTTGTTTTCTTTTTTCTCTTTTCATACCGCAAACGATGGAGAGAGTAATTGAGATCGATGGTATTTTAATTTTTTGTAGATCTAAATGTTATTAACAATAAAAAAAAAGAACGACATTTTTAAGTTTCAACACATGTGACAACTGACAAGTGTGAATTTCAAGTTCAAGATGCTGATATCAAATTTCAGTCTTTCGGGGATCTTAAAGCTGTTTTCGTCGTTTTTAAGTAACAGAATTTTTGGATAGAAGTATTTACATTTTTGTAAACAAAATTTGTGTGAAAACAATTGAAATTGGACAAATTTATATCAAAACATCAACAAGAAAGTGTAAATAGACTAACGATGTATGTCGACTTGCATAAATCAAACAAATAGCGATGTAAAGGATCCAATCCGAATTCCTTCCAATACCGCAAATCCTTAAAATCTTGATTTATAGCCAAAATTCGTGCCATTGTGTATTTTCTTATGTCGCTCAAGAAACATCTCGCATACGCCGTGTAGGCCAATTTCCTTCATTGACATTTAAACTTTCTCACGAATTCATTCGGATAAGCTCGTTCCGTAACTAACTTGCTCGAGGTACACTGATTTTTCGATAAACTAAATAAAACTTTCATTTACATAAAAACAAAAAAAGAACTTATAAAAACAACAACTGCTTTAAAGTACCTCTGTTGAATTTTTATCAACTTTAGCCCCTAGGTTTTGAAAAGCACATAGCAAAAAGCGCAAATAAATAAAAAAGAAAAAAAAAACTAAATGAATAATACATAGATCCGAAAAAGAGTTGTAAACGTGAGCTATAGCGTATTTTTTACGGCAGTGCTTCCCTTAATTTGTAAAACCCGCAGTATTGAGTTCTGCACGTTTTGTGTTGTGATTTTTTTGTTCGCTCTGTTTGTTTTTGTTTACAAATGAAAACCCAAACGAAAAATAAAGGCACACACACGTACTTTTTTTTGGCCCGAATAGGCATCGCATTTAAAACAAACAATGTCCTTAAAGGACAGTTTTCCTTTCTTGTTTTGTTTTAGGGTTTTTTTTTACCCCGTGTCGGTCGTCGCAGTTTTTTCTCTCTGCTGCATTATCCAAGTAAAAAAAGGATGAAAACTGCAAATGAAACAGTTTTGGTGTCACAGTGGGGTGGAGATTCAGTAGCCAGCACAGTAATCAAGGGTGAATAACACGCTCCAACTCACTTTGTCTGTCAAATTCAATCTGTATGGCAATTGTTACATAAAACGTCGCAAAATGGACTTGAGGATTGCGCCTCGGATTAAAAAAAACATTAGCAAATACTTCAACCAAGAGAGTTCAGAGCCCAGACAAGCTCAGATTATTAGATTGGCGTAGCAAAATAATTCTTCTTAACGCCATCAGCCCTGTCTTCATTTCAATAATTGAAAGTTCTATCGCCGCCGGCACAACTGTCATTTTTTTACTGGCCTTTTATCAAACAAAATGAATTTGCAGTACTCTTTATTACATCGAATCATTTTGAGCCTTTGATAAAGTTCTGGCCAGATCACGAGAATCATGAAAATTAGAACTTGACCACATCTTTTGAGCACCTCACTGTGCTTTAAGTAGTGTTTAGCGAAGGTACGTGTTACGACTTTGGAAAGAATAAAAATTGCCTCCTGCAATTTTCCGGTGGTTCATTTTTTATTCCTTCCCAACCTTACCTATGGATGATGATGACGATGAAGGTTTTTTTTCCATTCTTGTGAACAGAAGGAAGGTATGCCTTGCACAAACTCAAACCAATCAACAACCAACCACTACAAATACTCACATCCCACCACTAGGACCTAGAAATAGCTAGCAGCAGAGCACCAGAGTTAGTTCATATTCTTCAAGCTATAAAACGTATGTAGATAGATAGCTGCATTAGTTTTACCGTAAAAAGTGCCTACACGTACAACAGGCCCATCAGGTGGTGCATTGGTGCACTTAGGTTTTTGTGTGCAAGAAGAAAAATTCGCGCACACGTTTAACATTTGGTTACAAACGACATTGCCTACGTAACTTTTTCATTTCAATCTCTTAAGTTGACATTTAATATTTCCACACACGTAAAACTACACAGCTAGAAAAGGTGCATTTCATACAAATTTTTCAAAATCTTTCCTTCAAACAAACACACACACACACGGTGGAATATAAAGCTTCCGTTTCCTTTTGCACCTTGGATTGCTTCTTTAAGATTTATCTCTTGATCCGGATTTTTTTTTTCTTTCTAAAATTCTATAAGATAAGAAAAGCTGATGATAGAAAAAGAAATTCAAGAAAATGTATCCTTGAAATGTGTGTACGTAACGTGTTCTTGTCTGAAGTTAGAATTACAACATGCAATCATCACTTGAAAAAAAAAAAACAAATGTCAACGAAAATAAGATCGCTTATGACATTTTTAAGTAGATATCAAAAAACGTATTTTCAAAAAACTAAGAGGACGGTGGCTTGGAAATACCTTTGAGCATAAGAAACATCTCTTTTTTCTTAATTCTTTGCTTAAAAGGAACTAATATCCTTAAAGCTTAAAAAAAAGTGTGTGTGACTTTTCTTTTTGAAAGTCTTGCTCGAGGTATAGCATAGACGTCTTTCATGTGTGAGAGAATTATTATTATTTCGTGTATGTACCGATACATTTTTTTCTGTGAAAAAGCCTTTTTTTTCTTGAAACCAGGATATGGAAGTAGGAAGGAAGGATGTTGTGTGCGAAATTGACTGAACCTGAAGCTTGTGTTAAAACTTATGTACAGGGTTGAATAAAATACATTTTTATATTTTTAAATGGCATCTTCAAACTTGCAGCAAGTTAGCTTATGGTTGAACTCTTGTTTGCGAAGTTCTGTGTTTTCCTCTTTTTTTCCCCATTTTGCTTGCTATGGTTCAACGAAGGGTATCGCGTGCTTTTATGTTTTTAATTCTAGCAGAAAACAATTTTCCTGTTCGCATAGTTTTCCAGCAGTAATTTGTGTGCATGTTTTGCTTTTTTGGTTGTTAATTTATAAGCGTTATCGCAACAAAAGTAGTTGCGTTTTTAATTTGGTTGCGTTTTTGTTCGGTTTAAAGAATTGAATAGTTTTAAATTTTAATCAAGTGCATGCCGGTTGGTGAGATGAGAACGAAGTAGTTAAAAGTAGCTCAATCATAGGAGAAGACGCAAAAAGATCAGTGCAAATTAGAACAACATTCTTTTCTTTTTTTTTGCAAAATTCGCAAATCGTCTCTCAAAAATAACTAATTCTGAAGGTTTATCTCTGTTCAAGCTGAGTGACATTAGGATTGCTAAAAATCGACCATGATACAAAATTTAGCAACGGTTTTCAGTGATGTGAAAAGATGGATATGTTTCTTGGTGTTTGAAAATTTCGCACAACACCTCTGGCCTTAACCAAAAGAAAAACATGATATCGGAAAAACAAACTAGGCAAAAATTGATGTTTCGTAAAAATGGCTTAAAATAACATTTATAAAAAACTACGTTTTTAGAGAATATCTTGAATAAAACCATCCCATTTATATTTTTCATCTACTATTTAAAATGGAGGAGGAAGCATGAATTCCAAATTATAACTCATAAAGAACATTAAACAATAAAAATATAAAAGAATTCATAAATAAAAATTTAAATTGAAATATGTACCTCAAATAACCTCATCCATCTCGAAATGAATGGGATGATGACTTAGTGAGGAGAGGCTTCGACACAACTAAGTATTTTCACTGTCAGCTCAAAGATGGAGTGTGGGGTTGGTCCAGGAATGTTCTCCGAGTCTTTAAATGTGTCCAGGTCTTTGCGACTTCCTGACTTTGCTAGTGTCTATCAGGCTGAACTACTCGCGATTCATTAAGCATGCAAATTACTAAAACTTGATCCAAATCAAAACCGCAATACAGCTAATTTTTCGGACAGTCAGGCGACTATTCAAGCCATTGGCTTGTCCACATCATCCTCAAAATTTGTTCAACAATGTCGAAGTGAGCTCGCGGGCATGAACATTGGACTCAGGGTCACTCTTGTCTGGATTCCGGGTCATAGCGGCTTTGAGGGCAATGAACGGGCTGACGAGCTGACAAGGCAAGGATCACCCCTTCATAGCTCACTCGCGGAAAGAGTCAACATTCCACATGGTGCTATGAAGGGCAAGATCTTCTCAATTTTCCTCGCTGTATCAAACCTCAGGTGGAGTAGCCTAACCAACTGTATCATATCTAGAAGGATATGGCCCACCTACAATAAATCCCGTACTAATAATCTTATTTGCAGACCCAGGCAAGACATAGCCAGGGTCGTTGCTACGTTCACCGGACACTGGCCTGTTGGAGAACACGCATCTAAGCTAGGCATCCCCCACAATACTTTCTGTCGTAGTTGTGGGGACCGGCGAGAAAAGGAAACTGTTCTTCACTTCTTGTGCAAGTGTCCTGCCCTAGCCAAAACGAGAGCCAAACATTGGGAAAGTCCTTCTTCAATGACCTTAATGAGCTTTCCGAACTGAAGATCAAAGATTTGATCTCCTTTCTAAGTTCCTCTTCGAACTTGAGATCGCCAGCTGGCGCACTCAAAACTCAGTTTTATATATAATCCCTCTTTTAATTTTATAGGTCAAGCAAGTTTTTTATGGTTTATGGTATCAAAACGGCGCAACTCAGCGCTAATTGGGTCACCGAGCTAGACTGCTCGTGACCACCATTCTAACTACTACTACTATGTACCTCAAAAATACATTTTATCTGAAAAAAAAATGTATACAAAATTTTATAAAATTGTTGATTTTTTAAGTTATTTTAAAGAAAATTCCGTAAAGCGGTTTTTTTAATTAATTATTTATGTATTAATTATTTTTCAAAAATATCCTTAAATTAATCTAATGCAGTATTCAAGAACACATTATATTTCAATTTCGATTTTTAATATTAATCCGTTTTCGTGATACAGAATTTTGACAAAAAAAAAATAGTTTAAATATATTTTTTTTAAAATCAAAAATAATTTAAAATTTTTTGAACACAAAATTGAAACTTGGTTTTTAGCAAAAAAAATTGTATCTTAAATATTTGACCTGAAAAAGAAAATCAAGAACACGACGAAAACTCGCTCAAACCACTAACTTCCAAAACTTCAATCGAACCTGTGGTTATGGCTGTAGAAGCGTTTACAGACAGACGGACCCACTTTTTTGGAATTCTCGATCATCGTAGTGTCATACATCATTAAAATCGCAACTTTTTTTTTGACGATTTCAATACTTGCCATTATATTCTATACTAGCCGACCCTGCGAACCTCGTCTCCTTCAGAGCAACTCTGGAATAATCTTATATATAAAATTCTCGTGTCATAATGTTCGTTCCCGTACTCCTCCGAAACGGCTTAACATATTCTCATGAAATTTTGTGTGCATATTAAGTAGATCTGAGAATCGGCTAACATCTATTTTTCATACCCCTAAATGTTAAGGGTATCCCACCCTTAATTTTTATATTTTTTTGGACAACATTTTTTGTTTTTTTTTTTTATCATACATCATACTTAAATAATTTTCACCCCTCTATGATCAACCCTTATTTCTTATTTATTAATTGAACACTTTAATTTTTTTTGTGATTTTTTGGCAAGATTTTTATTTTTATTTCGTCATGACTTAGAAGCGGGGTAGTCGGTAGCGGGTAGTGGGTAGTGTGTAGCACTTACTGGTGTAGCGGGTACCGTTTAGAAGTATTGAATAACTCGAAGTGGGGTAGCGGGTAACAGGGTAGCTTTGTATAACGGAATAGCGTGTAGAGGTTAGTAGGGTAGCGAGTAGTAGGTAGCGTTTACCGGTTAAGCGGGTAGCGTGTGTAAGTATTTGGTAGCGGGTAGCGGGGTAGCAGATAGTGGGGTAGCGGGTAACAAGGTAATTGGGTATAACAAGATAGCAGGTAAACGGTAGTGGAGAACCGGGGAGAGGGTAGCGGGTGGTATGGTAGCGATCTACAAAAGTCTAGGTCTTTTTTACATCGACTGTGGCAGTGCGAAGTCCGTCGGGTCAGCTAGTATTATACCCGCCTATAACAAACAAAAATCAAACAATTTAGTTTCCAAACCAAGGCATGACATAGCCAGGATTGTTGCTACCAGCATAGGTCCTTGGCCCATAGGGCCACATAACTCTTTCTGCCGTAGCTGCACGGACCGGGATGAAAAGGAAACGGTCCCACATTTTCTCTGCCATTGCCCGGCCTTGGCTAGGAAAAGAGCACTCCACTTAGGTAAAGAATTCTTCATCAACGGTATTGAGGAACTCAATATGGGAACGTCGTGGGTTCGAGTCCTACTTGTGCCCATAGTTTTTATTTCATCTTTCACGGGCAGTGCCTCGTGCGAAGACCTGACAAATCTTCCAAGAGTATTAATCTGTCATGAAAAAGTGCTTCTCAATTTGCCGTTCGGAATCGGTCCCCTCAATTCTTCACACGCACCCAGAGAATTGATGATCAAAGTAAACCACTTAGGCCTTGGCTCTTCAAAAGCTGTCGCGGCACTCTATTTATTTTTTTCGATTGGTGACCCTTATTTGTTTACTTTCCCGTTAGATTGTCCCAAAAACTTGTTTTTACTCAGGCTATATCTACAGTGAAAATTTTATAAAAATGCATTGAGGATTGAGCGGATAAAGAGAGTCCCTATTCCCTACCAGTCATACAAACATACCATTGCATCTTAAATTCCAAGTTCTTCGTACTCTCGCAGAGTTTTCCGAGTTCCCAATCAAAAATTTTCCATATATCCATGTGAAAATCAGTCCACTTGCAATTTTATGCAATTTTCCATTTGAAAACAAATGAGTTTTCCGAGTTTTTCATCAAGAACTTTCTATTTTCCATTCGAAAACCCATTTCGAAACCAAACATTCCAAGCAAAAAATCGACTTTCTTTATTTTGCAGTTTTCATCTTCTGGGTTTTTTTTCACAGAAACCATCACTGAATTTAACAGAATTAACCTTGAGAATTTCACAAATATTTATTGGGCCATTACGGAGTCCACAAAGGACATACAAACATGCATCCATTTTTATATATTTAGAGAAGAGATGTGGCAAGTAAAAATGCATAAAATTAAAATTAGACGAAAATTGAAGTGTCCTATTAATAAGTTCTTTCTTACCAGTCGCTGTATAGTCTACATGCAGAAGCATTTAAAAAAACGAGTTCATAAGCGTGTGTAATCTCTAAACCGTTAACAAAATATGTGAGTGGTTCTATGGCCAACAAAAACAAACAATACAAAAATAATAATTAGCTTACTTTCGACTAAGGTGTTTGTCCTGACAAACAATTTTGCTTTCCTTGCGTTGAATAAACATAACCTGTAAATACATAAAAGCCCAAAAAAAATTAATTTCCCATTTTTGTTGTTTGCGTATCCTCAACATCGACGATCCATGTTTGCATCTTCATATCTTATAACCATTACTTAGCATACACACACCCCAATGGGGAGGTTAACCCGTTAATTTTCCACGCAAAATAGCAGTAATTAGGCCTCAACCATTCCACTAACAGATACTACGCAAAATTTTACCCTCGGTTCATGGTCGTTGTTGTATTTTAATAGCAATTAGCCATAAAAAACGATTAGAGGAAGATAGGTTGTATTCTAATGAGATCGGGAGGGTCGCTTAAACAAAATAAAATATGAATATTATTAGCACTGACCGGCCTTCTCAGGATTTAATTTCTCATTAGAATAATGAAATTTCAATTAGGTTTAGGGGAATAGGCGTTTTACATATTTCATGTAACATCAGCATCCATCATTTGAATAATGGCCGATTGTGAAATCGGTCGGGAAGTGTCATTTAAAATTTTTTCTTCACTTTTTATTTTTAAATAAAAAAAAAAAACAATGATAAATATACTTTAAAGTCATACAATTTGAATTCAAGTCAAAGCGGCCTGTCCGTCATTTTTGTCATTAAGCGTTGCTTTTATCAATGTGTCGTTTGGCGGCGCTTAATTGAGCTCTCAAGTGTGCAAAGTAGGTAATGTTTTCACTGCGATGATTTAGTACTTTCCATTAAAAATGCTATGATATTTTTGTTTTTGTTTCAAATGACAAGTCAAGTGTCAGTGAATGACACAGAAGCTTTTTTTTTAAATAATTTTTAACTCGGAAATTAATTGATGGTTTTTGTTTAAAACTTTCTGAAAATATGTGTGAATGTGAGCAATTTTGTCAATTAAGACGAACCAGTTTGAATGGGAATTACTGTTGTGTTGTATTTGTTCGATGCCATGGTTTGGTCTTCCTTGTTCCGGTTCTAACCAATCCCGATCGGGTGACTTTCGTTTGATATGAAGCTTTGAACGCGACGTTTTTGTTTCTTCTTGGCATTGTCACATATTTAATAATTCTTAATTGGCTTCAATTTTAAATTTATTTTTATGATTTCGTTTTTTTATCAAATCGAAAATTTTAAATGTTCCGTTCGCCTTATAGTGCCAGACAGACCGAAGCCTCATCCAGGCCCCTAGTCTTGTTATTTAATGCTTCATTATATTCTGCCACTCAATACCCACTGAACCAGCTTAAATTACGAACATTCCCTTGAAAAAAAAAAAAATTAAAACCAATGAAATTTTGTTGACTTTAATTCTAATCCCACTGCACGTGCACGTGCTCCCCTGCACGAGAATTAGTGTCAAATCTATAGCGTGCTACCAGCTGTCATTCAGACAGCTTCCGATTCATCGAATGTCCAAACAGGAAGCGAGCATTTTAATTACCCTAACCACAAACGTTCAATATTCCAAATTCAACACCCTTCTTTTGACACTTGTGTATCCAAGTTTACACACCACTACAAGCAAGCATGCCTTAAATAGTAAAATTAAGGGGGTCTAGGGATATAAAAATTAAATGAGGACAAACTTTACACACTCTCACTCCTCTCTCTACCTCTTCTGTCAAATAGACTAAACAAAGAATAAGTGCATTCAGCATCCGCAAGAAGAACATTGCTCTTCAACATGTTGACAGTTGCATTGGTATATGCCAGGATACACAACGAAGCTCCAAAACCCAAACACACATTCACCCATAAGCATAATTAAAATCAACACACAACATTAACTATTGTGTTTTTCGAATGAAAAAAAAAATCCCCCCCTCATTTTTATTTTTGTTCTCTCATTTGCACAAATTGCTTGTTGAACATGTCGGTGCTGGTGTGTTCTGGTGGTGGGGGTGCTAAAAATGTTGAAAACAGTTCAAGTGGCTCCTGCTGTGTTCCACATTTTTAACAAAAACTTAGCAACAACCAGCAGCTTCTATAAGACGGCAAACAACGACTACGACGACGACAATATATTGGATATGTGCTTATAGCACAGACTCAGTGTAATTTATAATACCGTTAAGGAAACGTCAAAAAAAATTATAAATAAATAAAAAGAACAACAAAAAGAAAGAATGTGTCAAAAAACTCAAAAAATACCCCTGCTGCTGGTCGGCGGGGTTTGCTTTGTTATCGTTTTGGTATCGATAACCGGCATTACCCTCATAAATAATATCAATCTGACAAATATTATCCGTTTGAATGAAAAAGTTGCTAGTGATTCGGTTGGCGCGCACGAAAATCAAATGAAAGAATTGAATTACGAAAACAATCATCCGAAAAATGTTTTCAAATATAATATGACAACGCAACGGTCAAAGGACGAAAATGTTGAAACATCGTCGAATGGTAGTCGAACATTTAACGCATCGATCGGCGGCGGTGGTGTGGAAGATAACGGTGATGATGATGACGATACAATTGTGACAGAGAAGGTGGCAGCTGTCATTTTGGCTCGTGATAAATGGCCGCCTATATTATCGCCGACGGTAACATCGACTGATGAGAGAATAATCGACGGAAAAGTGCAGTCAGGTGTCGTGAATTTCATCGATAAAGATCCGAGTTTGATCGATTATGAAAAGCGGGAGGTTGTCAAAAAGGTAAGGTAGAATTTCTCTTATGAAATTTCCTTTTTCAGGATCTTACTTACTTACTTGATGTTAAATGCATAAAATCACTAAATGTCGAGTTGGTGTGAGTTTTTCATAAAAAAGTATCAGAACAAAAACATGAAATGTAAAAAAGAGCCAAGTTCTCTTATTAGCGAACAACACTGTGTAAAAAGGAAAACCCATTTCGAAACCAAACATTCCAAGCAAAAAATTTCCGACCTTTCTTTAGTTTTTGCAGTTTTCACACTCTTCCATGAGGGTTTTTTTTTCACAGAAACCATCAGTGAATTTAACAGAATTAACCTTGAGAATTTCACAAATATTTATTGGGCCATTACGGAGTCCACAAAGGACATACAAACATGCATCCATTTTAATATATTTAGAGAAGAGATGTGGCAAGTAAAAATGATATAAAAAAAAATGCATAAAATTACAATTAGACAAAAATTTAAGTGTCCCCTTAATAAGTTCTTTCTACCAGTCGCTGTATAGTCTACATGCAGAAGCATTTAAAAAAAACGAGTTCATAAGCGTGTGTAATCTCTAAACCGTTAACAAAATATGTGAGTGGTTCTATGGCCAACAAAACAATAAAAAATAATAATTAGCTTACTTTCGACTAAGGTGTTTGTCCTGACAAACAATTTTGCTTTCCTTGCGTTGAATAAACATAACCTGTAAATACATAAAAGCCCAAAAAAAAATTAATTTCCCATTTTTGTTGTTTGCGTATCCTCAACATCGACGATCCATGTTTGCATCTTCATATCTTATAACCATTACTTAGCATACACACACCCCAATGGGGAGGTTAACCCGTTAATTTTCCACGCAAAATAGCAGTAATTAGGCCTTAACCATTCCACAAACAGATACTACGCAAAATTTTACCCTCGGTTGATGGTCGTTGTTGTATTTTAATAGCAATTAGCCATAAAAAACGATTAGAGGAAGATAGGTTGTATTCTAATGAGATCGGGAGGGTCTGACTGGTCGCTTAAACAAAATAAAATATGAATATTATTAGCACTGACCGGCCTTCTCAGGATTTAATTTCTCATTAGAATAATGAAATTTCAATTAGGTTTAGGGGAATAGGCGTTTTACATATTTCATGTAACATCAGCATCCATCATTTGAATAATGGCCGATTGTGAAAATCGGTCGGGAAGTGTCATTTAAAATTTTTTCTTCACTTTTTTTTTCAAATAAAAAAAAAAAAAACAATGATAAATAATATACTTTAAAGTCATACAATTTGACTTCAAGTCAAAGCGGCCTTTCAGTCCGTCATTTTTGTCATTAAGCCTTGCTTTTATCAATGTGTCGTTTGGCGGCGCTTAATTGACAGAAGCTCTCAAGTGTGCAAAGTAGGTAATGTTTTCACTGCGATGATTTAGTACTTTCCATTAAAAATGATATGATATTTTTGTTTTTGTTTCAAATGACAAGTCAAGTGTCAGTGAATGACACTGAGAAGCTTCTTTTTTTAAATGATTTTTAACTCGGAAATTAATTGATGGTTTTTGTTTAAAACTTTCTGAAAATATGTGTGAATGTGAGCAATTTTGTCAATTAAGACGAACCAGTTTGAATGGGAATTACTGTTGTGTTGTATTTGTTCGATGCCATGGTTTGGTCTTCCTTGTTCCGGTTCTAACCAATCCCGATCGGGTGACTTTCGTTTGATATGAAGCTTTGAACGCGACGTTTTTGTTTCTTCTTGGCATTGTCACATATTTAATAATTCTTAATTGGCTTCAATTTTAAATTTATTTTTATGATTTCGTTTTTTATCAATTCGAAAATCTTTAAATGTTTCGTTCGCCTGATAGTGCCAGACAGACCGAAGCCTCATCCAGGCCCCTAGTCTTGTTATTTAATGCTTCATTATATTCTGCCACTCAATACCCACTGAACCAGCTTAAATTACGAACATTCCCTTGAAAAAAAAAATTAAAACCAATGAAATTTTGTTGACTTTAATTCTAATCCCACCGGCTCCCCTGCACGAGAATAAGTGTCAAATTTATAGCGTGCTACCAGCTGTCATTCAGACAGCTTCCGATTCATCGAATGTCCAAACAGGAAGCGAGCATTTTAATTACCCTAACCACAAACGTTCAATATTCCAAATTCAACACCCTTCTTTTGACACTTGTGTATCCAAGTTTACACACCACTACAAGCAAGCATTCCTTAAATAGTAAAATTAAGGGGGTCTAGGGATATAAAAATTAAATGAGGACAAACTTTACACACTCTCACTCCTCTCTCTACCTCTTCTGTCAAATAGACTAAACAAAGAACAAGTGCATTCAGCATCCGCAAGAAGAACATTGCTCTTCAACATGTTGACAGTTGCATTGGTATATGCCAGGATACACAACGAAGCTCCAAAACCCAAACACACATTCACCCATAAGCATAATTAAAATCAACACACAACATTAACTATTGTGTTTTTCGAATGAAAAAAAAAATTCCCCCCTCATTTTTATTTTTGTTCTCTCATTTGCACAAATTGCTTGTTGAACATGTCGGTGCTGGTGTGTTCTGGTGGTGGGGGTGAGGGTGCTAAAAATGTTGAAAACAGTTCAAGTGGCTCCTGCTGTGTTCCACATTTTTAACAAAAACTTAGCAACAACCAGCAGCTTCTATAAAACGGCAAACAACGACTACGACGACGACAATATATTGGATATGTGCTTATAGCACAGACTCAGTGTAATTTATAATACCGTTAAGGAAACGTCAAAAAAAAAAATTGTAAATAAAAAGAACAACAAAAAGAAAGAATGTGTCAAAAAACTCAAAAAATACCCCTGCTGCTGGTCGGCGGGGTTTGCTTTGTTATCGTTTTGGTATCGATAACCGGCATTACCCTCATAAATAATATCAATCTGACAAATATTATCCGTTTGAATGAAAAAGTTGCTAGTGATTCGGTTGGCGCGCACGAAAATCAAATGAAAGAATTGAATTACGAAAACAATCATCCGAAAAATGTTTTCAAATATAATATGACAACGCAACGGTCAAAGGACGAAAATGTTGAAACATCGTCGAATGGTAGTCGAACATTTAACGCATCGATCGGCGGCGGTGGTGTGGAAGATAACGGTGATGATGATGACGATACAATTGTGACAGAGAAGGTGGCAGCTGTCATTTTGGCTCGTGATAAATGGCCGCCGATATTATCGCCGACGGTAACATCGACTGATGAGAGAATAATCGACGGAAAAGTGCAGTCAGGTGTCGTGAATTTCATCGATAAAGATCCGAGTTTGATCGATTATGAAAAGCGGGAGGTTGTCAAAAAGGTAAGGTAGAATTTCTCTTATGAAATTTCCTTTTTCAGGATCTTACGTTCGTAAAATTTTGTTTTCTTAAAAAATGCAATCTTTACTTGATGTTAAATGCATAAAATCACTAAATGTCGAGTTGGTGTGAGTTTTTCATAACAAAGAGCCAAGTTCTCTTATTAGCGAACAACACTGTGTAAAAAGTCAGTCACCAAAACTAAAAGTGTTATAACGGAATTTTTTAAATCCTACACCCAAAAAAATCGGTTGTAGAAATGATGAAAATCGTAGTTTAAATGATTGCATTCATTGTTAAAATTGACCCTACATCCAATGTTTTCAATTTGACTAATGCATGGTTGCTAACCTTCTGCTGCAGAAACTACAACATACTTGTGAAATTTTCGTTTCCAAATTAAAAGTACATTATAATTTATGTTTCGCTTTATTTAAATGAAGTAATAAAAAATTAAATAAATAAATTAAGATATTTATGAAAACATAAATTAATATTATATAAATTAATTAACATACTTTTTCCTTAAAATTTTGGATCTGTCATTAGGGTCGTTTTTTTTTTTTTTGTTGTCACTAGTTAAGGTGTTTGTTGGTGTTGGTTAGATCTGAAAACAATTTTCAAAGTCAGATGAGCAACATGCTTGGGAAGTTCTTCCAGTTCTTGTTGGTAAACTGATTTAAGTTTTATTTTTAACCCAGTTCGGGCTGCTCATTTCGCTAGTGACTGTGCTGCATTCTGAAAACTAAAATCAGAAATTATGTAGTTCTTATAATGAAAATATGTACTTACTTTGTTAATTTCATTATAAAATTGGATATTGAAAGTCACCCGCTTTAAACTTGAGTAACTCGTCTTCAAAAGGAGTAAGCTTCTTTTTGAAAGCCCTCGACCTTTAAAATATAAATAAAGATAGTTTTATGTTTGTATAAAGATGTAAAAATATGAATTCCTTATAGGCAGAATATTAAACAAAAAAAAACTCCTCTCTGAATTTACTTTAAATGTATGCAAACAAATTCGTAATTATGATAACTTACCTAATAAAAAACGGCTCCACACTTTGAGTCATATTGAAATTGCTTTAAAACTTTCGAGTGCACAAGAAAAGAAAAAATATAATTATTTTCACTTTCACATATGCACAATTAACTTTTCATATCCACTTTTAACACGTTTTACCAATATGACCGACTTGATTGAAATACGAAGCGAATGAGATAATAACGGGACAATTCCTTCAATTTCAACAGATGATTGCGATGTTTTGAATTCAACAAATTTGATGTTGAAATCACAACTGAGATATGTGCTTTCAATGCAAAGATGAAGAATTGATGGTTTTGGTTGTCAATTTGACAACATTGTTGTAAATTCAACACATTCGGTTTTCATTTTCACAAATTTTTGTAATTTTGATAGATTAAGGTTTTAAATTTGAGACACATATAATAATGAAAAATTGACAACCAAAATTGACAACACGTTGTGAATTCTACATCAGAAAATGGCAATCATTTTAATTTCATTGTAAAAATGATAGCAAATCTGTAAAACCAACAAATAATTGTGAATTTTATCACAAATGTTGTTAAATATATAAATAAACAGTTGTTGTATATTTGAGTTCCAATTTTTGTTAAATTTACAGCCTAGATTTTTTTGGGTGTAGAAGATAATACAACAATATTAAACGAAAATAGAACCTTAGCCCAAAGTTATTTTGAATGAAAATTTCAAGTTCACTTGACAAGTTTTCGTTTGATGCGTGATTACTGACATTTTAAAACTTGAACAGTGAACTTGAACATTTTCATTCAAACTAACTTTGGGCTCAGTTAGTTTTCGTACAAAGTACGCTCACACCACCACTGAAATTGGGTTTCCGAACGTTGTACTATTGAGGGGTTACGAACAATTCGGAGACCCAGCTTAATTTTAGCTGATCTCCATTCTGCGCCAAAAACGCACAGCACTACTATGGTGATCATTGCCCGCCCGGCACCCACTTGGAGGGTTTGAATGAGGATTTTTGCCAGGCAAAAAAAAAAAAAATGAAAAAGTAATAAAAATAGTAATAAAAGGAAGTCTTTATAAAGCGTTTTAACGTATGTAGGAAAAATCTATTTATTCCTAGCAATTCTTTTGGTTTGTTTTCTTTTAGGTTGTGCGACTGACTTGCGCTTCAAAGTTTTTTTTTGTCCTGGCAGGGAAGTAAGTCTTGAGCAATTTCTTAAGAACGCATAGCCCAATCTCGTTCGAATGTTTTTGGAATACGAGTTTTCTTAAATTGAAGTGAAGACAAGTCCGGTCTATAAAGACTCCTCAATCTGTTGTATTCTAATATAGCACTTTCTTGGGCTTTTATCTCACATCGATCAAAATTAATTAAGTGAACACCATTAAGAGATTCTACCCTTGACAAAGTAGGCTTGACTGCAACAAAATAAAGATGACCCAATATCAATGAGAGCATTGCCAAGACTAAGTCCTTGAGGTGACGTGAAATAACGCCAAATGAAATAACGCCAAATTTCAAATTTGGCCTTATTTCGTTTTTCAAAACGAAATACGACCAATTTGGCTTTATTTCGGTTTAAAAAAGAAATTCGGCCAAAAATATAATAGAAGTAACCCCGAATATTTAAATATTCGAAATCGGTGCAGGGAAATAACTTCACGGGAATCTGCTCCACTTTTTAAAGTGGAATAAATTTCCAATTCGCGCGAATTTTTTTATTTTCACACCCCAAATTGATTATCTTTTTTGGACAAAATTTTGTCTTTCGATTTCGTATGTTCCAGATCGTCATCATCCTTAGACGAAAGTGAAAAATATGCTCAAAATGAATCATTGCAATGCGGCACCTGCTCATCAGACTCTAGCTTGCATTACAAAGGTGCGTGGTGGTTCGTTTTCCAAAAAAAAGGAAACGGCACCAGCCTTGAAAAATGAATTGATCTGTCAATTTTGTTGACAAATAGTATAGTATAGACCATTTATATGGTCCTTTATCTATAAGACCTTTTTAAACACATATATATTTTGTAGGTATGTTTATACACGTTTTTTTGTTTTATTTTAACAATGGACATTTTTTGTTTAAATAAAACACCTAGTGACGAGTACAAATAAAGTTATAGATTCTCATATAACACTTCTTTTTTCATATGGGACCAAAAGTCCCGATGGAGGATAAAATAAATTTAGGACTACTGATCCATAATAGTGAACCACATAAGTAGGACTTCTGACTTTCGACCTAATTCTGCATAACTTCAAATTGAAATACTGCCAAATTGGTATTATTTCATTTTCTTAATCGAAATAATGCCAAATGGAGAATTTGGCGTTATTTCACTGCCATATAATGCCAAATTTTTCGAATTCGGCCTTATTTCGTTTGGCGATATTTCACGTCACCAGTCCTTGACTTCTGTGTATTGTGATTGCATATGCCAGACAGACAGCAAATTGTTCGCGATAAACATAAAGTCCGTTAATACCAAAACTTTACAAGAATCCCGAATTTCAACATCCTGCGACCATTTTAAGATAGATTGGTGATAAGATAAAAAATCAGTTTAACGACGTCCTTTTTGCACAAATTTCCTCAAAAGACAGCTTGAGATATCGGAATAAGCAATTTGCAAAACATTTTAACACAAAAAAAAGAGAACTAAAAGGACCCGAACCGTCACCAACCTCACTGTTTCGATAAATTAATATAATATGGCATGATTAATCGCCAAAAACGAAACCAACCTTTTCCCCTTCGTTACACAAACGTTACAAATTTTGTCCCATAAATTTAAGCACAACAAAAAGCGTAATAAATAAAAAAATGCGTTTAAATTAATCAAAAAATATGTCATCTCAAATATTTAATTGACTGAAATTAGAAATATGTATTTTGAACGAAAAATACCTTTCACCAATGCTTCGTTCACTTCCTCATTTTCCCTATAACGCCATCATCCCTTTCAGTCATCTCTGGAATTTTCCTAAATTTCTCTTCTAATTTATGGTCTTACATCAAAATTGTCTGTCACGTTAAACAAATGATGATAAAAAATCCCCTTCTCTCTCTCTCTCAACAAGCAGCTAAGGAGACATTAAATTTCCCATGAAAATTGTTGAAAAAATCTGTCACAAATCCAAGCGTCAAAGATGTCATCTCCTTCACATAAAAAAGAAAAAGAAAAGAGCCATAACACCTTCGCAAAAAGTAAAAAAAAAAAACCAAAAATAAACATAAACCACAATAGTTTCCTTTTCCTATTTCCGTCGTCGGTCGGTACGTCGCATGTGTTTGTGTGTGTCTGTTGCGTTGTTGTGACTCGTGAGTCGTGAAGCGTGCTGCTTGAGCTTCTGTTTTGCTCAATTTGAAAAATTGTCACCGCTTCCGCCTCCTCCTCACCACTGCACCAAAAAAAAAAAAAAAAGTGTGTGAACGCCGGAAAATATCATCTACTTAGTAATCTTTATGTCAGAAGGCGTTAAATTATGAAAATTGTATTCTTTATCCTATTTTGACACACACAACTGGCATTCCATTGGGATACCAAAACAACTCCGACACTAAAAAACTAAAAAAGAAAAGACATAAGAATTATTATTTCTCTTATGGGAAATGTGCAAAAAAAAAAGAGCAACAACGCCGAAAGGAAAAATTAGCAGGCAAACAGTTTTTTGGCATTCGTACAAAATAAAATTACCATTTGGTCGATATATAATTTTTTTTGTTCGTGTCTTTATTGGAAAATGATTTTTATCTAGTTGAGAGACTTGTGTTTTGACTTAAGACTTGTTAAGATGCCAACAAACATTTCGAGATTTTTAAATCAAATGAAAGATGAATTATTATTGTATTGGAAGGACCACCATGCGATGCGGCTGTGGCTACTTCAGTCAATGTTTGTTTGTATTTTTATTTTATTTATGAAGGTCAATAGCGAATGGTCTCTATTATTATTTTTTATTTTTATTTTATATTTTTGAGATTTTAAGACTGATGGAGAATTTTTTTCGTGGATCAGTGAGCTGGTGGGGGAAATAGCGAATCAATTTTTTTTTTCTGTTTTGAAAAATCATCAGTCAGGTATGCAGACTGAGAAATGTTTTCCTGTGATGATTGTTTTATGGATTTGAGTCTTTTTTTGCGAGGAATGCTAAAATGTTGAAATGGATTTTTATTTGGAGGATTTAAGCAGATGAAACACTGAGTGGAAAATTTATTTTCTTGTGGAATTTCATTTTTGATGATGATGAGGTGACTCAAGAGTTTTGACATTTATTTTATGTGAAAGTCAAGGAGTTATTTAAAATATTGAACAAAGGTGCATTTTTTGGAATCAAATTCCTTCCAGACATACTTTTTTATGCGGCTTCTGATAAACTTCCGTGCATTTGACCTTCAATAATTTAACAAAATTTCGTTTTGATTGTGATCAAATACAAAGACATTTCTTGATATGGGATAAGAGCTGTTATTTTGAATAGCCCGCTTTTTCGGTAGGTGTCATGTCACTTTTGAAGCTGTTATTTCTTGACATTTGACAAGTAGAAATTACGCCATTACTAAAAATGGAACGATGCACTCCTTAACAACACATTGATATTATTAAAATTCACTACCAAAATGGTGAAAATTTAGCAGCCGAAATTGGCAAAACTAAAGCATTTTTGGGTCATCGTGAATCACTTTGTCAGACCGCAATCGGTGGAAAAATTCGAGCTGTTGTAAGTGATGTGAAGAATAAAACCCGTGCAAAATTGCTGCTGAAGCAGAAAGTGTTGACCATTCCTCGTTATTCTTTGGAATTGGGCATTTCAAAAAAATCATTTCACCGTATTTTGCATAATGTCTTGCGTCTTAAGACAAAGTTCAGTTAACACAAGAACTCAAAACGGCTGATCCTCAACAACGTCGTTTCTTTGCTGATTGTGTCCTTGAAATGCATGTAAGTTATGGGGAATTCCATCGAAAAATCGTCTTGACTGTTGAGCCCATTTACACCGCGGACATAGGGCAGCCACTTTCCGATTTTGTTATGGAAAAATTTCATGAAAAGTATAGGTATGGTCCAGTAAGCGTAGTCGTGGTGGCCATTTGGCTGATGTTGTTTTTTATGAAATACTCATCTGATCATCTTTCTCCAAAAATCGTCTTTTTCTTTGAATATTAAAATAACACCTCTTATTGGAAAACCCTTTATTTCCCGATACACCTGGAAGAAGCGGATCGAAGAATGAACAAGTAGAACTCAAATGCTACCTCGTGTCTCTAACGAAAACCAGATAATAAACGCTGGACTGGTGACTTCTTGTCTGTGGCGCGCTAAAAAGAAGGGCAATCACAGAAAAAAGGCCAGATTCGGTCCAGCCTCCAGCAATCGAACAAAATAAGCCTTACCTGGTCAAAGATACATTTGGAAGAATTTGATTTCGGACTTGCAAAAGAAATACAAGGGTTTCCCCAAAAAGGCTCCGGTTAAGAAGGTTGGCGGCTAGGTATAGCACTCCGCTACCCGGTGTCTCTTTACACTTGATTGGTACAATAAGGAACAATGGACAACGATTCTCAAGTCTAGATCATTTCGTGATCCTCAGTTTAAACATCACTTTACTTTTTTCGCTGACGCAAAATCAATGGACAGCAAACTATACGCAGTTACACTGAATAAGCTAAACCACGCTGTTCCATCAAGGTTGGCAACGAGCTTACGGAATCTTTCGACGTCAAAAAAGGATTCAGACAAGGCAATGCACTGTCATGCGACTTCTTTAACATCGTTCTTGAGAAAATAGTGCAGAACTCCAACGTCAACACCAGAGGCACTATCTTCCAAAAATCTGTTCAACTTCTCGCATACGCCGATGATATTGATATGAATGGAAGAACACAGCGTGATGTCAATGGCGCCTTTGTGAGAATTGAGACAGAAGCGGCAAAAATGGGTTTAGCGATAAATGAGGGAAAAACGAAGTACGTGCTGTCTTCGAGGAAGGACACCCAACACCGACGACTCGGGCAGAACGTCACAATAGACACATATCGAGGTAGTAGAGGAGTTTGTCTGTCACGGGCAATAACACCAGCGCCGAGATCAGACGAGGAATAACTCTTGCTAATCGCTGTTTCTTTGGGCTAAGAAAGCAATTGAGTGGAAAAGCCCTCTCTCGAGCAACTAACGTAAAACTGTACAAACTCCCAGTCATGCTGTATGGTGCGGAAGTATGGACCCTGACAAAATCGGATGAAAATGCCTTAGGCTGTTTCGAGAAGAAAGTTTTTCGGGTCATCTTTGGCCCCGTGTGCATTGAAGGGGTATGGCGAAGAAGATACAACAGCGAACTTTACGGGTTGTACAACGACTGGCCCTAGACTAAGATGGCTCGGTCATTTAGAGCGAATGGACACCAATGCTCCGGCCCGGAAAGCCTTCGACACTATTCTCGAGGGACGTAGGAGGAGAGGAAGACCGCGACTCAGGTGGCGCACTCAAGTGGAAGAGGACCTCAATCAACTTGGAGTGCAAAACTGGAGACGACTAGCTAAGGACCGAGCTAGCTGGCGGAGACTGTTGATTGAGACCCAAGTCCACAACGGACTGTAGCACCACCTTAAGTAAGTAAGTAAGAATAAGCTTAACCTTGATCGTGTGCAAAAGCCATAAATTTAGCAGAAAATAACAGATTAAACAAGGAATTAATGCAAATGAGAAACGAATTCGGTCCCAAGACATACCCTTGTGGTACCCCGATATTGGCGACTCTTGTCTCGCTAAGACAATTCTCAATTCTGACTCCTTTTAGAACGGTGATTGAGTACATCTGAAACCAATTGAATGGTAGTAAGTACCATGGTAAACATTGTCAGATGCTTTAGTGACCTATGCCTAAAAATAATCCAGAAGCTAGGTCTACCAAAATGAATACGAAAAAAGTTTGTCCTTTTTTAAATATGTGTGACATAATAATGCTAGGAAGTTGCTTAAACGTCTTATATACCATTTTAATTATAAACAAAAATAATGTCTTCCAATATATGCACTAATTAATTTTTCTTTTTATTCCAGGTACGTTTTTCTTGATTTAAATCAAAGCTATCAAACGGGTAAATATATGTTTTTATAATAAACTCCCTCAACTCAAAATTAATACCGTAATTCGATTTGGAATCTATTTTGAAAACTTCAAGAGTCTAGGTACAATCATAACGAATTTAAATTTTACTCCAAAACACATAAAGTCGTCTCCAAACGTAATCAATCTTTTACTAAATAATAAACTGGAAAACACCACACAAGAAACCGAAATTTAGGAGCACAAATCAACAAGCTTTAAATTCATTACACCATCAAAATTAATAACCCAATAAAAGCATTAAAAGCCCTCCAGTCCTTTGCACTCTATATTATACCCAAGAATTTACTACAATCCACAATCCCTTCGAATCCCCAAACTGACAACATCTTTCTCTTTGGTCTCCCCAAAGTAAATCACTTTACCGAATCTATTTATTTGTGCAGATTAATGTTGCTCCTTTTAGCTTTCCATATCTTAATTTTAAAACCAGCACGCGTTCTACTTTCAAACGAGTTCAAATCACTTTCATGCAATGACGTCACTATGCCAGATACTCCTGCTGTCATCGTCAAAGTGCGATGTGTGTGCGATACTTTCCTCTTTGCTCTAATTTCTCAACTTGCCTGCTATGGAGCCAAAGTAAGATGGATGTCATGTCAAATCCCAACGAAGTGTAGGTATTCTCCTATTTTTGGAGAAAATGAACTTGAGAGCTTCTTGGGTTGCAATTAGTCGTTTGTGTATTTCAAAATAATGCGACAGGGGATGTGAGGTTCTTGTTTTATATCCAACAGCAGCGGCATGAAGACATTGACGATGACGATGCTGGCACGCAAGGAGTGTAGAGTGAAAGGTAGTGAGTTATGCAATGAAAGAGTTTTTTTTTTGTATAGGGTCTTCTTAATTTAATTAAATTTTCACATTGGCATCACCTCTCGCTGACATACTAGACGAACACACCCGTCGGCTGACAGTGATGGCTCGGTGTTGCACAGTGGTTCCTCAGCGTTTAAAAGTTTGTAATTCTATGTGCGAATATTTCGAATATGGAGGGAGCAGACTTTGAACTTCCCTGATTGTGATTTTTGGCATAGTCCTATAAATACGCCCCCGAAAAGTGGGCGTATTAAAAATGACATATCGGAAAATCAAATTTCGAACAAATTCAAATAAAATTTGAAGATGAGTAAATTTTAATTTTTGTTCACACTTCAGACTACTGTACTACCGACATCACCGCGATTTCGTTCGCATGCATCACTCTTATCAAATTGTCTAATAGAACACATTTTAGTGGATGAGTCTGAGTGACACCTTAAGCGCTATGGTCTATGAAATGATGAGGGTATGGCAACAATCCTCATGACAGCGGGCATGCCAAGTAATAAATTGCATGCGGAGAGGTTTCTTTATTTTGCACGCTTCTTCATTTACTCAAGTCTAGCAATTCCCTACTCTTTCTAATTAACTCCAATTGAAATTTATTTCTTGGCTGGATTTTATGGTCAGTTGCACATCACTAAGATATATGTTTAGGGTTGGGTGGTTTTCCATGACAGTTTCCGACCTTTTTTGAGTGCACTCGAATGTTATTTGAAATGAACTGAGCATATTTTTGTGCTTCAAACTCTATTCAACACTTCAAATGTACGTTCAACATTACGATATCAATCTCTATATATATAAAAATGGATGTGTGTTTGTTTGTATGTCTTTTTATAGACTCCGAAATGGCCCAACAGATATCTGTGAAATTTTCATGGTTGATACTGTTGTATTCAGTGATGATTTCTGTAAAAAAAAAAATGGAAAAACCTCATGGAAGAGTTGGAAAACTGGAGAAATTGGAATTTTTTGGTTCAAAATTTGTTTTCGAATGGAAAAATAGAGAGTTCTTGATGAAAAACTCGGAAAACTCATTGGTTTTCAAATTGCATGAAATTGTGGATGTATTGGTTTTCAAGTGGAAAACTGGAAAATTTCAAAATGGGTTTTCGAATGGAAATCGGAAAACTCATTATTTTTCAAAGGGAAATTGCGTGTAATTGAAGATGCATTGGTTTTCAAATGGAAAACTGGAAAAATTTCAAAATGGGTTTGGTTTTTCAAGTAAAAAACTGGAGAATTTCAAAAAAGGCATTGGAAATTTGGAAAATTTCAAAATAGGTTTTCGATTTTAAAATAGAAAGTTCACGATGTTTCCATCAGAAATTTCAATGGTTATCAAAGGGAAAAATGAATAATTTTGGATTGGGAACTCGGAAAACTCTGCGAGAGCACGAAGAACTTCAAGATCTAAAATCAAGTTTTTGCATAGAATTTTAGTTACATTATTGGTATGTTTGTATATCCTTTAGCGACTCTTAGTCCGCTCAATCCTCAATGCATTTTTTATAAAACTTTCACTGTACGTTCAGCCTTAATAAAAACAACATTTTGGGAAAGTCTTACAAGAAAGTTAAAATAAAAGGGGGACAATCGAAAGCTGCATCGAATTTTGATTTTTGTGAAATAGTCAAAACACACCGGAAGTACGAACATTTGTTGAATTTTCAATGAAATTTGAAATAATTAGAGTAGAATGTTAGTTTTTCTCTATTTCAATTGGATTCAAGCAAATCACATTGCATTTTAGCAATATCTTTGTTAATTGTAATTATTCTAAAGTTGCTCTGAGGGGTGGCGAGACGAAGTTCGCAGGGTCGGCTAGTTCAAAATAAAAATAAACTTGACATTAAAAAAAAAAACTACAAAGTCATGGCCATATGATCCCAGTCGGTGGTGGTGGTGGAAGGATTTTGCAGACAAATGAAAAAAGAATGTAGGTTGGATTAAAATTACTTGGCAGCAAACACTCGCTGAAAAGATAAATCCATAACAGTCATATCCAGTTGTAGTCCATTTAAGTATGCTTTCAAAGTTTTGAGGAAGTGAAAAAAGGAAAAAGAAGAATCCCCAAGAGGAACTTATTCAAATCGAGAAGTGTAGAGAATTGTGCAAAGTTTGGCTCAAGGAAATAAGACAATGCAGCAGTGAAAAGTTCAAGAGGAATTCTCTTCAATAATAGTTTACAGTGCTGTGTAGGAAAAAGTGTTCTTTTGTTTTTGTTTTTTTGATCAGGTTTAAATGATAACAGATGCATAAATGGCTCTTATGTTGGTATCACAAAAGTCTAGGTGTGGTAAAAGTGTCCATACTTAACGGCCTCATTGTCCAAGCCTCTTCCTTTAATTCTCGAAATCCGTACACACTTAAAATAACTTCTTCACATCATTGTTCCATGATTCTAGTTGATTTTTATAAAAGCGTAAAACTTATTTGCAAAGTCTACCACCGCATCTTATATACACCGAAGTGGTTTTCTGATGACGACAAGCCTCGGTGATGATTGCATTACCGCCACCGCATCAACTTTAAACAGCTTCCGGCATCAGAGCCAGGATTTCAGCTCCATAGAATCAAAAACTTTGGGCCCAAACCAAACGCAAAACGAACTTTTTGCACAGAAATTAAATTACACAAGGATGCGGGCGGAAGCATTTTAAGGATTAACCAAAAGCACCCATCAGCCAGCCATCAGTCGTGTACCCTTGGCTGAGCTAAAAGCGTAATTACCTATTCTGCTTGCATTTAAAATTCACCACATATTTGCAACATACTCCAACATGGTTCTATGTTCCCGCATATTAGGGAGTCTGAACTAAATGCCGGATGGACCATCAGGAACAGGACCAGAGCGTACACTTCGAGAAGTACATATACACAAAAATGGATTGGAATTTAGAGTTACTTTATTTTTGCCTTGTAAGCTTGTCTTGGGCACACATTTTAAGGACATTAGGAGAATTGCCTGGCGATGTCGGTTCTGGTCCCTAAATCGCAACCATCTGCCACTGGAAATTTTACCTCTGGGCATTTTTTCTGTCTCTCATTGCCAAATTCAATTTTCTGATGAAAAATTTATCCGGAACGATGTTTTTTTGTTTTTAAAGCCAACACGGCGCGGAATGGGTGGTGCTCTAATGTCAAAAATCAATTGAGGTGAATGTGTGTGTCGATTTATGGATTGGGAGCAAACAGGAGGCAGTTTACAAATTAAAACGGCCACGATGACAAATTGTCTCACGTTCGGGAGAAATTCTGAATCGAATAACAGTGGGACGAATTTAAACAAAAATTAATCATAGATAAATCAAACAATTGTTAAAGTTTAGATCTACATGTCAGACCAAAAGTTCCACTGTGGTTTAAGCATTTATTTGATCCTTCTTCTTCTGTCCAGCTTCGTGTACAATATTCCTTTTTTTGTCGTCTCGGGAAAAATGAAATGCCTCGTTGCTCCAAATTGCGGCATGCATAGAATTTTAACTTTTTGTCAATCGATTTATGATGGGGCGCGCTTTGAAATAATTTGAGTGCAGCGGCATGAGCATGACATGATTAAAGTTATGATTTTTATTAATTATTATTAAATATTTTTGTATATAGGAGTTATTTTGTTAAGCACAAGTATGTGCTTGTTCCTCATTAAATTCAACATGGCCTTCAACGCGCCGATGATAATTGCTCTTTGGCATGAATTTTTGAATTTTCTTGGATTTGGAGTCGACTGACCGTCGATGGATGGCATCGGCAGCGGCTGTGAGAAATAAAATTGCCAATAAAATTATACATTTGCTTTTGGGAAAAGGATTATTGTTTTTATGCCTTGGAAAAACAAATTTTTAAATTTTTGAGTTTGGGAGAGTATTTTATGAATTTGAGAGAACGTGACTTAATTTAATTAAAATCAATGTTCTTTGAAGAATATAACAACCTAGAAAATGTCATGTGTTTCCGGCTTTTCAATGTTTGTATTCGCAGTGCTTTAAGAAAGAATTTCAAAAACAATGTCCTAATCGGTCATTTAGTTTGCGAGAAAATAGAAAAAAAAAACAGTGCTTTGCGTGTTCCGTTTACAGTTTCTTCGTTTATTTAAAAGAAAAATGTCAGATCGGAAAGCGTTAGATATCATGTTGTCGTTTGGTCGAAAACGTGTTAATGCGTAGAACATTAGAGCGTAAGAGACAACAAGCTTTTTTTAGTTATTGGGTGTTATTGGGATCTCTTTCTTCAAAACCGAAATGATGAATCATAATCATATGAAAATGAATTGTTTGAAGTGAGCTGTCAAATTCTATATAACAGCGGTTGCGAAAACAGCGTTGCCAGAAAGACTGTTTGATCGATTTTCTAATGTACAGAAAAAGGAGTTCATCAAAAAAAGAATGGTTTGGTTTTCGTCAAATTTGCATATGATTTCAATTATAAATGATTCGACATATTTGAAATACTTGGATTGATGAGAGGTGCGGTTAATAATGAAAAACAACATCTGCCATATGGGCACCACGATCACGCTTACCGGACCATATCCTTTTCATGAAATGTTCCATAGCAAAATCGGAAAATGACTGCCCTATGTCCTCGATAGCCTCACGAATTTCATTTTTGAGATCTTGAATCAACGCTGGGCTGTTGGCGTAGACCTTATCTTTCACGTGGCCCCAAAGGAAGAAGTCGCAAGGTGTTAAATAACCAGATCTCGGTGGCCAATTTGATCGCCTCTTCGAGAGATAACACGATGTCCCGTAAAAGATCAATGGTTTGAAAATAAACGTTGCCCAGACCAATAGCATCCAACTCCGGCCATAATCAATAGTCATCTCTCGATAGCGCAATCAATTCACCTTTACTGTTGACCCAATGTTATTTTCGAAAAAGTACGGTCCAATGACCCCGCCGGACCATAAACAGTCACACGTTGAAAATGGAGAGGCTTCTCGAAAAAATTCTTGGGTTTTCCGAGCCCCAAATGCGACAATTTCGCTTGTTGACTTATCCGGATTATCTTTATGCATTTTAAGGACCCAATCAGCGAAGACACGACTTTGTTTATGATCGGCCGGCTTGAGTTCTTGTGTTAACTGAACTTTATAAGCCTTAACGCCCAAGTCTTTATGCAAAATACGATGTAATGACGTCAGTGGAATGCCCTATTGCAAAGAACGAAGAAGAATGGACAAACTTATGTTTTCTTGAACACTTTGGGCTACAACAGCAATATTTTCAGTTGTTCTTGAACGATGTGCACGGATTTTATTTTTCACATCAACATGTCGCAAAAGCTGTAATTTGTCCACCAATTTCTGTATTGCGGTCCGACAAGGAAACTCACAACTACCCAAAAATGCTTTAGTTTTTCGAACTGTGACTGTAATTTCAATGCGTTTTTGAAGCGCGTATCGTTCCATTTTTATAAATGGAGTATTTTTTTTTGTCAAATGTCAATAAATTACAGCTTAAAAAGTGAAACCTAGCGATATAGCGGGCTTTTCGAAATAACACCTCTTATTAGAAAACCTTTCACTACTAGCCCTGGTAGAACTTAAGTACTGAAATGCTCATTGTGTCTTCATCATCAACAAGTGTGAAATGCCTGCGATAATAGTTATCTACATCTGAAGTGCTGGGTCACACACAGTCTCTCCAACGAGAACCCTGATTTTACATGACAAAAAACAATAGAAGTCGCTATGATTTCGAGTTTTTAAGTTTTCTTTCAAAATAAGACGTTAAGTGAAAATCTAATCGATGATGGACTTTCTAAATACCCCAAATTTGAATTTGACATTGTGTTTCGATCCACCGGTTCGTCCAATTATAACATTCTAGTTGTGTTCGCGGTGTTATTCGCGATAACTAAGATAAGAAATAGCCTGTCATTTTTTGGCTCTTAAACTATCACTACTTATACAAAAAATTATGTCAATCCTTTCTTCTATGCAATATTGAAACAAATCTGTCCCACGGAAACCATACCTTTTATCGGGATGTTATGAAGTTTCATGATGATCGGTTCAGTAGTTTTTGCGTGATGGCGTAAAAAAATAACTAACATTCGCATTTATATAGTAAGGAGTAGGGATAGAGTACAATATCTTTCCAGTCATGTCGAAAACAAATAGTTTTCCATAAACAATTTTTTTCCTTTACTTTTTTGGTCTCTTTTTCCAAAAGAATGAGCTTCCAAAAGATTACCTCTCATAACATGGTATTCAACAACAATATAAAATTCTTCTCTTGGCCTTATTTAAATTTTTTGAATTCTGCCGAACTCGAGACTACAAATTGAACTCCATATCCAGCCCAAACATTTTCTTTAGTCTTCCTCCTTTCCAAAAGTGAACTGCATTCATTCCTTTAGACTTTCGATTCTATCTAAGCAAGTTTTCAAAAAAAAAAAAAAAACAACAATTTTGCCTAGAACTTAAACAATTGTCTTTTTTCCTGTTGCACATTTAAACTAACCGTTGAGCTGTGAAAAACCGACGTTCCCAAAAATACACAAGGACTTTTAACAGAGATGTTTCGATTGTTTTCCTGTTTCCTTTTCTTTCGCCTTTAAGTTATTCAAAACCAAAACAAAATATCAACAAACAAGCAACATTTTTTTTATTTTTATTATTTTTCTTTGCAAACTGGAAACTTTTCCCCAAAAATGCAAACAACAACTATAAAAAGATAAGCAAGGACATAAAACACAAGGCGAATCCTTCGATGGATCTGGTTGGTTTTGTTTTGTTTGCATTTTGTGCATTTTAAGCAATCGGAGGAAAGCAACTCAATTTCCATGCAAACGACAAAAATGGAAAAATCGGAAAAACCCCGGGAAATAATTCATAAAATGATAGGTACACACATACAAAATACAGACCCACAAAATATGCACTGGGAATAAATTTGTTGGCTTTTATGTATGCCTGAATGGAACCGTTTTTAAAAATGACAATAGATGCATCGAAATACAGTGACGAATTGCATATTTAAGTGCTGCCAAATCTAAGAGATTAAAATAAACAGCGAATCGATCAAATAATTCCTTATCAATATTCCTGCAGATGTAGGTATAATATTCATCTATACACATGTGCTCCTGCTCGTAAAATATTGTGTAGTCTCACGATTAGGTACAAGTCTCCAATTTCTATTAGTCAGATTGGGCCAGGGCATGGTAGATACCTTTATTTTCGGTGTTTATTATTACCACTGGGAGTTGAATGGGACGCGATGTTCTGGAACAAATGCGATAGTTTAAGTTTAAAGGATACTCGGAAATTGCGATGTGTTTTCATAGCAGTAGAGGAGCTTACATTAAGTGCTATTATTGCTAGCGGTTAGATCGTATTTTGTAAATTAAATAAATGGTTCGAAACCACAGAGATAAATTGAATTGGTTCGATAAGATAACCAGTTATTGCGATTAGGTTTATACTAGCGGAATTTGGCAGTAGCAGATGTGCATTGCATATATGTACTTGTATTGAGGGCATGTGTAAAATTAACTTACCAATTGGATTTAATTGAATAACAAACGTTTAAAAAACGTCAATTCTTTTCGAAACTTTGAAAAGTTCAATTGTTTTCAATTATGATGTAATTTTCAAGTCACATGCCACTCATGCCAATAGAAATTTTATTTATTTATTTTTTTAAATAAAGTGTATCTAGAAATGCGCCTGTCAGCCCGAATAAAACGTGAGGTTCGCTGCATCAAAAGTGATAGATAGGTAGATTCGACTAAGACATCACAACATAATTCCTGGTTTTGAGAATAATTATTGGCAAGACGATTTTAAAATTAAAAGACAAACTGACTGCATTATAACTTACTTTAGCAAAGCTTTATATTTGATATCTTACAGAGTCTTACTATAAAAGCTGATTAAATTGAGATTTAACAACAAGTTTGTACTCTCGCTTCATTCATGCTTGAGTTACAGACCCAATCCAATGCGTTTTGAATGTTTTGAGTCTGGGGTTCCTCAAGGCAGCCAACTGGGCCCTCTTCTTTTCACTTACCATGTTTACTAACGACCTCACTTTTGTATTTCAGTATTCAAAATGACTGCAATTATTTTTTCTTCGCAGAACGATTTTGGAAACAATTGTTCTATTAACAGTGGATGTTGCAGACACATGTTTACCGAACTTTGTTCAAGCAACACAGTTAAGGCAGCAATCAATTTTTCGCGGATCAAATTTTAATCAGACGTCTTGGCGATGTCTTTTGGATTATATCAGTGCATAACTTTATAAAAAATTGTGTTTGAAACGTTGAAGATTTTTTTTTAATATGTATTGAAATTTTACAACAGTTGTTATGTTTGCACCAGTGTCCACTTCTACTGCAAATTCCTCTTCGAGGCTCCATCACTTGTATGCAAATGACTTCTTAAATATTTCTCGACTTAAATATTAATTAATATACAAAAAAGAAATTTTAATTTCATCTTTGAATAAAAATGTATTCACTTGGAATACACTTTTTCTTCCTCCCCAAGAAACCTGTGGGAACACAAATTTAACCATTTAAAATTCAGCTTCTTCAAGAAAATCCTTATTCTAAGGCAATATCACCATCATCTTTAAAAATCCCTCGAATAAAGCAAAATAATTTATTCTTAAATTCCATTTTCTTGTAACGAAAGCTCAACGAAATTTACATAATTCCCGCAAGCATTTTACAAAATTATTCATTCTGCACAAACTTTGTAATCTCTTGAATCCCGCATTTGGAAAGTTTTCATTATCCTTGTGTCTGTATTTGTGTGTTCGTTGGAATAAGCGATTATAATTGTTCAGCCTCAGACTTTTTGTCTGTTGGTAAAAAAAAAAAATGATTCAGCAAGATGACTTCCGCTGAAACATGATGTCAATTTAAGTAGTTCACTAACCTTTCGACTTTTCGTGTAAACTGTCAAGTGCTTGGTTCGTAATTGTTCATGTTTAACTGCCAATACCCTTAAATTGACCTGTTCGAAAGAATGTATGGAGTACCTACCTACTTAATAATTTATATGTCTTGTAACACCTGTGTTGTGCTATTTCCTTTTTTTTCACTTAACGCACTTGCTCGCCTGTCGTCTTTTTCAAGGTGAACCTCTTCTATTTCCACATATAAAAAGCAACACAAAAAATGACAAAGAAAATTGCATGTTCTGATCACATTAAAAAACCTTTCTTTCCTGATCTAGTGAATTCTATTTCACTTAAAAAAGACACAAAACAAAATCGAACCAAACACTTTTGTTGACTCAATTCAACGCCGCGCCGAGGGTAACCAAAGTGCGTAGAGACATTTTCAACTAAAAGTAATAAACACCGTAACATGCTCCCGCGCCGAGCCGCCACTCTCCTTGAATAACGTTAAGTTTTTGTAAGATTTACATATCCGACAGTGAATGAGAATTTGCGGAAGAAATATATTCACACACCAGATGGAGAAGAAAAATGAGATAAAATATATTTCTGACTGGCGTTTATTTGCGTTTTCCGTCGCAATCGTAGTCATCATCATCGTCGTCGTGCGTTGTGTGTCGTTGTCATTGGCACAGAGCGCCCGCCATCCGGTGTGAAGATTTAACACTGGCAATTCCCAAGCTACTTTCCTTACCTTCGGTCCTTTTTTTTTCAAGACATTTTATTGGCAGAAGACAAATATTCGCAACCGTTGTGTGTGAAAAGTCTAAGGGGGGGGGGGGGGCGACTTGTGTGCACCTGTGTATCAATGTGTCTTCACTCGATCAGTACTCAAATCATTTCGTCATTACAGTGAAGTGGGATTTCATCGCATCATTTTTCAAACCTACAACAAGGTTGAAGAAATTTCAACGCCGATGGCATGGGTATGGGAATGCGAGGGGCGTAACGCACAGAATGTGTTCTTAGCTTATCATTAATCTTGTACGGATTTATAAAATTAAGCTATAACGATTTATTATTTACTTTAAGCATCGGTTCGAGATAAATAAAGTGAAAGAAATTCGATTCGAGGAGGTAAATGTACTCCAAGTGCTTCAAAGTTGTGAACACCAACAACTGAATTATTTCCGAAATGTATGTAATTCTGTGTTTTATGTTGTGTTGAGGGTAATTTGTCAGATAACAAAATGGTTTTTTATTCGGTTTTGAAATCCAATTTTTATCAGTTAAAACTTTGACAATTTATCATGGGGATTTGTGAAGCGGAATGGTGAGTTTCATGTTGCTTTTGATTTGGAAACTTTAAAAGAGCAGTGTGCCGTGTGGTTTTAAGGAATGACATTTTAGCACTGATTGGGATTTACAGCTCTTAGGAAATAAATTATCAAAATGTTCCCAAGGTGTTCAGGCGAAAACTGACTCATTTGATCAGTGAAGGAATGAAAGTGTCTTTCTGTCGAAAATTTGAGCGGGAAACAGCTGTCAGTGTCAAACTAAACTAAATTTGTTTTTACCAAGGCTGTATCTGCAGTTAGTGTCCGTGGCTAAGTGGCACCTAGCGTGCGGTGGGTTCGAGTCCTACTCGTGCCCATAGTTTTTATTTCATTTTTCACGGTCACTGCCTCTAGCGAAGAACTGACAAAACTTCCAAAAGTATCAATCTGTCATGAAAAAGTGCTTCTCAACTTTGCCGTTCGGAATCGTCGTTAAATTGTAGGTCCCCTCAATTCTTCACACGCACCCAGAGAATTGTTGATGAGAGTAAGCCACTTAGGCCTTGGCTCTTCAAGAGCTGTCGTGCCACTCTATTTTATTTTTTTATCTGCAGTGAAATTTATAAAAATGCATTGAGGATTGGGCGCATAAAGAGTCCCTACTGCACATACAAACAAACCAATGCACCTTAAATTCCATGCAAAAACTTGATTTTAGGTTGTGAAGTTCATCGTGCTCTCGCAGAGTTTTCCGAGTTCCCATCAAAAATTTTCCATTTTTCCATTTGAAGATCAGTGCGTAGTGCCCAGCCAAGTTCTAGCAGTACTCCCTTTTTACAGGATCGAACTCAAACACATTTTTAACCCACCATAACTTTTGAACCCATAGAGTAAGAAGCTTCAAATTTGAATTACGTATTAACTTCACTGTCACAAAGGTACTGTGAAACATAATTTGGTAGAACCACTACTTCCTGAGATATTGAACAGTAAAAATTTCTAAAACCGTAATTGACTCACTGACTGACTGACTGATCATCAAAATTATGAAGCACTTCTAACAATATCAGAATCTTGAAATTTGGTACAATGGGAGGTTTTCGGGTATATAAAAAGGAAAAAAAAGGAGGCGTGGTAACCGCCCACTTTTTAAAATGGTCGTTGGATGTTAAAATTCGGGATTCGAATATGTGAATATAAGACTAGTTAATTTCATTAGGGCGGTTTCCGCCCACTATCTTAAAACGCTCGTAGGATGTTGAAATTTGGAACTTTTGTAAAGTTTTGGTATTAACGGACTTTATGTTTATCACGAACAATTTCCTGTCTGTCTAGCATATGGAATCACAATACATAGAAGTCAAGGACTTAGTCAATGCTCATTGATATTGTCATCTTTATTCGTTGCGGTCAAGCCTACGTAGCTTTGTCAAGCTGCGTAGCTTGTCTCTTAATGGTGCTCACTCAATTAATTTTGATCCATGTGAGATAAAAGCCCAAGAAAGTGCTTTATTAGAATATAACAGATTGAGGAGTCTCTATAGACCGGACTTGTCTTCGTTTCAAGAAAACTCGTACTCCAAAAACATGCGAACGAGATTGGGCTATGCGTTCTTCAGTAAAAATTGCTCAAGACTTACTTCCCTGCCAGGACGAAAAAAATCTTTGAAGCGCAAATCAGCCGCACAAACTAAAAGAAATTGCTAGAAATAAATAGATTTTTCCTACATACGTTAAGACGCTTTATAAAGACTTCAAAAATGTTTATATTATATCTTTTATTACTATTTTTATTATTATTTCTTTTTTTTTTTGCCTGGCACAAATCCTCATTCAAACCCTCCAAGTGGGTGCCGGGCGGGCAATGATCACAATAGTAGTGCTGTTCGTTTTTGGCGTAGAATGAAGATCAGCTAACGATCTCCAATAGTACAGCGTTCGGAAACCCAATTTATTCATAGTTAAGAGGTTCCTAATTTCAGTGGTGAGCGTACTATGTACGAAAACTAACTTTGCGCAATGAATGAAAATGTTCAAGTTCACTGTTCAAGTTTAAAGTTTTAAATGCCAGTAATCACGCGTCAAACGAAAACTTGCCCAGTGAACTTGAAATTTTCATTCAAACTAACTTTGGGCTCAGTTTCTATTTTCGTTTAATATTGTTGATTTAAAATATTCAGTACTAGCTGACCCTGCAGACTTCGTACTGCCTCAATCGTTAATCGATAACCCTCTATCACACTGCCCTTTAAACGCTACCCGCTTGTGCTACCCAGTACGTCTACCCATATCCGCTACCCCGTTACGACACTACTCTGTTACCCGCTACCAATTATTTCTACACGCTTACCGTTACACCATTAGCCAGAAACCCACTTCTTATTACCCGCAACCATTTTTTTTTTTTGCATTTCAAATTTTCCATTTTTCCATTTTTTTTTTACTTTTTCTTGCTTACCAGTTCCCCATCACAAATTTTCCAGTTTCCCTTTGAAAAGCAATGAGTTTTCCGAGTTCCTTTCGAAAACCCATTTTTACACAATTTCATGCAATTTTCCATTTGAAAACCAATGAGTTTTCCGAGTTTTTCATCAAGAACTTCAGTTTCAGTTTTCCATTTAAAATTTTCCAGTTTACCACTTGAAAACCAATGCATAAACAAATTCATGCAATTTTTCCATTTGAAAACCAATGAGTTTTCCGAGCTTTTCATCAAGAACTTTCTATTTTTCCATTCGAAAACCCATTTTGAACCAAAAAAATTCCAAGCAAAAAAAAAAAGTTTCCGACCTTTGTTTGGTTTTCCCAGTTTTCCCACTCTCCCATGAGGTTTTTCCATATTATTTTTTTTCACAAAAATCATCACAGGATACAACAGTATCAACCATGAAAATTTCACAAAGATCTGTTGGGCCATTTCGGAGTCTATAAGAGACATACAAACAAACGCACATCCATTTTTATATGTATAGAGATAGCACTCTTACTTGTTAAGAACTTAGCGTTCTTGTAGATCTCATTACTTTTGGTGGCTGACTTTTTATACAGTGTTGTTCGCTCATAAGAGAACTTGGCTCTTTTTTTACATTTTATGTTTTTGTTCTGATGAGTTTTTCATCAAGAACTTTCTATTTTTCCATTCGAAAACCCATTTTGAAACAAAAAATTCCAAGCAAAAAGAAAATCAAATTTCCGCCCTTAGTTTGGTTTTTCCTGTTTTCCCCCCTCTTCCATGAGGCTTTTACGATTTTGTTTTACCGTTACTTCTACGGTAGTTCCGCGCTTCCAGGTATGCCCATCAGTTTACCTCGAGCCCAATTTTGGGACGTACGCTAAAGTATAGAGAATCGTTCTTTAGCCGTACTACGCGAATGTGGAACTCCCTTCCACACTCTGTCTTTCCAAATCATTGCAATGTTCAGGAATTCAAGACCAATGTTCACCGGCACCTTCTCTCCAACCCCTTTCCTATTTCCTAAAGCACTCACTGTGTCTATGGCATAATAAGGGTTTAAGAAACCCCTTGAGAGTGTGTTTATTATAAAAAAAAGGGAGTGAGTTTAAAGTCAAATTCAAAATGTCAGATTTCCTTAAAGAGATTTTTACTGTCAAAAAAAGATTTTTAAAACCTTATAAAGAACAACAATAGTATTCAGTCTACTTATTTCCGTTTTTAAACACATACTCCGACTCTGTAAATGTTTTAATAATTTAATATTTTTTTCTATTAAACAAGAGAACACTAAAGGCGCACCTTAAATATTATTAAAAACATTTTAATTCATCAAACAGAACCATTTCATAAACAAACAACACCAAGTGCACAAAAACTGGCCATCAAAAACGCCATTTTCTTTTTTGTTTTGTATTACAACATGAATGTTTTGCATAAATTAATATTTAAAAAAAAAATCTGTAGGCTCCTTCTGTAAGTATGCAAACAAACAAATATATATACAGTAGGCTTTATACTGGACATTAAATATTTTTTTTTTTTTGTTTCACAACGAGCCAACTGTGACTTTTTTCGCCATTATACAAAAAATAAAATCCTGAAAAAAATGAATAAACACCTGCTGAAAGCCAAGAGTAATAATTCAATGCGAGAACTTGTTCTATTTAAATTTTTAAAATAAAAACAAGAATTGAATGAATTATAAAAAACTTCTGCTACCTACTCAGAGACCATTGAAAATTGAAATAAAAAAATCTCTAGCGCCAACTTTTCACAAAATAGAGAAAAAAGTCACCTTCACAACTTTATAAAGAGAAAAAAAAAATTATTCCGAACAAAAGGACATTCCACTAGAGCCATGAGACTTCATAAACTTGTGTTTTTTTTTTTCAGTAGCCTTATCCTTGACCTCTCGTCCTAAAGGTACTAGTTGCGCCAATATACAACACCCTATTGACCTTTTGGAGTCTTTATAGAAATTTGTTTTCTCTGAACACCAATTAAACTGATAAGTCAAATGTCATTTTTGGATAAATGTTCATATCTGGTCGATTTGGTGTTCAAATGTATCCTTAGTCGCCGATTTGGTACATATTTTTCTTTTATCAGATTTGTTTTGACAATCGGTTAGAACTCGGCCAATGTTGGAGACAATCAATGAGGACGAGAGAACAAGGATTCAATTATCTGGAATCAACTTTCGGTGCTATGCTGGGATGTTCTTTCAATCAGAAGACTATCAGCAAACCATCATAGCCAGACGATTGGCTATGGCGCAGTGTGTTAGTGGCTTTTATATCCTTGATCGGCACATAAACATGTGTCATTTTTTTGAAATTGAATTTCTCTTGTGTGCTGGCTGTGCTGAATCCCTAAAGTGGAACTTATTACAACATGAACATCCCATTGGTCAATTTAATATCCTTTGTATGCTGGGACTACGATGATGTTGCTGACGATGACGATGGACGGTTGAAGCGACTTCATCAATGTATACAGCTCCAATTGCTATGGGATGTGTTCTGAGTTTTAATTGCCTTCAATTAGCTCTGTTGGTTTGGGATCAGGCCAATCCGGTAGAGAAAGTTCACTTGGGACTAGGGTAAATATACAATATTTTGGTTTTTTTTTTCAATTATCCTTCATAATTGTTGAAATATTAATATTTAGACGTTCGGTGTTGGCTATACAATTATACATATTTCGGAGTTTCGAATATAAATGAGTTCATTTGGGTCTATACAAGAGTTTATTATATTTGCACTTGGTCCTTTAGCATAAGCTCATTGGGATTGGGGTCTTTTGATATTCATTTAAGACGTTTTTGGAGCGTTTTTCTTTGCATAAGTTTTTATTCCAGAAACAGGACGGCCATTCAGTTAATATTTTCCGTTTATTATTTTAGTCGGTGGTCGGTTAGAAAAAAAAAATGAAAGCGGATTAAAATTTGTGAGCCTTTAATTTGTTAAGGGTTTGAGGGTTTGCATACATATATGTATATTACCGGTCAGTGAATTTGAATGGTTTAATTAAATTTAAGTTGATTTTTCTGAATGGTTAAGCATCTAAGGAATATGGTTTGGACTTTTTCATGCATTTTAATTTCAATAAAAGGACCTAAAGCCTTACAAATGTAAAAGGAAATGTACTCCTTTTTTTCTATTAACTGAAAATTAAAATAATGGCAAGCATAATAATCCGTGAAATTGGTAAGCATTCAAAAGAAAGTGGGCGAAAAAGGGATCGCTTTAAGCGCTGTATGTAAAATTGTTGGATGGTTTCCAAAAAATCAAGTCAATCGAATTATCGAGTGCAAGTTGTAGATTATTTGGAGTTCACAATCTGGCGTTCAGTGGATTGTGAGATTTTCAGGTTATTGCTTATTTTGAAATTTATATAACCGTGTTTTTTCACTACTCAGTAGCCAGCATAGTAATCAAGTGCGAATAAAACGTTCCAACTCACCTTATCTGTCAAATTCAATTTGTTTGGTAATTGTTACATAAAACGTCGCAGAATGGACCTGAGGGTTGCGGCTCGGATTAAAAAAAAAATTTAAAAAATAGATATGCTTCAACCTAAGAGAGTTCATTACTCAGATCATTAGATTCACGTAGCAAAATAATTTTTCTAACGCCATCAGTGCTGTTTTCATTTCAATAATTAATCGCCGGAACAATGGACAGTTTTTAGTGGCCTTTTTTATCTCAAGGCTCAAGGTATTGTCTCATTGCAAGGAAAATGAGACAATACCTAAATTATTCTTCAGAATTAATTCTTAGTGGTCGGTTGCGATTCGAAATAAAAATTGGCAGGCATTCTACTCAGCTTACGCAGGAAAAGTAAAAACACAAAAAGTCAAAAGCACAAACTAAAAACCAAATTTTTACAATATGAACAACTCTTGTCATGTTGACACGTGATGATTTGTACAGCGGCTGGCTAAGGCTTTGTTCACAAGACAAGTTTTGCCATCCCCTTACTTTTTAAATGTTATAGAAATTGAATTACCGTTGCATGTAAGCAATTAACTTTTTTCTTCAACTCCAAATTTAAAGAACAATTCTCGCATCCAATTTGACAAATGAAGGGTTTTCCAATTAGTGGTGTTATTTCGAATAGCCCGCTATATCGGTAGGTGTCACTTTTGCACTTTTTGAAATTCTTAAAATTCACATTAAAAATGGTGAACATTTTGCAGTCACAGTTCGCAAAACTAAAACATTTTTGGGTCGTCAAGAAGCACTTTGTCGAACCGCAATACGGGACGAGCCCGGACCGTCTACCGAGATCTTGTGATTTAACACCTTGCTACTTCTTCGTTTGAGGCTACGTGAAAGATGAGATCTACGCCAATTCGAAGGAATTCGTGAGGCTATCGAGGACATGGAGCAACCACTTTGCGATGTTGTTATGGAAAATTTCATAATAAGGGCCATTTGGCTGATGTTGTTTCTCATTATTAACAGCACTCCTTCCTCGTTATAATGAAACAAACATCCGATCATTTATCTAAAAAAATGGCATTTTTCTTTGAGTATCGAAATAAAGCCTCTTTTTGGAAAGCCTTTTACTTTTATAATTGCATTTACTAGAAGTTTTTTTAACTCAAGCACTTACTCCCCAAAATTTCTAAGTCAGTAATCAAATCTGAAATAACAGTAATCATTACCAAAATAAGAAGTAAGTACTCAACCAATCCTTTAGTTTCAGTTCGGTATTCTAGTCCGTCATTCAGACTTCGTAATCGATTTTGAAGTACTTAGTCAAACATTTCATGGGTACTTATAAGTACTTAATCGTTACTATATATCTATACTTAACTTCTCAATCAATATGTACAACGCAAGTAGAAGTATTGGTCAAGTTTTTTTTTTTTGTGAGTTCATACTTGGACTTGTTTTTCAAGTACCTTTTTAGATGCACTTCAAAGGTACTTGAATATATTGGCAGTAATGTTTATAAGAACTGACTATTCAAAATTGACATGTGAAATATCTCTTGACTTGTACATTTGAAGTGTTGATTTTTTTCCTTTTTTCTGCACTAATAAAACTTGAAATCAATGAAATTTGTGTATTTTTAATTTAACTAATGAATTAATCAATTGTGTGTGTTTTTCTTTCCAGGTATGCACACTTCACAGTGGAAATTCACATTAATTTACAAAATGATTTATAAAAAGTCGGTAAATATTTGTTTTAAACTGTAATTTATCAACTTTATCCCATCAATTATTCCGTTTTATTGAAACTAATTAATGATTAAACAAAAGCATTCTGCATCTGGCCCCCGCATTGCAAAACTCATTAACCACAATCTCTTTTTAATTTGAATTGGAAAAATGCAAACCACGAAACTGCCCCTCCGACAGCAATAATGCTTTCGACTTGCATTGTTTACAAATGAATAATAATACATTTTTAATTGTTTCATTTCGAAACAAAAGGCTTATTTTTTTCTCATCAAACAAAAATATTTATCCCCTTCGGTATGTGCGGAGGCATTTAACAAAAATGTCTGTGATTAAGGCATGCATCAACTATTTTCCAAATTGCCCGAATTGACAACAAAAGGCTCTCTCTACATTGATTGAACAACACAACAGTAAAAAAGGAAGAGAACCAAATTCACATTTGCAATTTATAGACAGCATGACAATCCCATGTGATGATAATACCAATAATGAAGATGTGTGTCTTCATCCTTTTTATCTAGCTTCAACCATTCATTTTGCATTCACAGCAGTAGAATTGAAAAAAATGTACATTTCTCGCAATTCGAAAATTATTATTGTTCGTGTGTCTCGAACAAATTCTAAACAGTTTAGACTAGGTATACCCCTCACTGTGTTGAGTCTTCAATTTCTAACAATTGATGATGATGGAGGGGCCAACCCTACCCATCTGCATTTGAAAAGCAGACGAATGAAAGCGATTTTGATTATCATCAATCCCGAACATGACTGCCTTAAATTAATTGGAAGCCTTCCCCCAACAATTCGTGATGATGGCTTTGCTCGATCGCATTCCTATTCATTTGTCTGAATCAGGAAAATCCTGCATTTAGTTGTCAGTGTTGTCGTCGAGGCATTACAAACGAAAAAAAAAAATCCATCAAAAGCAACAAAAACACCACTAAAGAAAAATAAGACAAGCAAAACCTCCAGACCCTAGAGAAATTTAAAGAAAATCACTTTTCACTGACAGTTGCTTTGGCAGCAGAACTGGCGACGTCCTCTTTCCAACAACAATTTCAACTGGAGCAAAAATTCTGCAGACGGATAAAATTGATGTATTTTGTTTTTGTTTTGTCTTGCTTCTTGGTCTGTGAATTAATTTGAATACATTTTTTTTTGTTGGCTCTTTTGTATCCTCTTAGAGTGTCCCCATAAATTTGTTGTGTTTCGTGTTCGAAAGGTGGCGAATCAACAAGCAAACGTCTGTATATTTTTTTTATTTTTTTGTGTTGCACTTCTTGTGATGTTTGTGTTTAAGTGGAATAAGAAGATTTTGTATTTTTATTTAATATTCATGACAGGAAAGAAGAGGTAGTAAAATCATTGCTTGTTGACACAAATTCTTTTGGTATATAAAAGTAATTCGGGCAGATCTTAATTTAGAAATTATTTAAATGACTGGAAGTAATAAGATTTCGAATGAGATAATGCAAACATTTTAAATTCGTTTCATGAATTGGCATAAAATTAGAAATCAGTCCTCCAGACGGAGTAACCTTTTAATTTTAAAATGAAAATGATGCTCATACGCCACAGTGAACTACTTTGTTGTTCGAATTTAATGTAGGTATTTTTATGTTCACAATAAAACTATTTAATAGTTTTTTGATGAAAAGAAAGCGAGGGAGTGTATGTTTTGAATGCAGGCACGAATTGCTTTTAAACAAAATAAATAAACATTCTATTGAAATTACGCTCATAAAATCGGATTTCGCTTTTGCAAATAATTAAACAAGAGACGATGTGATCTTTCACTTTAGAATTTTATTGAACGTTTAAAGGAAATCAAAGCACATAAAAAAACTATATAAGCTTGCTTATAAAACAAAATGTAAACAAAATACAAAATCTATGGTATGGATATTTGAGCTCTTGATACCCGCATTATCGGGTAGCTACCCGGGTACCCAGGTACCCGTATTTCCGGGTATTACCCAGGAGACCTAAATTCGGGTACCCGGCTGGATTCAGGTACCCGGTTAGGTTCGGGTACCCGCAATATTCTCGTATTCTAGGCACAAATAATGTTCTTGAAAAGATTTAACAATATTTCTTCATCTTTTCTGTTAACTACATACAAAAAAAGTATGTATTTGCATTTCGACTCTACTAAAGTCCTGGTTAAAAAATAAACAGTGTTATCCCATTAGAGCTTTTACAATGATTTTTTATAAGCAAGGAGCGGGTGTTTCATTTTAGCAACGGTAACAACTAATTTTAAGGACAGTGCCTACACGTTACAGCTTTCACGTCGAATATTAATTTTTTTTCATTTTTAATGAATAACGAAATTTCCAATATTTGAAAGAATACAAAAAATTAACCTATTTTAACATTAAGTTTGAGTCCATGTAAGTAAACAAAAATCTTGTTCAGATTCTTAAAAACTGCTTCTTGCGTACATCATAAAAAATATATCAATAGAAAAAGAGGCCCGAATAAAGTTCTGCCTGCAGTACTGATTTGGTTACAGTCATTGAATAAGAAGTACAGGAAGGGGTCTTATGAAAAAGAAGTGAAGCATTTTTCTAAGTAGTGTGAGTTTCACAAACACAATCGCATTACAACAGAGCTGGTCTGCAGTTGAATGGTTAATCTCAGGGGCGCCAAGCGAAATTTGATTGAATCAAAATTTCTTCGATTTTGCTTGAACTTTTTTTTCAATCTCAATTCATTTTTTAGGTGTTTTAACACTAAATGTGCACATGTACGGTTTTTAATGTTTAATTTTTTTATTTTCCAGTACATTTTCTTCATTTTTCATCCGTAATTCATCACGTTTATTACGCTTGTTTTGATCGTTTTTAAAGCAAATTCTATAAAAAAAACTTGAAGAAGCATTTAATATCATGGTCAGAAGGAAATAACCTTTTTTTCTTACATCATCAAGTATAAATCAGTTTAATGAAAGTGTTTTGAACAAAAAAAGGACTTAGAATTTATTCCATCCAATTTAAGAATTTCTATCCACTTTTCTCTTTTCCATTAAGCTTTCGGAAATCTTCAAAATTGTCAAGGTATGTATTTTAGAGCATTCAAATTCTTAAAGATATAACTCACAATAGACAGGGACTCAAATATTGACAAGGGGAAAATACAGAAGTATTTTGTAGTTGATTGTAATACAATCAACAAATAAAAACGTTTGGAAACACGATGGAAGAACTATTCAAAACAACCGTACACACCACGGAAACTCAACGAATTGCAGCGCCTTACCATCACCAACAGAAATAATACACCCCTGAACTCGACTGACAATACAGTCAAAGTTTGACAGCACAGGCCCCAAAAATTGAAAGCACAGATCCCAAAAGTTGACATCATCAGAAATTTTTGTTGCTTCACTTACGTACACTGTACATGTAGTTTCCTGTACTTCTTATTCAACGGTTACAATACTCTCAATCATATATAAATATCATAAATTGAGTACATACTCATATTCCCTTTGACTGCACAGCGCATTCGAGACCATTGATGACATGCACGACCCTTATATGAAACAACAAAGTGCCATTATTTTTTTTTCATATATTCTAGTCAGGGAAAGAATCAAGTTTCTTCTAAATAAAGTTTTCTATCGTTTTTTTGTTAATTCTTGAAAGCGAATTTGTTTAATAAGCGACTTCGGGTATTTTCTCTGTTTATGTTATTGGGTACTCGGTTTTCCGGGTACCCGTCGGTTAAAATACCCGGTTACCCGTATGTTCGGGTATTACCCGCATATTCGGGTACCCGGGTACCCGAGTTTTTGTTGAAACGGGTATGACCCGGGTAGAATCAAGAGCCCTAATGTATATTGAACACGGGGTGGGCTGAATAAAAGTTTCATTTTAAAAAGGAATCAAATTAACAAAATGGTTGTGTTTTTTGTCATGTATGGCCTCATTAAGGTGAACATTCCCAATAAATATATGGAAGACACAAGCGTTCGAGTGGTTGTTCCGACTGTTTTCGCTCTGCCCCACTCTCTCACTCCAGTTTTCCAAGACCCTGTTTAAGATTCCGGGCTATACTTCACGGATTGTGTGGATGATATTGTTTCCAGATAGTTGACAGAGCAACGATTCTTCACGGAAGAGAGAGGTTAAATAACATCTCCGATCCGACCAATCGACATCGACAAGATAGATAATAACACGATTTTTGATGCACAAAAGATTTATTATGGCACAAAATCGGGGCCCAACAAGCTGCTCTAAGTACAAAACTGAGAAGCGGCGAGAAAAACAGCTGTACGCCTTCAATTGCTAAGTGGATTCAATCTGTGTCAACAGGAGCAACACTCTAGACTGTTCACATCGTATGACGCATGGCAGAAAGACCAGGCTCATAGCCGAAGTTATCAATTTGTTTATAAAGTTTAGATTATACAACAATTGAAGTCTGTTTACCGTTTACACGACAAAAATTCGCTTCTTGTTTTATTATAGACACAATTTTCAATTGTAGCAAATTTTTCAATGACATACTTACTTAGTTGGTGCTACAGTCCGTTGTGGACTTGGGCCTCAATCAACAGTCTCCGCCAGCCAGCTCGGTCTCTAGCTAGTTGTCTCCAGTTTTTCACTCCAAGTTGATTGAGGTCCTTTCCACGTTCCTCGGATATACTGTCGAAGACTTTTCGGGCCGAAGCATTCGTGTCCATCCGCTCTAAATGACCGAGCCATCTGAGTCTCTGGACCTTGACCTTTGGCTAGTCCATGCGTTGTACAACCCGTAAAGTTCGCTGTTGTATTTTCTTCGCCATTCTCCTTCAATGCACACGGGGCCAAAGATGACCCGAATAACTTTCCTCTCGAAACAGCCTATAAGGCACATTCATCCGATTTTGTCAAGGTCCATGCTGGGATGATGGGGGTGTTGTACAGTTTTAACTTAGTTGCTTGAGAAATGGTTTTTCCACTCAATTGCTTTCTTAGCCCAAAGAAACAGCGGTTAGCAAGAGTTATTCTTCGTCTGACCTCGGCGCTGGTGCTATTGCCCGTGTTAATAGCGCAGCCTAGGTAGACAAACTCCTCTACTACCTTGAAGTTGTATGCGTATATTGTGACGTTCTGTCCGAGCCGTCAGTGTTGGACAGAAAACAGCATATACTTCGTTTTTCCCTCATTTACCGCTAAACCCATTTTTCAGCTTCTGTCTCAATTCTCACAGAGGCACCATCGACATCAAGCTGCGTTCTTCCCATTATATCGATATCATCGGCGTATGCGAGAAGTTGAATAGACTTTTGGAAGATAGTCAGCCCTATCGTCGTATCCCATCGTAACAAAATTCTATCCGATTTGTTCGAAACATACGAATTTGGTATCGTCCTAACTGTTCCGATTGTTAAATCGTACATACCCCAGAAAAAAGAAATCAAATTTGCGTTAAAAATTTCAAACGCATCACGATTTCATGCGGAAAGCAAAAATTCAACAAACGCTATGCGATGCGTAGCGATTATTTTTCTTATGCGTCTCCGATTGTTCTGACAGCTAAATTGTATCGGAACATTTGCGAAACGACATGCGTTATTATACGTCAATATTTCCTTTATGAAACGGATACCACGAACAAAATAAATGTTACGATCGGAACTTACTTACGATCATAAGTTTCTCCGAACGGATACGACGATAGGGCTGAGTGCCTCTGGTGTTGACGGTAGAGTTTTGCACTATCTTCTCAAGAACGATGTTAGCGAAATCCCACGACAGTGCATCGCCTTGTCTGATGCACAAGCGAACAAGCTTGGCAGGGATGCCAAAACTAGACATAGCTTTATCCAGTTCGTCATACGCGGCCTTAAAATCGATAAAAAGGTGGTGGGTATCGATTTGAAGTTCATAGGTTTTTTCCAGGATCTGTCAAATGATATGGTGTTCGGAAAATCTGCCACTCTGTGATGTGCTCAGTAGTTGACGGGTATCATTGGTCCGCATTTTTCTGAATATATTCAAATTCAAAGCATGTTAAAGTCAATTTGCAGCTTTAACGTCGAATTTTTATTCGACCAGCGATTAAAAGCAATGACTTGGACGATATATGTAGGATGGCATGAAGTCCAGCACAATTTGTAAATTTCACGTTTTCCCCGAGTTCTGGACGCATTAAAGAACAAAATTACTCAATGCTGTGGCTATTTTTCAAAAGCAATGAGAAATGAAATGAATAGTTGACTGCTAAGCCAAAAATAGTGGGTTCGAGCCATAGTTTGAATAACTCAAAATTTGTCGTAACTCTCAATAGACCTGTTTGGTTTCATATGGACTTTTCTCTCATTCGCTATCATACTTTTCATAACTCAAATAAATTTTATTATTCCGTTAAAATTTGCCTCATTGACAAAGGAACAAATGGGATCCCGTCACATTTCGTGTAAGAAAATTACTATTCTATGTTGATATTCATTTATTTGAGAAATATCGTTGCTTCTCTCGTTCGTTTATTGTTTTAAATTTTTCCAGCTTCTCAAGATCAATCGCTTAAGCTATAAAAAAAATTAATAAAGTTAGAAAACCATAGAATTTGCTACTTTGTTTATTGCCAAAAATTTCGCATATTTTTTATATTTATATTTTTGGGTTGAAAATAAAAATTAAAGATCAACATGAAAATATTTCTCGCCGTGCTTTGTTTAAGTTGAAATAGCTCAAGTAGAAGGTAAATTAAAAATAATATCAAAACGTTTCACTTTAATTTTTCAAAAACTCTGAAAAGAGATAATTTCAGTCTGAATACCTACACCAAATGTCCATCACAAACATAAAGACAAACCTCACATTAAATGACATTAATATTTTAAAAGCTAGAAAATTAAATTTTCATATTCTCGCAGCGCAATTAAGACTTTTCGCACTCACAAAATGCCAATCGACATTTATAATAAATACTCACACGCACCTTTCTGTCAACCAGGGACGTGACACTTTGCGCTAGTCAAAGTCAAATCCCACGCAAATAGTTTGGCGAAATCCATCATCAAAATCACTCTCGTAAATTCAATTTCATATAGTCCAATCCATTTTAAATAATAAAAAAAAGTGAGCTAGGGAAGCAGAACGAATGTCTAGGTATACCTGCCATTACCCAAAAAACCCATAAATACCTGCTTCTCTGTTCTTGTCTCGTGTTGTCCCCAAAGACTCGGACAAATTATTTATAACATCAATTTTGTTATTTATTCGAATTTCCTGTCTACGTATGGATGTTTCTTTTTTCTGGTCATTTTGTGAGGTCGAATGTGATAAAACATAAAAAACAAAACATCAACGAGGGTGAAATATTTCACCGTATCCCTAATAGGTAAATATCATGGAAAGGACATCAACCACACTCGACATTTTCCGAAACATGGCGAGAGTGCCATCCAGCCAGAGCAGCAGCAGGTTGATTTAATTTTATATTTCAACTCAATGGATGTGCGGCACTTAAAACATTCTTTGTGGTAGGCAACAGCTACACCACACAACGTTGTGTTGCATAGCGTGCTAAATTTTTATACTTCAGTCTGTTGAGGGATTGCCAAAAAGGGAGAGATAACAATAACAACAAGAAGCTTCATACCAACATTTTATCCAACAAAATTCGAGAGGCGACCTTGCCTTGGAATTTACATGTCCACAATTAAGTAGTTTTGAGGAAAAGCTAAGGTATGTTAGAAGCTTTTTGTGGTTTACCCTATTTGTTTGAAATTTTGAGGTAAGAGAGTTATTCAAAATCATACTTTCACTGCCAACAGGATGCCGGATCCAGCAAATGCTTCAAATTAACTCAGTCCCAGTCTGTAGTCTCGCACGTTTCTATGAAGTCGAAAACTGCTGGACTGGTTTTGATGAGAATATTTTTTGGCAGCGATCTTTCATTTTTCCGTTTGCAAATTCAAGTTCCCGCAATTTCATTACAAAATATACATGAACTTCATTGTAATTTTTTTTTTTTAACTATCAGAATTGGTCGAAGAAATCTTATAGCAAACTCTGTATAGCGACCAATGGTTTGCCAACACAAAATCTGTGTTATACCACCGCTTCATCACTTAGTGCAGTGTTAGTTGTTAGTAGGCAAACACTAAGCCCAACAAACACTTACACTAGCGAAACAGCAAAATAGAAATAACAGCAACTAAAAAATACAACAAGACAACATAAAACACTTAAGTGCTTGAAACACTGGCTTTTAGCAAAGATTTTAAATGATTTTTACTAAAATTAATATCAAATAATTTTCAGTTGCAGTTTGAAAGTCTGCTCATTCGTGTCTCATGCATACCATACAATATTCCTAACACGAAAGTTGTCACCTCCTCCTCTATGATAAAAGAACCCATAATAATCTGATAGAAAAATACAATTTCATTGTTGGTTCTTCTTTGTGAGAATGTTTCCATCTGAAGAGTTGACAAACGATATTCATAAGAAAGAATGTTTAAAGGATCGTTCCATTGAATACCTTTGAAGGTAAAACTAGTAAAATTCCGTTGAACGAATTCTAACTTCTCATTTCTCAATATGAATATCACAAAAAGAAAACGAGTAACACCAAGATCTTTTACAGCGACAGGGCGAGACAAAATGTGCTGTGAGATTATATAGTCATAAGAAGTCGGTATTCGCTTCTTAGAAAATGTCAGTGTTTGACATTTTATAGGATTCAATTTTAAACCATTTTTTTTTTCAGACCACCTGTTAAGGTCGTTCTGCAAAAGAATTCTATCATTCATTGAAGATATATTTTTGATCATCTTGGTATCAACAGTATAGATGAGAATTTCGCTGTTTTGAAAACAGCAATATAAAAAGTAGGGGTCCTAAGTGACTGCCTTGAGGGACGCCGGATTTAGCACTAAATGATTTAGAGAGATGTCTTAATTTTACCTGAAAGGACCTGTCTTCAAGATATGTGAATATACATTTAATGAAAAAAGGGGGAAACCCATTTAAATGTTGTAATCGTGTCGGATAACTGGCCGAAAGCTCCTGACCACATCCAAAAAGCTTAATCATTTGTTCACAAAGACAAGAGGTCTGCTATTTAAATACTGAAAATAGAGTTTGTCAATGCATTTTGAGAATCAACAAACAAATTTACTTAAATAATTTGCAAAACCTGAGCACCCTATAAATGTGTTGCTAAGCGCAAAACGGTTGGATCGTTTGATATCAATTTTTTACAGAATGTTCGGATAGTAGTGTAGTAAGTTTTTAAGAAGTTTGTACAAAATCAGCCAAGCCATTCATGAGATATATTCAAAAATGTGGACACCCCATTTTCCCTATAGAATCGTTTAGTACGTATTTGACCATGTGATGATCTTAAACAAAGTTGTTGTTCATGGGGTTTAAGAAAGCTACCGAGTTGGAACAACCTTACTAGCTGATCCAGCAAACGTTGTTTTCTTATATACATACAAAGCTCATGCAAATTCGTTGAGGACTCACTACTTTTGTACCAGTGGAGTGTTTGACACCAAATTTTGAGGGAATGTTCGGGTAGTGGGGTAGCGAATAGCGGGGTAACGGGTATCAGATAGAGAGAAGTGGGGTAGAGGATAGCGGGTAGTGTGGTAGCGGGCTGCAAAAGTGTAGGTCTTTTTCATATCGCTTTAGGCAAAAGAGCTCAATTTTCAAGGGGAAAACAACTTGAGTTGCAAAGAAATTACTTTTAACGGCAACAAGGACTCCCCACCAACTGAATTTCCTACATCCACATGACGGTCTCTCCGGAAAAATACGAACTCTTTATCAAAAAGTTCTGTGTCCAATATTGTGGCATTGAGCCAAGTCATGTGGAAATATTTGTGAATGTTTAAAATTGTAGTAGTTTTATTATTTTTTAATTAAGTCCTGGAATCTTGTTTGGTTGAGATTTACGTTTTAAAGGAACAGTAAATTCCTTCCTAAGGTGTTTGGGGGGCCAGGAACTGTTACATAATTGTCAAAATAGTTAATTAGGGACAATTTTTTTTAAAGAAGAAACAAAACTATCAGGTTTGCTAATTTTAGAGCACTTAATACTAGAGCAATTTGGAATAATTTCAGGAGCAACCAAATGAGCCAGTAAGTCCTCAGATTCAGTTTCCGGAGACAATCGTGAAACAAAAGTATGTTTAGGTTTGGAAACGGATGTAAGAGTTCGTTAAGTTCCGCTGTGCAATAACATTTTCTTGGGCGATAGGATTTCTGACATCTGGGGTCAACATTATTTTGAGTGGAGGCAATGAGACCCCTAATTCAACTAAGTTGGTTTCATTGTTCTTCAAAAAAAGATTTTTTTTTTTTAGAACTGGACCTGCGTTGGCTGATGTCGTAGCTGAATCTCATCCTCTCTTCGTACTTTTTTTAGAACTTTCTTGAACGGGACACTTTTTAGGTGAACTTATGTCATCTGTTGAAGATGATTTATCAACTGACAAAATAGGGGTGGGTATACTACTATCAATTGTTGCAATACTAGACAAATTTTGGTTTTAGTCCTCAAACCCCTTGGAGATTTAAGTACCTAAGTAAAAAAAAAAAATAAAAATAAGAAATAAAAGCATAACTCACCCTATTCTCCATTGAAGCATAAAATCAGACAAAAGCATGACATGACAGATAAAATGCGAGCACATATTGTCTTCAATCTATAGCATGTCCCATATATTCTAAAATTTACGGCAGTTGTTCTGTTCCCGCTTTTTTTTTTTTTTTTTGTACAAAAACATTTTTTATGAACACAGAAAAACACAACAAACGACCCACCTCGAAAGTTATATTTTCTCTTTTATAAAAGCGATCTCCCGCTGAACTTAAAAACAAAGCCAAAAAAAAAAAATACTGCTCTGCTGGAATTTTCAGTCTCATGCCTGCTTCCAATGCCGCCAAATATCGCATGAATAAGAAAATATAAATTTTCGTTTCAAGTCATATGCTTGATAATGGAAAAACTCGTTCACAAAGTAGCACCCTTGGCATGGGGTCGCTAGGTTCGGTTAAATGTGAACTTAACAACAGCTTTCCTCAGTCAATAAGTTTATTCAAAAAGTTGTAAACTTTTTCTCGTGCTTCATATTATTGCTGATGATTGACGTTTAATGTGGAGGGATGGAGGTTAGTTTTGAACCAAACAAAGAAACAAACCACCCGCATAGCTGAATGCGCCTTTCTTTCTGTTGCGATAAGTTGCATGCAAATGTGCTCTCATGTTGGCCAATTTATGGCATAACGATGAGAACTCATTTTCAATTTGAAATACAAAAGAAAACAAAATTGTAAAAGCAAAAACAACAATATTACATCTGAAAGAAGAAAGTAAATAAACATTTTCGAACATCGACGACAGCGACACGGACGTAAACTTTTTGACTTTTATGTGGATTTATTTTTGTGGCGCTTCAAGGCAAAGAACCATCAGCAGCAAAACAGCAATTTCATGAGTTTTTCGTTTCGAAAACAAATTTTGATATTATTGAGGATTCGTTAAGCAGTGATTTTGAAAATTTGAAAACAAACTTTTTCGCTTATTCAAAACAAAATTCAATCAAAGTTTCCTTTCAATGAATATTTGACATCTAGATCAAGAGCAAAAAAAGACTCAGATACGAATTGACAAGCAATTAGGAAAAAGTGATTCAAGTGATCATGAGAACCTTGAGCAAGTTTGAAATTTTAGAGAACACCATTTTCATTTGATTGTCATTTTGACATTTCACATTTCGATTTTTGATCTTTTATGGTCGCAATACAAAACCTGAACTCCAACTAATTTATTAATACCGACAAGTGCGAGTGTCGGTTATTACATCTAAACACTTCTGTAGGGCGGTAAAACTATTTTCAATTTCACTACAACCCTGCCTAAGCTACAACATCCAGTTAGCATTTTCAATTAACACTTGTTACTGCAAAATGGCAAAAATGGGGTGTTGAGTGTTCTCACTTCCATTCATGTGCCATGTAGCAAAGGCCAGCGAAGCAATCAACCTCGGTTATTATCTTAATTCTGAACTAGCAGCCAATTTCCTAGATTCCGGCGACCGTCATTGTCATCGGAGGTTGTGGACTGGTTAACCAGCCATTATGAATGTAATCATTCATCCGTCACGAAATTGAGTGAAATTTAATTCAACAATCCATCAGTTGGCTATTACAGCTGTGTGAACAATGAAATCGCGGTATAGTCGCACTGAATATACAAGTTCGAATACCCAACTTGTAAAGAATGACTAATCCAAGATCGAACAACAGTTGTCTCGCTGTCGATGTCGTCGCGTTGGTCTCCGTCTGCTTACTTGATTGGAGTTGGCTTTGTCACCGGTAATACGAGTCAGTGTGCAATGCTTCATTAAGCACCATCGAACTATAAATGAGCTAATTGCTGCCATAAATAGAATCCCAGACCCACTACTCTACCGACATCTGCATGTAGGCAATTACGAGATGGGCGAATAATTGGCTTCTAATTATTCGCTGGGTGCAGAATTTCGGTAGGAAACATACTATAACGATTATCCACACAGACCAGACACACTTGACTGCAGTGACAATGCCATTTGACGAAGGACACAGACTGCGGTATTCGATAACAACACAATTCTGTGTGAATGCAGCTACAGTGATGCGTTGGTAAAATTCAATTAAAACCTAAATGTGCGGTATAAGCAAATGGCTTGTTATTATTATTATTCCGTTGCGTTGGCGGTAATGTGAAGGTCGTATACGACATTGTGTCGATTGTTGAGTGAATTTTGCATTTTGTTTCGTAACGTTTTTAATTGTTTTTTGTATGAACTCAAAATGTAGATAGATTTTCATACAGTTTCACAATTCACACACATGTTTTTAATCATCTCCTTCTTTTTATTGTAACTGTCGGTAATGTAGTGAAGTGACAATGCATCAGTAAAAGGAATCCCGCGTGTCTCATGATAGCTTGCTTCACGAGTTTCCATTTACAATGTCAATCATATAAAATACCTTGTGAAAAACTATACAACTATTCCATCAGCATCTCTCAATTTCACATGATAATTATTCAATTTTATATTCAACCGTCCCGTCGTCGACCCCATAGACAAAAGACAAGCATCTGCAGTCACATAGACTCGCATCACACTTCACTGAATTTAATTAAATACTAACCATGAAAAAAAAGAAAAAGCTATTACCCACCTCTCTCTTAATTAAAATATTTCATCGATATCCACTTAAGGTACAATTCACATTCCGCACATCATGATAAACAACATAACAATATAATCGGGTCATAAGTAAAAACAAATACCTCCAGAGCAACGATGATACGCACGCAGTAGGTTGAAGCTGCAAACACAATTCTGTCGATTACAAAGACGACGATGAACGAAATAATTTATCGTCTCCTTTAGAATAGGTAGCAGGCAAGGTATGCTAACTGTTTTGTTCTGTTTGCCCTTAAATTCCCTTATATATGTTTCGCTATTCAACAAACTACCACCCGCGCGCCATACAGCTCACATCATGTCAAGGTTAACTGGTTAATTCTACCAGATTTATTCCGGCAATTAAGGCTGAACATATTAACCCGGTTGCTTGCTTGCAAAAGTAGACATTGTCTGATTACAACATAGCTTATAACCAGATTCTGTTAATTGCCTACTCGTAACATTACTGAACATGAATTTGACTTCTGCTCGTATTTTTGCGCAAAAAAAGGAAAGGAGAGAGATTTGACGAGGATTCGCAATTAAGGACAAGAAGACAAGTCGGCATACATATAAATGTTAGGTGCTCGGGAATTTTTGGTGAATAATTGATTAAATTCATTAAAGTTTGCAGGAACTTTTCAAACTTTGGAAAGTAATGATATCAAATCAAACCTTTTAGTTATTATAGTCTGATGAAAATCGAATGAATTAAAGACTGCCATTTCTAAAATATTCACGAGCGCTGCCTTTCCATTTGATTGAATTTCTTTGTTCTTTAAATAATAGCTAGAAAAGCAGTTCAGTATAGGATTTTGCATGGCGATAGTTTTGTTCCCTTGAATTTGGTGAAATCAATGCGATTATTAGTAAGTTCAGCTTTGGAACGAATTCAAAATCCCTAGTTGAAAGAATCCTTGGTGATTCATGAACTTAGTCTCTTAACTTATTGTTAAGTAGGTAACAATTGAACGTCATCGTAATGCACGTTCGAATTTTGTTTTTGTAAAAATAACATCAATATCACGTCCCATGAATCACATGTGATACATTGATTTTCAATCAGTTTAGATTTTAGAATAATTAATAGTTAATAATTTTTTTTATTTCCTTAAAAAATTTCAATGGCCATCAATGCATTATTTACGATTTATGTGAATAAAATGAGATTCATGTGAATCAAATATAATTCATGTGAATCAAATATGATTTATGTCAATCAAATCTTGTGAATCAAATGTGGAATTTGATTCATATGGAAAAGTAAAAATGTGAAATAAGATAAAAGATACCTAGGTATAATTGCGAACACACGCTATAGACAGAAGCTGGATAAAGAGTTTTTTTTTGCCAAATAAATGAAATATTTGGAATACGTCCTTGAATACTTACTGAACCGGCTCCTCATCCATGAAGGATCTCAGCCTGAGATACTACAGCCTTCCATCGGGAACAGTCTCTCGCATGCACTCTCCAGTCGCCAAAACCAAGCGCTTTGGCTTCCGCAGTCACTTGGTCCCCTTGTACCGAATATTCGGTCTTCCTTGTCGTTTCGAACGTGAGGGCTGCGATGAGAATACTTTCTTGTCTGGAGCGTTGTCGTCCATTCGCTCGATGTGGCCGAGGGAATGTAGTCGTCTTTTCTTGGCTTTCTGGACTACATCCACATCTTGGTACAGCTCGTACAGTTCACGGTTGAACCTTCTTCTCCATTCTCCATTCTCCATTCTTCTCGTCGCATACGGGTTCGAAAATCATTTCGAAAGTGCCCAGTATCAATTCCCTTTTTTTACTTATCTCCCAGCACTTGGCGGCGAAGAGTAGGACTGGTAAGTCAAAGTATGTATAACAGGCACTTTGTCTTTGAAGTGAGGAGTTTTGACCCAGTTGTTTTGCCAAATCGAAGCAGCAGCGGTTCGCTACGGTAATTTTTCGTCGGATCTCTACTAAAGTGTCGTTTGTGGGATTTATGTTTATTCCAGTTGCAGAATCTGCAAACGTGCATTTCCCGTCCCCCCTTTCAATAACGCACATGTATCATAATACCACGAGTTCGTTTACGGGGCTACATTTGTATTTATTTTGAGATATTGATTTCACACTGTGTTGACATCTGTGATTTTTGGGAGAACGGCGGAGAGTCTCTCACTCAGGCGCTCACTGTAGTCTCTGGCATTCTCAAGGTGCTGAGGCAACCGATATTGAACTTCTTTCTTTGGGCCGCACGTGTTTTTTTTTTTTTGTCATTTGATAAGTATCGAGTTCTTAACTTAGCCACTACCAGTAAGTGGTCAGAGTCTGCATTTTCTCCTCGGAAAATGCGCACGTTCACGATGTTGGGATGCGTGTCTTGCTCCGATTAGCCCATGGTTGATTTGTTTGGTATTTCGCCCATCGGAGATCGCCAGGTTGCGATCATGGATACCTAGTGCTATTTATCACCGTATTACGAGCTGCAGCAAAGTCAATTAGTCGGAATCCGTTATCTGTTGTAACTTCTTACGTCGTGGAGGCTGTGCTTTCCAACTAATCCGCAAAAGATGTTTTCCTTCCCGATTTTTGCATTGAAATCTCCGAGTACGATTTTGACGTTGTACTCTCTGCACAGGTTCAGTAGGCTCTATCCAAGAGGTCGTAAAAATCCCCCTTGCAAGACTCCTCAGCATCATCGGTAGGGGCGTGTGCTCATATAAGACATTGACATGGATTACAACCAAGCGATCAATAATTGGCTTGAAAACCATGAACTCGATCTAAGCCGTTTCCCACGACGAATCCACATCAAATATGTGCATTCTTGATGACGCTGTAACAATGTCGCAATTTTTCTCTTCATTGCATTGTCCCTAATCCAATCCATCATCCTGGATTGCAGTAATGTTTGCCTTATACTGCTTGAGGATAGATTCAAGTTTTTGTGTTGCACCTAGAGTGTAGAGTGTTCTTACATTCCAGGTACAAACTCTCAATGCGTAGTCCGTTGTCGTTCGGGCCTGGCTATGCCGTTAGAGAGGGGCCATTATCCGAGGCTCTGCCTATCTCCGTCATAACTTCATGTTTTTTTTTTTTACTCCTAATTTGTAAGTGCTTCTGTTTTTCCGTTTTCCACTCGTGCTTACATGTTTCGCAAGTTATATCTAATGATATAACCAGTACCCGGTGGTTACCACTTGGAGATAAAGTAAGCAGCATATGCCCCCAGATCCTGCAACACACACGTCTTTGAATATATGAAAGAAATAAACTAAAATGTGACAAAAAGTAGGTGGCTTTTTTTAAGGGCTGACGGAAAAGCGAGAGTATCACAATGTGACGTCATCAAAATTTTTCAAAACCTTTTTCATTGCTAACCGAATGCATAACCAAAACTTGGAAGCTACATGCAAAAAAAACCAAACACTAAAAATAACAAAAATCAATTTGAAAAGAGCATGAGTACATGACATATCAATGTTACATCTTCGGCAAAAAAAATAATACCAGTTCCAAACATATTGCACAAAAATATATAAATCATACGAACTGAGTATTTGAAGGTCAAAAAAGGACGACACCTTAAAAAACAAAAAAACATGCCACAAAATACTCAAGTTCATGCAATTTTCATACATTCGTTTAATGTTTCGGACTCAATAACTTTAAAAATTCCTTTTTTTTCATTTAGCTCGCTTTATGGCTTTTCTATTGTGTCGATGGCCATGTGGTAAACAGAATTCCATTGCAAACACCAAGAAAATGCAATAAATCAACATCATGAAACATTTTTATTTTCCAGCATAGTCAGCCTTACTCAACACCAGCTCTCAGCTGGGTGTGGGAGTTAAGGCCTCTTGCTTTATGCAAGTCATATTCACTTTCCTTTTGTGCTATTGAACACGAGGAGAAAAGAAAATGGAAAATGACAAAAACACACTCAGATGTAACTCATATAAACAGTCTTGACCAGTTCTCATGGTCAGCATCAGCGGGGCATTGTCAAGGTTGTATTTACGAGGCGCCTTTGTCATTGAGAGTGAAAAATATAAATGGTTTCTTTATGAAGGCTATTGCCAACTATTTGTGCATGTTGAGCTATTGGATGAAGCCGTAGAAAGTTGAGAGATATATTCTTTTTTTTGTTGTTGCAAAACAAATAGAACAAACCAGATGTTGTTTTTGGAGTAAGACTCCTTGTGAAGAAACTTCTCAACTTCAATTGGCATGAAAAAGCGACCTATTTACGTAATGGGTAAAGGATAAAGGATCCTAGGCTTAAACACCGTAGTTTTGCATTGGACATGGTTGTCGAATTATCAAAGCTCGAGTCTGCAAGTGGTTTAGCCTTTGTGCCCTAGGTAAGGTCTTCCTGTTTGACTCGATCTAAAGACGAAAACTTCCTTGAATGCAGCTTTATTGTGGCCTTACCAACGTAGTCGCCAATCAATGACAACATATTCATTGTCAAAAAACAAAAGTTTTCATGAATTTAAATAATCTCTATGAGCAGGCCTCGGCTCTCAAAAACAAAACTACTTTCTCTTGGATTATCATTAACGCGAGGCTCTTAAACGACATTCAACACTCAGCAAAACAAATTTGCGGATACGTCCCTGCCTTCGGTCGAACTTTTTGCAATTTCCAATGGTGACAATGGAAAATGTTGAAAATGGCCTACAAATAAACAAAGAATGCCCATAAGGGAAACGGAAAATCAAGAACATCCATACGTTTCGTCTGTTTTGTTTTTTTCCACATTCAAGGGCAGTTGCAATAGTTGAAGCTTTCAGCATGCGTCCGTATACACGCCTGACATTCATTTCATACAGCCCTATATTAACATTGCGACACTGCATTACCATGACGTAGAATGATATACTGGGGATTTCCTTGTTCGCCAATGATACTTCGCAACTACCCCGAGTGCATTACCGGATTACACCCGACGACGCTATCGAATATAGTAGGGAAGCGTACTCATGTGAAAAAATAACCAACACAACAACGACGAGTCGATAATAGTATTTTCTGTGAGCTCTATGCCCATCGAATAAACTGGTCAAGCATAAGAAGTGGGTTAAGTACGCTTGACGATGCTCTTGTCAACTTACAAAATGCATATACAACACACAACAAGGCTTTCCCTTGCCTTGATGTTGACAATGAATGTTGTCGGTCACTGAATGACCATGTTGGTTATGTGTCAAGTTTTGTTTACTCTTCATCGAGAAGTGATGTGTTTGTATCTGTGTGAGCTATGTGGAAATGGAAACTTTCTGCCTTTGCCATTAAGGGGGATTTGTTGAAATAGTCATGACGACAATGATGCTCAGGGTATGATACCGTTTTTCATTATGGTACTATAGAATTCTGTACATCACATGGGATAGTACATGTGGATGTGGCAATTTTTGGAATCGATTTAGATTGCAGTCATTAATACACTTAAGTGAACGCTTTTTTGGGTTTTGTGGAATGTTGACACGTCTCGAAACTAATTCATGTAGATTTTCACTTTTTCGGATTCATATCAAAAATGCATAAATAAACAATTTTCTACTCTTATTTATTAATACTTAAAATTTGAATAACAAATTTTTAACGACCTCATATTAAAGTTGCCAGACGGCTTACATTTGCTGGCAACACCGCTGCTAAAAATTGCAATGACCAATTTTAAGCAGTTGTCATTCGACTTTAAAATCGAAAAGTTCAATGAAAATCAATTTTTTAATATTTTTGTTGCTCACTTGGCAATATTTCATTTCGCCTTGTTCAATGGCGCCACAATGGAGACCTGTTCAATCAACAGGCTGCATTAAAGATCACACGGGAAAATGTCGTCGATCTCAGAAGTATACAATGTCAGTATTAGGAGAAGCCAGCAATACATCCACAGATGATGAGCCTAGAATAGAATGTAGTCACAAAAGTTGTCTTGTGTTAAATAAATAAAAGTTAATCTTAGTTTAAAAAAAAAAATCAACAATTAATGTTTAAACTAATTTTATCACCTGAAAAAAATGTTGTTGATAAAGAAAAGTGTTGAGTTGTGAAAATGACTTAAGTTTTCAAGTTTTGCAGAAAACAAGAACAGAATGAAGTGAAATTAATTTGGATAAAGAAGCTGAACAAATAGTATATAAAAACCTGTGATGTGCTTTTTGTTTCCCAGCCGAGGTATCGCTCGTCGGTCTATTAAATAAAACACGAAACTTCAATGGTAGGTGTTTGTGAACCTAAAAACAAATTCTTAATTGGAAACACTTAATAACTGCAATCAGTGGCTTATTATCCTTAAGGCAAAGTAGGCGTGTGCTAAGGAGCGCGAGGGTACAAAGGACGCAGTGATTTGATGAAGTGGCACATAATGCTAGTTCATACTTGATTGTTAAAGAAGAAAGCTTATGACCTCGCACCGCACTTACCACTTATGTTGAAAAAAAAATCAGTTCTGAGCAATTCCACTTACAGATTTAACTCGGTTTGCAAACTCAGTTCGCTAATTCGACTTGACAACTTGGTTCGCCAACTCTTAAGACCACCCGGTACAGCAGTTTCGGTCAAACTATAGTACTAGTTATTTCTAATTTAGGGGCGCCGCATGCCTACGGCGCTTTCAACGTTAAATCCGCCACTGACTACATATTACGGTATGGAAAATAATTCAGTTTTTGCTATATTTCTCTCAAATTTGATAAACCGGGTATCCGCTGGTGTTACTTCCTGTGCTCGAACCTGGAATCTAGTTCTCGTTTCCACTTGTCGGATATCCGGTTACTTGCCGCCTTTATCGGTGGTAGGGCTTCTGCTGTTGGGCTTCAGTTCCTGTTTCCTTTTGTCCAGATGTCTGGTTATTTGACTCGACCGGTATATTTCCAGGGTAATCAGCAGGTACGTTTAAGGCCCCTGGTGGCATTCGGCACGGCAGGCAATAGATCTGGTCTATCACCAGGTTTATTTGAGGTGGAGCTATACGGCAGGCAAAAGCTCTGGTGGATCAGCAGGTTTATTAACGGCCCCTGGTAGTTCGCGGCACGGCAGGCAATATCTCTGGTCGATCAGCAGGTGGCACTCAGGACAAATTTCCTTCAATACTAAAACCATTACCACTGGTGGGGGAAGCTTTAATAAAGAAATGACAGTTGGTGCACGGTCGAAACATATGACAATTTCCTTGCCACTGGTAGGGGAAGCTTTAATAAAGAAATGGCGGTCGGCGGCGGAAATGACCAAAAACATTCGATTCGAAACCCAAATTTGAAATGATAACAAAAGGGTCGACGAAAGGTAGTGGTAGCGGTGATTTTACTTCGACAGTACTGACCCTCATATGGATTTAACTACATAAACTATGTGTGAATTATAGGAATGCAAAAGTTAAACTTTCCTGTCATTCGATTTAACTCGCTTATGTCGTGTATTCAATGAAACAAACACTGCACGGGTAAATGAGTCATATGAGGTATTTTTGCTTGGCATTGTTTGGTAATGATTCAAAGCCAAGTCGATATGTATGCTCGACTTAGTTTTGTCTGAATATATGCATTTTAATGCCAGCGTGAATTGTATGGTGGCGAAATGCACAAATTGCCTCGTTTAATTGGTATTTATTAGAAATTCGATATTGTGGTATAAGAGCATGTAACACTTCGTTACAAACCGCTTATCATCACATCACCGAAATGTTGCTGAATAAGCTGAGCACCTTGTTGAGGTTTGAGTATGTTGAACAATACTGAATGAAAACAATTGAAGCAACATTTCGTTAGACTACACAACTTCATTAGTCTAACCAGCAGAACTCGTTCGATCTACTTTTCTCTACTTCTTAAGGCACATGGCTACTCAAAATCTTACACCAACCAAAAAAAAAAGCTATGAACTATAAAACAAAATATAAAAATTGAGGAAAGAAAGCATCCTCCTGCCTCGAAGCGAACATATTACTTTGCATAATGTTTGACCTTGAAAGATTCCCCACAGGAATAATTGAAACCAGTACGCCTTGTTTATTCAATGGATTGTGCCCAACAGCCCTGGTCACACTGACAGTTCTCGTTTTTGTTCTGGCGCATAAAATACGCTACTTCTTATAATTCTTAACTATAAATGGCCACAAGACTTTTATTGACCTGCATCATATTTTACTTCACAAAATACTCCCTCCTTGTTTGCCTTAAAGTGGAGAACGAACAGGCACTCAATTTTGTCGGTCTGTGTTTGTGTTAATGGCATCGGCAGAGCCTTCATCAATACTTTTTGTACACTTTTAGGTTCCCCCATTCGGCTCGTGTTGTCCATATCAATTTTTTTGTTTTTATCTTTTTTGCGAAACAAAAACAAAAAACAAAAAATTGAGAACAAAAGTCGTGTGTGCAGAATGGAGAATAACGGTTATTACCCGAACAAGTGTTGTGTATGTAGCAATAACGTACAGTGGGACAAAGTTATCACTGAAAGTATGGAGTTGTCTCATTAAATGATTTTTTTTCTATTTTTCTATTTTGCGTTAAAGTACCAGTTGACAGTTATTGTCATGAAATGATAAGGTAGTTCGGTGTGGTTCAAAAATAACTCGACTTTTGTCACCCTTGAAACTATTCTAACCCTACTTTGCCATATTATTGTCACTGTCCAGTCCCCAAAACCAAAGTTTAAATAACGACAAGACGAACAACAAAGACCTGGTAGCTTGCGGATAAAATGGTCCGTGGTCCGTGGTGGTGAACCAATTCACAACAACAGTACCGACATCTCCTGCAGCAATGACTTAGTTTTTAGGTTTTCCGCATTAAACAACAATTTGTGTTAAACAAAAATGTTCTTTAATGCGGCAAATCGTGGTTTAGTTTTAAAGTACACACATTAACAGAATTTTGCTGAAAAACCCGCTGGCATCGTTATTTAACACGAAGTTTTTAGAGAGCTGCACCAAAATCGATCTTGAATATTTTTCGAGTGTCAATTGAAGTCTATTGAAAGCTTAATTTAGACTGAGACAAGAAAAGTATTAAAAGCTAAGAATCTAACAGAGGAACAAAATTCTCGGCGAAATGTCAATGTCAAAACTATTTTTCATCCTTCAGACATTCTAATGAAAAAAAAAAACCCGGACCATGAAAAAGAAGAATGGAATTGAATTGCTTAACTGTCAAGTTCACTAGTGCATCAAAATACCGCTTGAAGACGAAGAAAAAAAGGGGTGACTTGTGTGTGCCCCTTCAAACTTCATTGTTTTATAATTGACTTTGCGTAAGACAATAGTAATTGAGAAGCGATGAATGACGACCGACCAACGAACGACGGCAGCGATCGATAGAAGATTTTTTTCTTATTTTCTTTTGTGGAACGGTCACTGTTGCTGTTACTGGAAAAGTTTTTCAGCCTTGGCTCATCAAAGTGTGATGCAATTTATGATTTCGACGCAGTGTCTTGGATAAAACGGAATGAGAAGCAGGCAAAACGAGATTGCTTAAGATTGTTACTGTCAGTGGCAGATTTGGTTTTTAAATAGATTTTGCAGTACACTGAGAGAAAACTTTTTGCGTTGGAGTAGAAATATTTCAGCCAGATTCAGTAGTTATATGATTTGAACTGTGGTACACGGTTACTTAACGAAGGGTCGGTTTGGATCAAACGTCTTCATCTAAGCTCATAGCTAGCTGTCCCAAAGTTTTGTACGGCTGGATTCGTATCACCCAAGTTGCAATCTTTCTCTACTAAGCTTGACAGGCAAAGGCCCTAACTGGGCAGTAAAGATGAACATCTCAGTGTACGTTGCTATCGACGCAAAAATAACTCGAGCAAGCTCAAAGCAGGAAACTAAAGTGTTCTGATGCTTGAAAAGTGAATAATTTGGATACTTAATTGCAGCATTTAATGGTTTTTATTTTAAATTGTGTAGGGCTTGAATAGGTTAAAACGCAACCGAACAAAGCGCCTATGTATAAATCTTTGAGTGACAGTTACTACGACCTCCTTTTCCCGTTCCTCATTATTCTATCAGATCTTTTTTTTACCGAACTTTTCGTCACAACTGGGACTTCTTGAAACAACTTCGTATTCGACGTAACCATCCAATCTCACACTTTAAGACTTCGTGTATCCTGGTGTAGACACCCCAAAGCGGCTAAGAATGCCTAGAACTTTAAGTGGGTACTTGTAGAATTACAGTTTCATAGACGAAGTCGACAGACTCAAGACTCTTACCGCATTGCTAACGAATGTTACAATGCTGATTCAAAGCTTTTGATTTCCTTTCTACTTGGTAGCTGAAAAACGACATACAGTGCTATTGTCAAGTCAAAGCTGCTTAACAATTCATTAAAGTGCATTTCCTTTTCCGTCGTCACTGTGGTACATGTCAGTATTCCGTGTCGAAGTTAACAAGCTCGTGTTTCCATTTTTGACAGACACACCCATTGAGTAACTCTCCATATTTCCCTGATGTCAACTGATCCTATCACATACCATTACAATATTGTTGTTCATGTTATTGAATTTGCCAATTACTATTTTTCCATGCAAATAACAATTCTCAACAATTTTAATTTCCGAATGCACGCTTTCATTGTTTACAAAAAGAAGATACAGCAAAAAATTAACCAGCGACAAGTGGGTACTCGTCAGTTTATAAACAACAACAACAACAACAACTACAGCACCACTTGTCATTACAAGTAGCGACAAGCTGTCTTGAGCATCCATTGTTTTCTTTTGTTATTTCGTTTCTTATTGTCATTTTCGGAATTATTCTCATTGAGCTTCTGTCTGTCAGTGTGCCATAAATAAAAAGCGTTTCATCTTTCAACAAGCCTGCATAGTCATTTTATTAATCGATTTATATACTTTTGGATGAAAACGACAAAACAAAATAAAAGACAAAAAAAAAAATTAAAGAAACCAGATGTGATGGAAATTATGTCGGTCACATATCTCAAATTACTTCCATAATTGATGAGACGTTCTTTGTCGTTTCTGTCAACAACAATTCATGGTCGAATATAGTATTTAGCATGGCAATGCCGACACTTAATCCGAGTAGCGAGATTTCCCATATGATGGCGCTGCAAACGGTAGCCGACCAGACATAATATATACGTTTTAATTACAGTTTTGTTATTAGGAAAGTCGGAGGGACAGACATGACATTCGATGATGCTCTAACAACAATATCGAAAAATTGAAACCAAACGACTCACGTCAACAACTATACTGTATCAACACGTTACGTTCGTTTTCACATTATAATGGATGACATGACAGTTCAAATATTGGCCTCTGATTGACACAAAAGAACCCCTGACGGCGTTATTGATACTTTTGCTTCAATAAAAAAAAAAAGCAGAAGCTTTCGGCCATATGTCGTGATGGGCAATTAAAATTGTGTAAGAATCTCCAATGCGTCATATCCGTCATTTTAATTACTGTAAATATTGTTGAACGGTAATTTTTCCCGACTCACAGGGTATGTTTGATTTGATATAAGTAACTCGTATGAACACACAAAATATTTGCAGATCAATTAGAACTGAGTAACAGTGACACGATTTCTTGTTAAATATTTGGCACAACGTGTAAATGTTTGTTTTAATTTTATGTCACAGCACGACTTTTTCGCACGTTCTTGATTTAAAAGCTTCCGAAGTATTCCAAATTGATTTAGAGACAGTTAAGAGTCAGTCTAATTAGATGTTATACAATTTTGGGGAACAACACTTTTAAGTGAAAAAATCGTTCAATGTATATGACGGAAGTAGTGAACTACCTTACCATTCAAATGTAACGTGTAGGTGACAGATGCGTGAAACAAGTGCGTAGTGGAAATGGTAATGCAGTGTTTACGGTTTTATACCACCCCATCACAGCAACATGAAAAAAGCAGGAAAGGCGTCAATTTCCATAATGCAATAAATAAAAAATTGCATTCAAAGGATAAGGAACGTCATCCATCGATCAAGTAGTAAAAACAAGGAAGAGACAGTAACTCATGTCTACGACAGCAATTAATAATACAATTGAGATTCACTTGACACTTTGTAAAGGGTTAAGAAGTTTAAACGCTATAAAACCAGTTTTATAGGCAAATTTGTGATGTGCATGTGCATGTGCATCCACAGATAGAATGACGACGACACTTAAAATTCATAAAAGCAGCTTGAAACTCATCAAGTGGCCATGCACTGAGGAAGTATCTCCGAATGACGAACAACATGCCCTGTATCTCTTAAAGGGTCAATTGCAACGATCGCACTTAATGTGATTTAATCGAAATTTATTATTGTGCGATTATTGGCGCTACACTGCTGAATCGTTTTTTTTTTTACCAATTGAATGAATTTGTGATTGAAATTAGATATGGGAGATTTTTGCTAGTTGACTTGAGAATTTTATTTGATTTATTTGTTATCTGATGTATTTATGGTTAGTCATTGGGGACTTGTAATAGATACTGATCATGCATTGATTAGCATCTATTAGATGGTATTGAAAATTAATATATTCAATTAGAGATGATTATGCAGAAATATAAATCAGTAACTCTTTGTTGAGTGGGCTTGGTAACCAGGTGATCTATACAGTCACGAGTTTAAGATCAAAAAAGGTGACAATGGCTGGTAATATTTGATTGATTTGTATTTGTTTTATGCCAAACAGATTTGCACACAAAACATAAATTAGACGCAAATCACTCAAGTTTAATTGCTTAATGAAGTCTCTTAAATCCTGATTATTCGACACAGAGAACCAAAAATCAAAATTGACAAAGCAAATTATTTAATACTTTTTCACTATAAATTAATTTATTAAAAGATTCCTGTTACCTCTACCATGAATTATTCAAAACAAGTTGATCAATTCATGTCTTTTCCAAGCCTATTTATTTCAAAATGTTCGATGTTTTGTCTAAATTAAGACATAGAACCAAAAACCTTGCGCATAAATTTTCCAAAAGTCAAGCATTACAAATGTTCTCGATAATATCCCAAGTCAAAAGGTTACCCATTTATCATTAATTAAAAATCACATTCCGTCGCAATTTCAAATGATCCTTTTACCACAGCAAAAACCCTTGTTTCTTCATCCCTTTATTATGCAAAACCACACACAAAAACTTGTTCCTATTTATGCAAATTAGTTTAACAACAAGTTGAACTGTTGAACGCCTCTCCATACACACATGAATTTCCTCCATTTTAACCAAACTAAGAGTTAAAACAAAAATTACCCATTAATTAAAACTTATAATTAAAATTAATTACAGCTAAACTGAAAAAAAAAACACAACCCAAAATGCTGTGTTCCTCCCACAACACAAATTGAAATTTTTTGTTTTTGTGAAAAAAAAAAACATAATTTTGTTTTTTGTTTTTGCTTATGTGCGAACGCAAAATACAACTTTGTCTGCATAAAAAGCTCATAGGTACTCATTTTCTTCAAGGAGTATTACCCATACATTAACGAAATTCTCAAAGGAATCTACTCGTACGGAAATTCCTTTGCGAATTGAGTTGCAAAATGAAAAAAAAAGAGGAAGTAGAGGATTTGCTATAATTATTATAATTTTCATATATCACACTACCTTATCGCTATTTATTTGATTGTTAAGGTAGTTCACATAGGTTCTTTTAGGCGTTTTTCCTTATTTTACATTTGAACAGAGCCTGAGCTGCTAAACTCAAAATTGTGTTTCTTTTTAAGTTCATTGTGTTCAGAGCACTGATTCTGAGTGTTCAGAGTTTGACCGACGCGCTCGGAAAAAGGAGACCGAGCATTGTGAGCAAAATGGCTAAACAAACAAATGCCAAGCATGTGAGATGGGGGAAAATGAAAAGAAGTGTTTAAAATAATTAAGATGTTGAATAAGAAGCAAGAATATTAATTTTGTGATAAAAATAGTCTGTTATATTATTTATTAAGGCCGTGTGTGAATTGCGTTAAAATGTGTATTATAACTTGACGTTTGTTTAAAGTTCATTTAATTACCACGGTAGTGTCAACCGTGGTGAATAAAATGGGCTAAAATGTATCCAGCTGTGTGTGTAGCAGGTTAAATGGGCTAAAATTCTGACGTTCCTTTTTTACTTGCGAAATGGAATATACATATTGCAAGTATGTATTGAATTCGTAGAAAAAAAGTTGAGATTTTGATCAAATACGACATTACGATGGTTAGAAATGTAAAAAAAAGTGGGTTCGGCGATTTCATCTGTCTGTCTGTCTGTAAACGTACCTACAGCCTTAACCACTGGTCCGATTGACTTCAAACTTGAAAATTAGTGGTTGGAACGAATTCGCGTGGGTCTGATTATTTGTTTTAAGATCAAAATTTTTTTCAGCCACCATACAATTTTTTTGGCCAAAAACCAAAAGTTTCAAATTTTTCAAAAACGGCTCCTACGATTTTTTGTAAGCATCCTTGTATATTTTTTTTACATAACACTGATATATTTTGTGTGAAAATATATAATATAATAATTTTCTCGAAAAATGAAAGAAAATATTTTTAATTTTTTTTTTTTTTCAAATTTCTGTGTCTCGAAAACGGACCAATATTAAAAATCGAAATTCCATTATAAAATGTATATTTACATGTTCTTGAATATCTAGTGCATACCCAAGTTAATTTTAAGACGTTTTTTAAAAACTTTGGATTTAAAAAATTAATTAAAAAAAAGCTGCAAGGATTTTTTACAAAAAATTTAAAAAATAAACAATTTTTTAAGAAATCTGATGGCATCAATTTTATTCAGAAAAAAATGTTCTTTTGATGTACATATTTCAATTTAAATTTTTATTTATGAATTTTAATAACATGTTCTTTTTTTTTTGTGAGTTACCTATAATTTTGAATACAGGAGCAAGTTCGTACGACCCAGTTGTGCACATAGCATCCTCATGAATGATAGAGAAGTTCGCTTCGGTTTTATTGTCTTGTTCTGTTCTTTTTTCATTTTATTAAGTTCCTTATTTAAAATATTAAAATAAAATAGTTTAAATGTTTTTTCTTTTGAGAATCATAACGGATATCAGCTGTGAAAAGTAGTTTTCCAGTGTTACTACATAGAATGAACCAACTTATCAAAATTAGAATATTTGTTTGAAGATTTTTTACTCTTCTTTCGCAATATCAAATTACCATTGCAACAAAAATGAGTTCCATTTGTTAATTTTAGTTGTCTTTTTTCACTAAGTGTAAGGTCGGTTCATAAGCGATAATTATTATACCTTTAAAATAAAAACATTTTTTTTTGTGGTGTTTAAATTTCTTATAAGGCTGAGGGAATATATTTTTATCTTCGCAGAAATGTTGGTTAAAAAAAAAAAAAACCATTTGATCCCATTTTTTAAACAAACAGTCAAATTTTAAACAAACGTCAAATTTTAGGGCGTGTGCGAATTGGATGCATTGCGTTAAAAATACTGGTTGAATTAAACCACTACGGGTCATATTTTTAGCTGCTCCGTTGCAAGTTAATTTTTACACTTTTTATTCAAATTTTATTTTTATTTTATTTTATTCAATTCACACACCACACACAAACTATTCTAATATTTTAAATCCTCCGTGTTACGGGGTGCGTAATTGAACTCCTCCAAAACGGCTCTACGATTTTGTAAAATCGTTGGAGGATATTTTCTATCAGGGTGGAGAATCGGTTTCCAGACAACATCTATTTTCATCAACCTATATGTCTTAGGGGTGGTTGCACCCTAAACTTTCCACCCATCTATGATCAAGCAGGGTATGTCGGGTTAGCGGGTATGCGTAGTGGGGTTAGCAAATACTGATGTATCGGATAGCGTTTAGAAGTATAGGTAATGGAAGTGTGGTAGCTGGAACAGAGTAGCTGGGTCTTACGGATAGAGTTGTAGAGGGTAGTGGTGTAGCGGGTAGTAGGTAGCGACTACCGGTGAAGCGGTAGCGAGTTTATGTATTGGGTAGCGGGTAACAGGATAACGGGTAGATGGTAGTGGAGAAGCGGGGAAAGGGTAGCGGGTGGTATGGTAGTGGGCTACAAATAAGTCAAGGTCTTTTTTATATCGATTGAGGCAGTAGGAAGTCTGTCGGGTCAGCTAGTACAAATATACAAATAAACAATTCCTGAGTATTACCTATGTGCTCAATTGTATTTCAAAATTAAATCAGAATGTTCAGAGCGTGTTCGGCATGCTAGAAGACTCAGAGTTAAGAGCTGTGAACTAAAAGAGAAAAACGCCTTTCAAAGAAGTTTTAACTGCCAACTGTCACTGCTTGTTTGTCAACTGTCCAGAACTATGTAAAATAATTCCTGTCTTGTCCTTGGTTGAATTTTAACACATCCATTGTGTTACCCTAATGCTTTCAGGAAAAATGTAACGGAACTAAAAGTAAAAGCAGATCCATGTACACATAATCATAATAGGTACTAATTTTTGCAAAAAATAAAAACACCGAGTCAATAAGCCAAACGAGCTAAACAAAAACACAAAATCCTTCAAAAACAACACCGTTCGTTGGATCCTTGATGAAATGAAAATGAAGGAAGAAAATTTTGTAATTTTTTGCTCACCTTTTGTGTTCATTCAATTCCTTTTCGGTCTATGGTGGCTTGCTTAATGAGAAACCGGATTTTTTGTTTGTGTTTTTCTGGTAAGCAAAGCAAAGCCAAAAAAACATTGATAATTACTTTTTCCTATAATAACTTGTTATGCTTTCTTTTTGTTAGTAGGTTTTCTTTTTTATTTTTTCGTTCTTATGTCAGAAATGGTAATGAAAATGTCCTTTGCTTTTGCATTTTGTTTCACTTCAGCTGTGTCCGTGAAATTTTGTTTATTAGAATAGAGCTGTAATACTTTTAAGGTTTTCTTTGAGATGAAAAATGTTTGGTTGGTGTTTCAAAAAGGAAAAAAAGAGTCGTCAATTTTCATCACATAATGTACATACGCTTGATGTTTGTTCTAAGTGTGAAAAGGAATTCATTGGCGGTACTTTAGAAATGATTCTGACAAAGCTTGAAAGGAAGAAAAATTTGTCTTTTCATTTCAAAGCGCCTAGTTCTTCCTAACTGGGTGCTCTAAATGAGTGCCTTCCTCTCCTCCGACTCATTCACAAGATCGGTGTCGTTGCCTTGGTGAAATCTTCGCCTCACTGTTCATTTACCCTAGTAGTCCTTAAGTGTTCTCTTTCGGCTTTGCGATTGTTGAAACATTTCTGACAAATAGTTTCTCGTTTTCTTTTCAGATGATGATTCACGCCTGGCAAAATTACAAACTCTACGCATGGGGCAAGAACGAACTTCGACCGCTCAGCCAACGAGCCCATTCTGGCAGCATATTCGGCAGTTACGATCTCGGTGCAACAATCGTCGATGGCCTTGACACACTGTACCTGATGGGTCTGGAAAAAGAATATCGCGAAGGACGCGACTGGATCGAACGTAAATTCTCACTGGACAACATCTCAGCGGATTTGTCTGTTTTCGAGACAAATATTCGTTTCGTTGGTGGCCTTTTGACACTGTACGCCTTTACCGGTGATCCAATGTACAAAGAAAAAGCTCAACACATAGCCGATAAGCTCTTACCTGCCTTCCAAACACCAACGGGAATTCCATATGCTTTGGTGAATGTCAAAACGGGCGCGAGCAAAAACTACGGTTGGGCTTCGGGTGGTAGCTCGATTTTGTCGGAATTTGGAACGTTGCATTTGGAGTTTTCGTATTTGAGTGATATCACTGGTAATCCATTGTACAGGGAGCGAGTGCAGACAATTCGACAAGTGTTGAAGGAGATCGAGAAGCCCAAAGGGCTGTATCCAAATTATTTGAATCCCAAGACAGGGAAGTGGGGACAACGTGAGTACCTACTATTGTTATTTCTTTTAATTGAATTCTCCTAAAAGCAGTTTTTCGTACTTAGTTCATATGTCACTTGGCGCATTGGGTGATAGTTTTTATGAGTATTTGCTCAAAGCTTGGTTGCAGTCGGGTCAAACAGACGAGGAGGCACGCCAAATGTTCGACGAAGCTATGACTGCAATTGTACAGCGGATGATTATGACAAGTCCTAGCGGATTGACTTATGTGACCGATATGAAGTTTGATCGTCCTGAGAACAAAATGGACCATTTGGCTTGTTTTGCCGGTAAGTTCATCTTTTTTCTTTGAAGGTAGTTAAACTTGATTGATTAATTGTTTCATTTACAGGTGGACTCTTTGCTCTCGGCGCGAATACAAGACAAAATGAACACACTGAAAAGTTCATGGAAGTTGGCAAAGGCTTAACGAACACTTGTCACGAGAGTTACGATCGCACTCCGACAAAACTTGGACCGGAAGCTTTTCGGTAAGGCAAATTCATAAATAATTTATGTTCGAAAAAGGTCTCATTGTTTTTTTTTTTCAGTTTTGGAGAAGCTGCCGAAGCTCGTGCATTAAAGTCACAAGAGAAATACTACATATTGAGACCGGAGACATTCGAAAGTTATTTCATACTTTGGCGACTGACACACGATCAAAAGTATCGTGATTGGGGCTGGGAAGCAGTGGAGGCCTTAGAAAAACATTGCCGGACACCACACGGTTATTCGGGATTGAAGAACGTGTATCAAGATGTACCGCAAAAGGATGATGTACAGCAGAGTTTCTTCCTTGCTGAGACATTAAAGGTAAGATCAGAGACTACATATCAGAAGTACAGAAATCTTTTTCAGACGCATCGTTTCCGTATCCATATTGTCGGTATAACTTAAGTCCTTCACTCCAGTTCTGAGCGTGCAAGGAGGGTTATGATATAACACGATTTGTCAATAAGCAATAGATCGTGTGTGCCAGATTTCGCCACTCTTCATGAATCAAAGCTTTGTGAGCTTCAATTTCAGTACGAAATCTGCAAATGCAACAATTTCGTCTCCAGTTTTACACCCCAAGTTGATTGATGTTCTCTTCAACTTGGGTGCGCTACCTGAGCCGCGGTCTTGCTCTCCTTCTTCGTCCCTCGGGAATAGTGTTAAAGGTGCCGGGCCAGAGCATTGGTATATATCCACTCTTAATGACCAAGCCATCTGAGTCTCTGGTCCTTGACTCTTCTGGCTAGGTCCATGTCGTTGTACAACCCGTAAAGTTCGCTGTTGTATGTTCTTCTCCATTCCCCATCAATGCACACGGGGCCAAAGATGATCCGAAGAACTTTCCTCTCGAAACAGCCTAAGGCACTTTCATCTGATTTTTTCAAGGTCCATGCTTCTGCACCATACAGCAGACTGGAATGATCAGGGTGTTGTACAATTTTACCTTAGTTGCTCGAGAGAGGGCTTTTCCACTCAATTGCTTACTTAGTCCATAGAAACAGGGATCAGCAAGAGTAATTCTTCGTCTGATCTCGGCGCTGATGTTATTGCCCATGTTAATAGCGTAGTCTAGGTAGACAAGCTCCTCTACTACCTCGAAGTTGTATGCGTCTTTTGTGACGTTCTGTCCGAGCCATCGGTGTTGGGTGTCCTTCCTCGAAGACAGCATATACTTGGTTTTTCCCTTATTTACTGCTAAACCCATTTTTGCCGTTTCTGTCTCAATTCTCACAAAGGCGCCATTGACATAACGTTGTGTTCTTCATATCAATATCATCGGCGTACGCGAGAAGTTGAACAGACTTTTGGAAGATAGTGCCTCTGGTGTTGACGGTGGAGATTAGCACTATCTTCTCAAGAATGATGTTAAGTGTCGCATTACGGTGCATCGTCTTGTCTGAACCCTTTTTTGACATGGAAAGATTCCGTAGGGGGTAAGCTCGTTGTCAACCTTGATGTCGCAGCGTGAGTTCTTCATCGTCATTTTGCACAAGCGAACGAGCTTGGCAGGGACGCCAAAACTAGGCATAGATTTATACAGTTCGTCAATGTAGGATGCTGTCATACGCGGTCTTAAAATCGATTAAAAAGTGGTGGGTATCGATTTGGAGTTCATAGCTTTTGTCCAGAATCTACCGCAAAGTTAAAATTTGGTCGATGGTTGACTTTCCTGGTCTGAAGCCACATTGATAAGGACCAATCAGATTGTTGACGAAAGGCTTCAGACATTCACATATTAAGGCAAAGAAGATCTTGTAGGCGATGTTAAGTAGGCTGATTCCTCTGTAGTTTGCGCAGCTTAGAGGATCTCCCTTTTTCAGGTTCGGGCTGAGGTTCCATTCACCGGGCATGCATTCTTCCGACCATACCTACCTAGATCGTTGCCTGCTGCTTTTAACAGCTCGGCAGCTTGACCATTTGCTCCAGCGGCTTTCACGAAATTATTGGCTATCATCGCTTCCGATGAAAAGCTCCTGGCGTTATACATTCTACTGTCTAGTATGTGAAACCTGGGATTTCGTTTTGGTGGCTGTGTGAAACCTTGCACATTAGAGTCGGTATGGTCTTTCATACTTGATGTTGGTGGCACTTGACTCTTGATCAGAGAATTATCTGGCGATCTCTTGCGATTTTAGCCGTCCGACGTTGAATGTGAATTTGCGTGCAGCATTTCCTTGTTTTGGCCGTTGTCGAGATATTCGTAGCACTACCTTGGCTACGACGAGGTAGTGATCCGAGTCGATGTTGGCTCCTCGGAAAGATCGAACATTTAAAATGCTAGACAAGTGCCTTCCGTCGATCGCAATGTGATCAATCTGGTTGACGGTTGATTGATAAGGAGATCTCCATGTTGCTTTAGGGATGTTGATGTTGCTACTACAACATTTCACCCCGCAGCAAAATCGATCAGCCTGAATCCGTTGTTGGAAGAGCTGTGCAGCCTGTGCTTTCCGATTGTTCCACCAAATATGTCCTCTTTTCCCACCTTTGCGTTTAAATCGTCGAGGACAATTTTAATGTCATAGCTAGGCCTAGGACATTGCTCATATGTTTTGTCGAGGAGCTCGTAAAACTCGTCTTTGGTGTCGTCCTTATTCTCTACTGTGGAGGCATGCGCGCATATTAGGCTAATGTTGCCAAATTTAGCCTTGATTCAGATCGTCGTGATACGTTCACGTTTACGTTTACACATTTGAAGCTCAAGACTTTTTGCCTGAGTCTGTTTCCCACGACGAATCCGCATCCAAAGAGCCGCTGTTGTTGCTCTCGGTAAGAATTAACATAGATAGTAAATGTCGCAATTTTTCATCCTCCTTCTGCCCAGTCCATCCCATTGCATTTCGTGGATAACGGTAATGTATGCTTTGTAGCAGTTGAGGGTCTCCGCTATCTGTTTGGCAGCATGCAGTCTTTTAAGGGACCTAATATTCCACGTGCATATCCGTTGTCCTAAAATCATTTGCTTGGGTCGTCATCAGTTTATCCGTCCGTTTTCGAGGCCTGTTATAACTTCGCAACTCACTTGAAAGTCAGTTAAGAGGAATTTTATTTTATTAATACTTTAACCACAGAGTAAGGGTTAATCCTTCGCTATTATGTGTTCATTAATTTGACTGCTAGTGATAAAGGGATATCTGGAAGTAGACACAAAATACAAAAAAAGCTTACAGACTGTTTGAACTTAAAATTTTGCGTGTCCCCAATACAAAGGCATTAAAAAAATGATTGAAAGCAAACTGCATCCCTCGATGAAAAACCTCGACCAGTTCCTTTAATTCCCATTTCATGGTTGCCATTAAAAATGTTCATTTTCTCAATTGAATTCCGCGAATAATTTTTCTGTTAAGCGACTCGTCTCTTATCCTCTTCCATGTTGAATTTATTAAAATCTCCAACTCGACTCATTTCTCATTTCAGTACCTGTACCTGCTGTTTTCCGATGACTCACTGTTACCCCTCGACGAATGGGTATTCAACACAGAGGCGCATCCTTTGCCCATCAAAGGTGCCAACATATACTACCGCATGGCGACAACATCTTCGTCGGTGCCTTCATCAAATACACCGTAAGGCGATTCTCCATTAGTTGTAATTTACAAATTAGGTCCATTAATACAATTATTTATGCATCTCTAAGAATTGGTAGCCTTTGGCTTTGACAAAGAACACGAATGAAAATAATTCATAATGACGACGAATGAAAAAGACGACAATGGCATTTCTTAAAACAAAAATTAGTTCTTTTTTGTCGTTAAATTTGTAACAAAGAGAAAATTAATAAAATAAAAATTAATGTTTTGCGGTTGTTCCGCAATATTGTGTTCTTAAAAAAATGATATTGAAAAATAAAACAAAAAACATAATAAACAATTAAACAAAATTTAACAACAGTGAAGTGATATGATGTGTGTGTGTAAATATTGCTACAAGAGACAGTCTCAGGGCACATTCTTGAGGCCCCTTAGTGTTGTTTATTTTTTTTTTTTTGTATTTTATAATTTTTATTATATAAATAAGCTTCCAATTTGAATATAATTTTTGTCTGCTTTGTATTTAAGCATTATCGAATATTGGATTGATGATTATGTATAAAGAAGAAGAAAAAAAAAAACATGGACTAGCGGAATATACATTTTTCGTGATAATAATATATTGTTACCAGCAGCTTTTAAGTAATTTAATTCTTAATTGTTAATCATTTTTTTTTCTAATATAATAAATTAATAAAAGCACTGTTAATGTTAAATTAAAAAAAAAAAAGTAAAAATAAAAACACAAACATAAAAATCTTGACTCTGGGGGTACTCATCACGTGTATTTAATGTGTGAATAAAACAATTGATGGGCTTGCAGTTCACTTGATAACTTAAAAATATCTAAACATAATAATCCCATATATTTATGTATGTGTATGAATTTATAAAAAAAAAAAAAAACTTTTGAAAATCTTTCTTTTTTTTAAATAAAATTATTGCATGAATGTAAACTAGGAAATAGAAATAAAAAAAATCAACTGTAAATATTTAATGAAATTTAATAAAATGTATTTAAATATTTAACAAAATTAATATTGTGTTTGTTTTTATTTTTAGGTTAAAATGTTAAAATTTGAATTATTTCTTAAATTAATTGTAATTGATGATTGCGAGACCATAATTGAAACAAGGATGCATATTGTAATTTTTAGGGTGTAACATAAAAAAAACAAACATTTTGATGAACAAAAATCCAAGGGATATAAATTTAATTAAAATATTTATATATACATTATTATAAAATAATTATTACAAAATTTACGAAATACAACAAAAACAAAATCAGAAAAAATGGAACAGATAGTTTTTAACGGATCACCATAAGAATTTTATAATTATAATAAAAAAAAAGATTTATTAAGTACAAGAGAGTTAGGAAAATTTTAATCAATACAAAAAAAAACTAAGGAAAATAATTTTAAAATATATATGACTTGTGTAAATTAAATAAAGAAAAAACCACATTAATAAAAACTGAAAAAAATAAGTAGGCTTTTATTTATTTAAACCGTGTGCGAATTGGGTTAAAAAGTGGTTAAAACTTGACGTTTGGTTAAATTTTGACACTTCGCATTGAAATTGAATAAAATGTTTTAAAAATTAGACTAGCTGCGGAGCAGGTTAAAATATGACAGTAGTGGTTAAAAATTCATCCATTTTTAACCACAATTCATCCAATAATTTTTTTTTTTAATTTCTTATTAATTTGATTTGGCAATACTACGTGGATGTTTCAGTTATGTCGTTTTCCATTGGTCTTTTTTTGACGTTTCTTCTTCTACCTCCAATGGAACGGGTTATGGTGTATGTGTCATTCTTCGGACGCTTCTGTTTTCAAAACAGAAGGGATCTGCTCTTCTCAGAAGCATTCCGTCTGTCAAAGTCAGTCCAATGGAACGGTTTCAGAAAACTTCTGGACTCTTCCGAATGCTTCTGGACGACCAATGGAAAACGACATTAAGCAATCAGAAAAAATTAAGGCCGTGTACGAATTGGGTTAAAAAGTGGTTAAAATTTGACGTTTGGTTAAAATTTGACACTTCGCATTGAATAAAATGTGTTAAAAATTAGACTAGCTGTGGAGCAGGTTAAAATATGACAGGGGTGGTTAAAAATGCATCCAAATCATCCAATTCGCACACGGCTGAATCACAAAGACGCTTCAGCTTCAGCTTAGCCTGACGTTTACGAGTTCAGCTAAAGGAATTCAATGCTTGCTATCACAATGTCGCTTCGACCTCACGTTTCGTACGTAACGTGACTCTAGTTCAAATATGCTGAACTTTTGCTTTGTCTGACAGCTCGACAGCTGTTTATTAGCTTTTTTTTTTTGGTAATCCGGTAATAATTGGTACAAAGAACTGTCCGATTCCGGATACCAAACGAACATGCAAACACATTTTTTTGCTTCTAATGGTTGAATGTCTATGTATTTGTAAAACATCATATGCAGAATTGCAGATGACATGACATTGTTTTTATTTTCTTTATTTGTAAACATGGCGGCGAGTACGTATGTGCAAATGTGTGCATGTATGCGTGATTCTGTTTTTGATTCCGAATTCAAATTCGGAATCGTTTTTCTGTTCTATCTAGAACAAGAACTGTCATCTTGTGCCAAGTGAACGAATTCAGAATCGTTCGGAACAGTTCCAGACGACCAAAAAAAAAAACGCTATAAGAGAAAAGTACACACACAGAATTCATTTGTTTTTGGAGCAAAGTTACCACTTGAACAAAAAAAGGAATCGAAGTTGATTTGCGAATTAAGCGAGAAGATTGAGAAAGAGCGAATTAGATTTAAAATATATAGTGCATATTATATTGGCCTTGGATTCATTGACGCACAGAGGGACAAACAGTTATTATCAAAAGTTCATACAGAAATTTGTCCGAATTGTGTTAAAATGTTCGCATTTAATTTTGACACTACATGGTGCTTAAAATGTGTTAAATATTAAATAGCAGGCTAAAATATGACACTAGTGGTTAAATTCAACCAACATTTTAACAAAAGTCCCACGCGGCCTGAAATATTAAACAATTCAATACAAGCACATAACTCATACTTTACGTATTTGTAGGGTTGATATTTCGTGTTGTAAACTGTGTCCGCTTATTGTTCGCGTTCGTTAAGAAAATTTGCTGTGCAGTTGCATTGCTAATTTATATATAAAAAAAAATAGAGTGGCGCGACAGGTCTTGAAGAGCCAAGGCCTAAGTTGCTTACTCTCTTCAACAATTCTCTGGGTGAGTGTGAAGAATTGAGGGGACCTACAATTTAACGCCGATTCCGAACGGCAAAGTTGAGAAGCACTTTTTCATGACAGATTGATACTCTTGGGAGTGTTGTCACTTCTTCGCAAGAGGCAGTGCCCGTGAAAGATGAAATAAAAGCAATGGGCACGAGTAGTAGAACACTTAAAAATTGGTATCTGGCAAGGCTTATTTTGATAGCTTATACAGTAAATGGTGGTAGGGTGTTGTAGGATCTGGGGGCGTATGCTGATCGCTTGGCTGTAATCCGAATCAAGGCCTACACTACAAAACATCAGCATAATATGTGCTGTTCACATACCCCTACCGATGATGCTAAGGCGTCTAGAAAGGAGGATTTTTACGACCTCCTGGATAGAGCCTACGGAGCCTGTCCAGAGTACGACGTCAAAATCATACTCGGAGACTTCAATGCAAAAATCGGGAAGGATGACATCTGGCGGATTAGTTGGAAAGTTCGGCCTCCACGAATTTATAACAGATAACGGCTTCCGACCAATCGACTTTGTGTACCCCGTAATGCGGTGATAAGTAGCACTAGGTTTCCAAGACGAAAGATCTACACAGCAACCTGGCGATCTCCGGATGGTCGAACCACCAATCAAATCGTGTATTAATCGCAAGGCACTTTCCGAGGAGCAAATGTCGACTCTGATCACTTTCTGGTAGTGGCTAAGTTTCGAGCTCGACTATCAAACGACAAAAAAACACGTGCCTGCCCAAAGAAAGAAGTTCAACATCGGTTGCCTTAGCACTACGGAGAATGCCACAGCCTACAGTGAGCGCCTGAGTAAGCGTCTCTCCGCCGTCATCCCAAATACCACATATATCAACACCTTGTGGAACCAATATCGCGAAACAAATAAAAAATTTAGCCGAGACCACCATAGGTTACAAGCCACCCACGAAAATGAACCCTCTTGGTATGATACATGTGATAGAAAAAGAGCAGCAAGAGAAGAGTACCGAACAAAAAGGAGAAACGAGAAAAATACCCTGCGAAGGAAGAAAAGAGCACCAGCAGTTTCTCAGCTCAATGATCTAGACGAGCCACTAAGCAATTAGCTTCTGGTTTCAGAACCGGAACATAGGCTCTTCGAAACAGTGAAGGAAACCTAGTCACCGAAGCACAGATGTTTTCAAGCAGAACTTCCAACAGCAGCTGAATGCTGACGAAAGACAAGCAAGACCGAAGACCGAAAACCCAGTCCCAGCCCCCAGCCCCCAGCACAGAAGAGGTAGAAAGAGCCATTCAAAAGCTAGCAAAATAAAAATTCCGCTGGGTCGGGTGATGATGTGTTTTGATGAACCGTATGCACCAGGTTACCAAAAATTTTTGGGAGGAAGAATGCATGCCCACTGACTGGTTGATAAGCCCCATATGCCCCATCTACAAAAAAAGGTGATCATATGTCATGCAAAAACTACCGAGGCATATCCCTGCTTAATGCTGCATGCAAAATGCTATCTAACGTACTGTGTGAGCGTGTTAAGCCATTTTGCAACACAATAAACGGCACGTACCAGTGTGGCTTTAGGCCACGCAGAACAACGATAGACCAAATATTCACACTGAGGCAAATACTGCAAAAGACCAACCAAGTCGAAACCCACCATCTTTTCATCGAATTCAAAGCTACTTACGATGGCATCTATCGCCGAGAGCTTATGATGGCGATGTCTGAATTTGGGATCCGGAACAAACTGATCCAGCTGTGCCGCATGACGCTAAACAATACGCAGTGCAGTGTGCAAATGGGTAACAGTTCATCCGAGTTGTTTCAAACATGCTCATGGCTTAGACAAGGAGATGCGCTGCCATGGTGAGCATAAACTTAATCGGTCGATCCAAGCATGTGCTTGAGGCTTTCACAGCAATTGAAGAACGGGCGAAACTCATCAGTCTTGAAGTGAATGAGGACAAAACAATGTAGAGTCGTTCGGGGTAAGTGTGCGCACTTTTGACTTTGAAGAAGGATGCCATTCAAAATATAGGGTATACACAAAAGAAGTTAACTAAATATCGAACCTACATGTTTCTACTATTTACTTTGAAGTATAAAACATCAATTATTTATAAACTTAATAATTTGTTTATATGAAAACCAAAACAAGTCAAATTGCGCACACTTGCCCCTATGAAGGGGTAAGTGTGCGCAGGATGTAGGGTAAGTGTGCGCAGGTAAACACAATGTAAACACTTCCTTTTAATACCTTATTTAGAAAAGTTGAGTGCACAAATATAACAGGTAAAAACAAAAAACAATTGTTTTTGGCAATAAAACGATATTTTTATTGTTAAATTAACTTTTTTTGTATGAAAATGAATTTTTTTCACATAAACATAAAAGCAACTTTCATTCCATAAAACAGGCTGTCCATTTTTTGCAGTACTCCACTATTTCAGTTTCTTGGCTTGGAGTAAATGTGGTTTTATAATACCCTAGAGAAATGGCAGCAGTGTTCAGTACCAGGCGTTTTCTCAAGGCCGCTTTGCTGATTCCCACCTTATCTGCGGACGCACGCTTACTAGAGCCTAGATTATGAGCGTTTAGCTTCATCAATCTGGCTTGTGTAACAAGCTTTTTGTTAGATTTTTCCTCACATATTTCGAGGCATATCTGTTTCATGAAAAAATATATATGTATATCCGTCAGAAAATAATATTTGCAGCGAAATTCAATAAAAATTAGAAACTTAATAATGTGGCTGAATTTCTGTGACTTCGAAAAATGAGTATGGGGTAAGTGTGCTCAAGGGCACACTTGCCCCAAATGATTACGCACACTTACCCCGAATGCACTTTTTTATTGTTTTTGCAAAAATATAAATAAATAATTGTCCAAATCAGTAAAATATCCACTCAAACGTAAAGTTCAAATAATATATTCTATAAAAAATCACTACTCACTGCATCAAAATACAAACAGAGATCACTGACACGTTTTGAAAATTAAGAAAAATTTTAGTGAAACTTACCTTTTTTTTCTTTTGTCTTTCTACGACGCACTAATTACTACAACAGCGCAAACACAACAAACCTTAATAAAGATCGGATACCTACTCAATTCTGCATTAATAAAAATTCGAATTTCATCTCCTTTTTTAAAAAAATCGCTATGCGCACACTCACCCCGCTGCGCACACTTACCCCGAACGACTCTACATGCTATCAACAAACAAAACAACATCTGTCCACCGCCTAGGACAAAACGTCACTGTTGGTAGCAGCAATTTCGAGGTAGTTAAGGAGTTCACCTACCTTGGAACAAACATCAATCCCACAAACGACACCTCAGTGGAGATCCAAAGAGGAATTACCCCAACGAACCGCTGCTACTTTGGTTTGGCAAAACAACTGGGTTCAAAACTCCTCACTCGAAAGACAAAGTGCCTGCTATACAAATCTTTGATTTAACCAGTCCAACTCTACGGCACCGAGTGTTGGACGGTAAGTAAAAAAGGGGAATCGATACTGGGCACTTTCGATAGAAAAATTCTTGGACGGATTTTCGGTCCAACCACGAACTGTACCAAGATGAGTATGTAAATTATCCAGAAAGCTAAGGCCTCGGCCACGCAGTAAGCGGCTGAGCGGGAAAAAATATAAAACATATGAAATCACATAGAAGCGGCCACGCTATGAGCGAGCGGCGAAACAAAATTCTGAGTGGCTAAACGTCGCCGCTCAGCAACCAAACCTGTTTTAATTGTTCTGAGCGGCAAGAAGTAAAGATGGCCAAAGGACGCACTTTTTCAAGCAGCAAATCAAAAGATTCGATAGACATACGTAGATATTGCCAGAATCTATCTGGAAATTTTCGTAGATTCAAAAATAAAAGATTAAATTCTCCAAACTCCGATCTTAATGGGTTAATCGGATGAACACCAAATCGTCTTCTTTTTTGTATACGTTTAAGTAATTTGTACACATACAAACGATTTTCCGACAGTAAAATACGGCGAACTGTTCTTGACAACGGCATTTTACCTATCGCTCAAAAGCAGTCGCTCAGTGCCTGGTCATACATCGCTTAGAGCTGCCACTCAGCCGCTAGCCGCTCAGCCGCTCATTTAATAATATTATCTACTATTAAATGAACACCCTATTCCATGTGGAAGGGGGTTAAGAAAACTACTCTACCCTGCCGACACTCAGATTTGACAGATGGTTGTTTGTCCCTTTTTGCCGCCATATTCACCACTCATCTGCCAAAATAAAACAAAGCCATAAAAAAAAATAAACGAAACGCAAATGCCGATGCTGTTGTAAACTTTTGCTGTTTTATAATTCTTGTAAAAATTATTTTATTTCAAAAGTGTTTCAAATAAATACAGAAGTGCTATGTTTTCATAAAATTCAACACAATCTTTACCCAACTTTTTCTAATAAGCTCCAAAGTATAAAGAAAATAAAAGCAAAATGGAAACAGTTATCTTCAATTCTGATATCGCTCGCATGGTGCTTGGTGAGTGTTTTTATTTCCAATTATTTTTATTAGTTTCTAATAAAATGTACATTTTTCTCGTGAAGGATATTTACGCAAACAACGTCTTGACAAAGCCGCGGAAATGTTTTGCCAAACAAGCCCATTTCTCGAGAAGGAATATGAAGTTCTCAAGCAGGGATATCGTTTGTTTGGCTTCAAGGAGGACCTACTGGAGACAATTATAAGAGAATATTGCAAAATCACAACCAAAGGTACAGTCTTTACTTTTTTTCCCTGCGATCGAAGATAAAAGAGGACAATGAATTATCCCGCTTTTATTCGTTCTTATTAGAAGACATTTTTATTGCGTCACAAACAACATCAAACACCCTAACCACTTAGCGCTTTTATTCTTAATGTAGGTTAAGTTTGTTTGCAAATATTTGGGGGTTGAATGGCTTACAATAACATTCCAAATGTATTGACTTCTGCTGATTGTATTAAAACTTAATTTTAAACTTTCAGTGGACAAAGCAATTGAGACATTGCCGCTGTCTGTACGGGAGGCTTTGCAACAGAAATCTCTTTCATCAAAAGTCGGTTCGTTGATTCAACATCCAACAAATTCAACAATTATTGAAAACAAGGAAAACAATTCCCTACCAAATAAGCGCAAAAGGTTAGTAACACATCCTTCCCTTTTTCTCTTCGAAACAAAAACCAATCTTTTCGTGTCGTTAAACTTAGAACTTCAACCAGCAGCATTGATTGCGATATAAAATTCACAAACGATGAGGACATTATGCGCCCGCCGACTTCGGTCAACAAACGTCCTCGCTTGTCGCGCGCCCCAAACGCCAGCAAATTGAAGAACTCACAACCGAAGGACTTGGACATTCTAAGCCAATCGGAGGCTTGCGATTTAGAATCTTGTGATGGCAATGAAGACGCCGACGACGATGATGAAGTCGATAGAGGGTTCAACTTAGGCGCAACGAAAACTTCAACTTCGACCCCACGAATGTCAAATTCTAGTTTTGACGACGATCTGCCTATGACTTCCATTCCGGTAAGTCGAATGCGTCTTGAAAATGACAATTTGTCTTATTTCCTATCATTTGTATTAGTTGGCGAATATTTCTCAAGCCCTACTCGATAATCAAGAATTCCAAGAGAAGTTAGCCAGCAATATAAATAAAGCCTTACAAACTTCAACTACCCAGCCCCCAGCGGCCGACGAAAAAGAAAACACTAATTGTTTGATTAACGAACTGGAAAGTGTCGTCAAACATGCCACCGAAGCCACAGAAATCGATCCGATTTTCGATGAGTTCCTCAAACGGGTTGTTTGTAAGTGAAAATTGCTTAATGTATTTGTGATTTCACAGAAATCTTTCAATTCCCAGCTTCGCAAGTGCTTCCTCCTGATATGCTGAGTCAAGTAGAGCCAACACAATCCAAGGAAGATGAGTCACAGTCAGCACCGCAACAGCAGGCGGCGCCAGCGCTTGCCTCCAATTCATCATTCGGATCGTTGATCGATCCGAATTTCTCAGTATCCAAACTGATCGTTTTGAACTCAAACGAAAGCGCCCAAAAGAACCAACAACACGATCCAATTATGACAACAGCCGCCGATGGCAGCCAAATCATTAACACCAGCTCCCTGGACAACCAGATGTACTTTGACCATGCAACTGGACAGCTGACGTGTCCGTTACTCTTAACCAGCGATGGTCTGCTCAACCTGCCGTTCCTAATCAATAGCGAACTTATTCAACAGCTGCAAGGTGACATAAATCTGGAAACGTCTCGCATTGAAATTCCGCTGCCAGAACCGATTATCTTGTCAGCCGATCAATTTCCACCGAATTCGGTTATTCTCCGAAGCACCCAGAAGGTCGAAGATTTACCTAAAACGATAACATCGATTCCGGCCCAAGATGTAGCCACCAAAGAAATTAAAACAACTCAATCTGGAGCAACGCCATCGACGGGAATCTTTAACGCCCGCAGCTTCAAGAGTTTATCAACGCCACGTAAAAAGTCTCACGTCAGAACATTGAGTTTTTCGCCGATGCCTCAAAGCAAACAGCTGCTAAAAGGCCCCGTCCCTAATGCTTCTGACAATGCCACCTCCAATAACCAGGATACAGATCAACCTGTCATTGTTAAAAATGTCGAAATCCTCTCTCAGATTGAAGTGATTCCCGAAGTCGATTCGGAGAATTCGAACAGTATAAGCAATCAAACGGTTATTCACAAAGATATGAACGACACTCCAAAGCGTAAAGAACGATCGAAACGAGTCAAGAGAGTACTCTCGAAGGATAACGAGCAAGACCAAGAAATTGTGCAATCATCCCAAGTCGAAAATAAAGAAGCTGCCGAGGAACAACCAAAGAAGCTGACAATATCCCAGATCGATCTCAACGAATGGAAACGAATGCGCGAGAACACCCAGACGAATTTTGAGTGTTACCTGCGCGAAATGAACTCGAAAATTGAGTCACCCGTCAAACGTGAACCATCGCGAAAGAAGAAAAGAAAACTCACGCCGGGTTTGAAGGCTGCGCAAGCAGCAAGGGCAGCAAAAGCGGCGGCGTGTAAAGCACGACAATTGGCTGCTCTAGGGAAAACTGCTGCTGTCAGTCAAAAGAAATCTAAAAAAGCAGCACCAGCAAAGGTGGCCAAAGAAAAATCTCAAGCATTAACGACGAGGTCTATGAAGAAGTCTAAATCCAAAGAGGATAGCCCGTCAAAGTCTTCGTTCAAAATCAAAATTCCTACTCCTCACAAAACAGACATTTCGAATTCGTCGTCGGCTTCCAGTTCGAAAAAAAGTTCCAGAGGAAGCGCCACCAGTTCCAATAAAGAATCTCAACCCGAACCGATAGACGATGCTCCTTCATCGGCTGCAAAGGCAGTTGCTGTGCCTGAAAAAGTCACCTTCGTTCAGCCAGAATCTCTTCCCACTGTTAAATTGGAAGAAGAACGTGGCAAGCGCACAGCGAACATAGCCTGTCTTCTGGACACACCTTTCAAATCATTGAGCGATCAACCACTTATTCCCAAAACACCCTGCCTAGTGCCCTCAACTCTGGACACTCCAGTTATTAAGAAGATGGATTCGTTGCGAAATTTCTCGGAGGCAAAAAACAGCAATATCCCGACACCACAATTTGCAATCACACCCGGCTGCAGTTTGACGCCCTTCCTCAATCAGACGCCACAAAGTGGTACTCACCAAATAACAACTGATTACTCCTCTGGTGGATCGTACTACAGACCTGACGAATCCGATGATCTGGACAAAATCATCGACAAACAATTGCGTGAATCGTCGACGCAAAAGAAAAAGGAGCCTAATCATACTGCGGCGGATGTGACACCATGCAAGCCGGATGATATCGTCACCGTGGTGAAGGAGAAGATTCCCTGTGAACCGGTTGTCTTGACTCGAGTGAAGTCATTTGTGGATGCCGATGAGGTTCCGCAAGCTCCGGTCGATTTGCATTACACGCTTGCAGCTGGTTTGCCAGAGCTAACTGACGAAGAGGAAGAGGATTTGCCAACTTCTGCCTTGTCGTCTTCATCTTCATCTTCGTCGTCTTCTTCATCTTCATCGTCTTCGTCATCATCTTCCAGTTCATCATCGTCGGAAGCGATGCTCACTGAAGCAAAGCTAAACTCTCTGGAAAATCTCTCGGAAATAAGTAGCACCGAGGACGACGATTGGAGCAAGGACATACCCGAGAAGGTAGTTGAAAATCCACTCGTCGTAAACTCACAGTTGGTCAACGACGACTGGGAAGTGCGCTATCCTGTGAGAAGTTGGTTAACTCCGAAAAAAGTCGAACCTCCAAAGGCCGTAGTCACGGCAGAATCTACAGCTAAGAAAGCCAAAATCCGCGAGAAACAACTATCCGACCTTGAATTGAAGAAGCAACGAATAAAAGCTAAATTGTCTTCTGAAACAAAGAATCCTAATGCCGTTCGTCAAGTTTGTTCTGCGCCTGTTACTGTGAGTAAGGTCGCACGACCACCAAAGAAATCGATGCTCCAAACAGCGAAATCAAAAGCAACTACCATTCGCAAGCAATATGTCATGTCGACGATCACAACCAAAGAGAAGAAAGTCTTGAAAGTCATGACGCCACTAAAAATAAACGACGTCAATAATTCACCGCCGCGTTGTCCGAGCAATGAACAAATCGAGGTTCTTACGGCTCTGAATCTCCTCTCGGCCAAGAAACAAACTCCCGACTGCAGGAATCCGAAGTCCGCTTCTCTGACCATAAGTGCGAGTGCACGAAAAGCCCCAGGGCTTAAAAAAAAGTCCTCGCCAGCTCGAAAGGAGGCAGCAAAAAGCAAACCGAAAACAAGTTCCAAACCTCTGCCGGATAGCATATCCAAACGAACTCCGCTCAAGCCCAGCCGGACGAAAGGCATTCAAAAAATTATCTCACCAAATCGTGCTTCTAGTATTAGGAAGTCCTCACGGCCTGTCAAAACTCCAAAAGCTCTTCAAAACTTTTCAATAGCTTCATCGAAAAAAACTATCACCGGAGCAACCGTCGACAAAAAAGCTTCGCTACATACTACGAAGAAACTGAAACCTAAACCAAATTTGGAACCTGTTGTGGTACTGGAACCTCTCGTCGTATCTACAGAAACACCAGTGGCAACACAACCACTTCTAATTCCATTTCCACCACCTACCAAAAAAGAAGAAGAAGATATCCTCCCCGAAACGGAGATGATGAAATTGGATTCTCTGAAATCATCGCCGGAAACTCTTAAATCGCTTGATTTGGCGCCACCCTGCTGCAGTAACGAGAACGATGATGACGACGATGAAGACGAAGACGATCCTTATGAACGTTGCGAGCGTGTTCTAATCGATGAATCAGATACGCAGCGTTTTAGATGCTACACTTATTCGGGTCCAGATGACGCGCCGACTGTTCAGATGTCACCGCAGAAATCCCATGAATTGAATATCTTCCTCAATCCAAATGAGAAGCACTGTGTGAAGGCATCCGCAGAGTTAGTGTTATTTTCATGTGAACCAAAAGCTGTCAAGTCAGCTGTTCGGAATATTCCAAAGAAACGTCAAAAAGAAATCTTTCTGGAGACGCATAGAGATGAACCTTCTTCAGTTGTTGTCCCAAGTGAACGTCTACGAGTCGAAAAAGAGCAAGCTACTGCATCTCCCAGGCGGACAAGCGGTGGCAGCGGCAAACAAATCATTTCCCCGCCTAGTCAAACTTCTACGCCAATTGTGCCGCCGTTGAAGATTTCACAGCTTCAGAAAGCGGCTGCCACGAGAGAAACCAAAAAGACTGAAGAGTGAGTTTAGTTATTTCTCTTTAATATGGATATTTCGGTTGACTATTTTTTTTTTTTTCAATTCCAGAATCGCTTGTGTAAGTACAAAGCCACCCCAATCTAAAGATGACAAAAAATCAAAATCGCAAAGATCTTCGGTGTCGTCCCCTTCAAAGTCAACTTCTAGAGAATTATCAAATCATTCTCAAGAAAGTGAAAAAACCAAAGTCTCTTCGACTAATCCACAATCAAATCCTGTTGCCAATGAGGCTAAGAACTTGAGCTCGAGCTCAACTGAATTGCCAATCGACATTGATGTAATACTCTCCAAATTACATGGCTAATCAGTTCAGAAATGTTTTGTTTTTGTTTATTTTATTGTGAAATTCGACCTAAGAATACCATACGAATTGATTCTTCTTTTGTTCATAAAGTGTACAGTAAATGTAAATTAAGTTTTCCGTTTGGTTGAAGGAAATGGAGTCGAGTACATATTTATTTTATTTTATTTTAATGTAATAATGTATAGGAATAAAGTAACAATACCGTTACGTTTACAATCATAAGATTTGAAGTAAATTTGAAGCTTAAGCAATGTATAGGATATTATATTTGTAAGTTACAAGACAACCTGTTGAAAGCAGTTCAACCAAATTGTCCCAAACGGTTTCTGTATAAAATAAAACAAAATATGAAAAGAAATAAACCTTTGTTAATTGTCGTTCTTCTCCAGCACTCGAGAGACTCTCCAGCGGCCTGATTATGGGATTCGCGGCGGATCGTATTGCTAGCGAGTTTTTTCAACTATTGCTTTCGCTTTTGGCGTCTTCGATTTGAATTCGACCTTCAATGCCCATTGAATTGCATTGAAGCGTGTGCGTAGCTGAAATGAAAATAAACATATGTTTCTTTAATGATAATCTGAGTCCGTTATTTGTCTATCAATTGTCTTTCCCACTAGAGTTTTCTTTCTTAAAAAATTTCAAAACGAGAACTTCAAATAAAAGAAAGACGACCGAAAATTGTGCATGATTCCCTAGTTTCTATAAGTCCAATTTGAGCTGAACCCAAATGACTAGATTCATTCGTTCATTAATTCATTTATTTCTACTTTTCTTAACATAGTTTACAAGAACAATGAATTTAAAGCTATGACTTTGCCGTCAGCTCGACAATTTTACATCCTACGGAGAATCGGACAACGTCTAATTTTCTTCTCATATTATTTTTCGTGCTGTATCAACACTTTTTTTCCGATTCATTATGGTGCATCTGCCGATTTTTCATTTCTAGTATGTGAATAATAACACCTTTTTCTAGAGGTGCTTCCACCAATGGCTTTTTTCCGTCAATTCAATTTTTTGGATGGAGTTATAGCTATTTCACGGTTGCCAAGCCGATCTTCAGACTCCTTTCATTAGTGATGCTGTCTATTTTTTCATTGTTAATTGAAACAATTTTTTGAGTTCCCATCTTTGGATTTTGAACCTTAGACCAGCCAGTTGAGAAGGCAATGCACTACACATTGCGCTCACAACTCCACTGATTTTTTGGTACCAAATATTGACTTTTTATTGTTTTTTTTATCTATTGCAATCAGTAGACAATTAGACAAAACTCCTCAAAGTATGTTATTGTTTTTGATTTTACTTTCTTTTTTATTATCCACACTCACTGATCTCAACTTAAATGCTGGCAAATACTGGCGATAAGTAATTTTAGTCGAGTACATTTGTTCGTCAACACACAAACGGGAATTCTTTCGAATTTAATCAAAGCGCTCCACCAAATACTTCGCAATTTTTCTTGTTCAAAAAATGGGATAGTACCCGACATCACCTTTCTTCACCCGTTAAGACTCGTCGTTGAACGATAAATATTTTTTGATTTCCTCAAACTTATTTTTTGACAACAAATCAGGAGTAGAAAAATACGTAAACACATTAGTTGTTTTGCAAAATATTCAGCCGATGCATCCCGTTGTAGTTGTACACGCAGGTTTGTTCAAAGTCAAATTCCATAAAACTGATGATTTAATGAACAACATTGGCGCAAAATTATAGTCCGCTAATGAATAATTTTAGGGTGATACTAGCTTAAAATGACGTTTGAGTCATGTCTGAAACGTCATTTTAAGCTAGTATCACACTAAACTTGTTCATTAGCGGACTATAATTTTGCGCCATTATGTTTATTGAATAACAGTGGCGCCATCTGCCAAGAGTTGATCGTACCATTTCGTGGACTCATTCACAACTACTTTGTACAGTAAAATACAGCCTATATTGCTCGATTATTGTAGTTTTCTATTATTGAAGCAATTTTTCTAATCGGATTAGTATTTCCGAAAATTAATATTTATAAGCCAAAATAGCGTTTGGTGGGTCAGCTAGTAATCAAATATAGTATATAATACTCCTCAATATTGTTTTTTTTCCACTAACTATAAGATTTTTTGCACTATTATTGAAATTATTTCAGAAATTATCATCATTTTCATTATATTAGGGTTGTTTGATTGCTATTACTGAAGTTGAGTGCTCAATCGACACTCTCTGAAGATGGTTTCTCTGTAGAATCGGAAATGCATACGTAAACAATTTAATATAAAACACTATAACATACAATTGTTTTTTATGCATGATATTATGTTGGAAGGAAAGAACAAGTTTTTCATTGCTCTCCGCCTTTGAAAGTCTATGAGGGAAAGAAGGAAAGATGCAGGGGATGAACGCATAGTCGAAACTTCTTGCACATATAGTTTTACATAAGGAATTGATTTGTCTATTTTCCCTCATGAAATTGTTGTTAGGTTTTTTATTGCAAATTTGTGATTGTAATAGTGACTACCACTTTGGCAAAAGAGTTTCCCTACTCATTATTAGATATACTCTGATTAATATTGCCAGTCAAGTCAGTCAGGAGTTCGTCCTTCGGAAGTAATTGGTTGGATATCATTATTTCACTAAAGCTTCCCCCCCACTAGTGGTAAGGGGTTTCAATCATATTATTCTATATACGTCGTGCTACCAGGAGCCATAAATCCTGCTGTTTTGCGTGCCACCAGGGCCGTCCTAGAAGAGTTATACAAGACAGCCGACCTGAAAAGCATCCCTCGATGTTCAAGAAGTGTAAACCCGCCAAACTAGCTTTACAATATAGCAAAAGAGGACTAAAAATGATAAAAATGGATGTGTGTTTGCTTGTATGTATCTTACTCTTATAGACTCCGAAATGGCCGAACAGACATTTCTGAAATTTTCATGGTTGATACTGTTGTATTCAGTGATGATTTCTTTGAAAAAAAAATTGGAAAAAGCTCATGGAAGAATGAGAAAACTGAAAAAACCAAACAAAGATCAGAAATTACACATTTTTTGCTTGGAATTTTTTAGTTCCAAATGGTTTTTCGAATGGAAAAATAGAAAGTTCTTGATGAAAAACACGGAAAACTCATTGGTTTTATACATGAAATTGTGGATGCATTGGCTATCAAGTGGAAAACTGGAAAATATCGAAATGGGTTATCGAATAGAATTCGGAAAACTCATTGGTTTTCAAAGGGAAACTAGAAAATTCGTGATGGGGAACTGGAAATATTGAAAATTTCAAAAATGGAAAATTTGCAAGAAAATGCATAAAAAAATGGACTAAACAAAAATCTCAAAATCACTCTTTCAAATGAAATGCAAGGTGAATAGTTGCGAGTAGGGTCGTAACGGGGTAGCGGATATGAGTAGACGTACTGGGTAGCACAAGCGGAAAGCGTTTAAAGAGTAGTGGGTAGTGTGGTAGGGTATCGATTATCGATTGAGGCAGTTCGAAGTCTGCAGGGTCAGCTAGTAATAATATAAAAGATAAACAGGGAAGTGTAAATAACCAGATTAAGAGAAGATTAGTAATACTTAATCTTATATATAATTCTCCTGTGCGTTTGTTTGTGGCCCTACTCCTCCCAAAGTACTGGACAGATTTTTCTGAAATTTGGTGGGTGTGATAAGGTCCATCCGAGACAGGTTTTGTTTCATAATTGGACCCCGTAGGTAGCGCTGTTCTCCAGTTTTAGACATATTTCATGTCTGGTGCCCAAAATGGCTAATATTCTGATAACGGAATAGCGTGTAGAAGGTAGTGACGTAGCGGGTAGTAAGAAGCGATTACCGGTTAAGCGGGTAGCATGTGTAAGTATTGGGAAGTGAGTAGCGGGGTATCGGATAACATGGTAACTGGGTATAACGGGATAGCGGGTAGACAGTAGTGGAGAAGCGGGGAGAGAGTAACGGTGGTATTGAAGCGGGCTACAAAAGTCTAGGTCTTTTAATATTGATTGAGGCAGTACGAACTCTGTCGGGTCAGCTATTTTCATGTAAAATTGTATTGAAGAGTTACTAACAATGGTAAGTAATAAAGAAAGTTTGGATCTTATTACTAAAGTTTAGTGTTTTATCTCGTAGTGTCCGTAGCTTAGCGGTTATGTGCGTTGGCTGCTAAGCCGAACGTCGTGGGTTCGAGTCCTACTCGTGTCCATAGTTTTTATTTCATCTTTCACGGACACTGCCTCTTGCGAAGAACTGACAAAACTTCCAAGAGTATCATCTGTCATGAAAAAGTGCTTCTCAACTTTGCCGTTCGGAATCGGCGTTAAATTGTAGGTCCCCTCAATTCTTCATACGCACCTGGAGAATTGTTGATGAGAATAAGCCACTTAGGCCTTGGCTCTTCAAGAGCTGTCGACTCTATTTATTTTTTTTTTAGTGTTTTTCTCGGCTGGAAAACAAAAAGCACATCACACGTTTATTGATGGTTTGCACAAAATTGCAGATAAAAAGACAGAAATTATCCACTTTGGTGCAGTGGTTTTGTCATATTGCGCGGTAGGAGAATAATAAAAAATCCGCAGTCTTAGGAATCGCAAACCACTTCTTTTAATTTCTAAATGAATAAAAATTTTTAATTGAAAACAACTGAACACCCGTTTGTTTGAAAAGAAAAATTAATTTTATTTCATATTTTCTTTCAATATCAATCTAAACACTACAATGCGACTAATATTTTTTTTTCTTGGTTGACAAAAAACACAAAAGAAAACCAAACATTTACAATTAAAGTGGGAGGGTAGTTTTCAATTTATTTATAGCATTTTTTTTTCTTGTGAAAAGGATTATAGATAAAAAGAGATTCAATAGTGATACAACACATATAATTCACATCAATAATTTTTTTTTGTATATCATACTTTTCTTAAGTTTTAATTAATGGTTTCTTTTTTTTTGAAATTTAAAAATGTTTTGGGTTTTCTTTTTACTTAGTTTTAATATATAGAGATCATAATTTAAAAATATTTTTTTTTGGTTTGTGCTAGAAATATTTTTTTTTACTTTGCATAAAAGACACGAAAGTGAAAGAGCTTTATATCTTTTTTTCCTTTTAATTTTTCTTTGGGTTTGTAATGCTTATCATTTCATGTGTTTAGTTTTTTGTTTTTTTTTTTTCTAATTTTTCAATATAATTTTTAAAACACCGAGATTTTTATATTCATTTAGTTTATCGAAAGGTTTCTTTTAATTTTTAATTATTCTTTGTTTTTTTAATTTTAAACACCAAAAGCTTAAAGTTAATTTTGTTTCTAAACGTTTTATTTTTTTTACACATTTCATTGGTTTGAATATTTATTTGCGTTAATTCTTTTTTTTCCAAATTCCTTTTTCATTGTTTTTTGTTTTTCACTTTCAAAAATAAAAACAATTTAAGGTTGTAATGGATCGAAAACCATTCAGTAAGTAAAGAGGTTAGTAGAAGAAATTAAAACAAAATGCAAAGAGTAAACAAAATCGAATAAAAAATTCTGTTGTTTTTTGTTCGTGTTGCCTTAATCCTTACAATATTTATCACAATGTTACGTTTTGTCTTAGCACCTCGCTGATTTCATTCGCTCATTCGATACAGCAAAACTTTACCTGTTTTTATCATACAATTCATTAATCCTATTCTTTCACACGTCATACCCATACCATACCTTATAATAATGTTTTCCTTATTTAATCCTTTTTTCGTTATAAACAAATAAAAAATCATTATTTGCTTACCTTCCTACACTATCACAAAAATATTTAATTCTTTCATAACTTGCCTTAACTTTTTTATTACCCTTATCTCACTCTTTTTTAAGCCTTTCAAACACGAATTAAATATAACTTTCAATTGTCAATGCTTCTTTTAAATTATGCATCTCAATATCTGGCAACCAGTAGTCAAAGATATGCGAATAGTAAACACAAATTCATATGCAGAATAAAACAATTAATTAACAAATTATGAAAGAAATCAAAGTTCCAAAATTACTAGCTGACCCGACAAACGTTGCCTTGTTATAGAGAAAGAAATAATTTATTTTTGGTTTATGTTTCTATCACCCCTATTACCGCTGGTGAGTCGAACGTTCGATGTGTGATGTTCTCATTGGCGAACTAACACATTCAACGTATTACAGTCGGCGAACTAAACAATTGTTCGAAATTAAAGAAAAAAAAAATTAATTAAAACGTCAAATCATAAATGTTCGGAGCAAAACTATTTAAAAAAGTGTTTTCTATTGTCTTGAAATCAAAAAGGAGAACGCTCAACGTTCCATGTAGCTCACTCCTTTCAGAAACGTAAGTTCTGATTCCAGACAATTTATTCAATAAGCAATACGCTATTGGTGTAATTTAAACTCATTTTCGCTGTCTCTTAAATCAAAGGAAAATGCATTACGCTCCTTCAAGACAAAACAAAATGTCAACGCGTGCTGTACCTTGAACTACTTTTGCATAATATACTACCGAATTGCAGATCCAGAGATTGTAAAGGAAGCAATAGCGTTATCAATACCTGGAATACCTAGACATACAACTGGAAACATCAAGCAATATAAACGCCTAATTATTATAAAAGTAAACATTGGAGTGCAATTCAAGTCAAGTCCTTTCTATTGAACAATTAAGTCTTGACTCTATAAAACCAATAAATCTATTTAGATTTTTCAAATTTAAGGATTTTCCTTCACACAATGTGTAAAGGGCTTACTATAATGAACGGAACGGAGCGGATGAAGCCGTCCGTAACTGAGCGAATACAAGGAATTCGTTTATTGTGCCCTAAATAGCGGATTGCTCCGTTTCGTCAATTTTCGTTCAGTTTTGCTTACGGACGTTAACTGCGCTCCTCTTCGCTTTTTACGGACGAAAATTTGACAGCTGACTGGTTTTGTGGATTTTTCTGAAGAGGAATTCGATTTGTTGTTGATTTCAGGTAATTAATTTCTTGTAATGGCTTGTTTGTTGCATGGCAACCGAAATTCACAAATTATTGAAAATAAAAAACATACATTTGTTTTTGAATGATACTTCCGTACACATCCGTTCATTATGGGTAAAGTGTTTACATGGCAGTTTGGAAGGGAGCGTTTCGTTCGGTTCTGACACTGGACAGGTTCAGCTGTGTAAGGCACTTGAAGTTAAGGCAAAATGCGTGCATCTGATTGGTCAGATGTCAAAAAAAATCTTTCCATTTAAGTCAGTTTTATTGGAAAGTAGACTGGAAAATAAAAGGCCAAAATATTAGCCTTAAAATCAAGTAACAGCTGTTTGTTTGCTTGTGACATACAAAAAATTCACATCGCAGGTGAACTTTATTCTGTGAATACGCTTCAATTTTAATTAATTTAAAGTTTTTATAAAAAATGAAATTTAATATTTGGCAAAATGGCAAAATGTATGAGTTTGAAGACTTCGAAGATATTTTCAAACAACTTTCGGAAGGAAAAGATTTTCAAATTGTAGATCACACATTAAAGTGAACTTAAAATATTTATGGTTTGCTTAATTTTATTTTGCAGATACGAATTTAGCAGAAATTTATATTTCCAATGCAAGCGTTGCAAACGAGAATGTTGCAAAGCTTGCAATGGAAATATAAATTTCCAACCACGAAGGAGTTCCTGAATATTTATTTTCTTAGGCTTGGAACTTTTCGTTTTTAATTTACAATAAAATTTCGATGTGAATTCCAGAATTTGAAATTAATGACATTTTAAATGTCTTAAGTCAAATAAGCGTTCAGGGAAACTGACTTGCCTTACCTTCAAGTGCCTTACGCTGCTGAACCTGCCCACTAGCTTTCGTTTGCTTCCGCTCATTATAGTTAGCCCTTAACGTTCGACAAATTAAAACACTAATGACGTTTAAATTAACGAACATTTCATTCTTACAATACAGTGAGATCCAATTTAAAAAAACGTGTTACATAAAGTCGAATTTAGGATTCGCAAACCGTTATACGAAAATCTTACACTCACATGTTTTTACGTTTGATACGCCGGCGCTAATAGGGGGTTTATTTTATCTTGAAATCTGTGTTTTTTTTTTTGCAAAAAGTGTAACAGGTAATAATTATTTTAGAAAAAACCTTAAAAAATAAATCTTACAAAAAAAAAATCAAAAGCATTGACAACTAAATGTTATACCTATGTGGTGATAAGAAAATGTATCCATTTTGTTAAATATACTTCTAATATGCAAAACCAAATTTGTTTTCATGAGGTCCATTTTAAAAAAAAAATATGAACGAACTAAAAAAAAGTCTTTGGAAAAATAATATGTTTTTTATCGTCCAGTGTAAACACGTCTTTAAAAAACTGTGTAATGAATTCGTTTTCTTGCTAACAACTAAGTTGGCTTAGAAAGTTATAGGCAAAAGAAGGATGTGATTTCCAAACAATAGAAATATAAAAATTGATTCATTTTCTGTATCACCCTGCTCTCCCCAAGCTTGACTAGTGTACCGTTTTCCAAAAAAAGAAACCTTTCTCGAAAACAGCTTTGGAGATCTTGTCATAATTTTTGATCACTGCAACTAAAGTTTTCTTTTTGACAACTATTTTAAGATTTTGAGAAAGAAAGTAAAACAAAAAATCTAAAGTAATACAAACTAAATTTGTTTCATCATCTATTTCGTTATTTGCTGATTTTATGTTTACGTAAGTTTTATTTTAAAACCATCAGTTATTCTTTTTTATGTTTAGTCAATAAATGTTAGATAAAAATCAGTCTCTATTGCAAATTGTTTTTGTTTTTTGTTTCTTTTTTTTATATATAAAAAAATTGTCTGGCTGTATTAAAATTTTAATTTTTTGTTTTTTATTTCAACATTTAATATAGTTTATGCATTTACTTTTAAGAATGTATGTATGTACGCATGTAATTTTGGTTTTGGTTAGATTGTAAAAAAAAGAACATTTAGTTAAATAGTTGCTTACATATTTTATTTTTGGGGGTTGCTGCGTTGTTTGTGACCTTATTTATTTTTGTTTTTTTATTTAAATCGGAATTGTTGTTATTAATATTATTTTTTCATTTTAACAATAGACTTTTAATTTATTTTTGGTTTTGTGTGCTCTAGAAAAATATCACATTCTTTCTTCGTTCGATCGAGAGACATTTATATATAATTTTGTTTTATTAATTTTATTACATTAATTGCCATTTTGAAATTTTATTTATTTTTAATGGTTTGGTGGAAAATATTTGATAATATGAAAATTATGAGAAAGAAAAGAAAACAAAAGTTGGTAAGGTAAATAAATTATTTGGTTAATGTTATTTATATACAAAAATGGTTTAATGTGAAAATATATATGTATATACGAATTTTTTGTTTTATTCATATATAAACGTCATTTTATATAATATATAAATATTTTTGCAAATATTTGATTGAGGTCATTTTAGAATTATTGCTAAGTTCTTCCTTATTATTCACTTCAATTTTAATGTTTATATTAAAATTTAAATAAACACGCAAAATTTGTGAATAAATTTTCATCTTATGCTCTATAAGATGAAACAAAACATTTTTTTTAATGTTTTTTTTTTTTTATTTATGATTTGATTTATATGCATGGTATTTTGTAGACACTTATGTAAAACGAGTAAAAGGAGAGAAAAATATTGCTCACAACATCAACGTGAATATTTTTGTTTTTTGTTTTAAATATATATAATTTAAGGTAGATATACTAATATATTTCTTTTTTTTTAATTTTAATTTTAAGTTTTTATTCCAAAAAGACGTCTAAACACCGAAAAATACGTTTTTAAATAGTTTTTTTTTTTTTTCATTAATTAACATTTTTGATTTGAAATTGTTGTTGGTTTCTCTTTTGAGTGGTTAAAAAATTAGTTTGAATTAAATTTTTGTTGATGGTGAAAGTTAAATTTGGAGAGAGAAAAACTATGTGAAATCTTTTCCGAATTTTTGTTTCTGAAACCTTTTTTTGTTTTTGTTATTTTTATTCAGGAATATAATATAAACAATATTTTTTTTTTACTTTTGCTTTTGTGAATAAAATTTAGACACAAATTACATTGAATGTACTCTTTTTTTACTTTAATTAATAAACATACATGTATGTATGCATGTTTTGAAAGTTCGTTGATCGAAATTGTGTTACTTAATTACATAATTTTGTTTTTGTATTCTAACTTTTTTATTTCTCCGAAATATCAATCTTCCTTTTTATACGAAAACGAGAAAAAACAACACCGAAAATTTATTTAACTACCAAAGTCTATGACCCCTCCAAAAAATGGTTAATTTACTTTTTTGTTCTTTGAATCCGAAAACGTATGTAGATATTTGTTTTTATATTTGAATAATTGTTTAAATCCAGACATCAATTTTTATTAATATATATATAATTTGTTTGTTTACTTTAAATGTATATAAGTTTATAGAAATTGGACACCGATTTAATGCAAAATGTATATATTGCTTTATTTGTTTTTTTTTTCAAATTTAATAATTTTTCCTAATTTTCTAACACACTGTTATCTTTTATTTTATTTAAAATTTTGTTCCTTTGTACAATTTGTTGCATGTTTTTTTTTCTTAATTAAAACTTTAAAAAAATGTCAATTGACTATTTTTAAGGTATGGACAGTTTATATGAAATCAATATTATGTTTTTGCTATACACAAAAAAAGCATTCAACAATTTTTGTTTTTCCTTTAAATTTTTTAAACCTGGAACAAAAATGTACAATAATTTTTTTACGTTCATAATAAATCAATTTTTAAAATTACTTCTGTGGGCCAAAATACATAAAGAAACAAAAATCAAAATTTAAAATTAATCGCATAAGCAATTTGAAATAATCAGAACTAAAATTATTACTGAAAAAGTTAATATTCGTTAATGAAATTAAAAGAAGTGATAATAATAATTGAAAGGGATCTTAAAAACCAGGGCCCTATTGCACCAACAACTTTTCACTTTTCACTCTGCAACTTTTCACCAAAAATGAAAAGTTCCTGAATTTTCACTTTGCAATTTTGTATGTTTTTTGCAAAGTGAAAATGTGGGCGTTTCACGAAATTAAAATGTAGCTTTTCATTTCCCGTCCTACTTTGATAAGTTGCAAAGTGAAGCAAATATAAGGGTTGTTGTTAAAAATTTAAAAAAGTAAACAATTACGATAGTGATAAAAAAAGTGAAAATATTAAAAACAAAATTTTATGCTAGAATGTCATAGGGATAGAAAATAATATTGCACAGTTAACTGTTTTGGAGGTGGTAAAAAATAAAAAAAGAAAATGTTTAAATGTATTATGATTGTAAAAACAAGCTTCATTATTTCGTTTATTTTTCAATTGAAGGATTATTCTCTTTGTTTTCGTTCCAAAACAACGTTGCGTCGAAAAAGCAAAAAGAAGAAACTTGGGACGAAGTCTTGTTTCAAAGCAAAGTCGCTTGGATTGGCAACAGCCAATCGAAAATGGACTTTTGCGAGGGATAATCTTTTCGGTTTGTGGCCAAAAGGGATAATTCCAAAAAAAAGAGAAGAGCCTTTGTTCTTGACGCTGTTGATGAAGCCATTCTAGATATTATAGGCTAGGATTCACCTGTAGCAGAAGGAATAAATTTGCTAGAAGCAGGTAGCGATGGATTTGATTACTCACCACCTTCCGAGCAAACTTTTCCTGCTTCTTCATCTTCAGGAGAGAAAAAAATCATCCTCAGAGAAGAGGAAACTTGAAGCCGAAGAGCAAATGATCGAGACGTTTTTTTCCATATGTAGTGGCAGTTAAGAGCTCAGAAAATGATACAGGCTACTTCTTATCCCGTTTGATATCGGGTAACACCGCGGGGATAGGCTAGTGTTCTATATGTTAATTATTATTAATAATAATGATGAAATTTAATATTAAATTGAATATAAAACAAAAATTAATCGAACTTATGACGAAAAATGATCAACCGCAAATTAAATTTTTGCTTTGCATATTATTGAAAAGCTTTTCAGTATTTGAAATGCAAAGTGCAAAGTTTTTTTCATTTGGTGAAACGAAATCAAAGAATTCTTTGCAAAAGAGAACAGGCATTTTGGCCTAGGAACCAATAACGACATGATATATATCAATGGAAAGGTTTTTTTTGTCTACTTTAACAATTATTATGGCAGTAAGTCCTGAATCGCTGTGTGGTAAAAGTTATTGCACAATGAAGTGATTCACAAGCAATAAGTATTTTCTTGTTTTCATCTTGACCTTGGAACCAGTAATGACATGATGTATATCAATTGAAAGGTTTTTTTGTGTATGTTAAAGTAGACAAAAAAACCTTTCTATTGATATATATCATGTCGTTATTGGATCCTAGGCCAGCTTCCATACATTTTTGCCGGTTCTCCTTTGCAAAACTTTTCACTTTTCAGAAAAAGCACTTTTCACTTTCAAATTTGTGCTTGGTGAAACAAAATTTGCAGAGAAGAATTTTTTTTACTTTTCAAAACATTTATTTCCTCTTTGCAATTTAGCGTTTGATGCAGCAGAATTTGCAAACTTTAAGTGAAAAATTGCAAAGTGAAAAGTGAAAAGTGGTTGCTGCAATAGGGCCCAGATCCGAGAATTCTGTAAAAGAATACAACGCGATAAAAAGTTTTTACCTCAGCTCTTTTGTTTGGTGTTGATAGCCTGAGAGTCCGCTAACATAAAAAATTAAAAAAGGGTCTGAAAGTAGCACATTTTTACTACAGCTCTAGAAAAGAAACTGCAAAGTTTGAAATTTTATGGTTCATTTCTTTGAAACGGCAAGTAAGTTCAACTTATCATGTTGGCCATTACAATTTGTTGTGAATTAAGTGCTTCTCCAAAGGGGAACAAAAAGTAACCAATTAACTTTTATCACACCATGCACCATGCATCGAATAATCCCAGATTATGATGGTCAAGTAATGCCTTGCCATTTTTACAGAATTTCTATTGGATCTGTTATTGCCAGGCTCTTGCTGCAGATGTTGATGTTTGCAATGAACATCGTAACAAAAAAGAAAACAGAAACAAAAAATGGTTTGAGCACAAAATAAATTTGGGATTGTGACATAAACTATCAGTTCCATTATAATAGAATCACCATTTTTATTTCTTTTAACATAAAATAATAAAAAAAAAAATTAAAAAAATAATTAAAGAAAACAAAACAACAAAAAATTAAATAAAATGTTTTTATTTAAAATATAGTACTCATATTATATTTGAAAAAAAAAAATCATTAACATGCTTATACACATACATATATGTACGTACATAAAGTACAATGTGGATTTCGTGTATTTGTATATTATTTTTTTTAATATGAAAATAACTTCTTTGCTTTTAAATAAAATTCACAGCATCTTAACAAAACTAAACTAACAAAATTTATTTCTTTATTAAAAATTATACAAAAACATAAAACTTAAATAAAATAAATGAAAAAAAAAATAAAACAAGAAAAAATGTTTTAAAAATTTAACTTGGATTTTTTTGTTTAAGAACTATAAAGCATTACAACGCAATCATCCAAATGATTCTATTACATTTTTTGTGTTCTCTAAATAAATCTGATTTATAAAAATAAATAAAAATACATGTAAATATTTTGTTTTTTGTTTTTAACTTCTTTTTTTTTGTTTAATTCTGCGTGTAATCACCTGTTGCACTGTGTTTATTTGTTTACTCTATTTTTCTGTATTTTAGTTTTCTTACTATTGTTGTTTATTTGTTTTATACATTCATTTTTGTTGTTTTTTCTTTTTGTTTAAGTTTATGTTTTTTTTTTTTTGTTTAAATTACTATTTTTATGAGGTACATCATATTTTGGCACAGTGAAAGTTTTGTTCTTCTTTTTGCTTCTTTTTTTATGTTTACATGTTAATATTTTTATTTTGTGAACAAATTTTCTTCGGATTCAAGTTTTATTTTTATTTACTGATTAAACATTTTTATATTTTTATTGGTTCGGCAATTGTTAATTTATTTTGTTTATAATATTGAAACTACATGGTATTCGATGTTCTTGGTTCAGAGTATTTGTTTAATTGTTTTTTTTTTATATTTTGTTTTCTGTTTGTTAAATTACAAAATATATATAAATTAGATTTGCTATTAAAGGAATTGTAATAAAATAATATTTTGTTTTCTATTTATTTGTTTGTTCGTAGTATTTTTTTTTTAATTCTATTTTTTATGTATAGGCGACTGAAGATAAATTGCTATGCTTTGTGTGTTAAATAGATTACTTCAAATAAAGTTGAGGAGTTTTTTTTATGTGGACAAATATTATTATCATCTGTAAATTTACTAAATTCATTTAAGCTTATTGTTAAAATGAAAATAAAGCAGTTTTGTATTGCTTTTATTTTTTTATATTTATTGTTTTCTAAAAATAAATCGTGTTTCATGAGTTATTTATCAGCACAAAGCCGTGTAATTTATCTTCAATAGGAGGGCTTAGCGTAGCAATTTATTTTGTTTTGTTGTATTAGTAACTTATTTTCCTTAGTTGTAGTAGTACTATTGCAGTGTAGAAATCACAGTTTGTAATTATTTTGTTGTTGTTGTTTAATTAAACAGATGGAAATTAATGTACAAAATTTTAAAGAAAATTGCAATAACATTTGAATATAGTAAGTTTCATATAATTTTTTTTTTTTACAAAAGAATACATTTATTTATTCTTAATTTTATTATTTTTTGTAAGTTTATTATTTAATTTAAAAACGTTGGGTCTATTGTATTTATTCGTTTTGAGGAGGGATACTTTGAAAAATACATTTAATAAATATTATCTAAGCTATTGTTTTTGTTTTTTAATTTTTATTGGCGCGTTTTGTTGATTTGTGTAAATAGTTTTATTTCAATACAACAATAAAAAGAATTGTAATGTATAACAGTTTTTGTTTTAATAAGAAATACTATTTAAGTTTTGTCTATAGAGGTTTTGTCTTATTGTAAATAAAATTTTAATAAAAATTATTTATTTTATTCTTTTACTTTTGTGCTTCAATTTAATCTATTGCTGAAATAGTTTTTTTCTTTTTTGTTTTATTACATTATTGATTATACAAAAATTGAAACCAAAGATTTGAGTTTTTTAGTTGATTTGAGTTATTTCTCTTCTTTTGATGCATTTTTAAAAATTGAAATTGTGATCGTTGAGAACAAACTCTCAAAAGTGATGTGTATGCGTGAATTAATTTCATCTGTGTGTGTTGAATAAGTTTAAAAATTATTTTAAAATTAATTTTGTTTAAAGAAGGAGAACACATCTGTTTTGTTAAATCTTATTAACTAATTTTGAAAAAATGTTTGACCCACACACCAGTAATTAATTTTTGATTGAAATTTTAATTTGAAATTAATTTTAATTGGTAGAACATTAATTTTGGTATCGGTGATGTTAAAATGAAGTCATTTGATTCTTTTTCCTTTCATTTAACAAAAATCGAAAAACGTTTGTAATAAAAACAAAAGATATTAAATTATTTCAGATTTGACATCACTATATTAGATGAAACTTTAAGGACATTTATTTGGTGCTTCAATTAAAAATCACAGTGAATGATTATTGTAAATATTAAGAAGCATTCAACGCCTGAGTTTTTGGCTTCCAGAGCAGTGATGTCTTTAAATAATTATTTAATAAAAAATGAAATTTGTGCAAAAATTCACACCACTAAAGAGTTATTGATACCAAAATTGTATTCTACGTTAAAAAAGAATTCACGTAATCCTAATGCTTCAATTTATTAGAAAAAACATCATTTTTTGTTTGATTCAATTTAAAGTAATGAAAATTTAACCTACGACACACTTAAATTTTTAATTAAATTAACAAATTTAGAAAATTTTCAAATGGATTAATAATTTTGTGTTAAACGCTTAAACATTTTTTAAAAGTGCATTTTTTCTTATATTTTTAATTAATTAATTCTTTTTTTTTTTTTAATTTTCAAAAAAAGAAGAGAATTTTTGTTTTGTGTAATTTCTTATTTTTGATTTATGCCATAATTTCTGTTTATATTATTTTATTATCTGCGAAGGAGCCTTCTCCTTCGCGCCTCATCTCAGCGTGGAGCATTATGTATATGGGTTGTCAAATGTTTTGAGAGGTAGTCGGCACGAGCGAAGCACTTACCACAGGACTCGCAATGGTATGGACGTTCACCGGTATGAATTCGAAGATGGCGAGTTAGATCGGATTTACCACCAAATGCACGACCGCAAAATAGACAGACAAATGGTCGTTCGCCGGTGTGCTTGCGAACGTGCAGCTTTAGATTTTCCTTTGAACGAACGCACTTGCCACAGAACGGACAAGCGAAACGAGATGATTGAGGACTGAAATGTATACAAATCATTTGAAGAAGTTGATAAGGGTGATATTTTACTAACCGTTTGTCGCGCTGCCTTTCAGCTGCATCTACACGCAAGAAATTCAAGATGGACGCTTCTTGCGGATTGAGGCCGAGGAATTGCTCGCTTGGAATACGTTCGGCATTGATGAGGCTATTGATCGATGTTGTTGGGTGGGAGGGTTCCGATCCCATTGGCGAAATAAGACGGTGCTGGAAAAAAAATTATGATATCTGTAAGCAAAATTTTTTTCGAAAAATCCCTAAACATCAACAAAGGATTTAATTTCCCTTGTATCCAGGAGGAAATGTTTCAAAGTTTGTTTCATAGCTTTTATCTTGATTCACTGTTTTGATGATTCGGGATTAAAGGGGGAGTCTTGGGATTATAAGGGTCTCAATTTTGATTAAGGATCTCGGGTATTAAAAACTTTCAAGTGAGTTATCAACATTAAAACGTACCCTTTTATTTGTACTATGAATTCCTTCGGAGCTTGTTATGCTTTGCTCTAGCATGTGACTTGTGGCGCCATCATGAAACAATCCACCAGCTGAATCGACCGTATTATCTTGCTCTTCTTCTTCATTCTCGCGCTTAATATTAATCCTCAGATCGCAGCCTTCTTCGGGTACATTTTCATTCGAACTGGTCACCATGTCCTGGCAGCTATCGGCATTCTTGCGATCCTTCTTACCATGCAATCGCTCCAATGCATGATTCAAGCGATGTTTCTTAAACGATTTCAAATATCTAAATTGCATGCCACAAACATCGCATGTGAAAAGCTTATCGGCTGGCAGTCGAGCTCTATGATTTTGCTCTTTATGCTTGGCATAAGCCGACCTATAGCGATAAGATTGGCCACATTGCTCGCAAATAAAAGGTTTCTCATCATTCGGTCCCATATTGGCATGTTGCAAAGCAGCATGCTGTTCGAGTAGCCAAACATTGGGGAAATTGGCATTGCAAACAACACAACGGGTCTCTTCTTCGATCGGTTCTGAGAATAATGCAGCATCAGCAAGTGATTTAAGATGAGCGGCCGACGATGAGGTGGACGTTGACGAGGACGAAGATGTTGATGGCGGTGGCTGTAATAGGGGCGGCGGTGTCGACGAGGTAGATGATGAGGAACTTTTCTCCTTGCAACTGGACGTTTCGGTGCTCGACAAATGACCGATGCCATAGCGTAGTCCATCGGCCAGCGATGAACTCGAACGACGGCGTAAATATTGACCGAGAGTTTCTTTGGACGTTGATAGACTGCCACTGCCGCCAAGAGCATTTAACAAATTCGAACTTGTGCTCAAGCCACTGCTGCCGCCACCATTTTCAAGCATTTCAATTTCTTCCTCTTCCCTTTGGACGGTTTCTTCGGACTTACGCTTGAGCTCTTCGAGGAGCGTATCTTTTGTGTATTGATGTTGGGGCGATGGTGTTGGATTTGTTGTTGTTGCTGTTAGTGCCATTGGTGATGCATCACGATGATGATGTTTTTGTTGTTGGAATTGTTGTTGTTGCTGTTGTTGCTGTTGGTGATGGTGATGGTGATGCTGATGATGCTGGTAAATGCTTATGGCCGACGGATAGCGATTATTGTGATTAGTGTTGTTGTTATTGTTATTATTATTATTTATCAATTGTTTGTACATTGTTGTTGGAGAACGTTTGGACATTAGTTCCTGGTGGTCTTTTGGGAGTATATCACTTATTGAGTTGAAACGGAGCGGATGATCTTTGGGCGCGAATAGAAGACCTCGATATCTATAATAGAAATACATTTTAGGTTAGAGTTTTGATTGCAAGAACCAAATTATACCTCAAGGCTTCCTCCGCTAATAGCGTCTGATGGTGCAACATACTTAATATTCTGGACGGATCTGTATCGAATAGACTTAGACCAAGTGGTGTAAAAGGAAAAGCAAACGGAGTCGGACATCTATTAGCTTGATGACCTGATATCGAGCGAACAAAATTTGGTATAATATGCTCCGTGTCAACCTGTTTCAAAGTGAAATTGTAAAATTTAAACAATTAACAAGAGTTGTGTGTCTGTGTACGAAAAAAAAAAAAAATCTTACTGCTCCACAAGAACGCGAAACATTAATAAATAGATAGAAAGAGAGAAAGAGAGCGAGTAATGAACTGAGAGAAAAGATTATAAACAATAAAACATCGATAAATACATGCACAAGCAACATTTAGAGTGAAGTTAAACATTGCGAGCGCTTAAGACACAATATTCTTGAAATAAAACAAAACGCCAGTTTATGTATTTTATATTTTTTTATAATATATTTTCAAGTTTTTGTTTTTTTGTTTGTTGGTTTTGTTTATACAGCATTTTTCTTATTTTTGTCAAATTTTCCATTTTATGTTTTTCTCTTTGAAAATTGTATGATTTTTTTCAGTTTGTATTTTGTTTGTTTTTTTTTTTTTACAACTATGATATGCATTCATTTGTTTTTTTCATTTTCATATTATTTCCGATTTAAATGTTATTTAAATAATTTTATGTTTGCATTTTTTTTTGTTTAAAAATAGACTGACATTTTGTATATTTTTAATTTTGTTGTTTGCTTGAACGTGCATGGTTTTGAAATAATTTTTTTTAAGTTTATTTTTTTTTGCATCTTTGGTGAGTTTTTCTTATAGCTTTTTTCAATAATATTCACTTTTGTTCGAAAAAAACGCAATAATGTCAGTTTTCTTTTGTTTATTTACTTGAGATCAGCATAAAACTCGAAAATGAGTTCTTTTTATTCATTTTTTTTTTTACAAAAATTGCTTTTTTATTTTAAAATGTTTACTTCCAGAAGTATATTAAACCAAAAATCTGTTTTAATTTTTTTTGTCTATTTTGTTGAATATCTCAATCAATAATGCTGTTCTGTTGTTTGTTTTCGGAAAATTCAAATTATTTTAAGCAAAGAATAAAATAAAGATCTAATGCTATCCAAAAATAATTTTTTTTAAATTCAAAAACAAGAAAAGAAAACGGAAACTGTCGATAACATAGTTGTTGTATTGTTTTTAGTTTATTTAACAAAATACCTTTGAATATTTGTATTCAATAATAATAATATAGACACTTTTCTGATTTGTTTTTAATCTGTATAATAATTTTATAATTTTAAAATAAATTAAATATATATCTAGATATACATATATATTTTTATATGTGAATCCTGTCTGTTTATTTTAAAAGTATATGTGTATAGAAATTGTATTTTAATTACAATTAATATTAAATACAAATATTTTTTTTTTTAAATAAAATGAAATAAAAATAAATAAAAAAAAACTACAAATTAAAATTAAAAGGAAATAATTATTTTCAATGTTATGGTCTATCGCGGTTTTAAATATATATATATATTTATATAAAATACAAATATTTTGTTTGTTTGTTTTTGCTTACTCTGTCTATTTTGTTTATGAATTAAGTTTTTTTTTTGTAATTTTCTTCTATTTTTTTGTAATAATAAATATAAATATATATATTTTGTAGGAACATATGACAATAACGTATTGCAGCTATTTCTTTCTTTTGTTTTTTTGTGGTATTTTTTTGTTGTTATTATTTATTTTGTTGTTTGCTCTGTAAATTAGTATTGTTTGTTATGTTGTTTTAATTTTGAGTACTAAACTGGTATTGAAGTTCCAAGAAATGTGTAGGCTGCATGAAGTTTGACTCATAGTCAAATCCCCAGCAAACCATGTGCAATTATTTTTTGATACGTAATTTTGGTATGTTCCGAAAACTGTAAGGAATCTTTTAATTGTTATTGAATTTTTTTTTGTATTTTATTATTTTTTGTGTGTTTGTATTATGTAGTTGTTTTGTAATAAAAAAGAGCCTCATAGGAAACTTAAAATTTCAACCGTAGGTACTATTTTGTTATATTTCACTTTTGCTTACAAACAAAAAATTAAATTAAAATTAATAATAAAGTAATGTTATGTAAAAAAAAAATAAACAATTTGAATACCATGATGTGTATTCTACGGCAATAAATTGATAATTTAAAAAGGAACAATTAATTACTTTAACTATTTTAGACTTATGAATGTACGGATTTAAATGAAAATTATTACAAACAAAAAACATAAAATTGAACTAAGGTTAACATAAGAAAAGTAAAAAATAATCATGTGAACGAAAATGAAAACTAGTAAACTACTTACTGGAAGGTAAATATTTTTTTGTCTTACTTTTTTTTGTTTTTTGTTTAATCTTAATAACGTTTTTTTCATTCACTTGCGTTTTTTCATCAAATGATTTTCGACTTAATTTACATACTTTTGCTGTTTGTCTTTTTTTTTATTTTATGTCTTGTTACCTTTTTGTCTTGAAATTATATTTTTTTTTTCTTTCTTGTTTAAATATTCAAGGGGATTAGGCACTACAGTGTATTTTTTTTTTAATTTGTTTATTTATAATTTTTGTGTTAATATATAATGTGGTGTATAAGCTAATTTATATATTAACCAACAAAAATTAAGAAACAGAATAAATACTTAATACTCGATTTTTACTTAAAAGTACATGTATGTTTTTTGTTTTCTTGGAAAAGAAGACTTTTTTTTAATGTTTAAGATTTATAATCTACTTTGAGCATAAAAGTTACATTTTAAATATAATTTATAAATTAAAAAATGAAAGAATGAAAGAATGGTTTGAAAGTTTTTTTTTTTGTTTTCATTAATTCAAGCCGTGTTCTACTTTTTTTGTTTTAAGTTCTTTTAATTTTGTAGTCGGGATAAAAATAAGCTTGCAATATGTTTTCTTTTTCTTTTGTGTTAAATTTTATTTGTTTGTTTGTTATTTTATATTTGTATAATTTTACTTTACAATCTAATAATATGTTTCCATGTTGTTCTTATAGAATTTTTTATTTTGGTTAATTTTCAAATGATTCTTTTTTGTTTGTTTATAATATACAAAAATTAACTACAAAATTGGTTCTATATGTTTCATGGTAATAATTACTTACCCTTGGATATTTTGTTCTTTTTTTAACTCTTACATTCCATTAACCATATTCTTTTAATTTTTTTTTTATTTACATATTGCAATTAAATTTTGTGTTTTTTTTTATTAGCCGGTATTTTTAATTTCCATTGATTTATGAGTTGCATTTGCGGTCAGCAGATCGTTTTTTTTTTTTTGTTAATGTTTTCTTTATTTTTACAGAATCTTTAATGTCGTTGGAATATTTTGAATGTATTTGTGGGTTTTGTTTTAATTTCAAGCAAAAAACTTATATTGGCAGCTTTAACATTTTGAATGCAATAAGATGCTTAAGAAAATGGTATCCCAAATCTCCACTCATTGAGCTTAGGGTGCATAGTTTTACACAAAATTAAAAACAAAATATTTAAATTTGTTTTCAGAAAAACAAATTACACTTTTTTCTATAATTAGAAAACACAAAAAAAGTGGAGAAGTTGTTTAAAAATTATAAGGACCCATTTTGAAATAAGTTGTATAACCATCTTAGCAGAGATGAATGTACAGCTGGTAGAGTTGTAGAGACCAATGTTCTTTACAGCCGTTAAAAGAACAAATATTAAAAAATTAAAAAATTAAGAAAATACATTCAAGAATTCCTGTGAAGACAAAAATTTGTTTGAGATTTTGATGCAAACGTTAATTCGAAATTAAATACAGTTTCAAAATAAATCTGCTTCAGCAAAAATTCATACACGAATTCATGTTTCGAAATGTTAATTTAAATGATTTTCTTTTTTTTCTTGTGTTTTTTGTTTATAACTTTAGCTTGGCACTCAAAAACATTTTTTATGGGTTTTGAAAAACAAAACAAAACAAATCAAAACTTCATATATTGTATATATTTTGATTAAAATAAGTTCTATTGTTATTTAAGTTTATTATATTGTAAGTTTTTAATGTATAATAGTCTTTTGATTTAAAAAATTAAAAATATTTCTATTGCAGTTGTATTTTTTGTGTTCAGTTACTTTGTAGTTTAGCAGCGAATTGGTTGTTCTTGTTTGTTTATAACAAACAAGTTTGTAGTTGTATTCAAAAGAAATTAAGTAAATAAAAAAAAATGTTATTTAACAACTATTGTTTGTTTTAAAAATTCAATATAACACTATTTTGTTTCGGTGAACGATTGTTTATAGTTTATATCAACAGTTCTGTGTGGTTGAGTAAATATAAATATATTCTGTTTTGTTTTTATTTTGCTTTGTTTTAATTGTTTTCTTTTTAAAAAATACTATTTTTCACTATTTTTAGTTATCTGCTTTGTTTTTTTCTGTTTTAATTCAATTCTGTTACGTTTGAGTTTTTGTTAAAAAATATTTTTTCCTATTTTGTTCTATTTATTTTTCTGTAAAAAATCTGCTACGGAAAAATGAAACCAACGAAATAAGCTGACATATTGTTTTGTTTTTTTTTTTGTCTGTTATAATATTTTCATTAAATATTGTTCTTCTATAATTAATTATTATTATAAAAAAATGTGTAACAACAAAAGAATGAACATTTGTTTTAAAAATATTTCACTATTGAGTTTTGAGGCATTTCTTGTTTTAATGTATGAATGAATAATTATGGGTTAAAAATTTGAACAGAAACACTGTTATTTAACTTGGAGTAAAGTTGCAAAATGGAATTATTGTTTAATTTAAGTTTATGTAAAAAAAGAAAACAAAATTCTGTCAAGCTTTAACAATTGTTATTTTATTTTGTCTATTGTTTGATATCTGGTGTAAATATTATTATTTTATTTACCTGTTTGAAGTTATTCATTATTTTAAATAAAAAATATGCACATATGTTTTTGTATTTTTAATTCTTTTTGTTTTGTTTAATTGTAATAAAATATGGTTCTATTGCATTTTTGGTTTATTAATTATTTTTTTGTTTGTCTGTATATTGTATAATTGTGGAAGAATTTGAGTTGCCCTGAGCTAATTGTTTTTCTTTCCTATTTCTCTGTGTTTGTTTTTAATTTCTATTTTTTTTATATTTCCATATTATTCTGCTATAACAAATAAAAAATAAAACATTTGAGTTTTAATTGTTACTATTGCTTTTTTTGTAGTTTGTTGTGGAGGTTGTTGTTATGTTAAAAAATTAAAGATTTTTAATTATTGAAAAGTGCTTGTCCAGAAATGAATTTTCGTCTGCCGAAACTCGTAGGTTTTTATTTTAAATTAAATTTTCACTTTTTCTGTTTTATGAGAATGAGATTTATGTTGTTTTTTCAATAAAAAATAAATTCAGATTTATTTTTCAAAATATTGATTTTTATGTGCCAACGCTTGTTTTTGTTTATAAAAAGTACTTTTTTATATTAAAAATTATGGATAGAAAATATTCCTCAAATGCAATGTAAATTATTCAAGTCTGTTCCTAAAATGCCAAAATCTATCGAACTTGTTGCTGTTTAAATGATGCGGAGTATGACAATTTGTCTTGATTTCTTTTTATTAATTTTAGTGATAAGGAAAAAAACTAGCAAAAGTCATCAACAATTTTGAAGAAAACAAATTTTGCAACAAGCCATACGTTTTTGAACAGATTTTTCTTAGCATGTGAAAAACAACTTTCTTTGAAATATTTGCTTATCCATTTTTTTTTCATTTATATATTTATATAAATATTATTTATTCTGATAATATACATATATGCATTTAATTTTTTTCTTTGTTAAGTGTTATTTAAATATCCTTAATGTTTCATATAGTAGAGGCACTCTAAGCTACAATAAGTCGTAACGAGAATTTATTTTTGTCTTGTGTAAATTCCGCCTTGTCATTGTTTCCCTCGGTTATATGTATGTGTATGTGTGTTTTTTTTTTTTGTTATTTAAAAATAAGAACAAATTAATGAAAAATAAATTTTCATTTACGACTATTGTGTTGGGAAATATTTTTTTTCTGTTTTTTTTTTTTTATTTTCATATATGTACTATTAAATTACATATTTAAATATATAGACTGTTTATTTTTGTGTTGGTTTTTATAGGTATATAATATATATAATTTATATATATAGTAATATACAAAAAGGTTTTTATAATTGTGTAATGCATGTGTGATATTGATTTTGTATTTTTTTCTTAATATGTCTTTATTGTTAATTCTTTGTTTTTTTTCCTATTCCTCTCATCGTTCTGATTTTTTTGTTCATACCTTGCACTTCAATAGTCTTTTTTTTCTTGTGTTTTTTTCCTGTTGTTGTTTAGCTAAATGTCAGTTTTGTTTGTTAAAGTTTATAGTTGTTGTATTTTAATTTTTTTTTTGTTATAACTAATTTTTTTGTAATCTAATGATATTGTGTGTAGTTTAAATATTTTATTTGTTGCCCTCTAATGTTATATGCTTTCCTCATATTATAGATTTTATTATTTTTTAACGGAAATATGAATTTGAAAAAATAAAGTAAAATAATTTAATATTGAATATCCAAGACAAAAAAAATGTACAGAAACAAAGTATAATAATTCGTTATTAATGTTGCTTTTTCATATATGTATATATAAGTTTTCTAAAAATTATTTAAGCCCTAAAGATATAATTTTTATATATAATTTAATAATTTTTGTTTTTCTTTTTTTTGTTCGAAATATTTTTTTCCTTAAAATTTACCAAAATGACTAATTTATTTCAGTTATTGCTCTAAATGTGTGTATTTTTCAAAGTTTTTTTTCTTAAATTTTTAATTTAATTTAATTTACGTCTGTGTATATATATAAATATTTTCCAAAAATTTCATTTAAATACCAAAATTTAATTTAGGTTGTTTCTGCTCTTTTATGCATTAATATAATTTTTCCTTAGGAAAAATTGTGTGTGTATAACGATATTATATTTTTTTTTCGAAATTTTCTGTCTTAAATAACTTTAAGTTTTAATCGACCATGAACTTTTCCCACTCTTTATGTTTTATTACGTTCGTTAAAAAAATACTCACTTCGAAACTAAAATAGAGAAAATTATCGACGAAGACAAATGGAAAATCCTTCCATCAGGAACATAAAATTAAAATAAGTAAAACTAAGAAAAAACAAATATTTATAAAAAAAAATGGCTATGATGAATATGGTATCATAAATCAATGGGGAACTAAAAATGAGGAACTTTCGAATGTTTATTGTTTTTGTTAGTAAAATGATTGTTAGTAATTTTTCGATGTCAAATTAAGCAAAAAAACGTTGTTTGCGATGTGGCTTAACCAAAAATGTCTGTTCAATCAATTGGCTTGCATATTCTTAGGAGTATGCACAACAAATGATTTTATCTGTTTGTTAAAATATAATAGGAACTTAAATATTAAACATATAAAATTTAATAAATGAAAATAGCAATATGATGAATTTAATGATGTTTATAGTATGTTGCTGTATGAGATAAATTGATGCAAATGACTTTATACTTTTAATGAATTTGAAATGAATTGCCAAAATATGAACAAATAAAAATTAAATAAATAAAAAATTGTTTTGTTTTTTGTTTCTGTTTTTAATGTAACACTTGTTTTTATTTTATAATTATTTTGATGTATCAATTTTACAAAATTTGTTTATAATTCACATTTTTGTTTAAATTTTTAAGTAATAACAAACAAAACATATTAAATTCATCAACATTAATTAAACTTAAATAAAATATAAACAAAATACACAAAAAATAATAAAAAAAATTGTACGAACTATTTTTTCTGTAATACCAAAGGTCGATACTTTATTTTTGTTTATTCAAGGTTCTCAACTTACACATAATAGCTTTCGTTTGATAAAATCAAATGGAATGTTGAAGAAATTATAAAATTAAAAAAAAAATTAAGAACAAAAGTTATGGAAACTTTAAAAACTTTAACACAGTTAAACGTTTTTTTTTTTTTAAAGAAAATTGAATTAATTTCTTGATCACATCACTTTTTTGAGATCTTTTGAATTACATTGAAAACAAAAATTGAAGCAAAATCAAATTTTTTAAAAAAATTGACTTAAGAAAATCTCTCTGTTCTAGAACATTTTCTTTAATTTGTTTTTTAATATTTAAGATTCTTATGATTTTTTTTTACTATAAAAGGCCGAAAGGAATCACAATTTTGTTAAATTTTTATTCTTTTTCATCAAAATTTATAAACACACGTGTTTTTACTATGTTTTTTTTTATTTAAAACTTTTTATCGACAGTCTAATACTGACAATTTAAATATATATTTAATATTTTTGTTTTTGTTTACAACACCCATAAATAAGAATTAATAAATTTTGCTTAAATTTTGTTTTAATCTAATCTATCACAGCCAAATTTTTCTCCAAAAATTTTTCTCAAAGATAATTAATTTTGTTCTTTTTTTTTCTGGTTGTTGTTTTAAGTTTTAATTTCTTTTTTAAATTTAGAATTTTGATAAAATAATTGTTTCATTGTCATGTTTTAATATTCTTTTAATTTTAAATTTGGTAAAAATTTAAAAGACATTATACCTATACGAAAGTAAAAAAAGAGATATTTTTAAAGCTTCCACATTTATTCATGTAAATATTTATTTAACAAAATTAAAAAAAAATCAATATGAAATATCGCGTTAAAAAAATACTTTGATGATTTAAAAGAAAAAAAGATCAATCCATACTCTTTCATTTCATGATTATCCTTCTTAATTACCACAGTTCGTTGCTTGTGCTTGAATTCATTTGATTTTTATTTTACTAATTTTTTTTAAATACCATCAAATATTTTGAAAGCACTAAACAAATTTTGAGATCGAATTTTGTTGTAATGAGTGTTTGCTATAATTATTAATTCTAAATTTAATTTTAAGTAAATTCTTAATATTATCATTAAAATGCTAACAAAATATTTAATGATATTTGTAAAATGAAAACAAGGGAAGTAAATTTATATCGACCTTTGGTATTCCAAATTTATTCAATTCTTATATTCTAAGAAAAATTAATATTTTTACGATGGCATAGGCAAAAATTATATTCTTGATCAATTTTCAAGAAACAAATAATTCTTACAGCAAATATAATTTACAATTTTATACCGACCTAATTTTTAAACATAAAAAAATGTATATCAAAGGATTTTCCATCATCATTCTCAGTGAAATTCTCTTATTTGTTTCTTCAGTTGTTTTTTTTTGTTAAATTTTTTAACAGAAATGTATATTTTACAGAACGAGAAAGTTTTTTTTAAAAGAAAAATGTGTATTGAAAAAAAAGAAATTTAGAATTCAAAAGCAAAATCATAAATAAAATATTAACTTTAAAATCATCATTGAGTTTTCTTTTTATCATAATTATTAATTAGTTCATAGATTTGCGTTGACATTTTTATTTTTTAATACAAAATTGTTTTGCCATTTATTTTTGCTATACACAAAACTTATAAAAGAAATTATTTTAAAAAAAATGTCAATTATCATTCATTAATTTTAAATATCGTTAAGATCACAGATATCTATTTTTGTTTATTATTTGTTTTTTTAATTTTATTTTTAATGTTTTTTTATGATTTTTATTAAAGTAATAATATATATACGTTTTTCTTATTGTGTTATGCATTTTACAAGATTTTTTCTTTAATAAGTTTTACTTCCTAGAAATATGTATAACTTTGCTTGTTGAATTTGGTAATAATTGAACGTGGTATTTTTAAAAATTTTGTTTTGTTTATTTCAAATTTGCGAAATTTAAACTTAAAGTTTTGTTAAGAGAAGGAAGGTTTCGAAATCTAAATGTTTCCTTAAAATAAAAATTTCTCTCATGGAATTAAAACATGAATAATCATGGAGACCTGGTTAGTTGTGAGAAAAACTTGTTTAATTGAAATTGCAAGGAAAGACTTAAGATAAATGAAGAGACATGCTTTAGTTATGAAAGAAGTTAAAAATTGAAAGAAAAGGTAAGATAGTCAAGGTTTTAAGGCGGACAGAACACTACCGATGACACCGGTCTTAAAAGAAAAGGTTCTCTCACAGTGATTTCAATCCTGAAGGAATCGAAAGAAATATGTAAATTTTTAATATTGTTAATAATTTAGAAAAATTTTAAATATTAAAAAACAAAGAAAACATTTCAAATTTACGGAAACCTTCTTTGCAATTTTTTTTTCTTTTAGTTAATTAAGCTTATTATTTTTAATTTTTAGAACCAAAAATAAAGAAAAATACAAATAAAAAATAGTAAAATAATAATTGAATTGTTTAATTAATTAATTTAAGTTATCAGTAATATTGTTATTTATTTGTTTGTTTCTTGTTTATTTGTATTTTTGTTTTCTTTACTAAAAAAATTTACTATTGCTATTTGAGTGTAAATATTCATCAAGTCTATTGTAGTTGTATGGTTTTGTATTGTTAATATATTTTTTAAGTATGTAAATATAGTTTATCTATTTTGTTTTGTATGATTAAGGAAAACTTATTAAACTTAATTTAAACAAACAAATAAAATAACATTCAGAAAAAGAAAACACATTGTATTCAAACCAATTGCTAAAATTTTGTTATTCAAACGAAAAAATTAAAAATTTAATTATTTAATGAAAAATCTGTGTGTATTGTGTAGCACCAATTAATTGTTTTTTTTTTTTTTTTTTTGAAAAATGAATATCTCTTATAACTATTTGCAAGGAATTAAAAAAAAAATAAAATAAAATTCAACTTAAGTTAGAAAAGATAAAAAACTATATAAACAAAATAAGCTTAAATATCTGAATTAAATTCAACAACCGATTTTTGCGGATCACATGAGATCTCAGTTAATATTGTATTTTTTGTTTGTTGTTTTAATTATTATTTTTTTAGTAATAATAATTACTACCATGGTAATATTGCTTAGAAGAAAACTTATTGTTTTTGTAATTGTTAAATTTTTGCCTTTTTTGTTATTGAATTTACACTTTAAACAATAATAATTTTGTTTATTAAAATTCAATTTCAAAATTTTTTAATATTTATATATATTTTAACATATTGAATTAATTGAAAACAAAGACACAAAAGAAAGCCTAACTAGAACATAATTTTCGCAATTTACTTAATATTTGCTCTATAATAAATTTAAGTAAGTTCTTATTTTCCATTTTAATTTGCGGTTTATTTGAATTTCTCCCAAGAAAAACATAAAAGATGTTTTTCTCTTCCAAACTCTATTTAAACCATTTTTTATTTTAGTGTTTAATCAATTTTTATATGAGGGTTAAACAATACAATTTTATTGTTTGTTCATTTAAATCATGTATCGTCGTAGTTGTTTTGTTTGTTTTGTTGCTTTTTTATACATAAAAATATTATTATATTTTTTTTTTGTTTAATTATTATCCTGTATGCTGTAATTGTAATAATAATAATAGTAATAATAATTTAATAATAAACTAATATCTTTTCACTATTGCGGTAGTTCGTCCTTTGTGTCGACAGGAGAAGGTGACAAAAATTTTCGCACGTATTTTGGAAAATGTGTTTTCTCGTGCGCTTTTAATATTGTCGATCGGGAGAATGTTTTGCCGCACATGTGACATCGAAATGGTCGTTCTCCTGTTGGTTTAAGATGATTTTGTTTTGAAATATTTTTCTTACAATAAATAAATGAAAATGATATGTGATTCTTGAAAAAGAACAATTGCATTTATGGTGTTAAATTTCTTTCCAATACAACTTGCACCTCTTGGGATTAAATTATGTTAAAATTGGGTCCAAAACATTTCTTCGAAAAATTAATGGTTTTTACATGAAGTTTTACGTGAATGTGAATTAAAAAATACATTTTTAGCAAATTGTTCAATTTCAAAAAAAAAAAAAATAATAATAATCTTGACGAACAAAATTCTTACCCGTGTGCACGCGACAATGGTCTTTCATATGATGACGCAATTTAAACGCCTTGCCGCAAAACTCACACTTGAATGGTCGATCACCTGTATGTACCGGCAAATGGGTGATGAGTGAGGCAACATCGGGAAAACTTTTACCACAGAACTTACACAAAACAACACTATTCGGATCGTTCGATGTCGACGATGACGACGAACCACCCAAAGCTAACACACTACTGCTGCCACCGACACCGCTTCCACCGATGCCACCATTGCCACTGCTACATCCGCCACCACCACCACCAACAACACCACTACTACTGCTCATGGCAGCAGCAGCTGCTGCGGCAGCATATTCCATATCCATTGCTGTCGGCGAACCGTCCTGAGTGTCAAGACAACTCTCTAAATTCGGTAGCACATGTTGACGCTGAAAGTGCTGCGCTAACGGTGGCAATTCATGTGACATCATATGACCGGGATGCAGCATATGCGGTCCAACCGATTCGCGGTACTTAAGCGTTTCCAATGAGTGTGACAATATGTGTCGTGTTAGTTTGCTTTGATGGGGGAATGTCGCGCCACAGTAAATACACTGGTATAAGGGGGCTGGCGCTCCCTCCAGCGATTGGACACTACCAACGCCGCCGCCACTACCACCACCACTACCGATACCACAACCGCCACCGCTGCCCCCGTGTGGCGATTCGGACGTTTCCTGCAACAACCAAACAAAAATCCACATCAACTTCTTTTTCTTCATTCTATTTTTTGTAATAAGTTTTTGTTTTCTTTTTTTATATATATTTGTTTTTGTTGTAGGAAAATAATACTTTTTTTTTCAAATATTTTGTGACTTTTTCGTATAAATTTAATTTCAAAAAGAAATTATTTTTTTTTTGCAAATCTAAATTCTATTTTGTTAAGTAAGACAAAAGAAAAATAAAAAAAAAATAAACAAGAAAATTATAGTTAAAAGAAAAAACAAAGAAAATATCAGTTTAAAATTGTTTAAAGTAAAGTAAAAATTTTATATATAAATATTTTTTTTTTCATTTACTTTCATTTCTATTTCAGTTTGAAAAGAACGATGCCAAAACAAGAGGGGCAGAGTTAGATAAATTGTTAACACTTTTTTTTTTATGTGTAATTATATACTTTTAAGCGATATTGTATTGTTAAGTGAGATTTTACTGAAACGTTTCGTTCGTTCCATCAAATACTTTTAAAATATTTTTAAATATGCTTTTTTTTTTAATGTTTGTTTATACATATTTGCAAGAAGTTGAGGTTCGATTTTTGTTTGGGCGCTGGGAAAACGTCATATAAGAGCTTTTAGATTTTCATGAGTAGTTATTTTTTTCTTTAATATTATTATTATTATTTTTTTTTAAATTGAAAATTCGAATGAAAAAAGAGCTTATCGTTGTATTTTATGCTATACTATTCTTAATAAATAAGGATTTTAAATTTAAATTTTGGTATTTCGTTTGTTGTTGTATTTTCAAGAAGTTTTTCCACAACTGTTAATAAATTTAATCCAAAAAATTGTTTTTCTGTTTACATGTTTTTTTTTTTTTTTTGTAAAGTGGAGTTTATTTTCTCTTTTTTCTTTTTGTATTATGTTTATGTTGACATATTTGCTTTTAAAATTAAATTAAGTTATAAATATAAAAATAATAGCACAGCCATTTCCAAAAAACGTAGATCAACTTCTTGACAATAATTTTTAAAAAATCAATTATTTATATTTTATTTATAAAAATAAGTTTTAGTATTGCTTTTTATTTAAATTTTCGTTATTTTAATTTGTTTTTGTACTATTAATGGCTTTTTGATGTTTTCTTCTCTTACATGCATATACAGTGTTTTTAAATTCATTAAGGATTTGGAATCCTTTTCCTTAAATGTTTTTTTTTTCAATCCTTTATTTTAACAATTTATGCGATTTTTAATTTTGTTTAACCTATATCTCTCTTTTTGCTATTTTGTATTACTTCGCTAGAAATGTTTTCGAAGCTTTGAATGCAAAATTCCTTTGATCAAAAATAAAAGCAAAAAGGATACCCCCTGTATCATTGAAAATTCAGGACTAATTTAATGTCTATTCTATACTTAGACTAGTATTAGTTTCTTTTTCGAATTAACAAAGAGTTTCGAAGAATTAACTCTTATTCTGTTGAATAAGTGAAAAAGCTATTAATAAAATAAAATTTCTCGTAACTGACGTTTACTAACTTATTTCACCGTGGAGGGTGGTTAAGCGAAGGATAAACAAAAACCAATGTAAGAAAATTGCTTCTCTTTCAGTTTTTTTAATTGACACCATAATCGATTGCTATATATTTAGCAAAGACAACAAATTGGTTGTTAAGCATAAAAAAACAACAAAATGTTCCTAGAAATAATTGGTTGACGTCACTTTGGTATTCCGAGAATAAAAGTGGAACAGGTGTTTTCTTTTTTATTAATATGGCTGTAAGTGATTTTTTTTTTCGATAAGGTTAATGTTTATCGACAACGCTAGTTGAGATCAAAAATTATTGAGCTCACACACTTTTCACAAGGTAATAGTACCAAATCGTAAATTTGTGAATTCTAATGTTTGGTTCACAAAACTGAAACTTTCCCAGAAATAAGACATTCAGTCAAAAATAGCAACAGGTACTAATTATCAGTTCTGCTAAGTGTAAAGCCAGAAAGCGGTAAACAGAAGAACAGGCATTAAGAAAGGCTAGACAAAACATTTCTTTTGATATTCGCCATGACTTCAGTAAAGTTGTGTTCATAAAGTTCTTAAATTGATTAACGTTTAGTTTATATAGAGTGCCGTGACAGCTCTTGAAGACCCAAGGTCTAAGTGGCTTACTCTCATCAACAATTCTCTGGGTGCGTGTGAAAAATTGAGGAGACCTACAATTTAACGCCGATTCCGAACGGCAAAGTTGAGAAGCACTTTTTGAAATAGTAGAAACGAGGACAAAAAGTACTGATATAGTATTCATATTATTGATACGAACATGAGTTGCCAACAACATTAATTTAAATCAATGTGAACCGAAAAACAACGGGTTTACATGTAGAACCAATATATTCGACTTTGATCCCTTATTTTATTTCGCATTGCAGCAAAATTTAGTAAAAAATATCCTTAATTTACTTAAGATTTAAATTTTAACAGAGTAGACAATTTTTTTCTATTTCTCTATTTTTAACTATTTTGTTTGTTATTAAAAATTCAAATCTGAGGAAATGGCTAGTTTCTTACATATTTTTTCTTTTAATTTATAATTCTGATACAGTAAATTTGTTTTCATATTTCCTTAAAGAAACACTGTATATCCACAGAGAAATGTTATAATTTAAAAACGAATCAATTCAAATCACATCAAAATGTCATACAATACAAGACAAAAAAAAAATACATTTATTAAGAAGAATACACCAAAGTAAAAAAAACATCGATTTTTCTTATATTAATTTTTATATATAATTTAAACAAAAATACACATGAAGATAGATTGGAAATATATCAGTAAAAAAAAAACACATTTATATAACAAAAAAAATAAAAATATTTATGAAAATAAAAATACACTTAAAGTAATTTGAAAAGCGTTCCACATAAATAGCAAGACCTTAAAACAGTTTTATATTTATACTCTTTTGAATTTTCAAAAAAGGTTCTTCATGGAATAATAAGCTTATGAAGTATTATCCTTGGTTATTTCGAAACCGATATATAGACATAAACATCGAAACACCGAAAGCTCTATTTTATTTAAGGTGACAGAAAATCGCGTTGAACTAAGAACTCTTTAAGCATACACATTTGAGTATTGTATTAATTGTTTTATTTATTTATTCGCTTTATTAACTTTACCCCTCTTGTTTTATTGTTGCATTATTTTTTTTTGTTTTTTTTTTTTAACTAAAAAAAATATTGATAAATAAAATATTTTTTTTTATAATGTGCAATGAAATTGGAGAAAAAATTAATATATTTTTTAAATAATGCTAAGTATTTGTTTAAATCTTGAGGGTAAGGAAGGGAATAAGTAAAGAGCTAAGGCTTTCGGGGCTAGGTGGGAGTTTATAAGCAATACAAATATTTTTGTATATACAAAAACCAATTGTGTTCTAGTTGGCGATATATAAAATAAAGAAAATATAACTTAAATTCAAAATATTTTTGCAGGGGTAAGCTTTTGGTAGATTGAATAAGAATTAAATTTAAAAAAATCATTGTGGTATGTATTCAAGTTGTTGATTTTTCCAATTTGCACTTGAAGACGCTTATATATTATTTTTAATAATAAGACTTCTTTTAGTTTCTAAATTAAGAATTCATAAAAACATATTTTTTTTTCTAAATATTGCGAGACTCTGATTTTTTTAAATAAAAAAAAAAATAGGACAGCATTATTTTCTCATAAATCCAATTTCTGTTGAGTAAGTTGAACCACAACTCAAAGCCTAATTTGATAATTTCATTTGCTTTGTGTCAAAAGCAATGAAATTCCGTTAAATATTTTGCAATCAATTTTTATACAACATGAAAAAATGAATTTTCTAAATTATAAATTTATGAAAACCCATTTGCATTGAGTATTTTCAATTTCAAATCCAGTGCCATAGGAAATTGAAAACAGCCATATGGCTTTTGTTATTACAAGGAAAATAATCGATTTACACAAACACAAAATCAAAAAAAAAAATATTACTGACCCAAAAATTTCAATATTGAAGTTTCCCAATTTCCTTTGAAGGCTATAACAAACATCAGCAGCAAAAAAAAGAATCAATATTAGACGTCATCTACTGAAGCATAAATGCGTGGACAAGGATTAGAAGGATAACGTAACGTAACGTGTCCTCAATTCCACACTGACCGAATGCAGCATTCTAAAATATTCAACTAATCAATTTGCGGGCGACAAATGCCTCCAGGGGATGTGAGAGGAACAATGTTCGTTCGCAATGAATGTATTGCGTCGAAATATCGATGCAACTATGTCAGGGCTTTGGACAGACAATACTAATTTGGCATGGGTTTGGTGATTTTTTGAATATTTTTTTTTTCAACTTGATTTTGGTTGAGACTGTTTGGAGTGTGTGTACATTTTGGATATGCGGGGCTACTCAATCCACTGACCCCCTTTTTTTCTAACATTCTCTCTCAGTGTACTGCAGGTGATTATAGGGTGATGTCCTTGCGTGTGCATTTCAATCCGAGTGCATCGATGATAAATCTCTTCCTATGGCAAGACCCTCTTGTCGAAAGTCCAAAAAACCAAATCGAAGGTAACTACGAATTGAAACCCCTTAGCTGGACCATCAGACAAAAGCAAACACAAAAGAAATATTGAAACAAGAATAAATGTGAGCTCAACTATAATACTAAGCCACGACATATGGGTAACAGGATGTTTGATGCTACTCCGCATTGCAAAGGAGAAGACTTTGACAATCTCCTAATCTCTCTTGTTTCATTCTATACTCTCAATGTTTGTGGTCAATTTTGGAATCAAGACAGCTCAATGGAGTATATTTTTGTATGGTTAATGCTTTGTGTTTGTCATTGAATTCTTGATCTAGAATATAATGTATCATCATCAGAAGTAGCAGCACTTTCGCATTCACGACTCACAAGGGGAGTAGTTGTAGAAATAACAACATGTGCAAGGGAAAATGAGTCTTCTAAAGAGAGCAGAGAATGACGTCGATGGAACGATGGTGATGATGATGATTACGTGGCAGATGATGACGACTTTCCGAAAAGTCAATTTATGGATTTCATTTAGAGAGTAACACACATTAAGTTCGCATCTCATCTACATAATGGATATCTGCAGTTATTATCCTTCAACTATACAGCTAGAGTGCATTTGCATGCGGACCTCGATGCGGTTGTTTTGTGGGATTTTATTAAAAACCTCAAATACGAAAATGAAATATTTTGGTTGATGGACCTAACCACGTGGAAGCATACAAAGATGAATATGCTCATGGCTTTAAATTGATGGAATTAAAAATCATTATAAATGTACTAAGTGAACGTTCGTTGTTCATGTGTGTGGGTTTTGATTTTGACAAATTTAATTGACCTAGAAATATTTCGTTCTTTTCGTGCTTAGACAGCTCAAGGATGAATTGAATGCTACAATTTGAGTAAACTTATGATTCTGCATTAGACTTTATATTAGTCAATTTTGTCGGAAGACGTTGTCTTGTGGACTGGTGATGAGTGGAGAGACATAATGTTTACAATTTAGGTCCGTTGCTCTGCTGAGGGTCAAGATTTAGAACGTTTACTGACTGAACATGAAGATGTACAACTGCCCGTACACATACATAAAATTTAGGAGATTTTAGATCCAGAATTTTTTATGAAAATGTACGCATTAGGTATAGGCTACAAATTTTGAACCTTCGAGGTCCCCTAATAGACCATCAATTGCATTCAATATGGAATAAGTCCAAGCTGAGGAAATCAACATTTAACCTTAAAACATCATTAACATAGTTCATGAGACGATAGTGCGAACTCCACCGACAACATCAGAGGCACTATTTCTAAAAATCTATTCAACTTCTCGCGAAACGCCGGTATGCGGTGCTTTAATGGGGAAGCACAGCGTGATGTCATTGGCACCTCTGTGAGAATTGAGACAGCAGCGGCAAAAGGGTTTCGCGGTCAAATAGGGAAAACGACGTATATGCTGTCTTCGATGGAAGGACACCAACACCGCCGGACGGTGGGACAGAAGTCACAATAGATCATACCACTCGAGGTACAAGATGAGTTTGTTATAGGCTCCGCTATAAACACGGACCAATAACACAGCGCGAGATCAGACGAGAATAATTTCTTACGCTAATCGCTGTTCTTTGCGGCTAAGAAGCAATTGAGTGGAAAGCCCTCTTCGAGCAACAAAGGTAAACACACACACTTATCCATCCCAGTCCTGGCTGTATTGTGCAGAAGCATGGACCTTGCCAAAATCGGATTAAGTTCTTAACAAATTTATGCCACGTGTCAATGAAGGGAAGGCGAAGAAGATATACCAGCAACTTTAGGGTTGTACAAACGCCATGTACCTAGCAGAAGGGTCAAGGTCCAGAGGACTCAGATGGCTCGGTCATTTGAGGGATGGACACCAATGCTCCCGCCGGAAAGCCTTCGACACTATTCGAGAAGGAGAGGAAGACCGCGATTCAGGTGGCGCCTATAAGTGGTAGAGGACCTCAATCACTTGGAGTGCAAAAATGGAGACAGTAGCTAAGGACGAGTGGTGACGGCGAATGTTGAATGATTGCTCAGGTCCGCAACGGACTGTAGTCCTTTAAGTAAGTAGTTAGTAAGGAAATTATAACTGAATTTGAAAAAAATTTACTCTCCTTTTAATTGCCACGATTTTTAGCTACGACTTCAACACTTTTTTTGTCTGCGATTGATTAACCATAAAAAGTCTAAATTTGTTTCTCAGTTATCTCCAATTCCTGCCAACAAGTCCTTTTTCAAAATTGGCTGGTTTCAAATTACCAATTTACAAAACTTTAACACAATGCAGTCCAAACGACACAGACTCGGAAACAAATAAAATCCAAGAGAATTATTGATTTTGTCTGCTCCTTCAAGACATATTGCAACTTCATCAGGCGAACATTTGTAGCATAAGAAAATAAAACAACAAAAATTCCAAAACAAACAGAAAAGCAAGCACCAAGACTCCATCAACCAAGAAGAGAGTGTATTTTCTACTATCATCCATGTTTTACATATATACTTTCTTATATTCTATATTTATGTATAGTGGGATATAAATTCCCAATCCAAAAAATAAAGAAGACGAAAATAAAACCATTTCGATGTAGTATATCCCTAAACGAACTGTTCGGGGAGTATATTTTCATCTTTTTTCTTTGTCCTTATCCTTTACTATGATTTCGTTTTTATTCTTGTTGGTCTTGTTGCTTTTTCGAGAAAAGAGAGTCCTAGTGTAAGGATATTTGCTTATATAAAATGAACAAAAAAAAAGATATATAGAGTAGTCACAAAATTCATAACCAACCTTCAGGACATTCAACTTGGCCCTTTTTCTAAATGGGTTGGGAATGGAAGACTTATTGTGTTTGACTGTGTGTTTGTGTGTGCGTCGTTGGTGTGTGCGTTATTTTCTACGAAAAATTGGGTTTGAGGATGTCTAGCCTTCATTTTTTGTTGGCTCAAATTATTTTTAAACCGAATTGAGACGAGAACCTAAGAGAGGAGAGTCCTTTGGTGTCGTCTTGAATCAAGATGCATTGAACTATCCGAAAATGTTGCTGTGTGTTTGTGGGATTGTGTTTTGGAAAATGCGTATTTTTGTGTACAAAAACGTTTCGGTTGTACATTTTGCTGTGGAGCATTGAACCCTAAGTAACAATTAAATTTGAGAGACTCTAATAATCTTGGTGACTTCTTTGATTGATTGCTTGTTAAAACAATATTTTTTAGACACATTTTCAGGTATTTCAGTGTGCAATGATTCAAAGAGGTTATAATCCCTTAAATCGAGTAACATACACTTATGGTCTGAGACCTATTTTATTTTCTTCCCGAAGTTGAGTCCCAAAAGTTCTGAATATCAAACCACACGATGAAATAAATCAAATTCATAGACGAACTCCCCCAGGATTCCCAAGAAATCAAATCAAGGTACAAGTGCAAACGATTACAAAACAGAAGTATTTCCAAGCCCCACCGCATATGTATGCAGATTTACGATTTCACTGTTTCCTTCTCCTTGATATTGGTCGCTATTCCGGCGGACATTCAATTCATGTTTACTTTCACGAGTTTACACAATCAAGAGCCAAGTCGACAACGAGGACGTCTAGAAGCCAACATTTTTGCTCTTGTTCTTGTTTTTTTCTTCGTTCTATGTCGAATTAACTCACAACTCTTGATAACTACTGCCGGAAGATTTTTCTTTTTATTCGTATTTTGCTTGTGTTTGCATGAACAGGATGTTAAAGGACTTAAGGATAAATACTAAACGCAACTGAATTTTTCAATTTTACTATTGGCTTTCGACTACCTAAGGCTATCGAAATTTCTCCATGGAAGTTGGTTTTTTTGTGGTTCAGAGCACTCCTAATAGAATTATTTGAATTAATACTGAGAGCAAAAAAAAATACGTATACGCCATAGTGACCGTTTGGGTTTTCTTTACTTTATCGCATGATTTTAAACTGGAATTCGGAATATTTATAGCAAAAGCAGTAGAATATGAAGAAGAGTTCTTAAAAACTGATGAAATCGATGCGCTAATCTCATTTAATTGTAAAAAAGAAAGTTGACGTTGTTGGTTTTCAGATTCTTTACTTAATTTTTCAATAGCATAAAGCAACTAAGAACTCGAAAATAACCCAATCATTTTTTACAGACGCTTCGTTAATTTTTATGCTGTTTTCTTTTATTCAGATTGGGCTTTGTGCCTGTTCGTAAACTACCATTGTCCTATGGAACTATGGGAAAAAAAATCGTAACTATTATATTTTTCCAGAGCAGACGCTATCAAAAATGTCTGTTGCAAGCCTATATAAGTTACATTATACCCTCCATTCAATATTTGATATTCGCAATCAATGTTCAATTTAGAAAATAAAACTTAAAAATAATCTTGATCCCGTCTGTTCATGATATTTGTGTAAAGAATAAAAATTTAGAAATTCTATTCGATAGCATGTTTTTTTTTTACATAAAACAAAGAAGAACAAAAATAAATGCCCATAACTACAGTCAGAGATATTCAAATCAAATGTTTGAAATGTTTTGCAGCTGTCTCGATCTGCAGCTGACGAACTCAAATAGAAGTATCCAAAAAAAGTAGAAAAAGTGTCTATATTCTAACTAATCTATTCTTTATAAAAAAGAAACATTTGTGTGTTTTCTCTATTTTTTTTTTTTTAATGAAGTCAATGCTGATGGATAATAGAAAAACCTGCAGGTACGTCCGAGTAGAGAGATCTAGATCTAACATCAGGAACTACAAAAAATCGAATAGAAATATAAAAAGAAGTCAAAGTTCTAAAAAAGAAATAATTTAAAGTAAAAAATATATGCCTAGTCGCCTATTCGCAGCCACCCGCTCTGCTCCACTCGAGTCAACTAAAATTCTCCCATATGACAAATCCAAAGCACTAAACCACTAGTTTGGGTGACAAACTGAAAAAAAAACCCAAAACGAAGGTTAGAAAACAGAGTGTGGAGACACTAGTTACTACCGCAGGATGGTCGCACCGTTATCGACAACGACGATGTCGATGACGACGACGACTTTTCAATCCAATTGAACATGACATTCTCAAATGTCCCATCGAATGAACCGATACATATAACGGCAAGAGTTGCACTGTATCCAATAGTGACTGTATGGATACAAAGATATACTTGAACATAGGTATCCTTCATAAAAATCTAAACCTCGGCACCCACCAATATCAACCGCATGCATACGACTCTCCATCAAAAGCTCAATGAACAAAAGGCTTTTGAACTATAAGCTCACCTTTTCTATCTGTTTTCTTTTTTTATTTTTTGTCGTTTTATTATTTTTTGAACTATGAAAGGTGAATTCAAGAACAGTACAACTGGAGGACTGACAACGTAAAATTGATTAGATAAAATCAACGAGAGAAAAAAAAAGTACAAAATGCACTTAAAAGGATTTGAAGGTTTATTGAGAGCGTAGGAGAAGACAGACGACGAAAATCAAATGCAGGAGGGTTGGTTTTGAAATAAATTGGCTTTGAAAAATTACAAGGATTTAAAAGATTTGACAATAAAAATGTTCTCATTTAAAATCTCGCAACTTCCTGCTCCGTTCTCCGAATGAAACAGAAATTAAAGCAATTCTAAGCATTAGAATGGAATGCAGAATGACAAATTACCAGTCATGAATCATATTTGATTCAAAAACTTATTTCGTTGAAGACAACGCATTTTTTCATCTATGAAAATTCATATATTTTATTTAAAATCCCATTTAGTGTGCGCCAATTATAAAAGAAGTAATTTCTTGAGTGTCATGAGTCACATGTGATTCATTGAAGTATTTTTTGTTCATTTTCAAATTTGATCAACATTTTTAACGTTTTTCTTATTTTGAACTGAACGATCACAGTTGTTTTGAAGAAATACTCATACCACTAAAAATAGTACGTATTCGCCATAGTGACCACTTGGGATTTTCTTGCTTTCTCGCATGATTTGAATTGGAAATTCGAAATTTGATAATAAAATTGTAAAATACTGGGAAACTTTCATTAATATCGGTAAAATTTTATGTGCTTCTTGGCGTTGTTGGTTTTCAGATTCGTGTTTTAATTTAGAAAAATCATAAAAAACAGGGAGATCGAAAGTGTCTCAAATTTTGTTCAAAACTTTAAACATTTTTCTTGTTTTGAACTGATAAAGTTCAGTTTTGCTTTCGATAATGCTTGCACCTACCCTGACAAAAAACGTTGATGTCTGTAATTAAAAAAAAAGTTATATTCGAAATGAAAATGGTATTTCGTCGACCAAAGTCACCTTCTAAACTCACTTTCTCATTGTAAATGTCACTGTCGCAAATCATGCATATGAGACCTGAACTACTGAGGCTTGTTTAGTAAATTTTACTCTTATATAATACGTTTGTCATTTGCAATTCGATTCCCATACCTCTCATTAACATTAATAAATCAAGATCAGATATTTAATTTTGTAAAAATATGACGTCAATCTTTATGTTTAATTCTCTTCATATCCACAAAGTGCAGTTCTAATGTCACTCTTCGTTTAATGTTAACCCGCGATATTAACATTATTGCCAAGAGACCAACTTTACCAATTAAGGGTTCTAGAACCGGTGGGAATTTTATTACAAAACTTGACATTTGAAGCTTTGTATATTTGCCTTTATGCGTATTTCCAGACCTTTATCATATGCTCAACGATTAAACTTTGAATGCATTGAGTACTATGAGTTCCTATACTCCAACTGTCGCCGCCGTCATCGCCAACAATGCAATTTTTTTTTATAAAAAAATAAGAAAAAAGAATTTCTAATCGCATCCCCAATGTCCTATTGCATTTATTCAGCTAGAACCTCGCATGAATATATCTAGGGATAACGTTTGAATGACAAAAAAAAGAGAGAACAACTAAAAGAACAATATAACGCAAGGATAAAATAAAGAATTAAAGGACTATCAGACGGTTGCAATTGCAGTGGTAGCAGCGCATCGTAGATATAAAAAATAATCTAGCATTTTCATGAGAGAGGTGAAGTCCTTAAATTCAATAGCGTGAGAGACTTTTGTTTCTGTTGAATAACTCCTGATAGGGATTAGTCGGGAAGACCATAAACAGAAAACCCATGTAGACTGTTAGTGATTATTATTAATGCAGGTACATTTTTTTTTGCTGAACATCCACCTGCTTTGTATCTAAGCATTTATAGCACCTTGAGAAAGTTAGTTAAATGCGAGTGGTAAGACTTTTAAACCGTTAATGTTCGAGTGCAATAAACCTTACTGAAGTATTGAACCTTAATCAAAATTTATATTTGCCCCGAAGGATAACACCCATCACACGTATATTGAAAAACATTTTAAGAGTAAATTTTGTCTTCGCTTGAAATTTTAATATCCGTTCGAGTCTGTCATGATTTTTGATAGCAAAAAAAGATGTTCCTTTTTTTCACTTTTATTCAAACAGAAATCAACACCAAATGAAAAACACAAAATGCAATCTGTCTGTCTGACTGTTTCAAGTGTCCTTTTATTTTCTCATTTTTACATTTATACAAATATAGTCTCGTATCCAAGTGCGTTGCAATACACTTTTTCAATATGCACAAAAATCCAAATAAAAATTTGCATACATAAAAAACTCTTCTATTTTCAACTGATAACGCTGATGGACAGCGACAGACGTATACGATAGGTTCTTGTTATTATTATTATTTGTAGAATGGCAAACAAAACTTTTTATTTATAATTTTTTTTTTAATATCTTCAAACTTTACATAGTACCCATATCTAAAAAAAAATAATAAAACATTTCTTTCGTAAATCAAAAAAACGCACTGTTCAGACAGGCGGCGAGCGGATGGGGGCAATATAGCAGCCAATATGATGCCTTTTGATGGTTTGGTTTTGTGTAGGACACGACAACCATCATATACACTCACTCAATGGCAACTCAGCCAAAAAATTAAAACAAAACCCAGTAAACAAGAGAAAATCCTGCGAAAAATAGCGACAACAAACCAAAAACGCGCACTCAACAAAAAGAAAAAAAAATATACACATTTATTAAAAAGAAATAAACCAAAACTACAAAACAAAACGTAGCCGCCCGCACAAAACAAAAGGATACGAATGCTCTATAGGTTTTTTTTTTTTTTCGTTTTTCCTTTCTCATTCCCGGCGCTCGTGGTGCGACGTAGAGCCTTGTCAGGAGTTTTGGCGAGCTGCCTTTTTTTTTTTTGTTGAAAATCATTTTTGGGGGATGTTGATGTTCTGGGCCTGCAAAACCCTGTCTCTAGTTTAACATAGCCCCGCAACGGGAAATATTCAAAGCAAAAAAAGAAGAGAACTGACGTTTTGATTAAAAATATTTCTATTTTTAACAGTTTTTTTTTTTATATTATTTCACTTTTATTAAAAAGAAACGAAAATGGAAAAAATGTGTGTAGGTACGCTTGCATCCTTAAATTCGTATACGAAAAATTTCATCATGGATTGAGTGTGTACGCGCTATGATGACGGGTTTATTTTGAAAGCGGATTTCGTTCTTTGGTTGGCGTTTTGGTGTGTGAGGCACAGGACTTTGGGACGACCGACATGCTAATAGGAGTACTGCAAGCGGTGGGCTATTGGAAATGGTCTAGTGTTTTGTTGTTTTTTTTTGTGTACTTGTTTTTTAAGAATCCCAGGGCCTGAAGTAAAAAGTAAACTCGCATCAAAAAATACAGTGGAGGCTCGAGAAATGAGACTAATTTTGTAAATGGAAGTGTAAACACTGAACCTAGTTTCTGAAGTCTAGTAAGCGCCTATTCCACTCTTTTTCCCGGAGTAGTAAAGTGACGTTGACCGAAAATTCCCTTTAGGATTTTTATCGTTGATCATTGACAAACGCTTTGGTGTTATATTTGTAGTCAATCGTGGCGCCATCTAGTGGAATGATAGAGAAGCAGTTCTTAACATATTTTTTATTCCACAGTGGAATAAGTGAGTAAACGTCAGTTGTTAGAAATTGTATTTTATTAATAGTATTTTCCATTTAATCCACATAATAAGGTTAATCCTTCGCTATTCTGTACAAAATTCCTCAAATTAGCCCACCCACGATTAAAGGAAATTTTAGGCCTCATTTTAGACAGTAAAAAATTAAATTGGAAGGCAAATATTGATGAAAGAGTAAAGAAGGCTACTCTTTACTTGTAAGAAGGCCATAGGCTCAAAATGGGGCCTCTCTCCAAAAATAACCCACTGGCTATACACTTCGGTAATCAGACCGATACTCATTAATGAAGTTGTCCTATGGTGGACCGCACTGGACAAGATGGTAAATTTGAATAAACTCATTAAAGTTCAGTGGTCATGGCATGACGTGAACACTTCGCTCAACACCAAAAGCAGCTTGATACCTTCTCCAAAATCGTGGCAGCAAACTCATGCGTGAGGTTTATTGCCACCTCAATAATCTCAATGTCTCAATGGATCAGTAACAATACTGGTCATACTACTATCTTTAAAACAATTTCAGATCTATCCCAGACCGCTTAGATTATACAACCCCAAAAATGGTATTTGATAATAACTTCCATATTTTTGCATCCCTCCAAGATCCTTTTGGGAAGAAGAATGACCTCTGGAAGGAAACACGATACACTTTTATACAGACGGTGCCGCGTTGAAAGTGGTATCAACTCGAAATAACTAATTCTCAGTCTATCATATAGACTCCTCAATCAATACAGTGTGTTTCAGGCAAAAGTTATGGCGATAAAAGAGGCCATTTCCTGGCTCAAAGAAAACATTATATCTTGCAAGGATATACGCATCTTCTCGGACAGCCAAGCCGCTCTATAATCTCTCGCGTCTGTCTCCACAAACTCTCTAATAGTCCACGTTGAATGAGATGACAGGAGAGTTTAACATTCATCTCATTTAGGTGTCGGCCTGCAGAGACATTCCGGGGATTGCAAATCTGATGAGTTCGCCAAAAACAGAACACTTCTGCCTACTGATAAACAAACACATAACATAGGAACACCATCTTGTTACATACAAACATCTTCTCAAGCGATATCTAGAGTCAACAAATGCTAGATGGGCACAGGGTACCACCTGCCTAACAACCAAACAAATATCGCCAAGCATAGACTTGAAGCGGTCAAAAGGCTTGATTTCCCTGAGCCGACAAAGTATAAGCTCCTCAATTGGAGTCATAACATGAAACTGCCTCAAAGGTAGATATGCTTTGCTAGGGGTCTACACAAATGACTTCTGTAGAAGCTGCCTGGACGAGGAGGAAGAGAAAACAGTCCAACACCTTCTTTGTACAAGTCCGGCCCTCTCCAATAGAAGGAATAACTATCTTGGTAATCCCTTCTTCGATAATACCAGTGAACTGGCAAAGATCGACACAAGACGTGACTCTAATTTCATTAAAAGTTCAAAATGGTTTGTTTAAGTTCATTACTTTTCCATGAGTAAAATTTCTTTGTGGTATCACAGTAGACCCTTGAGGTCTAAGTAAGTCAGCCATTCTAACTTTACCTAACCTTCGCTATTCTGTGTTTATTACTTTGGCTGGTAGAGTTTATTTGATATTCTGGGATAGAGTTGTCCTTTTCACGTCGTTCGTCTACTGAAATCGAGAATCAGGCATTGATTTCACTATTTTGATTTCTCTCTGAATTTCCAAACATAATTATGCCAGGGAAGTCAGCACATTGTAGTGTTTTGTTAAGGAAACCCACCTTCAACCACGCCCACTTTTATACAAATCTGCTTTGTTTGACCCATTTTGACACAGAACGTATCCGTGTTCACACAATTATTACCTCTACTGTAAATAATTTTAATTTAGCTTCGAACGCATTACATTTTTTTAGATCCAGAGCTCACAGTTCTTTCTGGGTTGTTCTTACTAGCAACACTACCAACACTCATATGTACAGGAAGTAGAAAGTGCATGCAATTCATTTTGGTTTTCAAATCTTTGCTTTTTTGTGCGCATTATTCTCTTTGCTTCACATTTGAGTTTGTTGAGCAATTTTTTGATTTTTATCTATTTTTAAGATTTTTTTTTTATAATTTATACATATCTGTTTTTTTTTTTTTTGTAAGCGCAGTGAATCCGACAGGATAAAAGAAAACAGCTCCCAGAGAAATAAATCCTCGTCTGGCTTATACGTTTTGATGGTAATTAATAAAAAAACAAAACTGAGCAGAGATATAAAAATACGAAATGTTAAAAAGAAGACGTACACTTGATGGGTGCGTTTCCAGGAGGCACACCAAAACACACAGGATACGGAAACACAACGTTGACGCGTACGAAAAAAAAACTGCATATAAACCAAAAAAAATTACAGCCTCGTCGTCGTCGGCGTCATCGTCAGCGTCATCGTCGAAAACGAAAAAAACAAAATATGAAAATCAGGGTAGATTACTCACGAAAATATACCCGAGGCCCAGTTGTAGTAAACTTTCCAAAGCTATGAGTTTGATAATGAGTTGGGATTGGGGCTTGAGTTTGGAGATGTGTCGGCAAAAGTGTGTTTGAATAGAACAACTCATCATCCTACTACAGATGATAACGAGGACGCAGTTGAGTCGGTCGTCGTTATCGTTGGTCGGGCGCATAAAACGCGTTTATGTTAAACAGGTTGATGATGAATTTTTCGTAGGTTTTTGTTTTTCCAATCTCTCATTCGAAAGAAGTTGGAGGTTTTTATGTGCAGAGAGAAGTTTGAGTTGAAGGGAACGCAAAAATGTTGAAGTTTTGACAGACAAAACAACTGGCAGAAGGAAGAGCCGCACCTCAGGCTCCTACCTTTTAATGTCTGCTTCCTATTTTTAATTTTTTTTATTTTTGTAAATGGGTTTTCCATTTGAAAAATGAATACAAATAAGGGTATAGGGTGGTAATCATTTGAAACGTACATCCTCTGAAATAAAAATTCATTTGAATGCTTTATCCAATGAAAATAGGATTCGAGTAATTGAATTAATCTGCTTTTAAAAAACACTTTCATGATTTCAGATTTAAATAAAAAGATTACACTGAAAAAGCAAACTTATTTACCGAACAATAGATTTGGAAACCAATGTTTAAGTTTTAAGAAAGTTTCAATGACAGCGAATTAATTTTATGGTTAAATGATTGATATGTTTGTTTTTTTTGTTTTTGTTTTTTTTTTTTTCAATTTCACTTAAAAATGCTTGAATGAGGTAAATTGCATTATAATTGAGCCTTGTTGTCAATTGAAAAAAAATCATGTGCAACATGCTGCTGGCAACATATTTTTTCTATAAATTGTAGCCTACTTTTAGGGAAACGATTGAACATTTTTAAGCCAACATAAAAATGAATTTGTTTTCAAAGTATTAAGAATAGTTTTCCGTTCAAAATTCAATGTAAATAACTAAACCCAAGATGAAGGACCACACGTTCATTCAAATTCCCTCTCATCTAAATGAATACACATATCTACACCTGGTGTATTTTTATACGTAATCCATTGCCATATAAAAATGCAAACGCTTGTAATTTTTTTAACTTAACAAAAATAAATTTAATGAAAGATTACAGCCTGTGCTGCAATGATGACGACGACAGTTACAACTACATACATAGTTGAAAAAGTAAACAACAACAACACATACCCTGGGAAAAGTGCCCAGACGTCAACCATCAACTCCCACACCAGTCACATTTTATTTCTCTCGTCGTCGGTCGTTTAAAAAATTGTTTGTTGTTTCTTATGATTTCTTTTTTGTTGCATACTTTTTCGTCTTATTCTAATGGACATCTTTCTATGTATTTATATGAATTCCCCCCACATTTTCGATGTGTAAGTGTTTTATGCGAGCGTTGCCGTTGCTTTAATGAAAAAGGGCAGCACACCATCGTTATAGAATCAGCATCAGCGAACAGCTCCAAACACCATCATCATCCTACTTTATTCTCGCATAAATGTATGCAGTGAATTTGATTTGCTTTCTTTGGCTTATTTTATTTTTGAAAAAAAAATTGTATCCCGCCAAAAAATAAATAAAAACAAATTTTCGCAAAAATGCGTCTTTTTCTTTTTCTTCCTTAATTATCATATGCGTGTGTATGTGTGCAAGGGTTTGGGCGAAAGGATACATTTTATCCACCAACAGTTTTTGAATTGCATACGCTAAGGTGTAGTATTCTCGTGTGGACCAGGAGATGCGAATACTTTTAGAGTTGGTGAGAGAGTAGGGGATTGATGGAGTTGCTTTTTGGTTTGGAAGGGAAATTCGCTGGAAAACATTTTACACGAGATGCGATGAATGTCAGCGAGAATCGACTGAGTAACGACGACAACGGATAGAACAGCTGGGATGGGGGGGATTTTTTCGTACGTGAGCATTGCATACTTTTTCGGGTGAGCAAATGATAGGAGAATGCTGATATAGGGTTGGGATTTCTTTTTTTCGTTTGTTTTGTTTTCTTTTTTAATTTCATATGAAGGTTGATGGCTTTGATTCAATGTGTGCATAAATACACATGGCGATAAATAGAAATGTATATAAAATCGCTTCGAGCTAAAATGAATGATGAACGAAGCGCGGAATGAAGAAGAAGTGGAAAATAATAAAAAACGAAAGTCAATATATAGTATATTATAAAATGTAAGAGAAGAGAATGAGAGAAGAACTACGAGAAACAAAACAAAACGGTAAAAAATATAAAAAGTGAAAATAAAATGAAAATGAGTGCAAAATCCTACAAGTATACTTTTATTTTTGCATGTACGAGGTTATATTCGCTGTTGTATGTGTTAAAGGATATTTTATCGAACATGTACACAACATTTACGTTAAAATGCATTGCACTTAAATGTGTCCGTATGAAAATTGAATAAAAGAAAGAAGGAAAAATTTGTATTTTCTTATTGGAAACTCTATAAGGTTTTTCGTGTTGCATTTTATATGTTTGCTGTACAAGCTTAATTAGAAGAGGTGGTATATCGGGAAGGAGTGGATGTATGCCAAAAACTTTGCCAGCTGAATTTTAGAAAAACTAGAGTCCTTAACTAATAAATGCTTTACCCTGATTTGTACATGATTTTTAAAAATTGAGTCAGCTAAACAACCTGGTCCTTTACAGCAAAATGAATCAATGCAGAATAGCAAAGAATTAACTCTAATTTTGTGGAATAAGTGGAAAATGCTATTAATAAAATAAAATTTCTCTTGACTGACGTTTACTAGCTTATTCAACTGTGAAAGATAGTTTAGAAAAGGAATATACAAAATATTGGAAAACTGCTTCTCTGTCAGTTCATTAGATGGCGCCACAATTGACTGCAAAGACAAACAAAGCAAATCGGTTTTCAAGTATCGACAACAAAAAAAATCCCAAAGGGAACTTTGAGTAAACGTCGCGTCGCTTCATTATTCCGGGAACAAATTATTTTTATAGCCGTATTTTTTCTCACTACTCAGTAGCCAGCACTGTAAAATTTCTCTTGGCAAACAAACAACAATTTGGATTTTAGTCGATAAAAAGGCCAGTAAAAAAACAACAGTTGTGCTGGCGATAGAATTTTCAATTATTGAAATGAAAACATCGCTGATGGCGTTAAGAAGAATTATTTTGCTAGGCGAATCCAATGATCTGAGTTATGAACTCCTTAAGGTTGAAGTATTTGCTATTTTTCATAATCCGAGACACAACCCTCAGGTCCATTTTGTGACGTTTTATGTAACAATTGCCATTCAAATTGAACTTGACAGATAAATAAGTTGGAGCGTTTTAGTGATTACTGTGCTGGCTGCTGAGTAGTGCAAATAAAAAAAAACACGGCTATTGATGAGAAACCGTAACCTATGGATTAACTCTTATTCTATGAGTTACTAGAACTGTGGAATAGGAGTGGAATAGGTGTTTTTTGTTAATATGGCTGTTAGCTTATATCCGCTTATCGTCAGTCGTGGCCGCAAAACATAGAACTTTCCCGCCTCATCGAGCTCCAGCCAACGTAATGTCATAGCGATATCCCTAACCCACGCGTGAGTTTTGGTCATTTGTAAGAGTTTCCCCGTTCAATTCGCAAATTTGTCATTTTAAAAAATAAATTGATGTTATAAAACACCCTTTTTGATTATCTTAGACGATACAAAATTAGAAAAAGAAAGAAACGTAGATGGATTTTCAAATAAATAATACAAGGTATTTCTGTTTTCAGAGTCTCGCAATGCGTAATGAGCCTAAATGTTTAGAACTATGATTGCTGAATACTTATTGATTACATTTTAAATAATTGTCTTATAAGACTGCTCAATAAGAACACTTATAAAATAGACACTGAAGCATGCTCAATATTTCAAGCGCTCAAAGATCAAACTTAGAGCACTTTATTTCATGCAAAATGAAAATTCAAAATTTGGAAACGAAAAAAAGTATAAGTGTGCACGAATCCTGACAATCATACACAGTTATAAAACAAAAAATATAGATACATTTTTGTAAATGTATATTAATTTTAATAGCACTGTAATATTATATTTTCATTGTAAGGCATATATAGGAAGAAGTCACAAAAAATTGAAGAAACAAAAAGTTCATAGGTACATTTATAAATATGAAAAAAATTTCTAAGGACATTTAAAGCGATTTTTCTCAAAAAAGAAAACAAAAATGAACAATTGTAGGACAACAAAAGTTAGCAAGAATATATCAAAATGACTTACCGAATCGTGTGACGTGCGGTAGTCAAGATCACCACCGCCACCGCCAGATGATAGCTTCTCATCGTTGCGTTCCCAATCGATTTCCTTTTTCAGTGACTGAAACAAAAAATGCTGCTGTAAGATAACTTAATCCATTCAAACAAAACAAAACTCGAATATTTGCAGATTTTGAATGCTTACCAGTGGAACCGATTGCACTGGCAAGAGGCGTGATGGTCCTGCGACTGGTTCGCCACCAACACTGGTACTGCTTCCAGCTAAAGTTGGACTTGCCAATCTGCTGGACGATGAAGTGGCTGTGTGCGTTAGGGACGATGGTAGATTGCCACTACTACTAGGACGATCGATGCCGACAGTGACGCCGCTGCCGCTGCGCGACGATGGCCGATTCGTGAGGTCCGATGGTATTGTTGCAGAAGTCGAGGATGTTGCTGTGGCAACACTGGCTGCAGTTGCCGATGACGACGGCGGTGGCGGCGGTGGTTGCTGCGCACTTGACGACGACGTACTGGACGAGTTGACAGGAGGAACAACCACCGATTGTGAGGTTGACGATTGTTGACTACTATTTGACGCTGCTGCGGTTGCCGCTGCTGTACTCGCATTCATGCTCATATTGATGCCAATCGAGTGTTTTTGTTCATTTGAAGAGTTGTCATCGTTAGCGGAACTTGGTCGGTCAGGATCGAGGTCTTCTGGGAGCGAGGTAGCCAAGAGGTGTTGCTGCTGTTGTTGTTGCAGATGATGATGGTGCAGTAAGTGGTGGTGTGGAGAATCATCGGTATTGTTGTTGCTATTACTACTAATATTACTGTTATTATTGTTGCTAATATTGCTTGATGTTCGTGCTGCACCACCAGCACCACCACCCAGTGCTGACATATCACTTCCAACACCAAGACCGCTGCCACTGCTGCCGCCAACACCACCACCACTGCTGGCACAACGCCTCTGATAGAGGTCCAACGGTACCGGTGAGGATTGTTGCAGTCGCTTTGGCGGCGATACACTGCAACGTTCGGCAGCACTGCACTCACGCTTCAACGCTAGCGATGAATTGTGGTGCAACGATGATGATGTTGTTGAGGAGTTGGCAGCTGAATGCGAACCATCTAAGGGGCTATCGCAGGTTGATGGTTTTGGTTGTGAGTGTGGCCGTAAGCGGTCCGGTTCGCGTTCGGGTTCTCGCAAGGCGGTATTTTGATTTGTCATTTCTGCCAAGCCTTTAACCTGCAATTTGATTAAAAAAAAATAAATTAGAACTGCCGAGTGAATGTGAAAAGACAACTTTAGAAGAATATTCCAGAACTCTAATCCCATTCACGGCTTCTTCCTAGAAATTGATGTAATCTGAGAACACTGTCAACGTGCTATTGAATTGGCACATTTTCCCATTCCCTCACACAAATACCTATGCATGCCTCAGCCATTAATCAAATTACTACCCAAATGTCACACACTCGATGTGTTGACAGCGCAACAACGTCATCGCAACACATACGGCACAGGTGGTGCGTATAATATTTGCAACACAAACTATGTTTTTCTTCAAAAATCTATCTATTCTCCTTTTTTATTTCTTGCAACTATTATCATTCATCGCATTTTTTTTCGCTTTGATGCAGCAACTTTTCTACATTCTTTCCCCTCCATTCTAACACCAACACATAATTTACTCTATACGTGCAATACCTGTCGCTAGGCCATCTGACACCTGTCACTTAAAAAGAATATATATTGACACCTGTCACCATCGATCTTTGTTGCTGATTTTTTTTTTCGCAGTGTATTTTTGTACTTTGTCTTTCTGTTTGCAAACAAATTCAAAATCAAGAAAATAAACGAACTTACCTTCAACGATTCAGCAGTCTTCAGCAAAGCAGATAGCTGACAATATTGCACGTTCACCTCGCCCTTATACATGAATTCAACTAAAGTTTGCAATTCGGTGAAACGGACGTCCTTCAATATCACAATTGGATGTCGTTCGGGGTGGTCCAGAAAAAGGCTCTGGAAATATGATGAACAGGCCGAGAGGACCACCTGAAAAAATCAAAAGAAAATTCAATATTAGAAGTATTGCGAAGGTGCGAAAAATTTGCAAGATTCTTCTTCTCGGACAGTATACCACAATTATCCATGATAAACGATCTCAAATTAGCACGCTTAACGGGAGTATTAAGGTGTGGATTAAAGGCCACTCCGTCTTCGTGAATGGAACTCTCCCATTCAATTTCATTTGAAGAAAACACCTTGAGGGCGTCTTCTCGAACTGCGAAACAACTGCAAAATGCGAAAAAGTAAACCAGCGCCATCTATCGTATGTGCGAATGTTATTCGCAAATTAAACTTTTCAAACAGCCCGAAGGATGTTTTTAACATTTTTTCTCTTCTTCTTCGCACATTGCATTGCCGGCCGATAGAGGCGGTAACTTGGCATTTCGCAGTACCACAACACGACCGACCGCGACTAGCACTCGATTTCCTGGTTAGATTTCCCTCGAATCCTTTTAAATGGCTTTTTTATTTATATTTTCAAAGCGCGATGGGTGTGTGTCTTGGGGGAGGGCGAAATGTTTGTTGTATCACGTTTGCGAAATTAGTTTCATTTCGAATATTATAAATAACTTTGCTATTCGCAATGCACTTCGCAAAGACACAATTTTCCAAGCAAGCCGCAAACACACAATGATAATTGTGAAAAATGTTAAAAGCCTCTGAGTGAGCATTGGTCATTAAAATGGGCAGACTATGAGCATTACTATTCGTTTGGGGTTTTGTTTGTATGATCGCTGCGGATTGGAGAAGGCAAGGAGAATTTGAAAGATCGTTTCGGACTTGTCTGTCTGTCTGTCGTCGCTCGTTGGCCGGTCGTTGTTGTCATTGTCGGTTATTTTTGTTGTTCATATAGCCTGAAAGTGCGCATGCAAATTGTTTAAAAATTAAAATTGCGCTTGTTAACGAGGACATTAATTGTAATTACTGGACTTGTGGTATTTTCAACTTTGTCTTCGTTATAGACAAACGGAAGAAAAAGAAAAGCAAAATGATGTTTGTTTTGGGTTTTGTCTAACAAGTGAGATCTGAAAGAGGTTTGCTGGGTGAATGGAATGTGCGTTTGACTTAAGCGTAATTGATGGCTTGGGGCTTGAGATATTTTGATGGTTGAACTTATCGATTAACATTAACATTTTTGTTGCGTTGCGTTATCTTAAAGTTACCGTTTTATTTTTATTTCCGCTTAGTTTTGTAAGTGCAAGCGATTTTATAAGACAAATTGAGCTCTGGTTTTTTTTAAAAACAAAATGTTTAGTGAAAGTAGGCAGATACCACGCCCAATTTGCTTGCTCTTCAGTGAATTTTAAAATTTAAATACGAGTAGAGTACAAATTAAGATTTTGTTTCTAAACAATTCTCTTAGAAGTGGGCGGACGACACACCCATTTATTAGAAAATTTTGATTTGTTTTTGTTAAACTGGCTGAAATTCGCCAAATATCACGTAGACCTTTAAGCATAGAAGGTAAATTTTGGAATTAAGGGTGGATACCACGCCTACTTTTCGGGAAAATTGTATAATACTAACATTTTTAAACTCAATCTACACATTTCTGACAGCGCCAAATATTTTTTTAAGGCAGTTTATTTAAACACGTTTATAAATTTTGACATCACGAGCACAATGCAAGAGAAAAATGTGCTCAATAAATAATTGGCTCAAGACTTTGTTCAACAAAGAGAAGAGAACGAAGCATATTAATATTTGGACAAAGAGAAGACCCACTTTGCGTACTCCTTTGACTTTGGATAAAAGAAATAAATCTCGAGATGCCCAAAGATCTCTAATAAAGGATTCAAAATAGCCCAACAGTTGCGGTATATCTAGCCGTCGCTAAACAAAAACTCTCAAAGAAAAATTGAAAATTCAACGACGACGTCTCCAATTCGAATGCGACGCACTATACACAATCTAGGAATAAACAAAACCCACTCGAATTGTATTTTTCTTTTATTTTTTGCGTCACGGTCATCTCTCGCAATAGATCCCGAAAATTCCCATGCTTCAATGAGTCAGGCGCGCATCTCTGAACAAAACGACTACAGCGACAAAAACGACAAACAAAACGAGCAAAGACGGCCAAGATCTTCATCATTACAAGCGAAGGGAAAATTACATAGGAAGGCGCACATTGGACTTGTCACGATTGGCCATAAATTTTCGCTGTGAGCCGCTGCTTCACCTTCAAGCCAGAACACCCCCCGTCATACTTCCTTGATGGAATTTGTTTGTTCCGTGAGTTTTTCTTGTGGTTAGTTAATCTTTCTCTCTCTCACTTTTCAAATTGCTGAATGTTGAGCTGAGCTTAAAAGAATCAAAGACCACAACTCAATGCGCGCATCTTGTTGTGTATGTCGTCGCGTCGCGTCGTCGTCGTCGGTCGGTTGTCTGAAAGTTGTTGTTGCTGTATAGGAATGGGATCTGGGATAATCTCTAACCATAGAGTACGCGGGTTTTTTCAATAGTTGCAGTTTTATCCTCGTAAAGTGGTTGAGGTTGATAATACGAACAGGTATCCACTTTGGTTTCTTCAAGGTGGAACGGGAGGCGAGGGGATGTTATGAATAGTCTCGTTCATAGAAAAATAGGAAGACTTTTGTAGTGGATGATGATGTTGTTGTCACACACAAAGTTCCCAGAGATCATCACATTGGATTCGGATTCGGCGACTGATGGTTCAGAAAATATACACAGCCATGGGCGCATGGTGGAAACTCAAGCCGGAAGGCTGGAATATTGTTCAAGTATTTTGGCGGACAAATCGAATTGAAAAGACAGAAAATGTAATAATTTACCGGAGGGAAATTTATGGAAATTAGTTCAACATGGTCGCTATCGGTGGGTCGGTCGGAGTTTGGCGAAAAAGAGAGTTCGGATGTTTTCCGTTCGATGAAACTGTAGAGAGGTTTGGATTTCACGATTTGCAATTTCTAAATTGATGAACCTTCGCAGTTTTGAATGCTCTCTAGAGGGCGCCTCTTTGATTCCCTTGTTGTGGACTTAAAGATGGATTCCCATTGTCATATCGACCATATTCTTTGGGCTCGAAGTCGAACTATATTTCTTGAGACAATCTCTATTGAATTTTTTTGTATGATTTGGGTCATGTTTCTTGCTGATGATGATGATGATGACGTTTAATTTCATTTCGTGCATTACGGAGAGGATTTTTTTGTAGAAATTAATGGTGGAATAGGATTTTTAGGATAGACTGATTGATGGTCAGTTCAGCGTAGGTTTATTTACCTACTTGGAGAGTATGAAAGATTGGAATGTTCGATATTGAAAAATTCACAGAGACAAAATTGTAACGGTAAATTGGGAATACAAAATACTGGTTCAGTAATGGAGAATCAATAATTCAATTCAATTTCTTCTGTGACTCTTTGGAATGCGACTGTTAAGTGGTGATCACGAAAGGTTTTGTGTGTGATTGTCGTGGAGACGGGAAAAGGTAATGGATTCCTTTCAGGACCTTCAAAACAATTTTAATTGTTGAAATGTAGTGTAGTGGTACAATTCTCCCAAATCCATTAATTTAATACGCAAACAAAATCGGTGAAATGTCAAATCGCTTAACCATTTAAAAATCTACACTCAACACGAACACATATAATTGCTCAATTATTTTTATCCATCTGCAAAAGTGCAATTGATGTAATTCATTCGTATCAAATAATGAAAACACAAGATTAATTGCATTGATATATTATTTGCACAGCGTAATCGCTCGATAAGCAAAATATAAACAAATCAAGAGCAAACGAAGAGGAGCAAATAAGAAATATTTTTATTAAGCAAGGAGGATGCATTTCATTTCAGGTCTTGATGCCGAGAGTTGCAATTCTGCTATACCAGTTTTGCAGCACTTGGAATGGAAAATACGGCATGGGTTCAATTTAAATGATTTAGACTTTCAGTAAAGTCAGTATCAGTGGGATGGTGGATAATCTTATATCTCAATTTGACGGATAAATATTTTGTTTATTTACTTCATACAGTTTGCATTTTTCTTGTCGTTCCGTTTGTAACGAGAGAGAGAGAAGATAATGAAGGAGAAGTCTGTTCTTTATGTCGTGAAACTGTTGGCTTGGCATTGGTTATCAAGCAGCCGAACGAAGCACACGTCCGATATCTTGCCAATATTCAATTGTGTTGTATTACTGAATTACGTGCTATTTTCAAAAAACTTAGATTCTTACTTACAAAAGGTGGCGCTACAGTCCGTTGTGGACTTGGGATTCAATCAACAGTCTCCACCAGCCAGCTCGGGCCCTACCTAGCTGTCTCCAGCTTTGCACTCCAAGTTGATTTAGGTCCTCTTTCACTTGTATGCGCCACCTTAGTCGCAGTCCTCCTCTCCTTCTACGTCCCTCGGGAATAGTGTCGAAGGCTTTCCGGGTCGAAGCATTGGTGTCTATCCGTTCTAAATGACCGCTGAACCATCTGACCTTGACCCTTCTGGCTAAATCCATGTCGTTGTACAACCCGTAAAGTTCGCTGTTGTATCTTCTTCACCATTCCCCATAATGCACACGGGGCCAAAGATGACCCGAAGAACTTTCCTTTCGAAACAGCCTAAGGAACATTTATCCGATTTTGTCTAGATCCAGCAGGACTGGGATGATGAGGGTGTTATACTCGAGCAAGGGCTTTTCCACTCAATTGCTTTCTTAGCCCAAAGAAACAGTGATTAGCAAGAGTTGTTCTGCGTCTGATCTCGGCGCCGCTGGTGATATTTATTAATAGTGAAGCCTAGGTGGACAAGCTCCTCTACTACCTCGAAATTATATGCGTGTATTGTGACAATTTGTCCGAGTCTGAGTTCTGGGTGTCTTCCCTCGAAGAAAGCATATACTTACTTTTGCCCTCATTTACTGCTTAACCCATTTTTGCTGCTACTGTCTCAGTTCCAAAAGGGCGCCCCTGACATCACGCTGTGTTCTTTCCATTATATCAATATCATCGGCGTACGCGAGAAGTTGAAGAGATTTTTGGAAAAAAATGCCTCTGGTGTTGACGGTGGAATTTTACTTCTCAAGAACGCATGAAATCGCATGACAGTGCACCTCCTTGTCTGAATCCTTTTTTGACGTCAAAATATTCCGTAAGCTCGTTGATGGGGCAGCGTGAGTGCTCCATCGTCATTTTGCACAAGCAAACGAGCTTGACAGGGAGGCCAAAATAAGATGCATATTCATACAGTTCGTCTCTGTAGGATGCTGTATTTGGTCAATGGTTGACTTTCCTGGTCCGACGCCAAATTGATTAGGATCAATCAGATTGTTGACGAAAGGCTTCAGACGTTCACATATTACGGCAGAAAAGATCTTGTAGGATGTAGGAGATGTTAAGTAGGCTGATTCCTCTGTAGTTGTCGCAGTTAAGGGGATCTCCCTTTTTCAGGATCGGGCAAACAATGCTGAGATTCCATTCATCTGGCATGCATTCTTACGACCATATCTAACAGATAATTTGGTGCATACTCCCATATAGATCGTCACCTGCTGCTTTGAACAGCTCGATCGGTAGACCAGCTTGCTGTTCCAGCGTGATATTGCCGTTTTCAGCTTCGATAGTAGGTTCACGATGTGGGCAATTCATCGTGTCCGATGCTGACGGCAAAATTTTGTTCGTCGTCGCCGTTATATAGTCTACAAAAGTGGTAATTCCAAATTCCCAGCATTGACTGCGATTCTACTATTATGTTCCCTTGTTTATCTCTGCAGGCAGAATTTCTTGCTTGATGACCTCGACCTAGCTATTTTACCTTCTGGTAGAGCCTCCGAACTTCATTCCTGCTGTTGGTTTTCTCAGCATTCTCGATCTGACGCTTCTTATGCTCCCTCTTTTTCTCCTGAGAAGCCGAGTTCCTCTCTCCTCTTTTGTTCGTAGAGCTCACTAGCAGCTCTTATCCTTCTATGCAGCGCAGTTTTGTATGCCTCCTCTTGGCTGCATGGGCCTGCCTGCATTCTTCGTCAAACCAGGGGTTTCGTTTTGGTGGCTGTGTTAAACTTAGCACATTAGAGGCGATATCTCTACCTGCTTTCTGTCAATGTTGCCACTGGTCTTCTCTACTTGCGTTGGCGGCTAGGACTTCTTAAGAGGTTACTTGACACTCGATCAGAGAAGCATTTCCTTGTTTTGGCCGTTGGTTCGAGACGATGTTGGCTTCTTGGAAAGCTCGATCATCTAGATATGCTGGGCAAGTGCCTTCCGTTGGTCGCAATGTGATCAATCTGGTTGACGGTTGTTTTATCAGGAGATCTCCATGTTCCTTTATGGATGTAGAGATGGGGGAACCATTTGGTTCACATTTGACTGTGGTAGTTGTGTATTGTGTTCACTGAATAAAATGATTTTATAAATTTCGTAAAAGACGGCATGGTTTCATTCAGTAGGGAACTGCGAAGGTTTAGCTATATTTGTCTGACTATTAGACAGGAAGTGACTAAAGCTTAAACAAATTTTTTTTACAGAATTTAGTCGTATTTACTGTATGTACTTAGAAATAATTCATTAATTTCCCGCCTGTTGATTCATTGTATTAAAAAAAGTTAAGCAGAACTCTAAGTCATGTTGGACTTAAAATATTTGTAACAAAAAGCAAAGCGTAAGCTTGATATCGAACGAGACAGTGTTTTAACGACTTGCAATGTCGAATTCAGTTTGGGAAAAATTAATAAAAAAAAACCGCACAGGCTATTAAGAACTTGTTAAAATCCAAAATCTAACCGGTTTTGTTCCACATCATGTCTGTATACAAATTTTTGGAACAAAAAAGTCAGAAGTCATTGCTAATTTGCTTAATGTATTTGATAAAATAATTTGTTCTGCGCTTTTTGTGTAAGCAACGCACAATAACACAGACTCCAGAGACAAACATCTAAACTTGCCAAAAAGTCAACTTCAAGGTCTTTTCTTAATTTTTTTGTTTACTTTTAATGTGTTTTCTTTATAAAGCCGACATTGATAGATTGCAACCACATCGACCATTCAAAATGGAGTTAATTTCACATAAAATTCGTTAATTCCGAATTCACTTTCATGCAGGTAATTGCAGTAACCAGTCATCGAGTCGTAGTCGTCGTTTGTCGGTTGTTCAAGTTCTTTTTTTTATTATAGGATTCTGTTTTAGTGACTTGTCCTTGGGAGGAGGTGTGGTTTAATAATGCTATTATATTAATTTCCCTTTTCTGCGAATGAAAACTAACCTCAGCGTTAAATCGCAACCATTCCTTAAATGGCCGAAGCATTTATCCAAAGTTCAAATAATGACGAATTGTGATTGTTGTGCTATAACAAAGCAGAATATAATTTTATTGTTGAATGGAATCATTATTTTGGGTTTAGATGTTGACCTTGAATGTTGTGTTTTTTTTTTCTGCTAACCTAAGCTAATCCACATCGACATCAGTCTGGATGACTGTCTGCTTTAAGCTATAAATGACGAATGTTGTGTTATAATCACATTTCGGCCATTTGCAGACATTAAAGTAAAACAATCGAGATAGGCTTTGAAAGTTTTGCTTCTCCGTAATATATTTTCTTAAAACTATAGATTTTGGTGGTTGGGTGTTGTAGGATCTGGGGGCATATCTTTTCCTAAACACCAAGTGCTTACCTTACCTTAAGCGGTAAACACCGGGTACTGGTTATATCACTAGATATAGCTTGCGAAACTTTTAAGCGCGAATGCAAAACGGAGAAACAGAAGCACTTAAACAACGGCCCTATACAAATTTGGTAGTTAGTGCGAGGTGCAAACAACCCTTCCACAGTAAGAAAACATGAAGTTATGACAGAGATCGGCAGATCCTCGGATAATGACCCCGCTCTTATGGTAATTAGACCCGGAACGACAACGGACTACTCATTGAGAGTTTGTAACTGCAATGTAAGAACCACGAGAAGGTATACCTAGAGTCGCAACTCAAGGCATGTTGTTTTCTTTCGACCTAAAAAATTGAATTTGATAAAATATCCACATCAATGCGAATGTGTAGGTTTCTCAATGCATTTCAAATATTTGGGGTGAACCAATACATAAGCATTGATATGGAGTTACACAGATTCACGGACACAAGAAAAGAGTGTAAATTGCAAAATTTTTTGGACGATGATTTTAAAAAAAAAACGAGTTGCGGCTCTAGGTAATACCTCCTCTATGGTAAAAACACTCAACACTTTAGGTGCAACTCAAAAACTTGAAACTGGCCTCACGCAGTAGAAGGCAGATATTTTTGCGATCCAGGAATACGATTGATAGCATCAGGGACAATAAAAAAGAAAAATTGTGACTATTATTACGGCTGTCATCAAAGAATACTTATCAGCGGATTCGTCATGGGTAATCGGCTTTGATCGAAAATCATGGATTTCAATTAGTTATCGCCTGGCTGTAATCCACATCAAGGCCAGACTACAAAGCATCATTATATTATGTGTACACAACCCTACCGATGATGCTGAGGAGTCAAGAAAGGAGGATTTTTATGACCTCCTGGATAGAGCCTACGGAGCCTGTCATACAGTCAGATGCCAACACTTTGTATAATCAATATCGCGAAATAATTAAAAATTTAGCGAGACTGCCAAAGGTTACCAGCACCCCGAAGAGAACCCGTGGTAAGATGACGAATGCGCGTCATTTAAATGAGAGACGGACAACGTACGTTTGCAGATGCTGCAACGGAAAACAAGGGCAGCAAGAGAAGAATACCAAACAAATATGAGAAATGATAAAAAGACCCTGCGATGGAAGAAAAGAGCATCCGCAGTTTGTCAGCTCAAAGATCTTGAAGAGCCATGAAGCAACTAGGTTCTGGTTTCAGAACCGGCACACATGCTCTTCAAAACAGTGAAGGAAACCTAGTCAATGAAGACACAATCCCAGCCCCCAGCACCGAAGCGGTAGAAAGAGTCATTCAAAAGCTAAAGAATACCAAATCCGCCGGGTCGCATGGCATACCTGCGGAATTCTTCAAAGTTGCAACCATGTTATCAACAACCTGTGAGAGGAAGAATGCATGCCCACTGACTGGTCGATAAGCTCCATATGCCCCATCTACAAAAAAGGCGATCCTATGTCATGCAAAAACTACCGAGGCATATCCCTGCTTAATGTTGCATATAAAATCCTATCCAACGTACTGTGTGAGTGTCTTAAACCGTTCTGAAACACAATAATCGGCACCTACCAATGTGACCATATAGACCAGGCAGAACAACGATAGACCAAATATTCACACTGCGAGGCAAATCCTGGAAAAGACCAACGAATTCCAAGTCCGAACCCACCATCTTTTCATAGAATTCAAAGCTGATTATGATAGTATCCACTGCCAAGAGCTTATGATAGCGATGTCAGAATTCGGGATACCAAACAAACTGATCCAGTTGTGCCGCATGAAGCTAAACAAGCGTGCAGTGTGCAAATGAGTAACCCTGCGGATGTTAAGACAAGGAGATGCGCTGTCATGTGATAACTTCAACGTAGTCCTGAAGCAGATTGTGCACAAAACAGGTGTGAGCAAGGAAAATCTCTCTGTGTCTTTGCCAAATTTCAGTGAATTTAAGAATGTGCGTTTTACCACCTTTTGAAAAACGACAAATTTTTAAGTTTTCGTTAAGAAACACATCTTAATTTGATGGAGGCATTTAATTTAATTGCTTTGAAAACCAAGAATTTTGAAACATTTATTAAATCGACTATCACTAATGCTCAAAAGCTAAGAGCTGTTAGTATTGCCACTAGTATTTTTGCAAACAAAAATTTGACCCAGAAACCTATGGGCTAATTAAAATACTCCAATACCGTTAGTATAACTGCGGTTGAATCCCCTTCCTCTCAATGAAATTAATCGCGTTGTAACGAAATTTTATAAAACTCAAATCCATTCACCATTGGAGTGCCTAATGAACAAAAAAATCTCACATTGTTATTAATCGTTTGAAAATTTATCGATTAAATATAATTCCCAACTCATGCACACATTTACCCCTGCGCGAACGTCTAACTGGTTCAAGTCTACTCGATTGCAAATTGGAACACACTTCATAAATAGAAAACCTATAATTTTCTGAAAATGACCAATTCGCTCAATTTATAAGTAACTCCCACAAACCATTAACAACAATGAAACCAGATTCCAGACTTGAGCTGAACGACACAAAAGATACTTTCTTTTCCTCGATATTTGTTGCGAAGTTGCAAAATTGAAAGAAAAAAACGAAAAAATTGTAACGACTGCCAATGTGGTTACAAATGGATTTGTTTTGCAAACACTATCCGACTTATATTACGGCTAAATCAAAGACGAAATCGCATTTGCAAGCAGACTTACGATTGCCATGGACCACCGTCACATATTATGACAGAGTAAGAAGTGCAAGAGGGGCAACTGGATTGCGTTAAGCGCCTCATTGCGTGTGCCACTAAAATATTTATCGCATATGATCTTGGATTATAATTTGAAATTTTATCGCCGATTAAACGGCGAATTTGAAAACATTAAAATCATCGCCCCGCATGCGCTGTTCGATCGTTCTGTTATGGTCATCGATGCGACGGACGCCACTTGCAAGACATTGCAGTAGGTGCAACATTCCGATATCATGCATTTCTTAGTTTATTTTTTTTTCTCTCAATTTTTAATCAAAAAATCCTGTTCTTCGCACGCGTCGCATCTTAGTCGTCGCACGCTTGTGCGCACTGCGTAAAGCCATTGCCATTAATATGCGATCGAAGAAGAAGAAGAGAACTCGCTTTATTATAACCGATGATGCGTTGAAAGTTTAAATTTCGCATCTTAAATACTAGAAATGGGATTTTTATCTTTATGGATAAATTTGTAATTGGGTATTTTATGAGGGCAGCCGTTTAGTGCGGGCATTTTGTATATCTTTGCGAAATTGATATTTTATGCGCGTTAAGGTAATTTGTGTCTCAGTCTCAATCGACTGTATAACGACAAACGCGATGTTTATATTGATGTTATGGCGATTCGATGCTGGATGCTGGTTTTGCAATGCGCACTGCGCTGGTGGTGTCACAGATGGTTGCAAACGATTGGCGAATGGACACTTTATTGTCACTTAAACATGCGCTCGCGATGCAGTTTTTTCTTCTCAGTTAAGATTTATACAGACTCGAATGGATGTTAAATATTAATGCGCTGCGAATCTATGATCATGAATAAGTAATAATCACGATTTTGATAGCTTATAGGTTTTGAGTTTGTGCTTGGGGGGACTGCGCAACTCTGATGGGTGATGTGATGATGGCAATGCTGATGCTGATGAAGGTAATTTCCACTTGTCTTGTCTCTGCCAGTGTGTCGTTAGCAATTATTATATCAGCTTGCCAGTTCGAAGTAAGTGACGGCGAAGTGGCAGTGTGGTGCTGGTGCGGTTTTGTATGAGAGGCAATCTTGGCATCAGTGATTGGTTATATAGGAAGAAGTCGTGCTTCTTGGTTATGGAAGAAAATAAAACAAGTTGGTGGTGATTTCATGGAAATTAAATTCCTTTTAGATAAAATGCAAAAAGGGCACTGCTATGCAATTCGATTGTTATTTGCTTGCGCATATTTAATTAACTTCAGTTTAACGATTGAAATTTGAATAATTGTCTTGTTAGTTTGTTATGGCAGCAATTAAATGTGTGCATGGTAAATGAATGATTGGTTTTTGCCAGTGCAAAAAGCTCAATAAATATATAAGTTCGATAAAGCCGCAACGAATTTCGTCACTATCCTAACAATCTTCAAAAGGAGTACATTTGCAAAGAGTAAGTAGGTCGTCATTCCTTCTAGAATAAAAATAAAATCCTTTTACCCACCCGCCTCGAACAACGATAAAATTGTGTCCTCAATAATATTGTATCTCTATCTATGCGAAGCCTCACCGCATCATAACCACATCCCATCAAATGCCACACAAGAACTTACTATATGGATCTTCTTCCTAGAAGTCGTTTGTATAAATCTCTTATCTTTGTCTAAACAAAAACGAAGAGAAATATCCCCACCCCTCTATTGCAACCACCCACTAGCTCTGTAAGACAGAAATGCATCGCCATCTATCGTTGATCGCATTCAAGTTCGGTTTCGGGTTTGTTGAAATAAAAGACCACCACCAATATTCATATCTGCACTTTTGCTGCACATTCAAGCATTGTACGGTATACGCGGTAAATTCTTATCTTTTGTGTAAACTTCTGAACTCGCGGCAGCCTCGGGGAAACATTAAAAACAAGAGAAAAACGAAGAAAAAATATAAAAGAAGAAACTCTTGCCTCTTGCCCCAAATTCCGCTTCGAGTATAAGTGAATGTTATGTGCAGTACCTCTACCTACTTAAGAATACGAGCACAATGCAGTGCAGTGCATCTTGGAAAACAATTTTTTTTTTTATTTCTTTTCTTGTATGAAGAGCGAATGCGCGTGCTGCATTCAGTAACGATTGACCACACGCAAATTTTTCTTTTCTTTTACGTTGGCGTTGAAAGTGATGCCGAATGGTGTTTTTGTTGGGACTTTGGCAGGATCTACGTGTACAATATTTATGTGCAGTTTGCCTGTGCATATACCTACTGAAATTCGAAGGGAGGTGGGTACTTGCATAAGCGCCTCTAACACGGAGGCAGTAGTTGTTGATAAATAATTTTTTTCAGTCCTTTGAGTTATGAGTTTTTGGAAAATGTGTATTGTTTGTATTTGAGAATGTTCAAACGGATGCTTTGAATTTCCAATTCATTTTTTTTTACTTTTACACTGGGGTTATGTATCAGTTACTCCTTTATATTTGAGAAAAGACTGAGGCAACCTGTTCTTCTGCTTTTTCAATTTTTAGTCAAAAATAACAGTTACTATTTTTCTGCAAGTCGGTTAACGAATGGTTATCCTACGTTCAAACGTCATCAGAAAATATTGATGTAAAATTGCATGATTATATGAATAGGCCGATTGTGCTTATTTATCGCTGGAATTCGTGGAATCATTTGATGTCAAAAAGGGATTCAGAAAAGGCGATGCAGTGTCGTGCGATTTCTTTAACATCGTTCTTGAGAAGAACTCCACCGTCAACACCAGAGGCACTTCTCACGTAGACAGATGATTCAGCGGTAAATGAGTGCAAAACGAAGTATATGCTGTTTTTGAGGAAGGACGCCCAACACCAACAGCATCTAAGATAAGACTACACAACACCTTTGTCATCCAATTTCTGTTGTATGGTGAATGGTGCAGAAGCATGGACACTGTCAAAATGGGATGAAGTGCCTTAAGCTATTTCGTGTGGAAAGTTCTTCTTCGAGAAGAAAGTTCTATGGCCCCGTGTGCATTATTGGAGAATTGAGAAGAAGGTTCAAAAGCGAGCCTTATATGTTGTACACAGGGTTATTCATTTTGCGGTTTCGAAAGTAAACGTAAATAAAACACATATAAAATGTTTTTTTCATGATATTTCTTTTTTATTATAAAGTTTGAACGGTGACATTATGTGTGAAACACTACATCATTTAAATGGCCATCATGCGAATTGTTGCAAGCATTGATTCTTTTGTGGTGATTTTCGACCACTTTTTTAAAATATAATGGGCGGTATCTCAGGCATAACTTGACGCACATTGACTTTTAAATTTTCAAGAGTTAAAGGTTTATCTGCATACACACGGTTTTTCGCGTACCCCCATTTAATATTTGGCCATTTAATATCGCCACGATGAGAAATTACTTTGCCAGGAAATATCTCTTGCAATAAAGCCATATTCGCTCGAGTTGTGTGGCAGGAGGCACCGTCTTGTTGAAACTTAATAGTCTCCAAGTCGTAATCTTCAATAACAGGCACAAAAAAAGTCAGTTATCATACGACCGTAACGCACCGAACTGACGGTGACAGTCGTTCTATAGTCGTTTTCGAAGAAGTAAGATCCACCGAGTGAGAAATGTGCTTCGACGCTGAAGAAAATTTTGTTCGAAAAATCGTCATCCACCGCCTGTTGTTCAAGCACCCATTCGAAGTATCTTTGACGTTGTGAATGGTTAACTGGCTTCAGTTGTTGTGTGAGCTGGACTTTATGTGGATGAAGCTAGGTGTAGATCCAAATGCAAAATACGCTATAATGTGCCGTAACACAGTCATAATAAATGAGAACGACGAGGAATCGACACATTCGGGTCTTCGGCAACACTTTCACTTAAAGCAGCCATATTTTCAGTGGTACGATCGAAAAGGTGATGCACAGGCCTTACAATATCGGTAACCAATCCAGTCTGTTTAAATTTCTTCATAATTGTGCCAATTGCTTGCCTAGTTGGACGATTATTTTAACCATATGAAATCTCCTCTTAAAGCACGGTTTGTTGCTGTGGGGTTTAACAACTTATGTTGTTTGACAAATGTCGAATTCCAGCTCTATCCTTTTGAAACTGCAAAATGGATAACTCGTTACAACAACGCGAACCTAGCCAGAAGAGCCAAGGTCCAGCGACTTAGATAAGATGGCTTGGTCTTATGGAGTGGTTTAGCACTAATTCTCTGGCTCGGTAAGCCTACAACACAATTCTCGAAGGACGTAGAAGTAAAGGAAGACCGCGACACATGTGGCGCATTCAAGAGAAAAACAACCACAATCAATTTGGAGTGCAAAACTGGAGACAGTAAGCAAGTGACTGAGCTGGCTGGCGAAAACTGTAGGTGGAGGTCCAAATCCACAAAAGACTGTAGTAGCTACAGTCAAAAATTGATTATATTCAAATTCAGGACAGCTTAACTGCAACCCCAGATATTACGACGACGATTCATCCGGTTTCAGTGACCGTTTTCGATGAAAATTCATGTATTTTTCTGCAAGTCGGTTAACGAATGGTTATCCTACGTTCAAACGTCATCAGAAAATATTGATGTAAAATTGCATGATTATATGAATAGGCCGATTGTGCTTATTTATCGCTGGAATTCGTGGAATCATTTGATGTCAAAAAGGGATTCAGAAAAGGCGATGCAGTGTCGTGCGATTTCTTTAACATCGTTCTTGAGAAGAACTCCACCGTCAACACCAGAGGCACTTCTCACGTAGACAGATGATTCAGCGGTAAATGAGTGCAAAACGAAGTATATGCTGTTTTTGAGGAAGGACGCCCAACACCAACAGCATCTAAGATAAGACTATACAACACCCTTGTCATCCAAGTCCTGTTGTATGGTGCAGAAGCATGGACACTGTCAAAATGGGATGAAGTGCCTTAAGCTATTTCGTGTGGAAAGTTCTTCTTCGAGAAGAAAGTTCTATGCCCCGTGTGCATTATTGGAGAATTGAGAAGAAGGTTCAAAGCGGGCTTTATATGTTGTACAGGGTTATTCATTTTGCGGTTTCGAAAGTAAACGTAAATAAAACACATATAAAATGTTTTTTTCATGATATTTCTTTTTTATTATAAAGTTTGAACGGTGACATTATGTGTGAAACACTACATCATTTAAATGGCCATCACGCGAATTGTTGCAAGCATTGATTCTTTTGTGGTGATTTTCGACCACTTTTTTAAAATATAATGGGCGGTATCTCAGGCATAACTTGACGCACATTGACTTTTAAATGCTCAAGAGTTAAAGGTTTATCTGCATACACACGGTTTTTCGCGTACCCCCACTGTTAAGTATTTGGCCATTTAATATCGCCACGATGAGAAATTACTTTGCCAGGAAATATCTCTTGCAATAAAGCCATATTCGCTCGAGTTGTGTGGCAGGAGGCACCGTCTTGTTGAAACTTAATAGTCTCCAAGTCGTAATCTTCAATAACAGGCACAAAAAAAGTCAGTTATCATACGACCGTAACGCACCGAACTGACGGTGACAGTCGTTCTATAGTCGTTTTCGAAGAAGTAAGATCCACCGAGTGAGAAATGTGCTTCGCCGCTGAAGAAAATTTTGTTCGAAAAATCGTCATCCACCGCCTGTTGTTCAAGCACCCATTCGTATCTTCGACGTTGTGTGTGGTTAGCTGGCTTCAGTTGTTATATGAGCTGTTATATGTGTTATATGTGGATGAAGCTAGGTGTAGATCCAAATGCAAAATAGGCCATAATGTGCCGTAAGACAGTTCTAATTCCTGAGAACGACGAGGAAGCGACACATTCGGGTCTTCGGCAACACTTTCACTTAAAGCAGCCATATTTTCAGTGGTACGATCGAAAAGGTGATGCACAGGCCTTACAATATCTGTAACCAATCCAGTCTGTTCAAATTTCTTCACAATTGTGCCAATTGCTTGCCTAGTTGGACGATTATTTTAACCATATGAAATCTCCTCTTAAAGCACGGTTTGTTGCTGTGGGGTTTAACAACTTATGTTGTTTGACAAATGTCGAATTCCAGCTCTATCCTTTTGAAACTGCAAAATGGATAACTCGTTACAACAACGCGAACCTAGCCAGAAGAGCCAAGGTCCAGCGACTTAGATAAGATGGCTTGGTCTTATGGAGTGGTTTAGCACTAATTCTCTGGCTCGGTAAGCCTACAACACAATTCTCGAAGGACGTAGAAGTAAAGGAAGACCGCGACACATGTGGCGCATTCAAGAGAAAAACAACCACAATCAATTTGGAGTGCAAAACTGGAGACAGTAAGCAAGTGACTGAGCTGGCTGGCGAAAACTGTAGGTGGAGATCCAAATCCACAAAAGACTGCAGTAGCTACAGTCAATAATTGATTCAGAACAGCTTAAACGCAACCACAGCTACACGAAGACGACACGGGACGTTTCATCCGGTTTCAGTGACCCAGGGTTTGGAAAATGTCTTTTATTATTCCTTTACACAAAAAAGGCAAGAAAGATAAAATCGAAAATTATAGACCCATAGCCAAACTATCAGTTATTCCAAAACTTTTTGAAGCTATTATTTGTAAAACACTATCTTTCTGGACAAAATATTTGATTGTTTCAAATCAACACGGTTTTTTGAAAGGACGATCTACTTTAACTCTTTTAACTGAATTGACAGAACATTTTATTGACGATTTTAAAAATAAAAGACAAACAGACTGCATTATAACTGACTTTAGCAAAGCTTTTGAATAAATTGGGACTAAGCAATAAATTCATACTTTGGCTTTATTCTTACTTGAGCTACAGACCAAATGCAGTGCGCTTTGAAAATGTTGAGTCTCAATATTTCATTGTAAATTCTGGTGTTCCTTAAGGTTGCCACCTGGGGCCTCTTCTTTTCACATTATTCATGAATTACCTCCCTTCTGTTTTTCAATATTCTAAATGTTTAATGTATGACGCTTATTTTTCTTGTTAAAATTGTTTAATATTGAATGTTGAAAAATGTAAAGCTATAAGCTTTACCCGTAAGTTGTCGACTTTTACATATGATTACAGTTTTCTCGGTTCAAGTTTGTCTATTGTTGAGGAAGTCACTGTACTTGGAGTGCTACTTGATAAGAAACTGGATTTTAAACAACATATTCACCAAATTTTCACTAAAGCAAATTCACTACTTGGTTGGTCGCCAATTTTACGACCCTTATGTTATTGAACAACTTTATATTTCATTTGTTAGACCTGTTGTTGAGTACGCTTGTCAGGTATGGTCTCCCCAGTATAATTGTCATATAAATACCCTTCCAGATTTAAACTAATTGACTTACCACCTCTTGAAACACGTCGATCCTATTTATGTTTTATGTTTGTCAAAGTTATAAATGGAGATATTGATGCGTTAAATGTCCTTAAACGCGTTAATTTCAGAGTTCCAAGGCGTACTACTCTTCGAAACAATCAAGTTCCTCTTCATATTAATCACTATCGTACCAATTACGAGAGGAATTCTCCCTTAAATAATATGTTTCATTGTCATTGTTAATAATGACAATTACATCTTTACTCATCAAATACACAACAACACAACAAATATTAGCTTGCGAACTATGTTTTATAATAATAATCAATGATAATTTTTACATTTTGTATATAATAATGTATTGTATTATTGTATTTTTAATTTTGCTTTAAGACATAATTTAGTTTCCTTTAACTGTAAGTTAGAATTTAGCTTCATAAATAAATAAATAAAAAATAATATTCCCCAAAACGTTCAAATAAACTGTTTCCCATAAATTATGCTACATATTTTTACTTAAAGCAAACAAAAAACACTTCTTTCTCACGAACAGAACTATAAAAATTAAATTATGCAAATGGCGTTAACCCAATTACAAAAACCAAAAATAGGCCAACACACTGCTAATCCCAAAAAATGCCAAATCTAACGAAGCTAGTAGACCAGCGCGGTCTACCAAAACATAGAGAACTCGGTATCAAAAAAAAAAAACCTGTACAGAATCAAAATTTCAAAGTCTTATAACAATTCCCAATGTCTCCATACATCCAGCCACAAGAGCAGCTCATTCGAAAAATGGAAAGAAAAAATTAACCGAAGTTGATATCATCTTTGGCTGTGTGAATTGTGAATAAAAAGGTATGTCTACTTATTTGCTTATAATTCGTTCAGTAGTGCGAAATTTTTTTCCTGCGCCCGTAACTCGTATATAAGGTCTTTGAATGTTTTTTTTGGGATTGTTCTTTGTTTGTGCGAAGGTCATTGTGACGCATGAAACTACGAGCTAAATAAATTACAAAAAAAAAAATACACATCATCTGTTAGTAGACGATTTTTTTTTTCAATTTAATTTTTTTTTATTTTGCGTGTATTGAATCCGTCTAGACGTTAAACACTCGAACCGGAACACAGTTTTATGGTCTTTGGGTTTGATGTTGAATTTTTTGAGTTTGCAAATTTTTTGTATGTATACAAAAGGCTAATCTGTTGAGTGTTATGTATGGTCTCGATGTTGTCGATGACAGAAGAAATAAATAGAAATGTTAGATTGGCGAAATTCCGTCATCATATGGCAAAATTTAAATTTAGACATTTTTGGACTTTTGATAGATTGGAAGAAGATTCCGAAGTTTGGAGAAGTCCAAATACAAAAAAAAAAACTTGTGAATGCGTTGCCATAAATTTAGTCACTCCGCTGTGGGTTGTTGATGAATGGGTTGCCATTGTTTCCTTTCTACCTTGAAGGTAAAAGTACAACTTGAAAGGCTTTAATCTTTAGAACTATGTCTTCCTAGTTTCAAGCTGAAGTTGCTAAGATTGATAATGACGTGATACAAATTTGAAAAATCCTCTGGCAATTTTTACTAACAGCTGGCATTTTGACAGACGGTAAGACGTGCGTACCTCATCTCTCTGTATGTTTAAATCGCATAATAAAGAATTAAAGTGCTAATGGGAGGATTGCATCTCAATCATCATCACCGTCCACGAAACTTCGCACAGCATTTATCCAAATGCGAGGAACGAGTAAACAAAACATAAACAGCGATTAAAATTCAATAAAATCGTCATGATAATAACGATAATTGTGTAATTCATATATGCCAACACAGGAAGAGGAATAAGCACTGCGCCAAGTGAGTGAGGGCCAAAGGGGGGTGCCTAATGGTGACTCGAGCCCGAATCGAATGCCTTTACATTGTGTATCTACAAACGAAATCGTGTAATGTCATTCATTCACTCGTAACGTGTTTCGGTACGTTTCGAATCGGTTATATCTTTTTTTCAATGCAATTTTGTGGTTGTGTCGATTAGTCGAAGTCGAATCGAAACTCACTTGGTTGCACAGAGACGGAAAGAAAATCTGTCAGTAGCTGGCTGAACTAAACCGTCGCGCTTCTACAGCCTCTATTCTGTACTTATATTTGTGTAAGCAGCAGTTTGATTGTTATGGCGATGGCGTTGTGTGCTAATCCAAGGTCGCAATTGGCACGATTATTCCTTGCACCCTCTTCCGCCTTCTTTGGCATCAAGAATACTATATATATATACTGCCAGAGTGCCACTGTCACCGCAACGTTCTGCATCTGCATTCTACAACCCCATTCTCTTGGCTTTCCGCATGCATTATACCTCCTCGTTTAGCTGCATGTATAGAAGCTGGAACTGCTGTTACTGCTTGTTGGCATTTGTGCGCCTTTTACTTCCCCGATGCGGCTTAGCCCATAGCCTGCGGGCTGTTTTGTGTTCTCTGTGGCTATTGCGAATATGTCAGAATAGCCCTGGCAAAGGCCAGGACCAGCCACATCCATCGATCAGAGAGGGCGAGAGATGGAATGACGGGGGTCGGGAATCGGGATAAGAAAAATTGAAAATGGAAAAGTTAATAATAATTGGTAAATGTAATCGCATTATTGCCACATAGAACGAGTGAATGAGCGATGATAGAATTGTTCGCCTGTTGCTCTTGCACTGCACCGAACGCTCGCTGCACATATTAAATGCGAATTTATTTTAAAAAAAATCCCACTGCACTATACTTATGTGCAGCTAGCTATATAGGGCTTAAGGTATGAATTGTTGGTTTTTGTTTTTTTTCTTCTGTTGGAAAATATACATATGGATGATGTGAGCGAGTTTATATGTTGTTTGCGGTAGTAATGGGATTCTGTCATGCCGTGGCACGAGCACATGACGAATGATATTAAAATATTCACCTGAGTGGTTTCTCAGACATTTATATTTTTATCGAAATTGTTTTTGCAATTTTTTGTCCGCCAATTGTGCGTTAATAGGTGTTTAAAATTAATTATGGACATTTTACTGCTGACATGCCTTCAAATGGACAAATCCACAATTTTTGAAAGGTGATTGGCAATAATTTGCCTTATGGTACGATAGTAGTGCGGTTGAAAAACCCACGCCGCCGCGACGGTACTGCTTAAGTATAAGAAATTTATTAGTCAAATTTGAATTGCTAGAAGAACGAAAAAGACTTGTGTATAGGCTCGTACTGGGATTAGGTTAGGTTAGGTTAGGTTAAAGTGGCTGTGAATACAGAATCCACACACTTAGGCCAAAAGAAAAGGCCCATTGTGATACCACATGAATCTAGAGAATTACTTCTTACTAGTCGAACCATTTTGAGCTTTTTATAAAGCGAAGAAGACATTTGATATCCTTATTAGCTAGTTCACTGGGATTATCGTAAAAGTACTCTCCCAGATGAAGTTTGCGTCTTAGTGAAAGAGCAGGGCAAGTGCAGAGAAGGTGAGAGATTGTTTCCTCTTCTTCCTCGTCCATACAGCTCCTGCAGAAGTCATTTGAGGCTGCACCAAGTCGTGTTGCGTGTCTGCCTATAAGACAGTGTCCCGTAAGGACACCTATTAGGGAGCTAATATGAAGTCTGCTTTGAGATAGCAAGTCTTTCGAGCGCTTTAGGTCCAGTGAAGGCCAAATGCGTTTTGTGGCTGCGCACGTTGGTAGATTGTGCCACCTAGAATTTGTTATCTTTAAGGCTGTTTCTCTTAGCAGAAGTTTACATGTAGCTATCGGTATACCTATCTTTTCCCTTTCAGGTGAAATAGGTATGACGGTTCCATTTTTAGCGAGTTCATCGGCTCTACAATTTCCTGAGATGTCTCTGTGGCCCGGCACCCAACAGAGGTGAATGTTAAATTGCTGCGCCATCTCCATAAGAGACGATCGGCAATCGAGGGCCGTTTGAGATTTGGTTGAGACACCGTCAAGAGATTTAATAGCAGCCTGACTGTCAGAGAAGATGCGGATATCCGAAGTTGATATCACGTTTTCTCTTAGCCAGGAGAGAACCTCTTTGATCGCTAAAATTTCCGCTTGGAAGACGCTACAATGATTAGGGAGGCGGAATGAGATGCTTAGATTAAGCTTTTCTGAGTACACACCACTACCAACTCCATCACTTGTTTTGGATCCATCTGTATAAAAATGAATGCTTTTGTCATCCAGAATTTTATTGTCTTCCCATTCATCTCTGGATGGAATGGATATTTGGAAGTTTTTACCAAATTGGGGTTTTGGAATGGTGTAGTCTATGTACTTTGGTATAGAACCGAAGAAGTTCAAAATGATGGAATGTCCCACATTATTGTTGGTCCATTGAGATGAGGCGTTGAGCCTTATAGCTGTACTCGCCGCCATTTGTTTGCTAAAAATTTCGAGGGGTGTCAGATGGAAGAGAATATCTAACGCTGCTGAGGGTGTGGTTCTCAATGCCCCGCTTATGCAGAGACATGCAGTGCGTTGGACTCTGCTGAGTTTGTCACAGTAAGTGACTTTCTCCAGCGCAGTCCACCATACTGCAACCCCGTACAAGAGTATTGGTCGGATGACCGATGTGTATAGCCAATAGGTTATGCAAGGTTGAAAACCCCATTTGCTTCCTATGGCTTTCTTGCAGGAGAAAAGAGCAACTGTAGCTTTCTTAACTCTCTCCTGAATATTAGGTTTCCAACTTAACTTTTTGTCCAATATTAGGCCGAGATATTTGGCTTCATTGGTAAAAATCAGTGGTACACCTTTTATTGAGGGAGGTTCAATTAATGGGATCTTGTACTTCCGTGTGAAAAGGACGAGGTCTGTTTTTTGGGGATTAATACTAAGTCCACAGTGATCAGCCCATTCAGTGAGCATGTTAAGTGCGTTTTGGAGGAGGTCTCTCAGCGTATTAGGATATTTTCCTGTGACGGCGATAGCAACATCATCGGCATACGCAATCACTCTGTAGCCTTCAGTCTCGAGGGATATTAGCAGTTCGTTGACTACTATGTTCCACAGGAGAGGGGACAGAACACCACCTTGCGGAGTGCCTCTACTGACAGACCTTTTCGTACAAAAATCCCCCATCTTAGAGTTGATGATCCTGCTTTTTAGCATTAGATTAATCAACTCACAGAGCGAGAATTCAACGTTTAGGGTCGTCATAGCAGAAGTGATAGCAGATGTGTCAACGTTGTTGAAAGCACCTTCAATATCCAGGAAGGCAACCATAGTATATTCCTTTTGCTCTAGGGAGTATTCGATAGTTCTTACCAGAGTATGCAAGGCCGTTTCTACCGATTTCCCTTTGCAGTAAGCATGCTGAGACATCGATAGTCTCTTATCAATGCTATTACGTATATGGATATCAATCAATCGTTCCAGCGTTTTGAGAATGAATGATGATAGGCTAATAGGTCTTAGATCTTTAGGATTGACATGCGAGCCTTTGCCTGCCTTGGGAATGAATACTACCTTTACTTCTCTCCATCGCTGAGGTATATAGACCAGATCTAGACAACTTTTGAAGATCATATCAATGATGGGCAAAGTTATATCGGTGGTATATTGTAGCTCAGCTGGTATGATTTGATCTGGACCTGGAGATTTATAAGGTTTGAAGCTATTCAAAGCCCATGTCAGTTTTTCCATTGTAACAAGACCTTGAGGAAAAGTTAAGTTAATACCCGATCCAGTATGGTTTGTGGTATTAACAGATTTGGAGCTATCCGGGAAGTGGGTATCTAGTAGCAGGTTTAGCGTTTCTTCGCAAGAATTAGTCCATGTACCATCAGAGTTTTTAAGACAACTAGGCATGGTTGGATTTGTAGAGAGAATCTTCCTTAACCTCGATGCCTCCGAGGATTCTTCTATTGAGCTACAGAAAGATCTCCACGAGGATCTTTTGGCTATTCTCAATTCATGTTTATACTTTCCGAGTGATTCCTTATAGGAATCCCAATCTTGGGGGTGTCTAGACTTTTTTGCACGTACTGCGATTAGCGCAGACGATATTTTAAACTTCAATGTTCTTCCCAAATAAAAAAAGACTGATGTTAATTTTATCAAAAGACGGCGGCGGCAGACACAGATTGATAATCTTGCACAATAAACCCGTTTTTTTAGAAAAAAACATTAAAAATAGCTGCGAGACACATATTTTTAGATTCACAAAAAGACAAAAATTCCGCTGACCTTTGTGGGAACACATTTTTGGGTAAAAACAGGATTCTACATACAAGTTTCTCTTCTTCTATTGATCAAACAGAATTAAAAACCCACAATCAGACAAAATTATTCCAAAATGCGTGGGATAATCCCAATAAGTGACAAGACGGCGACGCAGTGACCAGCCGGGGGTGTCCAGCAAGTCGTACACAAAAGTTCTATAATGTGTGATTACGATTAGAAAATAAAGGACAATAAGATTTTTTTCACGAAAAGGGATGCGATCAAATGGTCAAGCAGGTAGTGGTTTTTTTTTCTCTGCTAAATAAAGTATCACTGACCATATGGGCGAATTGTGCCTTTTCGAATGGTCATTTTTGAAAGTTTTTTTTTCATCCTTTTTGTATGTTTCTTGTTTTCTTTTTTTAATGGACATTATAATCAGGATGTCCAATGTCCATTTTGCCATAAAGAAGAATGAAAAAAAGACTTGAAACATGCGGGAACCAAATTTGCTATAAGATCAGGTTTGTGGTTTTTTTGTGTTGTTTGATGTCGCTTGGTTTTTTGTTTGGTTTTTTAAATAAAATAGTGGTGAGCTTGAACATAAGTAAACGGAGGATACTACCTGTGCGTGATTAGAACTTCATTAAGCACTGTCCAATGCAAACTCCTTGAAGGATTGATGTTCGATGATGGTCAAGCAAGCAGAAGGTTTTAATTGAGTTTGTCGTTTTGGAAAGGAGGGCTTCTGAGGGTTCTTATGTGTTTAAGTAATAGGAGTGGGTTTTTTTTCGAAAAGGTTTCCTTGCACCCGGAAATGTGGTAGACTCTATTGTTGAAGATTTGTCGTGTTTGGATGTTCTATTTCAATTTGTTTCGGTATTAACATTTTAATAAACTATTCAGATAGTAATAGTTTGGTGATTGGAGAAAATTCGCATAATTTTCTGTTTTTGATACAAGTTTTTCGAAAAAGAAGTTTGAACTAGGCAAACGTTTTTTTTTTTTTAAATTTCTTTATAACAAGTGCATTCTCACGCTCAAGGGAATACGAAAAGGGTTTCAAAAGGAGGTGTCGGTCTGCATTGGTTTTGAATTGCTGAACATCAATGACTGAGGAAGACAGAGTGTAGTTCGGCTAAAAAAATGGTTTTTTGTAACAGTACGTCCGAAGCTGGCTCGGGAGTAAACTGATGAGCATTACTAGAAATGCCAGCGTTACGATGGAATTGTTTAAGGAGAGTAATAAAACTGGCAATTGGAGCACATACTGTAGAAGAAACGATAAAACAGCGTGAGACACGAAACGTTACGACGGTGTACCAACGAAGTGAATGAGCCAGTGATATTTCCTATCACCAATTATTCCACAGATGGGAAATGTTCTCAAGCTTTCTAAGGATTTAAATCTGATAGATAGAAGCAAGATCAGGCGGGGAATAGAATTTCTTGCAGCTAAACCCAAAGATCTTGCTGCGGTTTTGGCGACATTGAATAATATGTGCTCGTTCAACAAGATGTGGTTAGTGATATACTGAGAATCTCTAGATGCTTGGTGTCATTGATGCAAGTGCCACTCATGGACAGCGGCAACAGAGGTTTTGTATATTTATATCTCGCTTAAGCGATACAAGATAGCATTGTGTTATCGAACCATTCAACTTCACGCGGTTTCTAATTCTCCATTGTACAATGCTGTCTACTTCAGAGTTCAATGGGCTTATCATAATTTTGCCGTTGCAGTTCCATATCTGAGGAGGAAAAATTTGATTCTGGGAAAGAATATGAAAAGCTAACAGTACTATCATCAGCGATGATGGTGTTGGTAGTGGTGTTTATTCCAGAAAAGCTTAATCTAAGCTTCTCATACCACCTCCCAAATCATTATAGCATCTTCCAAGCGGAAATGTTGGCGATCAAAGACGTTCTATCCTGGCTAAGAGAAAACGTGATAAATCAACCTCTGGCAATCAGGCTGCTACAAAATCTCTCGACGGTGTCTTAACCAACTCTCAAACGGACCTAGATTGTCGATCATCTGCTATTGAGATGGCGCAGCAATTTAATATTTATCTCTGTTGGGTGTCGGGCCACAGAGACATCACAGGAAATTGTAGAGAAGATGAACTCGCTTAAAATCGAACAGTCATATACCTATCTCACCTGAAAGCTACATGAAAACTTGTGCTAAAAGAAACAGCCTCAACAATAACAAGCTCTAGGTGGTATAATTTACCAACGTGCACAGCCACTTGACTTAAGCGCTGTAAAGACTTGTAAAAGCAGATTTCATTTTAGGTGTCTAATAGGTGTTCTCACGGGACACTGTCTTATAGGGAGACGAAGAAGATGAGGAAACAATCTCTCACCTTCTCTGCACATGCCCTGCTTTTCCCTAAGACACAAACTTCACCTGGGGAAATATTTTTACGATAATCGCAGTGAACTAGCTAATAAAGAATATTAAATATCTTCTTCGCTTTATAAAAAGCTCAAAATGTTTCGGCTAGCAAGAAGTTATTCCCTAGATTTATGTGGTATCCCAATGGGCCTTTTCCTTTGGCCGAAGATCCTGTATCCGCAGCCACTAGCCTATCATCAGCGAAACAATTTAGTGCATTAGAAATTGAAGACAGGAATTAATTTTAAAAATGAGAAAGAGAGTGGGAGACAAAACAGAGCCCTGGGGTATATCAGCATTTATATTGTGGGTTTCAGACATGAATCCGTCCAATACAATTTGTTCGTAAAAATGTTTCTATTTTAACGAAGGAGAGATTTGTCGATACCGAAAGCACACATTTTCGATAGTAGAAAATAGTGCAACAATCTTACTTTCTCCAAAGCGATGTAAAGACTTGTTCCACTGTTCGATGCGATTAACCATCAGATCACCAGTGAACCTGTTGCCGTACTTCCGGTCATAAAGAAGCTCTTCGTCTTCGAGATATTTCTTGAGTTGAAACAATTTGAAGTAAAAAAGTTAATCTTTCAATTGCAATTTAATTTAGATTTAGCAGTGAGTGATCAATTCGGTTATATTCTTCCCTTTTATTCTCTCATCCATGTATTTCTACAACTGTTACTCAACCAGTTTACCGGCTTAAGTTTCAGCACTCAAGGTAGGTCAATTATTAATATCAATACTTAAAGATGATAAGGATAACTATAAGATTACATGAAGTTGTTATCTAATTCTGTTCGGTGTGGTATCTAAGTTCGATAGAGCAAATGCATGTATTAACGAAACCATATGGGAATTTATTTGCTGATAATAATTGTTATTTTTTGTTTGTGTTGATTGTTAATCATTAAAACATGCTGTAAAAGTTGAGACCTTGACATTGACTCTAATAATGTATTGCAAGACTGAGTCGCATGTAGTTGCTGCTCAAATTAGTTTCAATATTTTTTAAAAGTTGAGTTATAAACAATAATAGTTAAACAGATATTTTTCAATAAAGAAAAAAGTTTACAAAACACAATTCCTGTACATCAAAACAAGGCCTATCATCTACTTGCCTTTTGTCAAGATTTAATTTGCATTGCAAAAAGATTTCAAATTTTTTTTTAAAGGAAAAGATAGATTGCCTTTAAAAGCTCGTAAAGAAGCTCTAATTACTTGACGAGTTGCCGATTACCTACGCACACGTGTGTGTGAGCTTTCGCACTATCAATGAGATAACGTGCTGCTAATTAAAGATTTCAATACAAACAATAATTCTGTTTTCTGTATCTAATCAAAGTTCAAACAAATGCAAAAAAGTGAGTTCGGAAATACAAATAGAATTCTTAAAAATGCTGATAAATTGTTGAATTATTTTGAAAATTGATTTGTTCTGTTTATTTTGGTATAAGCATCGGTGGTTCAGTGGTAGAATGCTCGCCTGCCACGCGGGCGGCCCGGGTTCGATTCCCGGCCGATGCAAACTCACTTTTTTCAATTTGTTACTTAAATAATATTCAATGATTTCAATGATGTGACAATGGAAGCCTACATTTCTAATGTTTGTACAATCTGATTCAACAAGCGCCTTATAAAACTGTTCAAAATTAAATGTCAAATAAAGATTGAATAAAAGAAGCATACAAAAGCAGTTTGTTTGCTCTTCAGCATCAAAGCAACGTTAAAAACTGTCAAATCAGATTTGTTTGTTTTTATTTGTTAACAGACACTTTTTATCTTGCTTTTTTGTGATCTCTTCAAATCCAATCAACGGAACTCGCCCAATTAATAACGAACGCTCTACAAACTCAGCCATTGTTTTTCATTGCCATTCTATGGCAAATAGTGCGTTGTATTAAGGTGACCAGAATCAAAACCATTTTAGACACAAAAGGGCCAGGGTTCACAATTCAAATAGTGTCTGTCAGCTGTCATATTTGATTTTCCTCTAATTTAAATCTGGATATAATCCTCGGGGAGAATGCACAGCTTACACACCTTAAAAAAAAAAGGGTAAGACACAAATAAATCGAACAGTGCTGTACGATGACAGTCGAAATGACAGCTAACACATAATGCAAGCCAGTGTAAGGAGGTGTCTGTTGCTATATTGATGCACGAAAGAGCACAGAGGCGACTCGCAACTTCAGTCTTCCTGTGCCTGATTTGATGCCTTGCAAGGGTGAAGAATGAAAAAAAGTTCATGGACGTTTTCAACAGAAAAAACAGCCAACTAAAAATCTAATCGTGTCGTTGTCGAATGCCTTCAGGGCAGCATCGCACCTCATAAAAGTTTCGAACAAAAACTGAGATGTGTGGGAGTAGTGCTCTGTTTTCAGAGTGTTAGCTTGTTTATGTATCTGTTGCCGTTGCAATAAAAGACAGTAGCATAGTTGAGGAGAGTGTCGTCTACTCGATGCAAATGCGAAAACTCCATAAGAAGGGATTTCCGTTTTTTTTTTTTAGTTTTTGGTAGTTTTAAAAGGGATAAACCCATATTCATTTTCATATTCGATATTCATATAGTGTGGGATCGATTCGGTAGTGCATCGATGGTTAGTGGCAAGTGTTTTGACACCTGGAATGGTGCTGAACTATTAATTAAAATGATGCACATTGAATTGTGTGGGCTCAAGGAAATAAATTGAGGGTACATGAACTTCGATTAAGGAGGCTAGAAATAAGAGTTAATGGCTTTGATCCTTTTTGACAATTTAAGAGATTTGATGCAACATTTTTAGAGGAGTTATATACAACGTTTTTTAGATTTTTCCGGACGGAAGTAACATTTATTTAACGATGAAATTTGAGGAGGTTTTCTTTTGGTGCAGACGACCATCCAAGAAAAAAAAAGAATTTGGAAAACGGGACCAGACAGAAAATGTATACAGAAAACCAGAAGCCGTAAATAAGAAGCAATAATCGGGGAAATCGAAACCTGAAATGCAACATTTCAACTTTGAAATTTGACATTTTTCTAATCTTGAAATTTTTATGAAAAAAAGTTTTAATTTTACCCTATTTCGATGTAAGTTGTATGAGTTAGCCGTCTAAGTTTGAATAACATAAAGACTCTCCCATTTCCGAAAAACACATTTTTAAGACTCATGAGTATAATCCTATACCCCTCAGCTCTTCAATCAAAATTACCCAAACAAGAAACTAGCTGTATATTTATTTTAAATGTCAATGAAACATCAATCAAATCGTAATAACCAGATTACGCCCCTGATTAAGTATAAATACTTTATATAATTCCAGCAACCAAAAAATCTATGATCCCCCTAAGGTACAAATAATAGTTGTGTATTCAAAAAAAGATTACAATCTATTATTTTATTCATGTCCAAGACTCTTATATCTAATTTGTATCTTTGAAATTGTAAATTGTTTTGCATATATGCACAAAGCCACACAGATTGTCCAGAGCGCGCCTATAACATGTGCTTGAATTGTCTAGTTTTGCAACATGTTGCGAGTTTATAGTTCTTTTTTTTTCTAATTAAAATGTTAATCCTCGTATCGGTGATCTTTTGGATTTTCTATGTATTTCTGCAGTTTGTAAGCTTGAAAGGAACAAACCCCCCCAAAGCCACACCAACAACAAAGTGTGCAACATGAAGTTAAGCATAAAAAATGAAGTCGAAAATTGTTATTATTATTATTATTAGTAAAGCATAGAGTATGAATATCCCCCAACCCATAAAAAAAGCCAACGCCTTCGCCTCAAAGACACTGCGAGTGTGTACTTGTCATGTTGAATACCTGCTTCATAGTCAGAAGTTAAGACTGCACCACACTCCGCGTCCCCATGCCGTCACAATTTGTCTGAAATAAATCAGATTAGTGCAGCTAGGAACAAAAATACGAAATTTGCATTCGCCTGCCCAAAGACATAAGGCAAAATATCGAAAACCAAGGATCCTTTGAATTAATTCGCTGAACTCCGAACGTTCACATTGCGGAGGAGTGGGCCTCAGAGTCTCAGTTGCATAGACAAAAAAAAAATAGCGGCCAACCAACAGCACCTTCAGGCACTTAGGTGTGAAATTTGTTTAAATAAATTGAGCTTGAGCGTTTTGGGTTTTGTTTGTGTGTTGCTGTTGGAATATTGGATTAAAGATTGCGTTCAATTGATATGAACCCGCGCCCGCATTTTCAATAGAGGTGAAGGTGCACGCGTGCCTCTATCGTCCCCGTAAGCGTAGCTACATCGAAATCCAACAGTTGTTGCTGCAGTTTGAAAGCTACTCTACACTAAACGCTGTCATGTAGCTTTGTTGCAAATTGTTACACAATGCGAATTAGCGTCCGGATGTATTAGAGTTTACAAACGAGTCAATGACGCCGCCACCGCTGCACAATCTTAAGCTAGCGGCTTTGGTGTCTAATGCTGCTTTTTTTTGCTTGAAAAGCATTAGCGCTTTACTACAAGGTGCGGCACAATTCTTCCAATGGAATGCTGAAAATATCCTTTAAGTCTGCTATTCCTACTCAAGGATGGTATTAAAAACCTCTGGACATGGTTGTCAATCATTTTTCATATTTAGGGCGAGCTTTGGGTATTCTTTAATGTTTACCAAAGTAAAGCTTAGCTTAATTGAAAGTTGTTTATTTTGTTGATGTTAAAATTTCACACCACTCGACCACCTACAAGCAATTGGCATCACCGTGAAAGAACCAAACACCCAAGCATCAAAGGTGTGTCTCTTTGCGCCATCAATAAATTCAAAACTGTTCCCACACTAAAACCGCTTTGTTTTTTATCCTTTCACCTGCATAGTATCCCAACTTTTAATCGGGACAGTACAAAAAAATTCTCAGAAAGAAAGCGCCACCAATAAACCTGTCATCATCGGTTGACAGCTTACGGAGCAATAATCACAATCATACCCACGACCAAACCAACCCTATTCAATCACAATACTCCCTCGCTCATTTGCCCCACCCCCTATTTATTCATTGTCTCTCCTTTCCTCATCTCAGCATACATCGACTTGACTTGAATTGAAATGTCAATGCACATTCACAATATTACAGCGACAGGCAACCACAATGCGATAATTTATGTTCAGAATCCATTACACCCAATGCCAGTCATCATCATCATCATCATCATCGTCGCCGTCGTCATCAGCTTCATCACATCCCACCCAGTCAGGGAGTATGAAGAAAAGTGAGTAGTAGTGACACAAAACACAGCGCAACAATCAAAACCATAACCACGCGACCATATAGACCACACTAGGAACACACAACATAAACTCACGCCAGAGGGCGCCTCCATATACCAAAGAATGATACACAGAACAAAAGAAACGTCAAAACTGAATACACAAAAAATTGTGTAATGCAACAACGAGTAGTGGTAGAAAGTGGCCTCCCCCCGGAGCCAATGAAGGAGAGTGTTTTCAATGTGTCACAGAGTTGTCGTCATCATGTTGCTGTCGTTGCATGGACATGGTCAGTCTCTACAATCGAGTATACGATGAAGGAAGACCGTCGGAAATTGCTGACGATTAATGCATCTGGCCACTGGCTTGACCATAAACATTTTGAGACGAAATTGCATCTTCCTGGAGATAAGAAAAAATACTACTCGATGTTTTTTTACGTTCTAATCTTTGAACATCTTCCATAAGAGTTGACATTCGGATGACGTTTGATCAAACCAATTTTCCAATTATCCATCATCTAATATACTGATACGTTCTCTTCCTTATAGCGACACTCAAAGAAAACGAACAAAAATTGATTATCACATCAGGTGCCCTTAGGGTAAATTTCTTTGTTTTTCTTAAGTACAGTGGTTCGAAGTTCAGCGAAAATAGCTTTGAAGTAATTAAAGAAATGAGGCGAAGATCATGGGAAACAAAAAATTAATTAAAACACTCGTAAGAAAATTTTGAAACTCTGATTTTCTTAAGAATCAGTTTTAGCAACAAAACAAGAAAATCTATTTTTTGTTTCACAATCTATGGGCCATAGCCCGGTCCGTAAAGTTATGATCAGGCCGCAATCGGTCTCAAATTGTTGCAAGTTTAAATTCCTTAAGAACATTTTAAATTTCGTTTCTGTAAGGCCCATAGTTAATAACTTCTACACCGAAAAGAGGAAAAAAACTAGTATTTCGCTGTTTTTCGCGAAGTTCATTGCACAGCGAGCCCAAAGGTCGCTTAAATATCGTTTTACTCTCTTGTGAAAGAAAATTCAATGGTCTATAACTTTATACTTAAGGACTTTTTTCTTAGGACGTAAGGGCTAACTATAATGAACGGAACAGAGCGGACGGAGCCGTCCGTAACTGAGCGAATACAAGGAATTCGTATATTGTGCCCTAAATAGCGGGTTGCTCCGTTTCGTCAATTTTCGTTCAGTTTTGCTAACAGACGTAAACTGCGCTCCTCTTCGCTTTTTACGGACGACTGGTCTGTTGATTTTTCTGAATAGGCATTCGATTTGTTGTTGATTTCAGGTAATTAATTTCTTGAAATTGTTTGTTTGTTGCATGGCAACCGAAATTCACAAATTATTGAAAACAAACTACATACAATTGTGTTTGAATAATACTTCCGTACACATCCATTCATTATGGGTAAAGTGTTCACATGGCATTTCGGAAGGAAGCGTTTCGTTCGGTTCTGACACTAGCTTCCGTTTGCTTCCGCTCATTATAGTTAGCCCTTAAGGATCTGCCATTATTTTATTCGGAAAGAATGGAAACTTCAACATTTTTTTCGTTCAAAATCGATCATCTTTCAATGGCCATACCTTGGTTTGTAGAACGGTTACATTAAAACTTGAAGCTTGAATTGTTGAAAATTTTGTAAGCTTATAAAATGAATTACAATATTTCTGTCGAAAACAAAAAGTTATTGACCTTTATTGAATGCTTTCGTCCTACTCTGTCTATTTCTTCAATACAAAAAAATGTTTTTATCATCAAACTTGAACTACTGTAGGTATACGATTTCCAAGCTCCACTAATGTCATTTCGTTAAAAAAAAATCTGTCCCAAATTATCGATGGAGCCACTGACTTCGCAGATAGATCAAAGAGATTCCATTAACAACTTTCATCCTTATCTCCCTAACCATAGACACTACTTTCAACAAGTACAATATGTGAAGTCAGTAGACCGGTTCCCACATATCGTCCATCGTAGTTCTGAAAAACATCCTTGGCCATCGACATCGTCATCGCCATCGTTTTTCCTCTCTCATCCTCTGGGTAAGTTTGCAATGACCAAACTCAATTTGCAAGCGTTTGCGGATGAAGTCTCTCGATGATACTGCTGGAGGATATTGTTCCTCCAGTCAGATGCTTGGACTCTCGAAAAGCTATATAGGAAGACACTTGTCTGATGCGTGTTTCTACATCTTGTTTCCTTTTTCTCTAGATGGATGGTGCAAGCTAGAATGTTGGATTGAATGCCGATGGTGATTGTGATGCCAATCGGTCCTGGAGGTAGAATGATGGAATGCATCAATGGTCACTGGAGAATGTGTGTTGGCGAGGTGATAGTGAGATTAGTATGTTTTTTTTTATATATATACTTTTGGGACACCTGTGGATGCTCTGATCAATGTGCTTCTGGGTGTTTTCTTGTTCTTTTTCGTTCTTTCTTTCACACGAACGCTTTCCGTATCGACACGAAATTTTGCCGACTTTTTCAAAGTTAATTTATTCTCAAAACGTTGCGGTCGGTCGTGTGATTCGGATTTTCATCCTTTTCCTTATTGCTGGTGTAGAAATACATTTATCACTTGATTGTGGGAGTTTCTACACACTCCAGCAGTGGCCTCGAAGTTGATTGCAAATAGAGCAACGGCAACGCATCGAACTGATGCAAATATGCAGAGATACATCTAGTTCTTGGTTCTTGCAGTTGCCAAGAGTCTAAATTTGTCGCTAAATGGATTCGATATGCATAGCTGATGACCAGACCCAGGCCACACGGAAACTGGACAAAGTGGGTGTTGTTTTTTTTTTTTATTCCTGATTTTTTTCAAAGTTGTAGTTTTTGTTTTTGTGTTTTATGCATACAGAAGTGCTGATCGATTGATTGCAGGTTGGAAAAAACTCAAAAAACTAAGTGGGTGTAATGGAGAAGGAAACTTAGCAATTAAGAGGGATCAACTTCAGGGTTTTATCCAATTAACTTTCCGATGACAAAAAAAAAAAATCAAAAACAACAAAAATTGAAAACAAGGAAAAGATGGAAGAAGAAGGAAACAAAAATGGAACAAGAGTTCTTACAGTTGTTATATTAACTAGTTTGGAGTTTCTCATACATGAAAGGATTAATTGCGAGTGTAGTTTTTGTTTAGTTTAGTTTTTCAAGACCTTGGTGTCGTTACTTGTTGAAAAATTTAGAGAAAACATAATCAATGATGTTTGTTTGATTTTTTTTTTTTAACTTTTGAAGAAAAGGATCTAGAGTGCACAGAGATTTTATACGTGTTTTTGAAGATGTCGAGAAAGGTTATTGTTGATTAGAAAGTAAAGATTCAAGTTAATGATAATTATAAGGGTCTATGCCCTTTCGGAATGCTGAGTTGGGGCAAATATTTGAGTCAAGCACAATCAATTACAATAATGAGATAAGGGAACCTTATAATCGATGGTATTATGGTCTAATTTTCTGGTTTTAAATTGCCGTTGTTTTTAACTAAGTTTTGATGCTTAACATACATGGTGGAACAAAAAAAACAAACGACCGTTCCTCTAATTGATTTTTTTCAGTCACTCAAATCGATGAGAATTAAGGAGAACGAAGAAATTCTTCGTTCAATTGCCTTTCTTTAATGATTAAAGTTGTTTGTAACAGAATTAAGAAAAGAACCTTCAATTATTTTCGATAGGTAAGAAGGACTGTCCGAAAAAAATCAAACTTCGTTCTCTCTGATTCTCATAAATTGGAATGGCTTATAAATCTTTCCGTCTTTTGGAGTTTTTAAGTTTTCAAGTGTCAATACTTTGGGTTCGGAGATCTTGTGTACATGTTTTTGGATAAAGAGAGCTTGTGGCATTTATCCAACTTCACACTTCTTTCGAAATTCTTTGAAATTGAGGATTAACGTCCGAGAATAATTTGAAAAATAAAATATTTTAAATAAGTACATGTCGCTTAGAACTTACCTTATGGGCTCTGATGGGGGCGCCCTCAGAACAAGCTAACGTGACGTCCACCAGACTCTCGTCCTGTAATAATTGACTAAACACCCCTAACAGGTTGGATTGATGATTGTTCCACCTCAAGCAGTAGTGCTCACTGCCCATGTCGGTGACAGCTTACGCTGCTGTAAATAAAAAAGAAAAAAACACAAACATTGAAATAAATCCAAACCAATTATTCAAATTCTTCAAAAGAAATATAAAAAAGTTATTTAATTCCGCAAAAACAAAAACAACATCCCGTAGGCCTTCTTACGTCTTTCCCTTCTTCCAAAATCAACCTTCATTAAATGCGCATTTAATTACTGTTCATGTTCGATGTCCAATTGCAAATCAATATTCAGGGCGCGCATTTTATAAACTACATATAACCAACGATGACTTTTCTACGACTAGGACAGCTAGAAAATACAACTCCACCGCGCGCCGACGCTGAAGCTCATTGTAGAGAAACACGAAGCAACTCATCTAGTGTTCCGCATGAAGAACACCACAACGCAGGATGAAAGAGACACCTTAACATGCTCGCACATGGGCGCATGTGCAACAGTCGGTAATTAAGCGTGTACGCGAGCGCAATTTGACCGCTTTAATTATTGTGTAAATGCGTGTCGGGATGATTGCACGCAAAAATGGTTTTGAATTTCAGTTTGCAGTGCACGAAGAGACAAAGGGGAAATCCGAATGATGAATGCGAATGATTTAAACGAGGTTGCAATCCCTCGTATGTATCATAGAAAAAAAATTGAAACATGGCAATTTCAATTGCACGCAAAAATGTGTTGCGGAAGAACAAACAAACATTTCGCAATGGAATCTTATTTCAAAGTATTTGTTTGGGTTGTTTATGCAAATCGAAAATTAAGTCTTTGAAGGGTTTTAAATAGGTTAAAAAATAAATAGGTTTCATTGGCTGACAAGGGTAATAAACAGTCTGTTTGTGATGCGGCGGATTTAATCAAAATTAATCAAGACATCACTCACCTTCAGTAAGATCCGTTTTGTCTCGTCTAATTGAATTACATAAACATCACATTCAATTTTCCCTTCATAGAACTTTATTGCTGTTTATCATTCCATTTTGCTCCGTCTTATAGTCTTATTAAGGAAAAACTTCTAAACAACTTTCTAAAAAACCTCATAAATATTAATGTTGTCTGTGGCTCGATGACTTATTACTAATTTTCTAATTAAGCGTGTGTTTCCCTGCTTATTAACATTGCATGTATATTTTTTGTTACCCACCACCAACAGCAGTGAAGCTCTCTAGACCCTTTAGCTTACTAAGTACTTCAGAGGTGTTGGTGACTTCGTAAAAATCTCGCGACTCGGCATAAAAATAATGAGAAGCTGTTGAAGTGGAGACAGTAATAGCAACGGCGATGATGATGATGCCACATCATTCTCACACCCTTTCGTCAAAACATCATAAGCCACACAACCTGACTGAGCTCGGGCTGTCACTCTTTTTTCTATACAATGTGGAAACTAACGAAGAAACATCATCACACCTCTTCAAGTGCAACAAAATGTGCACGCTTGATGGATCGTTGGTCTTTTTTTTTCATATCTTGATGTTGTTGTTGAGTCCATAGTAATTGTGGTTAATTATAATTGGATAGAGAGGGCTTTAAAGGTGATGCAAAAGGTTCAACCTTTGCACCATACTTCCAATAGCATCATCATGCCCAGCACGACAACGACAATGACGACACAACTCATCCCTACACGGATAAAGTTGAAATTTTGCTTCTCCATAAGATTGAGGTAGGTACTCTTAATAACCGCCAACAGGCCATTTATCATTCTCTCCAAAGTGCAGCCGGGTAACTCCTTTGAGATGTGTCCTGTTGTCCATTCTGCTTGTATACAAAAAAAAAAGCAAAAAAAAAAAACAGGAGGAGCACATTCATCAATAAGCCACCTAGATACAAGCCGAAGTGCAGTCCAACATGGACAAGTACGCGCTTCCGTATAATTTTTCCAAATCACATCGTCAATAGATCATTTCTTAGTGCTGCTGGAAGACTTCATGTGTCCAGTGGCATGTGTCTTCTCATAGGTTTATGAGAACTTGGGGGGAGAAGCGGAATTTTAGAATGCATCGCATATCGAAAATTAAGTCTTTATCTTGTGTTCTTTTTTTTTTTTGTTAGGGTGCACTCACGCGGTATCATGCCGGCATCTTTTGAAAGAACACGCACAAGTTATGGGCAGTAAGACTAGCTGGCAGAGATGCGCTATGGACACCGTGAAATCGAAAAAGTAGGCATACACACACAGCAAGTGATGTGTGTCATAATTTATTAATCGACTTTGCTGAGTTTGGAGCGCATATTTGAGTCAGGAGCAATCAATTACAATAATGAGAAAAGGGAACTTTATAATCGATTTCGAATGAATATTGGATGATTTTCAAGTTTTGAACTGACATTGTTTTTGGCAAAGTTTTGATACTATAATTATATGGATGAACAAAAAAACGCACATTAGTTTTTGTAACTGAGTTTTTTAAGTCACTCAAAAAGATGAGAATCAAGGAGAACGATGACATTCTTCGTCAATTGTTTGTTATTCTTATTTCAAGTTGTTTGTAGGAGAATCAATAAAGAAAACAAACTTACATTTTTATGTCAATAGATTTGAATGACTGTCGGGAAAAGTATCAAACTTCGTTCTCTCTGATTCTCATGAATGGGAATTACCATCTTTCTTATTATTTACAATCGATTTCAGATGTTGCCTGACAAAAAACAAAGAAAAAATACAGTTTTGATTTCATTCATCAATTCAAAATTTACTTTTGGGATCAAAAACTAAAGACAGCAGATGACCACCCAATTTTGAGGGTCAATATATAGGTACGAATATTTTGATAAGGCTTGGAAGCTACAAAGGATAAATATTGTATTTAAAATGTTAAGTGGCTCTTTTTAATCTAAGGGAGGACCTTAATGTGGTTTGAACAGAGCCTTTATGAGCTGTTATCTTGTCGGACGAGATAAAAAAAGCAATCGGCTGCAATTTTATGTTCCAGAGTGGAACAAAGATAAAAACATGCATAAACTTAAATTACACGTTGGCAACACAAGAAGTTTTATATGCTGTGCACAAAACTTGTGTCTCAAAATTTTAATAGTCACTTTTGTTTTCTTACTTTTAATTGAAAAATTCCGACAAAAGAAAATTTTCATTCGCGAACATAAATAAAATGTTGCCAAAGGTATCCACAGTGTGTCCTGCAACATCGAACAATTCGTCATAAAATTCAACGAACATCCAACATGCGATGACGACAACGCCGAAAACGACGACGACGAACGTCGAGAACGGTGATGTGATGATGATGACGAATTTCCTACATCATAAACAATAATGATCACCACTTTTTTTTTGTGAGTTTCTTGCACGAAAAAGGGCTCTTAAGGCTTCTTCATGTATGAAAATAGCCAATGTTGGAGTTTAAGTACCAGCAGCAACTACTGGGCTTTGTTTATGACAAACTCCAAGCAGTTAATGGGTTCATTAAAAAAATTTACCTTACAAGCCGGGAGACCAATTAAAATAAAGGAAAAAAAACCGCTCTTCTTTTCGATCCAAGGCTCCCAATTGGCAGTAAAAAGAAAAGGAGTTCCTCCCTGCTGGCTATAACACTCTCCTCCTAAGACTGTCAAAACTACAAAAACAAAAAAAAAACCATAAAGAAGTTTCAATGCGCCTCACTCACCGGTCACCGCGCTAGCAGCACAGCCGACCAAAGCAGTTCGATGACGATGTTGCACTACAAGAAGTTGATGCTTAATGATCTTGCATGTTCGATTGCAGTAAAAACAGAGAATTTTGTTAATAATAATAAAATGCAATCTTAATTATAATTGAAATTAATTGTTTTTTAAGTTGGAAGGGCAAAGCAGCATGTGCTCCGACTCCGACCTGTTTGCTTTACTGCGCGTTCTTTTCATTTGACCGGGGTGATCATAAGCGTTGTCTTCTGTAGCGCAGACCTTTGTTTTTTTTTTTTTTTTGGCCAGTTTGAATTTGAATTTGCACATTGCCGTGCTGGTGTCCCTGCTTGGGTAGGTTTTTAGGATTATGTAAATGTCGGACGGTGGGAAAGAAAAATGAAGTCTTTAAGAAGATTCTTGCTTTTTAAGTTCCAGCCAGGGGTACCGCCGCCAAGTCGATGTGCATTTGAAACTTGATTAATTAAAACAGAAGGTGGTTTTGAATGCCGATGTCTGACGCCGCCGCGCCGCCGTGCGTCAGTCACTGCACTGCGCCGGCTGTAAATGCAAGTTGCAGGAATGTTTGCTGAAATGAGTTGTTTAAGTGCGCTGTTAACATTGTTAACCACGACGTTTGTGGTGTGAAAAAAGATTATATAAGAAATTATTAGGTGCGGTGAGGATCATTCTTTAGGCTTTATTAAGATTAGAAAGCTTGAGAACTCTTGGAGACTTAAGGAAAAAATAATTCCAGCTAAAAGATGTTAATTTAAACAGTTATGATAGTTATTATAGCCACTAACGCTCATCCTAAAATAAGGATAAGGAGTATAAGGTCATTTACGTTATTTCGAACACAACAAATTTCATACACACATGCGTTTTCATGCGATTTTTAGAATATAGGCCTTGAGAAGGAGTTCATTGATTGTCATGGCTCACCTAATTCTAGAGCGCGTCAATAATAACAAGGGATAAATCGTCAATCGTATTCGTGTTGTGGCGAGAGTTCTAAGAGATCTACATATAGATAACTCTGGCAAAACTTTTGCGTAAACTTTTACTTCTACCTATTTCTTCTGGGCTGGTTTCGAGTAGTAAGAAAACCGTATTTGTTCAAAAAAGAGATGAATCTTCTTCTTCCTCCAACTATCGCCTTACTATTCTTACATCCCTTCCTTCTTAAGCCATGGAAGCGCTGGTGAACTATCAGCTGAAGAAATATGTCGAGGACCCAAAGCTTCTTAATGACCGGCAGTACGGTTTTCGCAGCAACAGGTCCACTGGTAATCTGATGGTTTATCTCACAGAACAGTGGAATAAATCATTACAACGTTTTGGAGAAAGTAAGATTGTTGCATTTGATATGTCAAAGTCATTTGATAAAGTCTGGCATTTTGCTCTTTTCTAGAAAATGCGTATACTCTTTCGTATCAATGAATCTCCCCTCGTTTAATTAAAAAATCGGTCAAACGCTGGTGTACCTCAGGGCTCCGTTTTGTCTCCGACTCCCTTTCTCATTTTTATAAATGATATCTTGTCTTCTATCACAATAAATTGTGTCGCTGAAGGTAGTACTATTCGTTTTCTTATTCGTACCCACACTTATACATCCCTCCTCTTTGGACGAGGAACTGCAACGGAAAAATATAATAAACTTGGACTTTAAGACTCCAGCATTGTAAAGAGTTTTCCAATAAGCGGTGTTACTTTGATATTCAAAGAAAAATGCCACTTTTGAGATATGTAACTCGGTGACCCATAGAATCCGTCCATACTACAACTTCAAGGTAAAGGTTGTTGTAAACGTATTTACCGGATCCCATAGAATATATAAATGATCGGATGTTTGTTTCATAATATGGAGGAAGGAATGCCGTTAATAATTAAAACAACATCAGAAAATGGCCACCATGACCACGCTTACGGAATCATATCCTTTTCAATAAATTTTCCATAGCAAAATCGTTAAGTGGCTGCCCTATGTCCTCGATTGCCTCACGAATTCCATCTTTGAGGTCTTGAGAGCGTAGAGCTTGTTTTTAACGTGGCCCCAAAGAAAGAAGTCGTAAGGTGTTACATCACAAGATCTCGTTGGCTAATTGCAATCACCTCTTCGAGAGATTACATGGTCCGGGAACTTTTAGCGTAAAAGATCAACAGTATCATTGCTTTTGTGGCACGTAGCACCGTGTTGTTAAGAGCAAACGTAGTCCAGTGACTTTGCCGGACCATAAACCGCACCAAACACAGGCGCGGATCCAGAAATTTTTTCTGGAGGGGGTCACAGGATAGAAAAAAATTAAAAATAAGAAAAATACCAAGAATAACCAAATAAACAAAGCAAACCAAATTTCTTCAATTAATAAAAAAAAAATTCAGTACATTTATATATAAATTTATTGCGTATATACAATTATAAACTGTTTAGGGATATAAAAAATGTAGGTAGGTACTCTCCAAACTAACAGCCCGATTCTGAGGACCCTCACTGACACCTCACAAGTCACAAGTTGAGGTGAAATGATTTTTGTGACTTTTTTCGTATTCTGGTGCAGAGTCACAACTTGTGACAGTCACAAAAATTTTCAAATTTGTGACCTGCCTCAGACCAGGTAACAAGAAACATATTGCTGTTATTTAGAAATTTCGATTTGAGGTTCCATGTTTGAGAATTTTTTTACAATATGACTGGTCATTTACTGCTAAGAAAGATATCTATTACCTTGCATTTTTTAATTTCAAAGAGTTTTTTCACTTTTTCAGAAAGCAGAAACTCGAAAACAAATAATGAATTATTGTGATTTCAACTAGACAGGTGAAACCAGAGACAAAAGAAGATCGGATACTGACTTACGTTTTACCCTCCGGATACCACAAATTACCTCGTGTATATAAATAAATGAGAAAAAAAAGCAACAAAAATCAGGTGGTATGTCGAAGTTTACTGAGATAGTATTGGTAAAAACACGCAAACTCTTGCAGTAAACTAGTAGACATTGTCATTTTGACAGCTTGATCTCCAATCTCCCTTTTGACTCATATATGGTTGAAACAACAATAATTTTACTCACCATGCTGAGTTGAATATTGTTGTCAGTTTTTTTGTGACTGTTATTTCAGAATTCCTATTTGTAATCGAGTCACAACTATCCTCACAAGAAATCAGTCAAAAGCGCTTGTGACTTGTGACTCGTCACAACTGCAGAATCGGGCTGTAAGAAACATCTTAGCCAATAAATATTTTTATTATGAATTTTCTTCTGAAACGTTTTCTCGTGTGTTTTCAAATGACTTGGCGCCTTTTATGGTAGCGTGGCTAACTTCACAGTTTGCAATCAAAACATTGAAAGAACAACAGTCCATTGTTGATTTCAGTGTCGTTGGCATCAAGATAGTTTTTATTGAATTTCGCAATAAAAAAAAGAAGGTAACAAAATTAAAACCAGAAAATAAACAGCAAAAGTAAGAAGATAAAACAAGGATTCATTTGACGGATGCTTCAATGCTTAATTACCGTATTCGATCGGAGCAAATCAAATAAATTTTAATTAAGGTGATGTTTTTTTATAGACACCCCTATCACAGAGTTCCTCGTAGCAAATAATACGAAAAAATTATAATCATAAGTCCCGAACGAAATCAAAAGAGGCATTGCCAAATACAAATCAATTATTCTGACTTTCGGAATCAGTTGACTTCTTCGATACTTGAAATTCAAAACAAATTAAATTTCTCCGACGTGTATTCAAAGTAGATTTTAGGTTCTGTTTTGCTTAAGATGAATTTTGATAGCAATTTGTTTGTATTCCTGTATTTATTCGGCGCAGTAATCGTAAAACATCATCAATTTCTTGATTTGCAGATCTGCAACATGTAAAAAACAATTAACTCCAAAAAAACGAGTGAATTGGGTGGCATTTGTTGGCATTTCCAGCCCAGCCATTTTAAATACAGCTTATTCTATGAAGGTCGAAAGAATTGTGCTTTAACTTTTCCCTTTCTAAAAAAAATCTTTGTATCTTCTCATAAAAAGTATATTAATGGGGACTGAACTATTTACACAGTTGTTTATAAAGGAAAATTAAGATGAATATGTGGCTTAATTAGTTTTGTTTTTGAATGTCTCAAAAAGATTATCACTTTTACTTGTTTTTTTCAACATTGGTCGTGCGGATTGGTTCTACAGGTAAAAATTCTGGTTCTAGTATTTTTTTCAGAGGGCAGAAAAGTATGTTAATTGTGGTCATTTGGTTATTTCCCGGTTCTTAAGTGAGCAAAAACTTGGTTTTGTTCGTTTGTTTTTTTTCTATTCGGCTTGCAAAATATCGATTTAGCTCTATTTTTTCAAATGCGGCCTGTTTGGGGGGGGGGGGGTCATGACCCCCGTGACCCCCCCCCCTTGGATCCGCGCTTGACCAAACAGTCACGCGTTAAGGATGGGGAGGCTTCACAACAATAACTCATAGGTTTTCCGAGCCCCAGATGCCACAGTTTTGCTTGTTGACATAGCCACCGAGGTGGAAATGGGCATCAACAGTCAAGATGATTTTTCGATGGAATTCCCAATCATTTTCATGCATTTCAAGGACACAACCAGCAACGGTACGTTGTTGATGATCGGCCGGCTTAAGTTCTTGTGTTTCCTGAACGTTTTAAGCCTTAAGACCCAAGTCTTTATGCAAAATACAGTGTGATGACGTTTGTGGCCTCCAAAGAACGACGAGGAATGGACAAACCTGGGTTTTCTTTAATTAACACTATGGGCTTCAGCAGCAACATCCTTAGTTATTCGTGAGCGACACACGTGCACGGGTTTCATTCTTCACATCACTAACTTGTCCCAACAGCACACATTTTTCCACCAATTTCTGTATTGCGCTTCACGATGACCCAAAAATTCTTTAGTTTTGCGAACTGTGACTGCAAAATTTTCACCATGTATCAGAGCCTACAGTAACACAGAATTTCATATAAAATAAATAGAGTGGCGCGACAGCTCTTGAAGATCCAAAGCCTAAGTGGCGAAGAATTGAGAGGACCTACAATTTAACGCCGATCCCGAACGGAAAAGTTGAGAAGCACTTTTTCATGACAGATGATACTCTTGGAAGTTTTTTAAGTTCTTCGCAAGAAGCCAATGTCCGTGAAAGATGAAATAAAAACTATGCGCACGAGTATGACTCGAACCCACGAGGTTCTGCTTAGCAGCCAACGCACCTAACCACTAAGCTACGGACACTTCAGAATTTCATATAAGTTTAACTAAGTAGGATAGAATCCCCAGCCGGCTAAGGCCCAATGAATGCCTTACGGTCGGTGAGGGCTCAATTATGTTAGGATAGAGTCACCAACAAGCTTAGGCATAATTATTAATTAGGGTTTGGATTGAGTCCCTGGCCGATAAAGGGAAATTTGTTGTTTGGGATAGGTTTTTATGGTCAAGAAAATCACCAAAGTTCCCAACTGGAAAATGTGTTGGCGGATGCTTAATTCGTTCGTGCAAACGAGCCTGTTGCCTCTCGATTTTCACCTCTACTTGATAATTGTAACACCATTGGATGGTGTGAATCAAAAGAGGCAAAAACCAAAAATCCACCAATGCTTTACGTGGTTTTATTTTCCTTTGTTCGATTTTTGCTGGGTAGAAGAATAATATTGGCGCCAGCGGAAAAAATGTGTGAATGTGTTCGTTATAGAATTTTGCAAAGAGTCAAATTGACAAAAAAACCAATTGACAAACTTCACTGTTTGTTTCTTAGAGCAGCTTGAACTGAACAGTGATGTTAGGTGAACACGAGATATTTTCAACTCAGCGCCAGCTTCCGTCAACAATTAAGGACAATGCATTCAGCAGAAAGCTGCGGTTTGGTGGTTCATCGTACGGACCATTTTCCCATTTGTTTTAGTGACTGATGTTCAAGACGTGATTTGGACTATCTTCGGGTCATTAAGGATGATGAGCCCTGCCGAAATCGATGTTTCGAGAGCCAAGTTCAAAAATGGTGTTACAGACCGTCATTTTGTCATCTATTTGTAGGTGGAACCGTGACAGTCCGATGTTATACCAAGAATCCAAAAATAATTCGAGCACTTAAATCCAATATATCATAATCCAAACTTTCTTTAAACCATTTCTTCATTAGTTGGTCACCCGTTGTCTTAACATCGCATTTAACGATAAAATCGTTTACTCCAGTTTAAATGCTTAAATCGAGAAACTGAAACCGCTCATAAAATATTTAAAAAAAACTTTGACTAAATGATATCCCACAGCTCCTGTTTGCGCACCTGTTTCCAATTAAGTGAACATCCAAAGTGTCCTGAAATAAAAATAAACGCACAGAACACACAGAATCGAGTTCCTTAAACTATACTTAATGCTTCGCAGCCATCTCTCTCAAAAACCAGTTAAAAGAAATGAATCTTCTTGCTTTTAATTTCGCACAAACTAATGATTAATTTCGTTTTTATTGCAACATGAACGCAGTGCGATTGAATGGGCGGTTACTTCTTTAATCGGAAATGAAATACACGAAACGATGACGACGACTTACAATCAACGGCGAAGCAGCCTCTGGTGGTGAAAATCTGCGTTTGATTCGATAGAATATAATTTTTCATGAAATATGAATCTGCGTTGATTAATTACAATGGTCTAGTTGTGGAACATAATTTCGCAAAACATCGCCCAAGTGGTGTGTTGGACATTAATCAACGATTTCTCTTGTATGTAATGTCTATGATGAAATATTTCAAAACGGATCCAGTAAACTTACTGTTTAACGACCTCATAATAAAAATCTGTGGTCCCGCTGCGCTGCTGATTGGGAGTAGCTTAAGGGCAATTTACACTTCTTACGAGGCAATTTATCTGCTCCGAACGCACTCATGCTGCCAATGAGGTTATAAGGTCTAATCAATTCAGTTCGCAACTCAAATTCATTTCTCTCGAACACAACAGATTTACGCCAAAACATCAGCAAACGATCAAAATAAACAAACAAACTTAAAGAACGAGGTCTCACCTTATACATCCGTAAACGTTGCATTTAACAAAAGGCAAGAAGTCTATCCATCTCGCACCACCTGCCCTCGAACGCGAACTCAACCAAAAAGGTCTTAACCAGCACCATATGCGTTAATTAAGAAAATTAGTATCCCACGCCTGATTTATGAATTAACGGATGCCTGAAACGGAGTTGGAGAAAGAGAGAGATGGTACAGCAATATCTGAGTAGTCTGCATCTGCTCCAAAATGTTCAAGAAACTCCAAATGCTTTATGCTCGTTCGAGATTTATGCCAAATGAATGCTAATCGAACGCGGAATGTAAGATAGTGGAAACGAGCTGTACCTGTAGCTGGGTAACGTTTACGCATGGTAATGGGCACAATTTGCGCTAGGTTCGAACAGCCTAAAAATAAAAATATAAGACCAACGGGACCAACCAGCAAGGTAAATTGATTAGAGCGCAAAACCCACACACTAGCATATATTGTGCTTATGATCGCGAGAGACGCAACCTCAGTGGCAACAAGAAAAGACGGTTCATTGGTTTCCTATAGCACACCGAAAGCGTGGGATGACACGAGCTCAAGACCCAAGGAGACGAAGAAATGAGCGCAATCGGAACACAAAAGTGCACAACATGCACCGTCAATTGGCATTGCACTAGCACCACTGCAACGCACCGAACCAAAATCAGCTGGCTGCTTTTTTCTCCGTTTTTTTTGCTGCACCCTCTCCACAATGAGGCCCCGAACAAGCATCCGCAATGCAACAATTTACTGTTAGCAGGTTAGCACAGGCGCACATGTGCTGCACACTCAGACTGCTCTGAGCTTATGTTTGTGTGTGTTGAAACAGCGTTAATTGTGCTAATAAATTATCGCATTCGAATCGAAACGGCTGCGAGGGGGCGCTGTTGCTGTTGCACGCCTGTCGGTAATCTCTTCTTATATTGGTCTTACAGGAGAGAAGTGAGGGTTTTGCTTCTCATTATGGGGATAAGGACGGTAGATTGGGGGATCGAATCGGATCGAAAAGACTTGATTGAGGGCCCTCATGAGCAACGGTGTAAGCTGCTACAAAGTGTGCCATGTTGTTTGCGCAGGAGCTGTCAGTGGTAATTAGTCGAATTGTCAACTTTTAAGGCAGCTTATAAAATTTTGCCAAATGCAAATTTTGTTCGTATTATTGTGGGGATGGGATGGTTCTCTGGTTTTATGACTAAAAATATTCAAAGAAAAAGTTAAAGGACACAAAATTCCACTTTCATATTGCCTGCAAGAGGACCATTCAAACATCTCGAGTGCAGTGCAATTGAAACGGCACTCCAGTGACACCTATTTGGCACACATATAGCAACATGTCAACTGACCAAAATCGCTGATTAGTATGCTCTCCAAGTCCATATACTTAGACTATACATTTCGTGTGTAAATGCAGTTATATGCCCCTTCTCTCGAAACCACTTGAAAATGAAATCCCATTCGAGCGACTTTTCATCAGCAAACACAACAACGACGATATGACGACGAACTGCTGAACAAATAGTAATTGAATACCTACGGACCATGCGCCTTTAATGAACCACCTACCTTTGTACACCTGGTCACACATATCTACTTCCAAATTGCACATTGCATAGGTATAAATCAATTTGCTTTGCTTAACTAAATGGCGCCCAACAACTACAACGAAGAGCGACGACGACGGACGACGGACGTCTACAATCTACAACTACTGTCACCATCGATGTCACAACATGTCCGGAACCCTTAGCGTGAACTAATTACTTAAGTAAACACCCAACAAACTCTTGAAAAATACACCTCCTTCTCCGGGGCTTCTAATTTGAAAGTCATCGCTCCAGTTGAGAGTGTGTCGTTTGAGCTGGCTGTCAGCACAGCAGCATTGGCTGTCGGTTGGTTGGAATTTGGGGAGGAAGGAACTATGCAATTTCTTTAATTTACTCAATAAAAAAATCTATTGGTGGCAATGAGGCCAGAATTTACACCAGGCTTGAGGGAGCTCGAGCTCGATGACTGTGTTCAGTGAACAACAATAAGCAGAAATTGTAAGTTAAGGAATAAGGTCGAACAGTAAGTTAAAAATTAATCGCGATTTGAAATTGCACGATCATTTTTGTTTTTTGTTTTTGAGAGCTCGGGCCAACAACGCTAATCCAGTTTCCCCCAAAAAGAGCCTCAGATTTACAAAGGGGAACGCTGAAACTGACAGCAATGATTTTTGAATGGCTGCGCAAATAAACCATGTGTACGCCGCCGCAATAACACAAAAGTAATTTGTTAAAATGAAGGCGGCTTGCGCTGAAGTCGGGTCTAACGTCACGTATTGAGATCGCGGTCATTCCAAAGCCAAATGAGCTTTCTTGACTTGGCAAGCGGGCTCGAATTTCTAACAGTTGAAAGAGAGGTATATCCTGTCCCGAAGCTAATGGGATTTTATGGGGCCCCTTCAAAGCCCAGCTGAAGTGAGCTGATTTCAATGGACCAAATGACTGATGTGGCGGTATGTGCTCTATTCAACAGCGAACAACAAGTGTGAAGATCTGTGGCCCACACTCTACAGTCGCACATGCACCTTCAGCCAACTCAAACCAACTGCATAACTGTTGAGATGACGAATAGCTTGGCCATTTGTTGCAATGTTTTTTTTTTCGCATGCGGCTTGCTTATAAAAAAGAGCGGATTGTGATTAAGTGCAGAGCACATTAGGGGAATTAGGATTCACCTGTGATGTTCGACGTGTAGACGTGCAAACTTTTGTAATTATGCAAGAGTTTGTTTGAGCGGATTGCTCGCGTCAGAGTTCGATTCGAGTTTAAGAGGCTTATGCTTGAGGGAATGGGAGAAGACGACCAACGACCGACCGACGACGTGAGCTAATTCAAAGAAATGTTTTGTAGGTTTTTCCAAATTTTACATTGACTGATGGCAGGTAATGACTCTGCAAACAGATACATTTGTCTATTGGAACTGTTATTTGTTTGACGTTTTGTTCTGTGAATTTAAAGAAAGAAATCTAGAGAGGAGAAAATGATCACTTCGTGATGGTTGCGAAGAACTTTATGGAGTCATTTTGCTTGAGAGCAACTTGAGGTTGAAACGAGACTTGTTTTAGCAAATGTCTCAATATCTCGAAAACAACAGGGTTTACCGAAAAAAGTAATAAGACATTTTTTGTAGACAGCTAAATTTTCTAAAACTTTGTCCTTCCATATTTCTATTTACGATCAAAACTACAAGAGTTATAAGCAAATGAAGAAGAACAAAATGGTGGCCTTAAGTCAAACAGTGCGTCTAAAAGTAAAAATATCATTTTGGATTTAGTCCAAGAAATTGGAAAGAAAACAAGAATGGCTTACTGCTTTTTCAACTTGAAACTAATTTGAATCAAAAACAACTCTGTCGAGTTACTTCCGTTCCCAGAACAACAAAAAAAACAGAACGACAATAAAGCCACGCTGTATCCATAACGTTGGGCGCCACTTGTTAATAAATAAATACTGCTTCAAGGCTCCAGGCTCCACTCAACGGAAACACATTTTATTTGCCACAAATGTGTATCAGTCAAAACTGCTAGAGGCGACACGTTAATCAATTTGTTTGAAAAACACCCGCCGGTGGTGGACTGTTGGTGAAATCTTTTAATCAAAAATCGTTTTTTCTTACAAAATATTTTCCTTAACCCAAGTTGACCCTAATCCCACATACGGATGACAAATCCACACCTAATCTCAATAATATTACGCCTTTGCCAGCTGCACATTGCAAAAGCAAACAAAAGCTCTACGCGGCACTGACTAATGTGCCCCAACCTGAACTCCAAATCAGGGAAATCTCTCTGCAAAAAAAAAAAAAAAAACAGCACCAAAGAAAATCCAAATATTTATTCCTTCTCGCCACGCATAAGGAGTATGGGTATATCATTTGACACTTCATTTAAGGCGACAAGAAAATTCGATTTATTAATCCGACTTTCTGCGCGCGCGCGCGTAGTGCGCAAGCCCCCAACAACAGACGAGTAATCCCGATTTCGATCCCACAACTTATGCAACAAAAAAAGAAAAAAACAACAACAACAACTAGAACACAGTCACTATCCTTTCCAATCAAGCGACGTGCCGATCATTAATAAGTTCCCTGGCCTTCCTGCCTGCAAGCTAGCAAAACGTAGATAGCAGCTCCTTTTGCGCAGAGCTGGCGCGTTGTGCATTCATATTCAGTAGCGCCCCAAAGGAAATCCAAGAGGATAATTAATGACATTCGGTTGTCACAGAATAGATTTTGAGTAATCTTTGAGTTACTCAGAAGGCTGTGTGCTCTGAATAGTGCACGTTGCTCTGCGTTGCCGCTACGCCAGTTACTCAACGCATGATCTGAGATACAGTACATACAATGAGCACAGAAAAACCAAACGAGCAGGCAGAGTTTATTGTTTACGCGCAAGCAGCAAGCATGCCAAATCAAAGTTCAAGTCAATTATTTACGAAAATTCCCCAACCAACAATCGCATGCCACAAGGTTCCCTTCATGGACCACTTCTGTTCATTTTTCTTATTTTTGTTTCTTTCTTAATCTTTTCCTGTGCTGCAAATGCACAAATGCAAAGTAATGGGACTTATGACGATTGCGAAACGACCGGCCGGCGGCGGCGGGCGAGAGGAAAACGCATATGAAGCATGCATGATTGTATCTTTAGTGAAACTGTCGGACCTCCAGAAAATGAGTCGCCAAATTAACACCTTATTTTCGGTCGCCCTATATGGCGCGATATCTGCCACCGTGCAAGCGAGGGCGGAAATAAAGGTTATTTTGGTGCAGCTTTGTCATAATGGACTTGGGCAATTGTTGTTTGTATCTTAGATTGCGATTGCGACCCAATTTGATTTAGAGGCCAATTTACATAACCCCAACGCATTGTGTGTGCGAATAAACAAAACATAAATCAATCCAGATGAAAGGTTAACCCATACAAAAGACAAAAAATATACCAGAAGTGGTTCTGATCTCAATTGTTGCGATGCGATGTAGTGCGATGCGGTGAAGGTGGCTGTTTTTATAGCTGCGCAGTGCGCAGCAGCATGTACAGATGTTCAGAGGATCTGATCAGCTAAAAGAGAGTTTTTTTTTTATGCCGTCTTAACTGGACCCTGTTGACTTCTGGGTCTAATTGTGGTGCAACTCTCGAACATAGATAGTGTACTGTGGCTAGTTGCACCATTCTTCGATTAACCCAACTGGCCAGCAACTGCGAGATACTTCTGATAGTGATGTTAGATGCCACTTGAAACGATTGAGAGATTTATATTGCGTGCGCTGGTTAAATGGAACGCGCGCATATATGCAAAGTGGTTTTTCTTTTTTTTTATACTTTTGCATATAGACCATATGGATGGATACAAATGACGACGCGACGGGACGAACGGACCGACCGACCGACTGCGACCACGGACGAAAGGCAAGGAACGTTAAATTAGCCATTGGACGGACTTTTACCGGCCCAGGTATAGCGGATGTTCGGTTGATTATTATTTTATTATCATTATTGTTGTATAGTCGAGTTTATGTTTGGCTTGTTAGGAGGAGATTTTTTTAGTATGCGTTTGAAAGCAGATATTTTTGATGTTTAATTAGAAAATGTTTTACACGGTGCATAAGCATAATCTATCTGGCTTGTAGAGATTCAATAATTAACTTTGGGAGTGTACTCAAATTGAAGAGAACATGGCAGAGATTAGATACATTTTATATTCAAGCGAGGAAGGGTGTTTTTAAAGGAGGGGAGATAAGGAAGTGAATATAATCAAATTAGTGAATGTGATCGCTTGCGATACAAAATAGGGAAGGTGCGTTCGCATTTAATTATTGTGATCGGCGGGCGCTGCGAAATTGTTGGAGTTTGACAACAGGGAGAGGCCTCATTGGAAATTTGTTATTCAACTCACTGTTTCTTCGGAATTGTATAGACAAAATCTAAAGTCTTAAGAATGGGAGCTTTTTTTTGTATGGCTGTTTCGGCAGTCGCTGATTGAATTATTATCTCAAAGTCATAATCGGATCAGTGCGAAGGCCCATAAAGACAAGAAAGCTTGTTGAGAAATGTCTTCTAATATTTTAGAAGGGATGTTCTAGGGATCTGAAAACTTTCACGTTTCTAGGAGCTACAGATAACAGTGCTGGGAATGTGGAGTTGGACACCCCTGGACAGCCGTGGTAACCATTGTTTTCCAAATTCATGCCGCAAACAACGTTTCTGTTAACGATAGGCAAGACAGAGCTTGGTTAACCGATTTTTTTTACGGTAGTTGAAGACATTGTGTAACGAAGTCATATGCTTCTCAATAAATAGTATTCTCCCATATGAAACTGATATTTATTTTTACAATTCACACTCACTATCAGATAGTATTATAAGTAGATTATTTGTTAAGGTCAGGTTAGAGTGGCTGTCTTAATGTTGTTGACTCACTTAGACCCATTGTGATACCACAAGATACCACAAAAGAAAATACTCTAGGGAGAGTAATGAACTTAAACAATCCATTTTGTATGTTTAATGATATTAGAGAGAGACAAAGAGAGAGAGAGAGAGAGAGAGAGAGAGAGAGAGAGAGAGAGAGAGAGAGTGAGAGAGAGGAGATCGTTGCCAGTTCACTGGTATTATCGAAGGAGGGATCACCGAGATAGTTATTCCTTCAATTGGAGAGTGTCGGACATGTACATGGGAGGTGTTGGACTACTTCCTCTTCCTCCTCGTCCAAGTTATTTGCCTAGGCCCCCAGATACATAGCATGTCTTCCTATGAGGCAGTGTTCTGTTTTGAATCCAATCGTGGAGCTTATACTTTGTCTTTTGACCCCTTCAGGTCTATGTTTGGCCATATTTGTTTGGTTGCTAGACAGGTGGTACCCTGCGACCTTAGCATTTGTTGATTCTTGAGCATATTGTTTGAGAAGATATTTGCAAGTGGTGTTGCTATGTTGTGTCTGTGGCTAACATTGGTCAGAAGTGTTCCAGTTTTGGCAAGCTCATCAGTTTTACAATTTCCCAGAATGTCTCTGTGGTCCCGCCCGGCACCAAAATGAGGTAAATGCTGAATGTTAAACTATTCTGTCATCTCATTCAGAGATGATCGACAGTCGTGGACTATAAGAGAATTTGTGGAGACAGACGATACAGATTTGAGAGCGGCTTGGCTGTCTGAGAAGATAAAAAAGATAAAACGTTTTCTTTGAGCGAGGATAGTGCCTCTTTTATCGCCATAACTTCTGCCTGGAACACACTACATTGATTGGGGATTTAAAGTTTATATAGTAGACTCAGATTCAGTTGTTTCGAGTACCTAGATACCTGCTTAAGGCGATTTGCAGGAGTTCCGAGAGAACTTGAGGGTGTTTCCAAGATGCAGATATTGCAACGTGCGTCGTCGGCATGAGCAATCACCTTGAAACCCTCTGCTTCCAATAATGTTAAGAGGTCGTTTAATACCATGTTCCATAAAAGAGGCGAAAGGACCCCTCCGTGGCGGGTAAACTCATAATGCTGGAAGTGATTGCCCTGCTATTAAGCATGATACTTATTAGATCAATGAATGATGAGTGAAGTAGACTAGTAATATCGTACTTAAATCGCTTTTACTGCTACTACCGAATGATACAAATTTAATAATTAAGTGGTATTGGTAAATTCTACCATTTCGTAACGGAACTTCCCAGCACCAGCAGTAAGAGGTTTTGATCTTGAAGACATTTTGCTCGTTTTGATTGATCCACGGTCCACCTACGGCCGTCCGTACGATTCTCCACTCTCCACAAGAGGCATTGTTCCTGTTGATCCATCCCGCATTGTACCTACTGATCCGTGCAGTGCATAATACCTGCTAATCTGTGCCACAAGGGTCATTCTTCATGCTGTTCTTTGCCAACAGAGGCATTGTATTATCGATCTTCTGCACTCAGGGTATCGTCCTCGATCAACCCTACCAATTTTGTCGAAAGAACGTACGGAAAAGCAACTAACAGCCGTCCTCTAGAGATAGTTCAGACCAGATCATATCACGTGTTATCATTGTTAATTTTCAAAAGACCTAAGATTGTAGTTTTGTAATTTCTTCAATAAGTCCATGGTGACATGGAGGGAGGGAAAAACCTCGCCTTGAAACCAAAAGCACATCATAATTACTATGGACACCCTCTGGTTTGTGCAAAATGTTGTGCAGTCTCACACTACTCATGCCAAAATTGATCAGTAGTGTGAGACCACTCATGCCAAAATTGATCTTTTGCTCGCCATTACACTTTCGGCTTTCTTATAGTTCACCGCAGAAGACCAACAATCCAGAAATTAACTAAGGTAGTCGATCATTATTCCGAATTGCAGTTGCTTCATTACGTTGACGTCAATAGACATGCTATTCTTCAATTTTTCTTAATTTAGGAAAACGACACATTTGAAAGAACTCAAATCCATGAACATTTGTTTTCATTGAAAAAAAAAAAAAAATTTCTCCGGATTAAAATAAGCGGACTTGCAAACAAATTGTGTTCATCCGCGACGACGAAAAAAGCGAAGAAATAACCAACCAACCGAATCCAATCTTAAAGAAACAAATTTAAATACGCGATCCACAGAGACCACCTTGGGCTAACTTTTCAATTAACCTGGTAGCCAGTTGTAGGACCCCTTTTTTGCCAATTCTCTAGAGTCTACATATTTTTCAAGTCTGGAGTTGTGCCTGAAACCTTTCAACAAAGACATGCACACAGTCAGTAAAAGAAAAAAAAACAAAGGTTGGAATCACTTGTACTCTATAAACTCCAAGCAATCGCCAAGTTTTCTTCCTCTACTGTCCACAACTCTATCTCTAAGAGCGTTCCATTCGGCTTGAGATCTTGTTTAAATCTAACACTTGTTAAGAAGATAGATATACCCAATTGATTTTTAACCTGTGCAAATGATTGACGTGGAATTGCACCGGATGAACCCGAAAACATAAAGCGATCTAAACAACACGCAAGTTCCAGATATAGAAACATTTCCAGTGAATAAATAAAAATTATGACTTTTCAATTTATCTTCTTCGAATATGGGGAGAGTCTTCGTCTTGGCTTGGTTATGAATGACTATTCAGCTTTTTTTTTTCTCATATGACGACTCGACACTTTTATTCCCTCTGGGGATTTCGATAGAAAGACCAAAGAGAAAAAGAAGAACAATTTTTTGTTCAACAACAACAAATCGTAAATAACGCCAAACAATTTTCTTCCGTTGTTCTACTACACCAGCTGCAAAAAAAAAAAAAAAACATCAGCAACAAGAACACTGTTCGGTATCGGTTCTCTTCGACCGAACTAGGTCTTGTCGGGATTTAGGAGTATATAGTAGCTCCTCGAAGCTGGTATACTCCTTCTCTAGCCGTGATCTAGCTTAAAGTCTATCACAAATTACACCACGGTTAGTTCTTTTAACATGAACTCGATTTATTATGCCCATGAGTTTGTTATTAACTTTCGAGTATGATGATGGAAAAAAGGGGAAATACACGCGTAACATGTTACATTCTCTCTTACGCGCTGCGGCGAAGAAATTCGATTTTGTGGTTGTAAAAGATGTTACTATCCAATTCCGCTTGCTTGTTTGTATTCATTTTGTGGTGCGGCATGAGGGAGGCTAGCGAGTGCGGCAGTAGCAGCTTCTGTTGCACTTGGATCGTGACAGTAAATATAAAGTTGAGAGACTTGAGAGTCGATAAAACAGTGTTATTATCCTTTCATTTTTAAACTAATAAAAACCTCATTTAATTACGAAAGTCTTTGGAATACTGTTTCTCTCTGGAGCAGTGATGGAATGCGCGTTGTTCGTTTGAGCTCTATTCAGTCCCTTTTTGCTCTTAGTTCTTGATTTCAATCAGGTATATGATGGTTTATTATTCGTTCTTGTGATGAATGGGGAGATGAAGATGTATTTTGAAAATGGCGCCCAACGTAGATTTATAAAAACTATCAATTTTCACTTCGGTCCGGAAAAATCAAAATAATGTCTCTTGTTATTTTTTTTTCTTACTTTGTAGAATCAAGAAAATTTGGGCTTCTAACGTTGCCGACGTCAATAACGTGGTCGCAGCCAGAATCAAAGTTCATGTCATTGAATAAACTAGTTCTAAGAACACACGAAATCATTTAAGACAAAATAAATGAGCTGACTTCTGCCCCAAATTTTTCCATTATTCTATTTCAACTCCAACCTCAAACATTTCCCAATTCAAAATAATTACAAATCTTAATTGAAAACCTACATTTTCGAGATAACCACATGTCTTAAACACATCTTGCAACATCGCACAGTTTATTTGAAATTGAATTTAAAATTGCATCGCAGTCGGTGTAAATGCAAACGCGCAAATTACCATCGATTCGGCGATAATAATTGTTTGATCGCACATCTCATCGCTTTGCATCGAACAATACTATTTCGTTTCAGCTCACATTCAAAATCCTTGGACTTTTATTCTTGTTCTGAGTAAACGTTTGTCCTTCATTTGAATGAACAAAATCATAAAAGAATTATAATTGAATCGCAACGCTGCGGTGCTCTCAAAAAAACAACAAAGGCAATAGCGTCAAAGATCGAGTCGAATATTTGCGCGTAGATTTGCGCAATCGAACATGCAAAGTCCGCCTTGAAGAAGATCTCTGGCTCAAAAATTAGGTGAAGGAAATATTTTGGTTTCCCCTTTCAGGCAGCAGCATTAGGTCATAACCTCCCCAAAAAGTTCAAAATTGTGCACAGCACACATTGAGCTTTTTTGCGCGCTGTCAAAACTGCAGTTTGTGGCATTCCAAATGCCGCTGTGTCGTCGTTGTTTGCACCGGCCGATGATGACAGCAACGACGACACAACCGACGACCGCGACGGACGTTTCACATAAAGGTGCTGTTTTTACACGCCAACAAACGGCACTGAGTGTGGAACGCATTTTCGCTGTTAGATGTTTTTGCACAGATACTGTTGGTTTGTTGGATATCAGCGGAAACGTGATCGCCATTGACAACACGTACAATTGTTGGTTGTTCTGTCGAGAGTTTTTTTTTCTCTGCGGCTGGTATGCTGTGCGCTTTTTTTTCTCAACCGACTCAACTTCCAATAAACCAATTAAAGTTGAAATCATCGAATCGCAGAAAGATACAACTCCAAAAAACAACAACAACACTGGCCCATGCACCTGAGCATTAGAGGTGAGATACTTGTTTCTGATGATGAAACTAATCGTAATCACACTCTCAATGACGGTGGTGGTCGGTGGTGTGGTGCAACGACGACGAGGATAGCACACTATTCTGTGTGTGGAATTTTTGATTATAGAGTTCGCGCACCGGTCACTTTTCGTTGCATTTTACAGTTAGACACCCCACTCTTCTCTAATGTCAGTAAGACACCAGGCACAATGTAATTTAAAAAAGACTAATTACCGTCGACGTAGCTGCGGTCAATATAAGGAACAAAATCGAACGAAACGACTGGCAAGTGTTAAAATTTGACTTCAAGTTGTCAAGTCTGATTTCAAACGAGCACTATAACATTGTCTTCGGTCTAATCTTAAACGTTGGAACCATATATTTCATTGAGTGTTCATTGCCTCAGGTTAATTGCTGGAAAGGTATGCAAATATTTGTCTCTTAGTTACCCGGGTCATGTGCAAGGAATTTGTTTTTTTAACTGTTAAGTTGGGCGATAATAGACTTCAATTCGAGTCAAGTTGAACAGCCTACAAACTTACGAGGATCTTTTTCAATGGAGTGCCTCAAGGGAGGCAATTAGGACCTCATATATATTTTTCATTAATACCTGTAGTTTGCGCAAGGTATTTCCATAAACATACACGTTCACTCACCTGCAACGAAAGAAAAAGAAAATCTGATTAAATATTGATTTAAGAAAATTGTAAAAAATAAAAAATAGATCTTACAAAAATGTAACCCTACTTTTTTTGTTCAAACATCAAGATCTGTTACTCATGACACTCAAGCAATAATTTCACTCCACCTGGGTACTAATAAAGATATGAAACCGCAAAAAGTCTATAAAATGTGTACCAAAAATACCGTTTAGGATATTTATGTATCAACTTCATGTATCTGAAATATGTATCGCCAGACCTCGATCAACACCATTAATCATTTTTACATCAAACAAACGATCCTAATAAGCTTTTTTTCGAGATCGAATTAAGATCACTTCAATTGATAATAATCAGCAGTGTTGCTTAGAGCCAACTGCAGACATGCGTCGTCGCAGCCATGTCAGTCGCTGTCGTTGTCGTCATCATTATCAACGTCGACTCTTAGTACGTTGTAAACTATTCCTCTATCGATTTTTCGTCCAACCACAAGACCGCGAGGGAGTTCCAACATAAACCTCCTCGTACACCTTCAATGCTGTCTTAACGATATAAAGACTTCTGGAACCTCTCTCATAGAAAAATAGTTATACACCCACTCTCTTCACCTGCACTGAATTGAAAATCAAATTCTTTTGCTTCCGCCTTCCACCAATTCAAAAAGAAATAAAAAAGATGTGAAAACCTTTTGCGTGGCTTGCACGATACGACATTAAATCATTTTGCATAAATTTCGATATCTATTCCACCCTCAATATTACGCTCTGCGTTATCGTCTTCGCTTTTGCTGGCTTTCGTCTTGTAACGTGGCCTTAATCGAATTTCAACTAACCTAAGTGGAATAACAAAGTATCTAGAAAAAAAAATCAGAGCACGATCTTAATTTCGATCTTGCATCACACTAATGGTGCAGAGGTTCCTTTATATAGAGTTTGAGGTGCATCTTTCACAGCATCCGGGTCGATTTAAGTTCTTAGAGTAGGGGAATTTCACCAGGTGACTTTAAAGTACAATCCCCTACCTTTTGATTTTTGTAAATTACGCTATCGGGATTAAATGTTTACCCAGATTAGTGGCAACCAACTGTTGGGGTTTTGTGATTTTTAAGAAATCCTTCGCTTATGGTGAAATTCCTCTTCTCCAAACTAAACACTCCATCTTAAAATAAACGTGAGACATATACAACGCAGCCATCACCAAGCGCAACTAGGACCTTTTGTGCAGAGTTGCGGCTTCATCACCATTTGTCTTTCAGGTGGGCACGAACCTAGCGCAAGACCTATCTAGAACGTTGATTTTTTTTTGTAATTAAGCTGCGCACGCATTCCGCTTTAACAAAACGAAGAAAAACACACACACACTCATTACAACAATAAAGTCCAAGTTTGTTGAAAGTATTTCCAGAATCTGACGAAAAATTACTCCCGATAGGAATTGGGAATTCCGCTAAAACTAACTCTCACCAGCTTCCGCATTAATTTACCACTTATGGCTGGAAGGATTTTCATCGACCGATTGTAGCCAAAATTACTGCTATGGAAACAGCAGCACATGCGGCACACGCTAGAGTTTTGGGTCAAATACCAATCGACGTCGTCGTCGTCGCGTCGAACACCTGAAGAATTATTTTTCGACCGATTAACCAGGCCACCACTAGGCTACAACAGCCCAGTCTTATCTTAATGAAAACTATAACTTACTCGGTTCGTTTGGGTAATAAAAATTGGCAGTATCTTATTAGGGGAAGGCTTGTGATTAGGACGACCATTCAGGAGCCAACGCATCTAGTCGACTTGGATTCCATTCACCTCCTTCTGACATTCAATTAAACTATCTGATCTAAAATTTGTTGTTGGAAGTGTTTTGTTGCGTTTGGAAGTCGCTCTATCTCTCTCTCCCTCTTCGGTGGGTTTTGCTTCTTTGTAAAGGAGCTTGGGAGATTTTTTTCCGGATTGTCTTAGCGGAACGCCTTCTGCTCCGATTTTGTCTAGAGGAAGCAAGTTCATAATTCTATGTGACGACTCATTACTCCGCTTGGCCATGGATCGACAAAGTTAATTATTAGCTTTTGACATTCCACCAGTTCTCGAACAGAGAGATGTCGTCGATGAGAGAAAGAGAGAGAGAGCGGAGGAGTAAGGAAGCCACATCGAAGGCGGTAACAGGGTGGCTTTGATCATCTATTTTGTAAAGACTTCCAGAGAACAGTTGAAATTAGTTGGGTGTGCTTCAGAAAAACATGCACCAAACTCTTTTGTACGCCAAGCTGACGATGATGAAGGTGTCCATATTTAATGTTTTTGAAGTTGCAGAGCTAATAATTGGTTTGCAACGATGTTGTATGATGTGATGCGAATGCGATGCGACGAAGATGATGATGATACCGCTCTGTTGAACTGATGATAATGAATAAAAGTGGCATCCCGAGTGAGTGGGGTGAGAAAGTTTAGAGGTTCTTGGTGAATATATCATCGGTTCTTTGCCAGTGTGTAGTGAGATGTCTGAAATGGGCTAATGATTAGGTTCGCAATTGATTGAATTATATACTGTCAGTGTCATGTGAATGAAAATGAGACGTTTCGCTGGCAAAGGCGCAGCAGGTTGCCTGTGGTAGAAGCCGCATGCAAAAGCAATTGCGAGTATCATCAAGTCACACCAAATTCTTCTTTTTTTCTAAGGAGGAGAATGTTGCAGGGAAGGAGGTAGGTTTTATGTTTAAATTATAATCTTCAAACAAGTTGATTATTAAAATGATAAACGGGACGACAATTTTCTGTCATGTTTTGATATTCAAGCTTAGCAATTAATCACATAGTAGCTGCAACATTTTTTTCACAGCAAAATAACTCGCTTTTGACCCAGAAAAGGTGCGCCATATTTCATGGCGGTATGTAAACACTGAAAAACTTTGAAATCAGTTAACCGATCGACTTAAATGAATATGTTTCTGAAATAGCCATTCAATAGAATTTTGCACATTAATCGTTTCTTTCAGAAAGACTGTGGCAAGTGCGACTGACCATCTAAAAGAAGAATTCACTTCGTTCATTCAAGTTTGCTGCAGCTTAAACTCACCACTGCAAATTTAAACCTCTCTCACATCCATCTCGGGTCATTAGCCAGCTCAAAAATACGCCCCAAAACTTTGTATTCAACGCATTGTCCGCCTTAATCTATCTTCCGTTGTTGCCGACCTTATCCTTGGGCCTTAAAAGGTAAAAAAAAAACGTTAAAACAAACCAAAATCCTCTTCGCACTCAATGAATAACGCCTCGAAGTAGCATTCCATTTAGAGGTCTTAAAACATTTGCACACAAGCCGGAGTTCAAGTCTGCGTTGCAAACAAACGGAACCCAGAGCACCAAACAAACCGAAAAGCCAGCAATGATGATGATGATGAGGACTTAAAGAAGACAAAACTTATTTTTCTTTACTCGGGATATAATTTAGCATTTTACTGCCCGATAATTGTCAGTGTCACAGATGCGCACAACGCCGCAGCAGCAGCAGTGCTTGCGGTCAACAAAACCGCAAAACGAATGGAAAAGACGACCGAAGACCGACGACGAATGTTTCTCGCCATTCATCTCCATCAGCGTGATTGGCAATTCTGAATGTGCCCTTATATCTTAATTATAGTGATTCTAGCTTGGGGCCATGCTAAGGTTATATGTATGTGCCGACGACGCACGTCGCCACGACACGACCGACCGTCGCGTTGCGTCGTCGCTGATCTGAGCCACAGTGAGAAAGAAAGAAAAACGGTCCTCGATCCAGCCCGGTCGTTGGTCATGGTCATTTTGCGCGGCTCCTGCACTTTTCGATACATCATTAAACAGTTGCAGACAACATTTCTGCAAATCATAATAATTTATTGTTGCTCATTTGCCCTGATGCGAGCACTTATCTTGGCTATTAAAAACTGAGCAAGCGGGTGCTCCTTCTCTCTCACTGGGGGTGCGAATTGTGCGATGCGAAACTTTGTGAGAGTTTGCGAAATGCCTTCTGGGCCAGTTTGTGTTCCTCAGTTTAGCTGTTCTGTCCGTCCTCGCGCTGTCAGTTTGCGAAATCTGCAAAGACCGACGACAGTTAGATGCGCAGTACAATGCAAAAGAGGCTTTGAGCAGATGCGGTCTTCTCTTGAGGCGCCTGGATTTATCACGGTAATTATAGTGATGCGGCATCCTGATTACGCTATATTGAGTTTAGAAATGACTTCTACCCACTCGGCCGGACCTGAATCGTAAAACTTTCTTTTGACCGTTTTGTAGAGAAATTGGAAACATACATACGCTCCGCTGTATATCGCGACACGGGGCCGCCAATAAATGCTCCGTATTTGACCATAAACCTGAAGATGTTGTAGTGATTGGAATGAGATTGTGCTGTTCCTGTTGTTGTTCTTATTCCTTCTTTTCGGTAGCCGTTGATCTCTGACGCGTCATTTGTGGTACCAGGTTGCTGTTTGTATAAGTTTTTTTCTGCCGCACAATTTTGTATGAATAGTAGGCAACTAAAAGCAGAGGAGATTGCCAATTACAAGCGCCTTTACACCGGTCGATTGCTTGGTCGTTTGGTAAACATAGAATGAGAAGCCCCGCCAAACCGAGTTTAAATAGTCTAATGCTCTGCTAGGTGTTTAAGTTCATTTGAGTTTCTATTTAGAGTTGATTGCACGGCAATTTAAGTGCTTTGCGAAAGTTGCGAGCAATGTGCGATGTGCAAACAGATGAGGTTTTAGCGAATGTCTTCGGGAATTGCTGTGAAATTAGGCCATAAAATGTAATTTTGAGGATAATAGGTGAGAAATCTTCTTCTATTTCTTTGCTGAGGATCTCTTACTTTGCTTTTATGTTAGAAATTGAGCCAAAAGATGTCGTTGCAATTTATTTAATTTACAACTTCAGGTTAACGAAACACAAATTGGCTAATGGTTTGGTCATGCACTCGATTTTTTAAGAAATGTTACGAAGTTTAAGGAACATCTTCCTGTCTCAGTGGATTCAAACTTTCAACACAAGAAGCAAAAAACCTTTCGACAAAAATTCGAAAAATACAACAACGAATATTATAAACTTCAAATATCTAAATTTGAAATTGAACTGAAGTTGATGTACTGATTGAAGTTGAATTCTTAATTGAAATAGAAATTTAAATGGAATTTAAGAATTGAGATTCGAATTAAATTTGAAATTGAAATGGGCACTGAAGTTGAATGAGAGATTGAAATTGGAATAAATATTGAAATTGAAATTTACATTGAAATTTTAATTATTGAAATTGAAACTGACATTGAAATGGACAGTTGATCTGGAAATTGAATCTGAATTTGAAATTGAAATTGAAACTGATATTAATTTTGACATTGAAATGGATATTTAAGCTCAAATTAGAATTGAAGCTGAAATTGGAACTAATATTGAATTGAAAATGAAATTCAAATTTAAATGGGAACTAAAATTGAAGTGGAAATTTTGAAATTTAAATTGAATAAATTTTGAAATTAAAATTGCAATTGAAAATATCATTGAAATTGAATTTCAATAAAATTGAAATTGGAATTGAAATTGAATTGAAATATAAATAGAAATTGAAACTTAAGTGAAATGCTGATTGAAATCGAGTTTTTATTTGAAATAGAATTTGGAATTTGATTTAACAATTGAGATTTAAACTGAAAATGAAATAAGAATTGAAATTGACGTAAATTGAATTTGAAATTTACATTGAATGAAATTATTGAAATTGAGTCTGACATTAAAAAGGACAAAAAAATGAAAGTGGAATTGAAGCTGTAATTGGAACTCAAATTGATATAACTATTAAAACTTTAATTGAAATTGAAACAAAAATTGAATTGAAAATGAAAATTAAATTGAAATTTTGAACTTAAGTTGAAATTGAAAATGAAATTTGGTCTGAATTTGAAATTATTGAAATTAAAACTGACACTAAAGCTGACATTATTATCGACAATAAAATTAGAATTGGAACTGAAACTGAAACGCAAATTGAGAGTAAAAGTAAAACTTAAGTTGAAATTGAAAGTTAAATTGAATTTGAAATGAAATAGAAATTGAAACTTAGATTGAATTGTAATGAAATGGAAATTGAAATTAAAGTTGTAACAGAAGTTGGAAAATTGAAATCAAAAATAATACTGAAAATGAAATTGAATTCGATCATGGTCTATTGCTTCGTAAAAATACTATCACTATAAGGCAATGTCAGTTCAGAGCTTCAATCGTTTTTAAATTTTCTTAAAAAATTTGAGTTCTATGACCATCCAAACACGATCACATAATTCTTCCTAGAAGCAAGTCAACTTGTCAACATTTGAAAAGATCAACCATACATATTCCTCTTAGATTATAATCTTGCTACCCCCTAAAGGTCAAATTTCAGTGCATTCTATTTATATCGGTACACGCAGCACTACCGGTTCATAGCGCCTCCTAAAAACAAGATTTCCATACTCATCACAGAGTTAACATCTCAGGTAGGAACATGTTCAAACACTACCTCCTAGATCCATCCACGATTTGACGTATTATCTCTGCAACCCTAACTGACACCAGTCTTACGCCACCCTGGAGGCCATCAACATGACATCTTTTCTCATCATCTCTTCCTTCTTCATTTAAATTTCCGCATCTTTTGCTCTCACCAGGTTTTCCCCAACCTGCCAAGATTAATCCAGATTTTTAACTTGCATATGCCTCAACTAGAAAATAATCAGATCAGATCCTATATTGAAGATCTCCTTTTAGTTTATCGTCGATTTAACAGTTTAAATGCCCCATAGACCCTAACAGGATTTGTCTAAATCTCGCTTGAAGATCTATCAAAGAAGTTAAATTCTCTCCAGAACAAGTTCTAATCTGCATGACGGAAGCAACACTTAATATCGCTGAACCATAATTACAATCATCTCATTTCGCCGCGCCGCCATCGAGTCGCATTGGGGCCAGTTTGAATGCGATTCTAGTCCGACATCAAGCCGACACGGAGCCTCCACGCACTGCATAAGGTGACCGACGACGACGCACACTCAACTTGATCTCCTTCCGGTGCTTTTCGTTTTGAATAATAACCACCACTGTAGTCCCGATGGGGAAATGTGATAAAATATATATATTATTTCCCTGGTGATGTTGTGTCGTTCGTCTCTCGAATAACGTACCAAAAGGCAAACTTCACCACCCAGCAACTGAGCTGCACAGATAATCTCGGTTTTGCATACGCTGCCGCCGCGCCTCCCGTGTGTCACCCGTCCGTCTCGGCATCTGTCCACATGAATTGCTTCAAGTTTCCAATGTCCATTCTTTCCCTGATTCTGCGTGTGCTTTATAAGTGCGGCAACGCGACGCATACAGGTTGATTCCACGTAATACACAACAACTCGTACCACACACATAAGTATGTAATGTAGGCTCCAGAGAGGAACAAGCCCCATACAAAGTGTCTGTCGCATCCGTTGACAGTTTTGTGTGCGCAGGTTTTATTGCTGGTTAAGCAAATGTTTTATACGCTCATCTACGCTCAACAGCAGCTTCTGTCTTGTGTGTGACGTGTGTGTGTTCCCTGCGCAAAATACTCTCAGCGGCTTCTTGTATTTCACAGAAACTCAAAGACGACGAGTGATTTGCTGCTGCAACTCGAACTCTCGAGTAGGATGCGTTCACTACACCACATTCACAATATCACTGCACTGCTTGCGTGAAGTGTCACTTTTCATTAGAATTGACGCGTGACCATTCGCTTCCTTTGGCTTGAAGGCTTGGCATTGCGTACAGGCTTTGCGCATTCCGTGTGCCCATGTATGGACGAGTGCAGTAGCAGAATCTGAAGCACCTACAAAATGGAATACCAACAAAGATGAGAAAAAAATGCAAACTTCGACTACCAGTGGAGTTTGAAGAGATCTTGCTTGGTAAGCCAATTAATTACTTCGGATTTGATTAAGTCCTTGGACTTGCGTAAATGCGGACGGCGTCGATTGGCATTTTCTAAAAGTATTTATGCGTTTAATTTGTTGATGGTCTTTTTCTTTGGTTCGGTCGATATTTAATGACTCAATAGTGGTGTGATGAGTTGTGAATGAGAAGTGGGTCAGTTCCGGTCGTTGAAGAAAATATAGAACTTGTTTTATGTAGCGCCATCTGCTGGATGAGGATGATTGATAATGTGACCTTAGGCAAGAGAATTTCTGCGTTTTGAAATGTTGGGTAAAATAAATAGACGATAAGGCCATTGAGTTTGGGAACTAGAGCAAAAAGCTTAATCGAAGAGGTGTTGTTTTTGACAGTTCGAAGAGAAATGCTTTTGGTCCTGTCAAAACCATTAAATGTTTACCACAGAACATCATAATTAAATCAAAATGTTTGCGTTAACTTTTTTAAAACATGTCTTTTCAAGTTAATTGGATGATAATTGTGGAAGTGTATTGAATATAAGAATACCGACAAGAAACATGGCGCATTTATTTTCGCTTAAAATAGGCCCACTGATTCCCAATCTCTCTAAAACCTGAAGATGAGATATGAACTTTTTATTTATACATTAAAAAATATCCAATTCAGAAGTTTTGAGTTCTTGTCCTTTATAAGCAAAGTTTTGCACGTGTGAAGCACTGCGGCGTATACTTGCTATTTTTTGGTTTGGTTTTGTATAATAAGACCCAGCTCCAAAGTAAGAAAAAGAAACGAAAATCTGATGCAATCTATAAGAAAATGCCCGAATCGGTAGATGGGATCTATCAAATGTCAAGGTGATCAAGATATACCTCAATGGTTGCGTCGTCACAAGTTCCTGTATTACAAGTCGATAATCTTCTGGTGGAAAGACAATGTTTTTACTAAAGACCAAAATGTTTACATTTCAAGAGTTAATTTTTGAATGGAATTTCAAGAAAAATAAACACATGCAGCGCTTAAGCCCGTGCATCATACAAATATGTGGAAATAAAAGTCCATATAGCCGGTGCGACGCAGTTGAGAAATATGAAAAATTCCATTGAGACACCAACAATGCGAATAACCATTGCCACGCGGGGCTCCAAAGAGCCAACGAAAGCCAACCTACTCAACTCAACGCAAATACAACGCGGAACACAAAACATGGCACAACATGGAGCAACAAACAGCAGCCAAAGCACCAATACTGAACAGGTGCGCAATGCTCGATTGGCGTTGGCCGCGTGTGATTTATGAGATGATCTTTAGCGGAACGCGCTTGTGTTTAATGAGGCTTTGTGCTGTTACTTTTTCTTGTTATATGCTCCCTCACTGGTCTGTTCTAAATATGGCAAGAGAATTCACTCCGATCGTAGATGAGTTTGAGCTTGTGATATGTCACGTGTGACACCGCAGATACAGATTACAAACGACACGTTGCACCGCTGTCACCATAATCGGACAGAGCAACAAAACTTGAACATATACAAACATAAATGAAGTTTCACTTGTCACATTGTGTAACCATAATCGTAAGCCAGGGGGCGCTGCATACATAGTTTTTGTTTTGTGGCTTGTCGTCAACCCAACCTAGTTGCGTTGATCTTAACACAAAAATGCGCGCACTCAAAACACCAAACTGCTAACTGCATCGCATCACACCACACCACCGCCACCACAAAATCGACCCATAGAGCGGCAGCTTATGCAATCATCATCCCATAGAGATATATAAGTTTGTTGTTGTGTTTTTCGGAGCATAGTTCAGTGGAGCGGGTGGTGGCATTTATCTCGTCGACTTAGTCGTCGTCGTCAGGCTTAAAGTTCCTCATTCTTGTTTTGTTTGGATTTTTTCAAACAGCAGCTGTGAGCTTGGCGCTTGTTCGCGCATAAGACACACTTAAGCTCGCGTAAACAACGATGCAGTAAATCTTTGTGGAACAATCAGAGAGCGAGCTGTGTTTTTTTTTGTATTGTTGTTGCGTAGATTCTGTGCGTCCTTGAGCTCTAGCTTAACCCACCGCCAACGGCACCAAAAGATGGAGTTTAAAAATAGTACAAAAAAGGCATAACTGACGAGGCTTGGAACGCGGACGGGGATTCAATTGTGTGTGCCTCAGTTATTGTTAGATTTGGTGGGACAGAGCATTGATGGTGTTTATGCAATTTTATGTGCTCACTCTGCTCTTTATCTGCAGTTGTGATCGTGAATTTGTTGCAATTTAAATTTTAGTGCGGGAGGGTTTATTTTTGTTTTCAACTTTATAAGGTATCATGTTAAGCGAATATAATCGAAGGCAGGGATCGTTACTGCTTCGAGCGCATTTTCTATAAGCGATAATGTTTCGAAAGAATTAAGTTGAAAGATATGTTGCATTTGAATCAGAATCAATGTTGGGACAAGTCTATTTTTTAGGAATTAAGAGGTTTTTCGAATAAAAGTTAATACAAATTTAACTCAGTTGGTTCATCTGTTTTCAAGCTATTGAACAATTTTCTTCAAACTAAATAAAAGAGGTCCTAGAAGCCAACCTTGAGGAACCTCATAGAAACTCATAAGACTCTCAACAAAAATAGTAGACATTTCGGAAACGAACAATCTCGAAATGCGAGTTTCTTACGCTCTTATGAATTGAAGTTTGCGGATTTCCCAATAGGGTTTTTTAAGGAGCATGCTACAATCAGATCTTTCAACTCTGGCTTCTTAAATTTAACAAACAAAAAAATTAATTTGAAATTTTTATCAAGGCTCAACCAAGTAAGGCCTCAATCAAACCGTTACCTACTTTTATAACACGGAAACCATATTCCTTCATTGCCATCTAAAAAGATTAAAATCTAACTAACAGTTTGTGCCACCTCTTAAATATAAACCAACCGCTGGGTCTGCAATGCTGCAGCAGCCCAACTACAGCAAGCATTTAGCTTCGAACTCTGTGCCGAAATCAACATGTGCGGTCGGTGAACAATTACAAGAAATATGCTGATATTACAACCGTGCACTTAAGGCATTTCCACACACATATAAGTAGATAGGTAGGTAAGGTACCCATAAAAAAATGCAAGATCTAACGGAAAACAGCTCAATGAGGCAACAACAAAAAAAAAATACCTACCATGTCAGGCAGCTAATTGAAGTCGTGAATTAAGTTGCATCACATCACATAGGCATATGTATAGGCATACAATAAAACAGTGCGACACGACAGAAACATGCCAAATAGACGAACGAACGGACCCCCGAACAGACGGATGGACAAGCGGACAACCAACTAACTTGACACACGTGTTGCCATACTGCAACACAACACAGGCCTGGCCTACACATAATAAACAATTTACCCTAGTCGACCCCGTCCATGCGGGGGCAGAGATACACTCTCAAATCGCATGAGCTTTTTTTGCCATTAGAAACGTGTAGCATACTGCTGTGTCGGAGTTGGCTCTGCTTGCATTTCTCGTATATCCACAACTCATACGGAACTCGCGCAAAATGTGCGTGCCCTGACATTGACGGGAGCTTGCATAAATTAAACAAAACCGATTAGTAAATGAACGATCGATGCGGGGACAGGCGTTCGTATTGGACTTTCACAATTAATTATAACATTGTTTGTCGCACACACATTTCAGCATCAGTTCTGTTCGATGTATACCTACGCTACAACATAAAGTAGATAGGAACACCGCTGCTGCTTATAAAAAATGCATTATATAGAGAAACCGCCTCAAGCTGCGCTAGTTGCTGGCAGATACATTTGAAAATATTTTTATCACTGGCTGCGCAAACAGCAACAACAACAAAAAAAAACTTGTGTGATGTTGTGCGGTGGTCGGTTCGGTCCCTCGCGATAAAATTGCGCGTGTGACCTTCAAATGCCAGTGCAAAAGAGAATAGAAACAGCAAAAAAAAAAAACAATAATTGGATAAAAGATAGATTCGCAAGATGATGTGAGAGCGAGAAAGAGAGAGATGAAAGTTGCAAGTCAAACAAAGCAGCCACCAAACAACAACATCAACTGCAGTGAATAGCGACAGTGAAAAGAATAGAACAGTGCTCTCGCACCGACAAGATTCTTTCGCTACTTTATTGAATGCAATAAATTAGAGATTACGAGAGATATACGATATAAAAATGCACTCGATCAGCACACGCGAGAATGGTGGCTAGTTCGGTCCGAATGAACGAGTCTTTGATGGTGTTGTGTGTTGGCTGCTGTAAAATAAAGGAAGCTGATGGTGGTGCCAGCTGTGGAGGGTTTTCGTCGATTTTTTGTTCGCACGGTAAAACGGAAGTAGGAAATTGCTAAAAAGACGTCAGACGGCCTTAATTAGATTTCTGTCCCAGTTCTGTACATTGGTACATGCCAGAAAGTTTTGGAATATTTTGTTTTTGACTCAACAAATATTTCCCTTCAACTCGGTCCTTAAGTTGCATTTACACTGTTCAAGCTCACATTTCTTCATCGTTTCCATATAACTGTAGGAGAAGTATTAAAGTGTTCGATTGAGTTCGAGTTCGAGGTTTAGAACGAATTTTCTAAGGAACCAAAATCTCTCGATTTAAAAATAAAGGCAATATGGCAACTCCGTTCAAGCGAAATGATCCAACTACCTCCCCAATATTGACTAACCGCCAATCTATGGTATTTTTCTAATTGTTTTCGGTGCGTCATGTAATTAAGGCAAGTAAACATTCCTCAATCCTCAAACATGCAACTCTAAAGTCGGTCCCAAAGGTACCCCCATACACACGTTGAGTACATTTAGTCATAGAATCTATACTTACCACTTATTTGCTTGGTAATTGCAGCTGCATAAAGGATCAATCAATAAAGTAGAGAAAAAAAGTAGCACTTCGATCGGTTCGGTTGTAGTTGCAACAAACCGTATCCACGTTTGAGTGAGGATTTATGTGTTTTTGGGGTGTTATCGGTTGTAATGTGTGCAATTTTTTGCAATAGAAAAAAAAATGCACTTATATCGAAAGACGACCATTGGTGCAGCTATAGGAGGAGTAGGAGGGGAGACGATCACGTACCTTCCTTTGGTTGGAGCATGTTTGCTCTCCTGCACACAGAGGTAATGACTATACGGTAAAGGTACGATTTATCATAAGGTGATCTGTGTGTGGGTTGATGCGGATATTAGTCATTTGTAAAAATGTTTTCATATTCTTTTTTTATATTTATCTTTGTGGATACAGGACTTGGACATGCACATTAGATACACGATGATACCGGCCGATGTAATTGAACGCAACATACAACATGCTACGGAGAGAAGTCTTAAGTAGTGAATGAGGGAAGACTAATGTTGTTCTTTGTAGGCCATCAGTTAGTGTGTGAGAATGGGCGATATTTAATGATGAACCTGGAATTTTGATGGATAATTTTGAAGGGGAGTTATTAATTTTGACAAGCAAGTTGGAGTTGCAACTAGTTTGATAGTGTTGCCGGTTATTACTCTCAGAGAATTCTTACCTTCACCCCAACGCGCTGTGCGAAGTCAAATAGAAAGAGAATAGAAAGAGAAACTCATCCTTGCCCCTCCTTCGCATTTTTACTGTTCCCAGAGTTTGACCTTCAGTAAAAATATACCTATATACGAACCACGCTAAATTTTCACAGCACATTTCCGATGGCCTACTTATCCAATCAACCACAACCTAGCCTCAAACCGGCAGACAATTGTTTCCTTGCATCATTGTCTGTTGTGTATGTATATTTTGCATGTATAGAAGTCCAAGTGCCGGCAGGCATTGTTGTCCTCTTCATGTCCCTTCTGGCAACCAGCCAGCGAAACAAATTGAAAAATACCAGGCAAAGAATGAAAAACAACAACAGAAACGTACAAGAGTCTGCAGCAACCAACCGCATCTCATGGGCACCTTCAGAACGTGTCGCGCCGTTGTATAGGCAAACGAGCTTGGACACCTCAACTCCTTAACCAAAAAGTTAGCGAGCAACAATACAGCAGCTCCTTTATATGCATTTCCTATATTCATCATGACCGACTCGACGACCGACCGACTGACCAACCGGACTGAGACAACTCTTCGTCTGTGGATATATTGTCCTCGTTCTCTTGTTATTCAATCGAAAGAACCACAGTGACCACTACACTACATCATCCGTCGTGAAATTCATTGACTCCATTGTCCCTATGCTCCCCACCTCCACTGGGTCGATCACTCTTGCTCCGCTACCGTTTAACATGTGTCAGCGTGCGTTCCCTTTCGGTTTTTGGGGTCAAAACTGTATAGACATCGCGGTGTGGTTGGGCGACTTTCCTTATACTTTTTTTTTTTTTAACCCAACGCAGCACTCATAGATGTCCGCATTTGGCGAAGATCTAACCAACCGGGCCAAAAAGCCAACGCGTTGCTACATTGACTTTTGTTGCTGCCGCTGCTGTGAGAACAAATTTATGAGATCGATTTTTGCTTAATGCATTCTTGTGTTGTTATATGGTGGCGGCTTAAGAATCCAAATCGGCAGTGGCATGGCGTCCACTTCGACATCGGCATCGTCGTCGGCGCGCGATTTCCAAAAAAGCCGATGGTCGTCCCACATCTAATACAAAACTCACATGCTAACTGGGACTGCTTTGGTCCAGATGTGAGAGCTGGAAGAGGGAAGGAGACTGCGCCATATTCAATCCGTAAAAGCGCCAAAGGAGCAATTAGGACGTGCATACGTTGTTCTGGTGCTATTCTTTCCGTTGTGTTGGATAGCGCTCTGGCTGTGTTATTTGTTTTAGTTTGAGGACAGACGCGCATACAAAACAGAAACATAGGTTAGTGTAAGATTTTCTGTTTGTTTTGAGTTTCCCGTTATCACCTGCAGACTGCTTCAGTTCTAGAGGTAGATTACCGCCACCGCATATATTTTTTTCTCAATAAATGTACGTGAAAAGAACAGGGCTGGACTAGGCCAAACTGACAAGGTTACCATTTAACTTTGCACTTTTCGAATTGTCAATCAAAACCCTTACATTTGTTTGCCCTTTCAACTTAATCCCCAAAATTGAACTTAATCTGGGGATTAAAAGATTAATCCCTTCCAAATTAATTTTTTGGGATGTAAATGGGGGTTTAAGGAAATAACTTTATCATTTTGAATTAAAAACCCAAAATTTTGAACATAAAATTTAGGGTTTCTCTGATCTAATAGGGTTTAGAAACCCTCAATCTATCTCTATATAGTATGTTTGGGATTTAGTTTAACGCAGCTTTGGGGATTAAACTTTTTGAAATTTTTATGTTGACAGTTAAACAAAGGACTAAGCTGATTACTTGAGAGGGGATACAAATAATATTTTCAAATAGGGATGAACCCTTTTTAAGGAACTATTAAGCTAAAACTGTTTTAAAATTCAGCTTTGAAGTTCACGGTTTCATTCAAAGCTTTGTTTGGGATTTATGAAAAACCCTAAAATGCGTAAAGAATTTTTAAACCCCAAACAATGGAAGCGGAAGCTTAATTGTATCATTCTTTTAAGGGATTAATGGGTTTTTTAGCAAAGGGTCAAAATAAGGATTAAGCTATAATGCGAATAGAAATTAGAATGAGCAATCCTTTATGTTCTAACGGTATAATACCCCTTTTTTCTTAAGGGATGAAGTTAGGATGTAATGATTTATGAACTTGCAAGTCCTCAATTTTCAATTAAGCTTCTATATCGATTTCTAAAGATCGAATTGGAGCCTAAAAATTTGTGAAATCCAGCCATGTTGACTATTTCAACTAATGAATCGCCTTCTTGACCGTAAAGCCCCAACCCTATACCTCTTTTGGCACCGGTGTGGTGCAGTAAACAAACAAAAACAAAATGCTATAGATATGTCTAAACCTGCGTCCTATTCAGTCTGATCCTTTAACCAAGGTAGCCAAAACTGCAACCAAAAAAGGGACGGTAAGAAAAATCACTCAGCCAATATGCTTGCGTGGGTGGGTTAAACAACAACTTCTGCAACGCAACGTGTGCAGTTCTTTCTCGTGTGACTTGTTGATTCATGTAGGATGTTGCAATGTTGCTCCGAATAGTCGAGACTCTACAAGCAACCCGCAGCGGCAGTCAAAAATACAGTATAAAATGACTCCCTGCTTCATCATCATCATCAGTTTTCCAGCCTCAACATATAGAAAAGTAACAGCAGTAGCGACACCCGTCGTCCTCTTCAGAGATCCGGGAAATAGACAAACTTGACATGATGGAGGTTTGTGTTGATTATGCGGTTCGTTTTGGTGTTTGGCATAAATCTTCTCCGCTATATGTGCTCTTACATTTATATGGCTCCTGGCTGCTATATGATGGTTGTTGTATTGGATAGTGCAACAGTGGTTCACATCGTTTCGACTCGTCGTCGTTGTGTCGTATAGTTTGAGAGGTGACATATCTGGAATTGGTGGCTAGTTGTACTTCTGTTATTTTTTTTTTTTCTGTGAAGTTGAAATTGTTTTGGAATGTTTGTGTATGAGGAAATCAACCATCGAAAAGTTGGAGATACGACACGCCGCGTCGTGTGATCGTTAACGATGTCATACGCCCTTTCTTGCGAGGTGAGTCGCGCCCCTTGCCGTTTGTTACCCACAGTTAGATCTTGGTGGCAATTAATTTCAATCACCTCTGGCGCTGCAAAGACATGTGCGCACATGTTGCTGCTGTTAAGTTTTTGTTGTTGCGGTTGCTGTTTTTTGTGACTGACGCGGAATTGAATTTTTAGCCAAATGACCAAATGGAATGTGGTGCATGCGAATAAATGTCGCATGTTGGCCTCAAGTCACATCGAAGAAAGTGGGAACATTTGATCTTGCAAAAAGTGTACAAACTAACGGTTTTAACAAAACGTTGCTGACGTTGGTCGATATCATTTCCCCTAAAGAATTGACTCCAAGCAAGATGGAGCGCATGTTGTCAATTTTAGCATAACAGTACTTTTTCTCTTTCCCTCTTCAGTTTTGAAATTCACTCAACCATGATCACACCAATTTAGGCTTAAATACATCGTTTGACTTCTTTCCACTAAATTCTCAAAACCCGAGTCATTAATATCAACAAGAACTGTTATTTCTGACAAACCATTTTCTCTTTGAGGGAAAGGACAGAAGAAAGTCCAAAGTGAAGTGGTAGATTCCCAGAATTTTCGCTGATAAAGAGCTTACCTTCCGAAATTTGTCGAAAGTGCAGCTATACACGAATATTCACCCCTTTATGAGTCTTCCTCACTCTTACTTTCACATACCTTCGAATTTCCCGTTATATGTACACCAAATATCATGAATGAACGACTCATTCAACGGCATTATGGTAGAATCAGAAAAAGACCAAAACAAAATTCCACATGCATAATCTAAGCCCCTTGAAAATACCTTGCTCCGTTATGCAAAATTAGGGACCTACATAACAACTGCGACTCTTGCAAACCACTCAAACCATCTGCAACATACAAAACGCAATCAAACTCGCGGCAACTGTCATCGCAGGGTACACGAAAAAAAATTTCAGAATTAAAGCAAAGGGGTTGATGAGCTGCCAAAAAATTTTGCCAGAAGTTTGGAACGTTCGATTTTCGTAACACTGAAAAGGCACGGTTTTTTTTCTAAAGGCTTTCACCGCATGTAGTCGTCGGTCGTCGCAATCGCCATCAACCCTTATACACGTAACTAAAACACATACTAGTCAAGACACACAAGCTGCTGAAAATGTGCTCCACGATGCAAAAAAAGGACGAACGACACCGATGCCAAACATTTCCGAGGTAGTAGAAGATTAAACAAAAAAAAAAAATTTCGCGTTACATCTCTCGGCTCGATTTTGGGGGTTACTGTTACGTTGCATCGTATTTTTCGCAATGGGGATTTTTTTTCGTTGGCAACGGTGAGCGAATTCTTGACTGTGTGTGTTGTGCAAAACAAAAATCGATAAGGATGCAAAAGGATGCAGGCCAAAAATTTACTCGAAACTAGGTCAGCATAACGACGATTAACGGCAACAGCCGACGAGACGCGATGCGACGTATAGAGAGAACCAAATATAGTTGTTTTTGGCACAAGACACAACCCTTTATGTGAGTCGAAAAGGTTGTTAGAGCGGCTTTGGTCGTTAAAGGCAAAGGCGCAGTATGTTGACGATGGCATTTAAAAAGAAAGAATTGGAAATGATGTTTGGCTTGGACTTGGGCAAAAGAGACAACTGGCAGACAACGACGATGACGCTGAGGACGGTTTATTGTGCTATTCGGCGTTTTGTACTTTTGTAGAGGCACAGAATACACCTACAAGATGCAAACAACATGTGTTTGGATAATTTATTTGATACCAGTTATTTTGGAACTGAAACTGAATGTAGGTTGTTTGGTTGGTTGGAATGGCATGTGCTGATGCAATGGGAAAAAGGAATAATGGAGGAAGGAAGAAAGGAAATTTTCGGATGCAGCAGGTGGGATTAATGGTCGAAATGCTTTAAAACGACGACACAAAAGCTTGCTGTTTGGCACAAGCCAACAAGGACTACGGCTGCTGTTGGATGGATTTATGAACGGAAATTACAGAAATTAATCAGAAAGAACGAGTTCCCAAACTGTAAGTAAAATCAGTTGATTTTATTACATTTTAAAGAAGTGTTTAGTTTGACCTACTTTAAGTTTTTGCTATTCCTTTCAAGGATTTTACGATTTCTTAGCTGTGGACCAAATTCAAATCATATTTGCTTCAAACTAAGCTCATAAAATGTTTTTCACTATATTGTCAGCTGTCAGTGTTGAAACGATACATTTTTTGATAGTTCACAGTTAGAATTGACACCTTGACGAAAATGGAACGATAAACAATTCAACTTCACGATGTAAAAAATTGGAAACGAGTGCCTCGTTCAGCCCTGTATAGGCAAGGCTTCGAAGACAATAATCAAATAAAGCAGTGATATCGGAGAAACCTGTCAAACAAACTACACATCCTTGTATCTTCACCAAAATCGAATCGCCCTCCTACGTCTTTTTATCAAAGCACATCAAAGCCTCTACTTCCTTCCGTCGTGCATCTTTAATCTTTGGCCCAGCTTTTCAGACCTCCTCCCCTAAGCTGTCTTAACTATTAACAGAATAAAAGAATATAAAAATACTTTGGCTCTTCGCCAACAAAACTTCTCAAGACCAAAAAAAAGTGAATGTAGGTATCATTCAAATGCATCTCACTGTTTCGTTTTTATTTATCTTTTTTTCTTGCAAATTTAAATCACAATTAGACGCACGTGGTGGCTAAAGTTAAGAAAAAAGTTTAAACATTTCTATATATGCAAATGAACTTGCATAACAAACAAAAGTCACAGAAAAAAAAAATGCAAAAAAATCGAGAAGAAAAAAGAATGAATCTTATGTATCTTTGCGCACGAATAAAGAATAAAACAAGCCAAAGCCAAAGATAGAGAAATGCCAGCAACACACAAATGCCAATGCGGGTAAATGTCGCTGTTTTATGTTGATACCTCTATTTATATTTATTGTTTGTCATTTTTTTCCGTTCTATGCAATTCACATCCGCAGAATTTATATAAACACACTTCTGTATCTATTTCTATACTTGCAGATATCATCGCATTCATAGGAGATGGAAAGGGGGTTCAACAAGTATCTTTCCATCTGAATTGACTTCACTTTGTGAGTCCAACTACACAAAGTTTCAATCCAACGACAATGATGACAATGAAGATTTAGAATGATAATCGCTTAGATACCCAAGCACTAAGCAGCCATTCGATCAGTTGTTGGATTTTTCTAAACTTTTTCAAGAGTGTCTGTCTTAAAGGATTGAGATTGAGACAAACATTTAGTTGGCATTCCACTTAAGATACTCCCCCACCCAGTATCGAGACCCCCTCACGGAAACAAAAAAGAACAAAAAGTGGGTGGTTGAAAGCACAGATACACAGATTCAACACAATCTTCAGGTAGCCTATATACAAAAATGTAGATACAACTGTAGCCAGCCAACTGAAGCACCTATATGTAATCATCGCCGCGATCGTTTGGTTTTTAATTTCATTTCAAGCTCAAGGTAATCCGCTTGGCACACAAAACCGACCCAGCCCTGCGCCTCTCCCAACCATCATCCACTGCCAAGAATCACGATGATGAGCGAGTGAACTGCGGCGGTGGCAGCGTTGCTCAACGAACAAAAAGTATAATGAAAAAGCGGGCGATGAAGTATGCTTTGGCTTTTGGCGTGTCGGTCGGTCGGTTTTGTGAAGGCGATCTTGAACTTGAACGATCGTTAAGTTGGTTGGGAATATTTTTTTTTTTGTATCCTCTATCTCTCTCGCTCTCCTCTCTATTTATCACGCTGCTGTCGCTGACAAGCTTAATCTACACAAAGAGCTTTCGTAACCATGAAGTTGATTATTTTGTTTTATGTGAATTTCTTTTGAATACAAAATTCAAGTGCAAGGTCTGAGTTGCTTTTCGAGTTTCAGAGAGCTTCACAATGTGGGAGAAAACATGATCGAATAAATTTAACAGCAGTGTGGCGCTTTTTCAATTTATGCACATACATAAATAAAATATTTGCATCTCTATTTGAGAGAAAAAAAATAAAACAAAACAATATTTTATCTATGAGAAATTTGAAACAAATATTTCTTAAAGTGCATTCGTGCTTTAACAAAAGTTCAATGCATTATTGATTGTCGGGTTAAGCACGTAGAACGATGAGGTATGCTATGAATGCGTTTTGTTTACTTTTTTTTTAATTTTTAATTCTATGACTTTTTGTTAATTAATAAATCGATGTTTTTGACGAAAATTTCCATATGAAAGTGTTTGAGAAAAAGAGAAAACGGGAGATATGCTATGATATTATTTTTTTGAGAAAAGAAAAAAAATATCCCTCGAAAGTTCTTTAAGATTTTGTTTGATGAAGTTCGATATTGTGCCAAGCGAAAATCAAACAAACAAAGAGTTGACGAATGTAGATCACTTTTGTTGTCTTGAACTTTGTTGATTTCTCTTTTTAGTTTTTTTTTTGTTTTTATTATCAGCGAATTGAAATAATGCAAAGTTTTGGCGCAGATCGAACTTAGTAAAAAGAGAAATCAATGGATAATTTCTAAATTCTAAATTTTTCTTAGCAAATATATATTTGTCAGTTAATTGCGGAAATATTGGAGAGATTGGAGAGATTGGAGAGTTTTTCTTAAGAGGATATTTGGTAACAGAGCGATTCAAGCAACAAGCAAATTGAATCACTAGAATCTCTGGCATACCAGAAGGCTCCATCTTAGGGCCTTAACTGTTTATTGCTGCAATATCATAGATCAAAATGAATAGTTGTCATAATTTTAAGTTCTATTTCAGTTTTCATGCGGAAAATGTAAATTGAAAACCATAAAGAAACAACTAAGAGAAAAGAAAGATTGCTTTAAACCCAAGGCTTAAGACCGCGAATCGACACAATGGAGTCGCAGTTCAATTGCACTTCTCCGAGCAAAGAAAATCCTTTCCGACTATTCACTGAAGCAGACAATGTCAATAGAGAAGAGCTACACAGAACAATGCCTAGTTTTTACAGTTCAGTGAAAGTAGACCTCCTAAGCTTTATCAAGTACTGAGGAAAAAGTCTTCTAAAAATCACCTATAAGATCTTGTCTGCTGTGTACTTTGTGAACGTAAGACGAAACAAAGTTTTAGACTAGGTGATGTGCTGTCACTGTCGTCCAACTTTTTCAACCTCATTTCTGAAAAAGGCGTTCAAAACCAACAAGTTGGACCTAAATGGTATTTTTAAAAGATGAGTATTAGCTCTATGGAGGGCTAGAGTCAAGAAGGAAAGAAACTTGACAGCGCGGTTGAGACTGTAGGGGCTGCAATGCCGATCGTGACTTCGATTTCGCCAGAAAAGTAAAAACCAGTGACTAAAATTGCTGGATTATGTCATGGTATCCGCGGCTTAAATTGCTGGATTATGGAGATCGCATTGACAAAATTGTTCTTACCCATATACTCTCATAGTCATGGCAGTGGTGTAGAAGAAATAACAGCATCTCAAGACCTCAAGGAAACTGCAGGTCGTTGCTAGAGATATCTATCATCCCAACTGGCTGAAGAACCTTGTTTAATGAGTATCCAATCCAATCCAAAGTGTTACTGTTCCAAAACATAGTCCGTGTTTATTATTGCTTCTATAGATCAATGACGCTTTCTTGGACAGATTATTGCATGACATGCTTAGTGCGTTTTACCATAAAATTCATTATGGATCGTTTCCATTAAAGTGGCACATTTAATAAGAAGCACACAATCCCATCAAAAACTAACCCTCGCTCGATTAGCCCAACCCTTACGCAGAACTCCATTTTTTACCAGGGTCATTTGCGTGCAATTCTGTCTAATGCAGTTTAGTCAGTTGTCACAAAAAGCAATCCTACCTTAAACACACAACAAAAACTGACACAAAGTCAACAATAGCAAACAACTGAGGCGCAACGAACCAAGGCAATTCGCATGACATGTCACTAACAAAAATGACATTTCATTTCAAGACTAACAGGTTTTCCTGTACTTGAATGAAGAGATTCGCAATGCCAGTAGTCAAATGAACAATAACTTCAACAATTCAACGCACAATAAGAAAATCATCATCATCATCAACGTAGCAGTAATCATGCGAACCTATGTACACAAGTTATGACAGTTGGGAGTTGGGGGCGTTCGGATAGATAAATACATCACAAGCAACGCAATTCTCAACCTCGGAACAACGTTGTATGATGTTGACATTTTATTTTTGTCTATATAAACGCAACTGTCATAAGCCATACAAGTGGTTGATGGATCGCATGAATGGCCTGAAGAGTGCATCGAACGCAGAAAAAAACGCATCATTCTTTTGTTTTTCCTTCGATATGATGATAGATGACGTGGTACACTTGCAAAACACAACAAAAACACATGTTAACAGATTGTGCGCGCCTGTCGAAACATTGCGGAACTGCCAAGATTTTCTAAGTCCGCCGTACACATCAGGTCGAAGTGCTCTACCTCCTCTTCTTGCGTGGCATTACACTTTGTTGCAGTAGTTGTATCGGCTCAACAATTAGAAATGCAAATTTGCAACAAGTTTTGCACTGTTCACCTATTCATTTGTTTTGCTGTTGCAAATTTGCAATCGCTGGTTCGGGAAGGCTGTTACTATTGCTGAGTTGTCGTAAAGACGTCCGCTTGGTCACAGAAGAGGATTCACAATTTTTTTTGTCGTTCCCATATATTCATCCACGTTGTTGGACTCTATTGCAACCGCCAAGGAAGACCAACCTTAACACCTATCCTCTGGTCGATGCGATGGTGGATATCTGAGAAAAATCGGTGAATATGATGAATTTTAAATAAATTTCATTAAAATAACAAGACATCAAGTCAAAGTAACACCGTAGTCAATCGGGGTTTGAGCGAGAGTCCAGGGACGGAGAGTTTCTGTTTAACCTGAAAAAAATCTCATTCAGAAATTTGCTCGAATTCGTTGTTCTCAAAGTCTTGATAAAGTCGATCTTTAGTGTCCAAATTACAGACAAAAGTTGTTCTCGAAAACGACTGAATGGATTTTGATGAAAAACGTCTTTATTTCAACAAAAGCGAGGCTCTAACAGTGCTTGAAAAAATCATTTCGAGGACTTTTTGGACCTCTTACAACCCCACCTTCATGGACTACCAAGAAAGTTAGATTCAAACACACACATTTTATAGGAAGGGGCAACGTTCACACAATTGATCGTTCAAAGTGGGCAAAAATACCCAACAACAACAACAAAATTTTAACTACATATAAAACATTCTAAAAGTGTTTTTAAAGGAGGGCTTTTTGCATAAATTTGCAAATGCACTTCTCGAATAGTGGTGGGATGTTAGGGTGGTGTTGGTTCTTATGGAATCTATGTATCGAGCATTTCGAGGAGAGCTCGGTGGGTTCGATGCTGCTGCTGGCTGAGCTGTTGCTGGTGCAAACAACAACTCACTGCCACAACATTGGGAAAATAATAATTAATTGAGCGGTGAGTGGTTTTTCCCATTTTAACAATATTTTTCGTTACTTTTGCTGTATTCACTTGTTGTTGCTGTTATTTGCAAGAGTACGAGTCTGTTCCGAACTGTTGTTACTGCCATGCCTGACAACTAATACAACAGTCAGAAAATTCTGTTTTGTTTTTTTTTCCTCCTGATTGGGAATGAATATGAATTAAACGGATTGGCAAGTGGGCGTGGGAAACAATGCTGGCAGAATAATATTGCAATGGGGTTGTGGGTATGCTTTTGTGTTTATGGAATGCAGGAGGCGGAAGTGTTGAAGTGATATTATTTAAGAGAAAAAACAATTTTAAAAATAAAAACAATAAAAAATGGAAAAAAGTTTATGTTGCCTAATTGAATGGAAGCTTGTTGATTTGTTTTACAAAAATTAATGAACTGGGTGGCAAGCGGCCAACTCGACATGGAAGCTATAGATACATAATTGAACCAAAAAAAAAAAAATACAATTGAAAGTAATTTATGGAAAATGGTTTATAGTCACAGACCAAAGGCCAATAGGGTAGCTTAGGGAGGGGTCTGCTGCTGAACTCGTATTGAACTTACTTACCGGTGTGTGAGAAAAAATTGTTTCTAATAGTGTTTCTATTTATAAGAATAGTGTGCAATCAAGAAGCAAAGATACACCTTCATATATAATTTGAAGACATTTTTGGAGCTTGGACTCCCCCTTATATTGCAAACGCCATCTTAGGCAGAAGTTGCAGAGACCGGAGCGACTGGTTTGATAATGAATGCAAACTAGCATCTGAACGTAAGAATGGTGCAAACTGAGCAGCGATCTTAAACGACGGGCACGCAAAGTGGTATATAAAAGGCTCAGGAAGGTGGAAAAGAAGCTTCACAGGTAAAAGAAAGCAGCCTGCGAAAAATTATTGTCTGTGAAATTAGAGAGCGAGTTCTTTCAATCCGTCCGTAACATACACCACTCTGCTGCACCAACTGAAAGGAGGAAGAAGTGTATGTCTGGTCACCAATCCCAAAGGCATTCTAGAGCAATAGAAATTGCTCTTAAACGATTTGCTCAATGGCCAGCCTAGCGAAAAAATGACAGCTCCACCATTTTGTCTTGAAAACATCATGCTGCAGCCACCAAGCTTTGATGAAGTCAAATAAGCTATTAACCGGGTAAAAGACAACAAAGCCGCAGGTGCTGGTGGCATACCAGTTTAGCTGATGAAGCATGGAAGACATTCTCTTCACCAGTCAATAGGTACATGAAATTAAAGTGCGTATTGGAACACGGAGACTGCCCAAAAAGCATTATAAGTCCCATCCATAAGAGAGGAGATATCAAGGAGTACAGCAATTATAGGGGTGTGTTCAGTACAACCTATAAGGTGTTTTTCTTTATCGGATTGGATAGCCTCATACGCGGAAACAATAATCGGTAAATATCAGGGTTGTTTGAGACGTCAGACCAGACAAATCGACAATTGATCAGATTTTTTACCTTAAGGCAGGCAATGGAAAATGCCTAGAATTTGGCATAAAAACATATCATCTGTTAATAGATTTTAAAGCCGTCGACGATAGCATAGCCAGGGAAGAACTGTAAAAAGACGTGAGCCATGAGTCCAAATGGACTCCGAGAAGGGAATAGCCTGGCGTACCTGATGTTCAACCTAGTGTTGGAGAAAGCAGTCCGTAGCTCTGGATTTTCTATCAGAGAAACTTTGATCACCAAGTCCAACCAATTATTGGCATACACAGACGACATAAACATCTTTGGAAGGAACTCACAAGCTGTACAAACCCATTTTTATCAACATCGAGTAGGCGGCAAGAACCTGGGGCTACATATTAATGAGGGAAAAATCTAAACACTAAATGGTGGTCCCGTGCGCTGAAAACGTAGGAGGAGCACGAATTTACGAGGGCGGTTGTTCAAAGACAACAGAACCTACATACTTTAGTCTTTCAAGGCTCCTTGAATCCAAAAATCTTATCATTTCTTCGAAACTGATACTGTATAAGACGATAGTCTGACCATTACGCACTTACTGATCCTACCTGGGTGCATAGCCAAAGGCACTCTGAACCCTTAGCCGCGAGAGAAAAATCGAACGAAGAATAGTTGGCCCTGTTTGTTAGGATGGGCGATTCCGGAGACGATATAACCGGAGATGATATAACCATATCCGGATACGATATATCAAATCTACCGCGAAGCAGACTTGATTACAAAAATTAAGCTTGGTAGGCTTCGATGGGCTATACACCTAGCTCGTATGAGCAAAGAGGAACCTTTGTGGTACAATTCATAGTAGGAGACAGCATGGCAAACCGAATTTGTGTTGCAAGGATTTCGTAAACCAGGTACCGGCGTACAATTGGGATTCATTGAAGAACTTCATTTTCCACGTCGTCGACCACGATGATGATTATGAATGATTGATTTCAACGTAAAATTTCAAAGCTAGTAAATCGCGAGAATTTGCTTTTACGAAGAGATAAAAATTTACGAATTTTATGAATATTTTTTGTTCGTTTCTTATATTTCAAATTGGAGTTCAGGGGTTGTATTAACTTACTGCAAGTGTTTTTGGAAAACGTGTGAAATGTATGGAACTCACCTTAAAAGAAAAACGATACAACATAAATAAGTAGAGGAATATGGCTTTATTTCAATGTTTATAGTTCCGTCTTCTTCTATCAAAAACTACATTTATTTTCGTATTGAGAGTCCTCAATTTAATCAATTATCCTCATTAAACCGATTTCTAGCTTAATAACATAAATTCCCATTGCCCAAACACTGAAAATTCAAGGTTCGTTTTGTTAAATGCAGTTAATTCTAAATCAGGACAGCTCTGTGTCCTTAAGTCCTATACAAAGCTTAAATCCAATTCTCTTTGATCTTGGTTTTTATAGCACTTCGATTTGTGAATGCATTGCATTGCCTAACCATCCTTGATTACACTCATAAAAAAAAAAGTGCAAAAGAGCTTAAAAAATAAAACGAGTGAAAAACTAAACAAAAAGAACACTGCGTTTGTTTGGGTTTTCTTTTTTTTTTCTTTTTAAATCTCATTAAATTCTGATTAACACACACCTTAATGTGTTTTCTATACATCGGCAGCTAAGTTTATATTATTCCGGTATACTGTACCCAAGTACATATCAATAAACGAATATATATAATTGCAAACCAAATTCAAGGTCTTCATCTCCTCCATCGCATTTTATTGATGCCTCTCTATAGAGCGCTCCGATGTTGGTTGGCTGCCTGAGATCAGAGCTGATGCTTCTGGTGCACAGCGACAGCACATCCGCAGCAATAATAATTGTCTGTGTTTGGTTGATTAACGCAAATCACCGTCATCATCATCATCTACTCACCAAAACCCTCTGTTGTATAGCGAGTTCGGTTCGAATGAATATCTCAGAAGATATTGTCAGTGTGGGAGGGGGGAAGGAGGCCTCTGAGACTGGGACAACATGGAGTAGAGGCTGGTTTGCCAACAACAAATCAAACGAAATAATGATTTTTCAATTTGAAAAGAGCGCGCGCAGATATCCGTCATTTTTGCGACGAGCGAAGTCGCGCGAATTGTTATGTGATTTTTCCATTCCTCAGCATAGGTATAATAGAGTTCATTTTGTATAGGCTGAGATACACATGGCTAGATAGACAAATAAATAGATGGATGAATGGATGCAGTTGGACGTTTTGGAATCTCGAATAAATCGAAGAAAAATAATATGCAATTGCGTTTATGTAACCCGCCGCATCTCAAGTAGTTTTTCACGCGTTTTGCGCACGCCATAGCACGCCATTTGAAATTTGAAAAATATTAGGAAATGCCCAAAATAACATTTAAGAGTTTTCCAATGAAGTTCTAGTTCAAAAAGTTCGTTATTTGGGCAGTTGTCACCTTGGAAACTGTAATCCATTAAAATTTGACAGATAAAATTTACGCTTTTGCTACAGATGAAACATAGACTCTTCTCAAAAATGAAAATTTTACATGCAAAGTCGCACAACAGCTTAGGGTTGGTCGTCGTGAAGGATTTTCTTTCTCGGCCATAAGTCAAACTGATGGAAAAATTTGATACGTTGTGGGAGAATTTAGCGATATGAAGAATAACCTGAAAACATAGGTTTTAAGGCTTTTTAAGCTCAGTTAACATACTCAAAGACTTTTGCTTTAAAGGTCCTTGAAATGCTTCAAAAATGACTGGGAGAAAGGTGATCACAAGCGATCATAGAGATCTCTTTAGAGCTACATCAAAATTTAAGGCCGTACAAAAGCTCTGAAACCGATTCAAGACTCTCCCGATGGGACAATTTCTTAGAAATTTGAAGAGTGTGGGCCATTTTTCATTCAAAGTTTATTTAAGATGAAGGGAACTCAAAGTCTACCAATACTATTCTGGCAGTAAAATTATTGACAGCAGTCCTCAACACTTTTTGTAGGTCAGAAAAAAAAAACACAACTTAACTCGGTTATCTAATGATCTGAAATTCTTGACCAACCCTTCCAAATCAATCAGCCTGCATCTACCCTAAGATGTGCATATTAAATTTCCCCATAATTCTAAGCTTTCTGTCCGATCAATCACTTTGATATGCAATTTGATGCTGCGGCTGTTCTATAGAAATGAACACACCAGCGTTCATTGTTAGACTCTCATTATGTCATCGTTACGTGGTGAACTGACAAGTTCGGTATACCGTGTTATATTAATAGCATCGTTCCCTGCGTCAAATGCAAATTATCAGCGATAAAAAATCACACATTTCTAAATTTTAGAGTTGTTTGTTTTTATCATTTCTCAAGTCTTATCAGGAGGTTTTGAAGGCTTTTCGCAAGCGTCTTATCAGTTATTAATAAACATTCTTAACTGGCATACATGCACAGAAATGCCAATCTTTTTCGAAAATTTTAAAAGCTCTTCGGGATGATACATAGCCCAAAAACAGATAGTCTGCTTGTCGCCAGCTACAAAATTTATTGCACGTAATTAAAAATGTATATTACCACGCGAGAAACTATTTTTATATAAAAATTACAGCGGTGTCTGAAAATGTCAAAGAAAAATCTTACCCTTTGTCTGACGAAGAAGTGAAGAGTGGGAAGTAAGTGGCAGCAGATATCTGCAGCAGGCAATGTAGACGGAGAGTGTAGAAAAGTTACGCGTATAGACTTTTCCAAATGGAAAAATTGCGATCAGATTCTTTTTTTTTTCTTTTTTGAAAAATTTCACTTCTTAAATCTTTGACACAAATCAGACTTTTTCCATTTTTTCAATCGCTCACCAGAAAACCGAAAAAGACCATCAAATCACAGAATCAAACACGAGATCGGTTGATGTCCTTGCGGCCGGGCGACTAAAGACAAATATTAAAGATCGTTTGGAGATAAGAGAGGAATAGCGAGTAAGCCGACAGGAAAACCACCACCGCCGCTCGAGGAGATACAATCGAAATTAAAATTACCACTAACGAAAGGGGGGCAACTGAAGTTGTTTTCTTAAACTGACGGGCGCGGCACGTTTGATGAACTTGAAAACGCCAAAGAACAAACGATTTACTTTTTTCTACGTTTCTAGAAGTGAAAGCTCGAGAATCCTTTCACTGCGTTTCATCGATAGTGCAGCACTACACAACTGAGCAATATAATTGACGGTTTGGCGAATTGCACACACGCTTGAGAAGGGTATATAGAAATAGCAAGTACTCGCTGTTCTTGTCTCAGCTGAGTCAAGTCTAACAAACGCAAACGCAGTGCATGCCTTTCAAAAATGCTGTTTAATAGCTATTTCGCGTTTTCTAGTTCAAGATCCGATCGGTGGCGGTGGTGTGCCTTATCATCACCAACCCCCTTATACACAAATATATGTTGCCAAAATCAGAGAGAGAGAGGAGAGAATTTGTGTTCTCACGATTTAAGTGCATCTACACAAAATGCTGTAGACGCGTGCCCTTGTAACACCCTCGACTTTGAGAGCTTTTTGCTTTTTTTCAGCTCAACTCATCCCCAAAATGCACTACAAATAGTTGACGCAGTTGGGTACCTTACTCAACAAAACTGCACTCGTTTCAGATGGTGTGGTATTGGTGCACTTGCACACCTCCAGACGAGCATGTAGCCCCGAACTTGACTGCATGAAAAAGCTCATCTCTTGTTTTTGTTCTCTTTCCTTAGTTCAGCCCACACTGTCGCAACACTTGGTTGATCAACCACCGCGAACGCTTTTCAACGCTCACTACTGCACTCGCTGACTGTTACGTATTTTGAGTTATGTATGCTTTTAATCGTTTTGAAGTGGATCGTGTTGCGTTTGGACGGATACCGGATGGTTTTTCAAATAAAAACTAACGAAAGTGCATTGAGAACGGATTGAGGAAGTTCGAGAAGCACATTCTTAATTTTTGTTTGAACTATTTTAAACAACTTTTACAGTTTGTCGTCAGTTAAAATATCTTTTTTCAGATGTGGCTGTACATGAAACCCCTCGATCCGTACTCATCTAACAATGCACGCAAAAAAGAATTCAAAATTCTAATCGTTTGAGTTTTGTTTTAGGCGTCGACATTTCTCTCCCTTCAAATTGCTGAGTGATTAAGTTTGCCTTTTCAAATTCCTTCAATCCCCTTATTCACTTCACTTCACTGCCGCCATTTAAATCATCTGATTCCGACATGGTTTCTTGTGGTTGCAGTTTACGTAGGTATAGGAACGGAACATACATGAATTCAAATCCAATTTTTGACCTTGACAATGAATTTCCCGCAGTTTCGCAATAACAACGTTGGTTTTTTTTTCAAGTGCAATGAGCATCGTTCCACCAGTCTCTGTAAGAGCTTGGCAGAGTTGCCAAAACACCCTGTCAATCCCCTTAAGCAAATTTTAATATTGGTCGTTATAAGGCGACAGATGACCGATCGTTGTGTTGCATTTCTCTCTATCATAAGCATTTTTCATGTCATCAATGATTGGATGGCAACACTGGTGCTTCACTGCGATAATAAGTAAATATGCGCAAGCGAGTTTAATTGATTAGTACTAGTGGGCGCAAAAACTGGGCCACTCAAGGGATGACAGAGACAGGGTGCGCACTACGCTGAGCGCTGTTTCATTTTTTCTCTGTTGTGTGTTGTGTCGGGAATGGGAATGACACACACATTGCTGGCTGATAGATATGGCACAATTTCCGTTTCGGTGGTTGGTATAACTGTCTTCGTCCGTCGTCCGTCGTCGTCGCATCAGTTTGGCTTTTAAATGAAACGAGTTATTTATAAATTATAACATTGCACTTGAACGGACGAACGCGCTGCTGTTTGATGAACGCGAATGCATTATGGGATTTTGTTGTGTTTTTTTTTCTCCGTTTCAAGAGATAAGAGCAGCAAGGGTGATGAAATGTTGTATTACTTAACGATGATGCACTGAGATGCGCGCTATGGAACGCCAAGCTCAACGAGAGGGAGAGTATGAAGACTAGATGATATATGTTTCACGCATACACTCCACTCGTATTCCAATGGGCGCCTATTGCATTTGTTGGCGTCGCTTTCATGTGGGTGTGTTAGTACGCGTGCGTTTCTAATTTATTTTTAAAATATTTTTTTTTAGATTTTTCTTTAGGGTTCTAGGTTAGATATTTTTAGATTTGAAAAATTATGAATAAATAAATATGTTTTTGGAGGGGATGTATGTTTGTGTTGCAATCTTGTATAGTTGATGCAGATGACGGGGCCCTAATGTTTTGACACATAACTGCCTTAAAGCTGAATAAATACCGTCTTATATTAAAGGTACGTTGCAATATGTATGCGTATCGAAATCGAATGGAGAAAAGACCCCATACCCCAAACACAAAGAATATCTAAAAACGTCACGTTCCCAGGCCGAGATGCCTAACGACTTCATAGATCAAACGTCCGCTACAAGGACAAAAACACTACAAACGTTTGAGTGCTTCTTCTTCAATAACTGGAGGACGCATGGAGGAGACAGATGCGTCAGGGTTACCACAGCCTTCGTCACGAAATAAAAAATATTCGCCTACTGAAATAAAACATACAACGAAATGGAATGAAAGTCTTTCTCAATTTTCAAAAAGTTTGCAAATCCCGGAAATAGCTATGAAATGGAATCAAACTCATTCACGATAAATCATTCCGACCAGGAATTGTCCAAGTTGTCTGGACAGAAATATCAAGTCCACAAGACAATTCTCACAAAAACAAGAACACCAAACGAAAGAAAAACTGCTACACCTCTTTTACCTTGTTTTTATTTTTCATTTTCTTTAAGGTATGTCTGTCCTGTTTCTAACAAACTGCAATATCGTTAGGGCCACAAAACCGCCAAAATATGTCCCATAAAAAGGGAAGAAGAAAGAAGCAAAACGAAAACATTCTTCTTTTTCTAATGCCCCCATTCCTTTCTATTCATAAATTTAATTGAAAGAATCACTTCCGGTTTCAAAACCAACTCAACTCGACAACACGACAACGATGATGATATGACGACCGAGGACAACCAAGGACGACGACTAACAAACCAAAAAATTACAAAAAAAAGTTAACAAAATGAACAAAAAATCTACCAACTTAAATGCAAAGCCGGTCTACCGAAACCAAATTTACGTTCCACCAGAGAAGTCCTTTATCACTTTTTTTCCGTTTCGTTTTACTTGGCAATTCATTTCTCAGGAAGAACGAAATCAAAAAATTAAAAGCAAAGCAAAAAACACAAAACAAAATTCTAACGTCCAGAAATTTTGTCGGGGACTACCGAACGTATGGCGTTACAACAGTCTGCTGGACCTTGAATGACCACCAATAAAAACAAACAAAAACAAGAACCAGTCGTCCTCTAACAACTCATGAGCTTGTTATCCTTGTTCCCATCATTGAGTGTGAAGTAGAGTGTTGTTGAAGATGATGTAACCAGCCGCGCTGAATCACTTAATACACCGATATACGGGTCGCCAGTATCTGTAGTCTCCTGGTGATGTCCACTCTGTGGCCAGTTCAGTTTATCGTGTTCAGAGCAGCAGCGCCACCAAAATGTTGTTCCAAATAAAAACCAACACAAAAAAAAGCAGAACAGAAATTCTCAAAAGAATGAGGAAAAGGAACAAAACACATCCTCCTCCTCCAGATGCAACAAACAACACAAGAACTTATGCAGCGGGCCCTGTTCTAATGACACAAACCAACGCAAATAAAAAAAATAACTACAAAATATGGATATGGGAGGATCTCTCTCATCACCGAATTCCTTTCGTTGCCTTGGTTTTGTTTGATTTTTGAAAGAATTCTGAACCAATTTTGGAATTCCTTTTTCCTCTTCTTGACCGTTTCCTCTGATTGAGTTAGTCTCTGATGGCAAAAGACCATTCGAAAAAAAACGAGGTGGCCAGAAAGAGCCCCCGAATGCATTTGACCAATATGCGTTCCATTTTAACACCGATCGCTCCCGACACGGTTTTTTAGTTTTTTTGTGTTTTTGGATCACAATTTGGAATGCATCTCGCACACTTTTTAGTGATTTTCGTCGGTCGGTCTGTGGATCTGGGCTTTCGTCTCGTTGTTGGTGAAATGAGGAAGGGAAAGGAGGAAGGTTGTCCACGTTCCTTATGTCGGATGATAAATCAAAAATTTCGCAGATTTTTCAGTGGCGCTTTAGGATGCGATTTCGCATTTTTTTTTTTTTTTGGGGGCTTTTGTTTTGTTTCTGTTGTTGTGTATTTGCAGGCGATGCATCTAGATCCGGAGAGATGATGAGGAGCATATTTTCATATCTTGCTATCTGGTGGGAAGGATGGTTGCTTTTTGGCGCGGAGGAGGTGGCCAGATGGCTGATGGACAAAAATGCGCCAAGAATTAACATGTTTACCTCTTTAACCTCCCATCTTTATGGGATATGGGTTTGGCGCTTTTTTTCTCTCTCGTTTTGCTCTTTTGTTGCGGGCTTCCTTCTGGATGCTCCTACTTCGGCCGATTGGTTTTAAGTGGTCAGTTGATATGAGAGTCCCGGGGATTTTTTAACATGGTGGTCTGCGGGTATCATTAGGGAATTTTTCTGGTTGTTTTGTATTTTTGTTCGTCTCTTAGTGTGGTCAAGATTTTGATTACTTAATAAGGATGGCCTGGAGATGCATCTAGATTTCATAATCGGAAAGTATTGAGTTGCATTTAAGGTCGTCGTCGTCGTCATCGCTGATGATAATGATGAAAATGATGGAGGAGATGTTGAAAAGGGAATGTAAAATATTGCCAGGGGGATGAGCAGCGCATCTGAAGATGGGTAATTGTTTGTTGTGGGTGGATAATTTGCATTATTGTTCAAGGATGTTCCCCAAATGGGCATTCTATAGTATGTGTAGTTACAAAGCTCTGTGCAGAATCATGATGAATGCCGGAAGGATGTGGGAGTAGGTAGAAAAACTGTGTGTGCGTCCTAGAAAACATAATGACTTTATACCTGAGGATGTTTAGTCATCAAAAAGAGGATTGCCCAAGAAGTTGTTTACTTTCTTAAAACCTTCATAAGATTCCTTAAGCTTAATTACATTTTGTGTCATGAATGAGTTATTTTACAATTTCAAGGATTTTGAAAGGAAAGAAAGCTTATAAATGAAAGATTAATGAAATTAAGACTTCATTAAAGAAGCTTTACAGAAGTTTGACTTAAACCAGAATTCTGAAATTGCGAACATTTTGTTAAAAGTTTCTAGGGTATGATTGAAATAAGCGAAATTCAAAAACTGCCCGATAAATGGACAGAAATTGACTTACACAAGCTAAGGCTTCTATAAAGCTTCTCTTCGTTCCTTAATTTTTCGTAAGTCATATTGCACATTGTTAAAAAGTCAACACAAAATAAGAATTCAAATAAGTTTTTGCATTAGCTTCCCTATAGACATATTAAGAGGCTAACTAACTGTTATAAAACTTCCTAAATAAGTTGCAACGTTTTTCGCTTTTTACTTTGAAAAAAGAGACAAACGCCTTTTTTTCTCTTTGACATTTTGAGAGCTTGTATTGTGTTTAAATGCTTAATAGCTTCGGTAAGAGGTCTTTAGCTTGTTTAAGGAAAAACAATTTTTACTTTTTGCAACTTTGTAACACCAAAATTTCTCTTACCCAACCAACAGTAGCAGTTTCCAAATGAATGCGAATCACAAGTCACAAACGTTCGCTTAAGCTCAAACCATGCAGATTGGAATTCGATAAATTGAGGTTAAACGCGCGCATGCGCAATGCGCACCAACCAAATCGTCATTGTTGCCGTAAAAAGATACCTCGCAGCTTGCAGTGAGCTTAGTCATCCAGTTGGGGATCAATAAAAATCGCAATCTAACCAACAAAACATTCCAAGCTGCCACCATCTGAGATTCTTATAGATCTCACCCGATGCCCTTTTGCACACTCTTGAAATTGAAAAACCGTCCGGTCCGTCGGTCGGTCGTCGTTGTCCAAGAATTGACCCTTGCCTGACTTTTCAGTTCATTCCTGAATCCAAAGGAAACAACAGCAACTCATTCAACGAAAGGCAAGCATACACAACCGCACCAAATCGAGAGTGACAATTAAGTTGTTGCACGTTTGTCAGTCAGTCAAGTATAAGCCTTGATGTGGAGCCTATAGTCCTCTGGAATTGCTGCTGCTGCGCATGACTAAGATGACTGAGGTTGCGTTGGATCTAGACATGGCTTTAACTTAAACGATTGCGGTAATGAACACTAAAATAGGAGTTAAATGGGCGCCGATGGATTTTATTTCTACTTGGTTTGATTGAATCTTTTTTTTTTGTTGAGGTATGGTCAGTTTTGTTCTTGTGGTGCGGAGTTGGAATTGACATGAATTGTTTGTTTGGTGGAAGGACATTTGAGAAGACATTTAAGGCTAATGATTTCGCTTTGAGTGGAGAGTTATTGGAATAGGCAGTTAATCAAGGTTGGTATTGTTTTTCATGTTTGTGTTACATTGCTTAGAGGTGACGATCAAATGAGGTTTTTTGTTCGCAAGAAAGAGACAGCGTCTTTGTTGTTCGTCTTGCAACAGTTCGTAGGGCGCCACTTAACCCGAGTTTTGATGGCAATGGAAGGGTGGGAAACTTTAAAATTAGTGTTGATAACTCAATCATCTTGTTCTATGGTTAAGATTGATATTTTAAGTTGAGTGAAAGGCCAAAACTATAACCTCCCACGATCGTCTCATACTTTTGTCAATTCGCACAGCTTGACTTATCGCAAGAATCTCTCATTGAAATTTCTTTCTATCTTTAAGCACCACACATCTCTTTCACGAACAAAACACAACATCGAACCTCATATCATGAACAAATCAAAATAATAGCTAAATCTTTCCTTAATAACTGCGTGGGTTTTTTAGCTCTCGTATACCCGATTAAACGATAGATCCATTCCATTGTGAAGACATAACAAAGATTGCAAAAATACGTTTTCTATATCAAATCCCGCTTCTTTCGAAAACCGCCCGCAATCGTGAAAATCACAACACAGGCGCGGAATTTAATTTATGCACAATTTTCTCTCAGAAAAAAAACATCCTCATTCCCATGACATACGCGAATCACAAAACTGACAACGCAACCATCATGATCGTTGTACAAGCCCCAGGTGAAGGAGTCCAATATATCCACGTCACCAAAAAAAAAAAACAAAAACAAAGCCATCGAGATATAGAGAGGCTTTGGAAGCCCCTAGCAGACTGACTGACTACAAACACAGACCTCCAGTGACAAACGAGGAAATCATGCGTGTGCTCGTTGTGACTGATGCGAACTAAAAGATCCCATAGCTGCCTAAGACAGAGCCCATAATATTCGAAAGGCTAAATTTAGTTCCGCGTGCGTGTTCTAGTGATCAGATTAGGATCTGCAACTCCAGCTATCTGCATCCACAGATCCCATGGTACATGACATCCCCAGAGAGAAAAATAAGATACACTAAAAGTAGCGCCTACGCGCACTTTTCTTCGCACACAGAGCGCATGTGCGCGCGCGTTCACATTATTTGACGACAATCCGTCATCGTATGTGATGCTTATGCTTACTGTTGCACATTGGCCCCATCTGCTCCAACCTCTCGCTCGTCTCGAGCTCACAGGCATTGCTGAGGAATTTATCCGCACATGTGCACTCCGTCCCGGTCGAACGATGCATCTGTAGGATCCGTTGTTGATAGCAAACAACGACACTTGCTGTGTGCCCTGTGACTACATACACATCATATAAGGTCTGGGCTATGTGGCAGTCGATTTAATGAGAATGATGATGACTTACGTAATCATAAGACAACTGCACGCGGAGCGGGATGCGGTTGAGGGTTAGGGAAGCGCGCAAGCAAAAATCCGCAGTTTATCACGCGCCTGTCAAAGTGTCACACGAAATGTGCGATTCCATTTGTTCCTCCTCATTTTTCTATCGCTGCCGCTTCGCGTTGCGATGATGTGTGTTGCCACCGACACATCCAGCTTGGGTTTGTTTGGTTTCGCTTTATTGCAATTGTGAGCTTGCGAAGTTGTCACTTGATCATTTTCTGTTTGTTTTTTTGTTTATTGTTGTTGTTTTTGTTGAGATCTTCGCGTAATCGCTCGACTCGAACTTCGAACATAAACAAAAAGTTGAGACTTCTTGGTGGCATTTGCCTCAATTTGGACGTGAAGTCGTTGTGTCTTGTGTGTGAGGTTGCTTCTGTCTCTGGAACTCTGAAGACGGAGTGAACGTAACGCCACCTCTTAATGAGGTGTCTTCAGTTGTTTGTCACCATATCGAGGGAATTCCTCGGTAAGAGAGACAAAAAATTAATATTTTCTTTTTTGCAGTTTGTTGTCTGATTGAAGATTTTCTTCTTGATTTGTGTTTGATTTGCAACATTTTTGTGTGTGATGTATTGAGGTAGATTAAGGAGACATTGATAGGCATAGACATGGGATGTCTTATTATGGAATCGCCAGGGGATACGTTTTTGCGCCTTTTGTGGACTTGGTGCTCTTTTGGAGTGACCATTTGTTTTACAAGAAAACTGTTATCGATCCTTTTGCTGTTATGCTGATCGAATTTTAACTTGACTCTACTTAATCTTCTTGTGCATGACTTTCACTCTCTTATAGAGACCAGTCATTTTGTGCAGAAACAACGTCACTAAAAATTATTGCAATTTGTTTGAACAAAGATATCAAAAATTTCATCGCCACACCTTCGAGTACTCCACCTTTGTTTTTATATTTCCCCACAATTGCCTCGCAGATCACAACAAATAATTAACAATAATTACAAGTGAACATAATTACAACAATTAAAAACCGAAGCAGTCTAACAAAACAGACACAAATAATCTTGAGAGAGGAATTGAATTACAGGGTGTTAATTTACGAATTGTTACGGGCTTACATGTTAAGACAGGCTGAGGAATATTGTTCAATAAGTTGCGATAAAATTTGACGATGTTGTGGAAGTGAAAACTTAGTTGCGCAGCTTAGAAACGCTTTGAATTGAGAGAGATCAAATTGAAATGAAACGTGAAGCGATGTTGTGCAAGAACGACAGTGAAATAACATTTGAAAGTGATGTTGTGCAAGTGAAAACTTCGTTTACACAAACGCTTAGAAAAATGTTGGATATACTTTTTTTAGCACGAGAGAGATAAACGAAGGAATGAATTAAGAACAATTTTAGATGATTAATTTTATGATGTTGTGCAAGTAAAAAACTGCTGTGGTGCGCCTTGCAAAATTGAGATGAATCAACAGTACATTTTTCCACGATTGAAGTAGAGTAAATGAAAACAAACGATTGTGTTCGCATTGAAATGCAATATTTAACGATGTTGTGCAAGTGAAAACTTGTTCTGGTACCGAGGGAAGAACTGTGGAATGAATTAAGATTAACTTGAAATGTGTCATTTGACGACGTTTTACAAGTGAAAAACTGCCATGCGTTCAGGAAGAGTATGAGATCAGAGTGAAGTGAAACGTTTCACGATGTTGTACACATGAGTGGGATGAGATGTAAGCCTAAACGATTTTGTGCAAATAATGGTGACATATGAAATGGAAATGAATAATAACTGAATGAAAGTATGTAATCTGAAATGTTGCTTTGAACTATGTTGTGTAAGTGAAAAACGTCCGTACCTTAAGGTTAAATTTGAGGTCTGAAGTATGAGGTCAAAGTGAAGTTTCACGATATTGTGCAAATGAGAAGTCGAGATGTGGGATGAAACGTGAGTCTTAACGATATTGAGCAAATGGTGATCACATGACATAATTGAATCAAAGTAACCTCAAATGTAGCTCTGAACGATGTTGTGCAAGTGAAAACTTGGTTTGGTGCGCCTTTAAACAAATTTATTTTTGAAGTGTAATAGACTTAAATGTAAGTTTTCACAATTGAAATGGTAGAAGATCAGTATTTTTAACGCTTAATATTTTGAAATTGAATGTGAGTTACCAAAAATGTAAAGCTGAAAGATGTTGTGCAAAACAATTAATTAATTTGTTTTTGGTATTGGTAAGTCTAGGAATAAGACTCTTTTATTTAACTTCAAACCTTTCATGAAAAATGAACAAAAACACCCTTTGAGACAAAAATAAACATTTCTATAACTTCAATGCTGAAGCTGAGTTTGAATAATATCATGTCTCCATTTACAGAGTCCCAAACGAAAAATCCCGAACATTTTCATGCCGCAAAAGACAACAAATAGTCACTGAGCGCTCCCGCTCCCAAGGCATACCTCCACTTTTTCATAAAGTCTTATTCACTGCGCCAAACAAAAGACATAATAAGTTTAAAAAATTGCGTGCTGTAAGGATTGCACTTTGTGGTGCGCATCACAATAACTACAAAAATATTGCGTCTCCCGCAGGTACCAACTCCAGTGTGCAATGCTATTTTGCGCACACACAAAATTATGTGAATTAAGGAATATATTTGATCCCATCACACGATCTCTTTTTTTCTATTCCATGAATAATGCGCATTGATTACAGTGCGCTTTACGCTTACGCCATTTAGATTTGCTTGAAGCTTGAAACCTAGTTTGGTTGAAAAAAGCGCATGGGAGATTTTTAAAGTGCGCAAGGCTGGACGTGACTTTCAAATTTACCCAGAGGCCTGAATTTGTAGTTCGCAAACGATGATGCACCACGGCAGTATTTCGTCTTAGGTGTTGGTGATTCGTAATATTGCCCCGATGCCATTTCTGATTTTGGAAAAAAAGACGGCACATTGACTTCATATCCAAAAGTGTCCACTGGTTGGGTCTATCAATCGGAGTGTTATTTCGTGACGTTTAAGGAGTTTACAGTCTGGTTGTCATGAAAAGGATGCTGAAACATTAACATAGAAGAAGAAACCCTTTGCGAAACATTTGCGAAAAGTCTTTAAAGTCAAAATCATTTTTGGTTGCTTGCAACCTTCGCAGATGCTTTATAAGAATATGCGAATTTCAATAAATCACCGTTTTTTTGCAAACCGTTTTTTTTTTGGAAGACACTGTAACTCGTCACTACGACATAAAACGCATAGTAACGTGAATTGGTTTGCATTGCGTTTTGTGCATAGATGATTACCGCATCTGTCCATGACTTCAACGCCAACAACGCACACTTTATGCAATCACGTTTTAGACTTAAAATAACCTCCTGGGCACAAAATACATATCTGTGGTTGAACCACACCCCGGCCTCAGCTTGAGCCATATTCTCCTTCACGATATCATAGTTTTTCGTCGAACAAATTCGCTACGTGGTTTTTATCCTCTCCTATCTCAAAATCTTCCTCTGCTCGCGACCAGACTCTGTCATTTCGTTGTGGAGCACGATTTGTTCTCCCCTTGTCCTGTTGGTCATAAAACTAGGATATGCGAATGTAATTTGTATTCTCTCTGCTTCGGAAGAGCGCCTTAGATTCGAAACGCATCATCATTGCGAAAGGATGATTTTGGATCATCACATCGTGCGCGATCGTTGTTGCTGCTCCTTGCCAGCGGCCCCGGCAGCCCTCCAACACGCACAGCACACATTCTAATGTACCTAGAAGAAAATGTTCAAAACCGTGGGCAGATTGGGTGGGTGGTTGGACTGAATACCGCACGATTTCCCATAGAAAACCATAAAATAAGCCTCTAAGCCCATTTATGATGCACAGCACACCACTGGACTTGTGATGTGGAAGAAGATGTGAACCTGTAAAGTTCCATTTCTATCCTTGGTACAAGTGTGAAGAATAATGTACATCACGTCATGTCTGGCCATTGGTGATTGCGTTGCGATGCCATGTTGTTTCTGTTGGTACGCGCTGCTGATGTTACTGCGACTGACGATGATGCTGCTTCTGCTGATGGTGATGGTATACGCTCGGTGGTTTTCCATCACGCATGTGGTCACGCTTTTTCCTTATTGCCAATCGTCTTCTATCCGTCGTATAGCCTATATGGAATACGGTTCACTCCCCGAAGCTTTTGATGCTGTGCGGTGGCGTATATGGTGGTTTGAACGATGACTGAGGCATCGGGGGGTCGTCTATGCGCCGCTGTCGACGTTTCAGAATGTGCGATTGAGGGAAAATATCTCTGGATATCACGCAAATCACGCACTTTGTAATTCAAATGCGCGCGCGCAGTTCCATTTCGGTGAAAAATGAAATGCTTTGTGTGAAGGGACAGTGGGGAGGCTGATGTAAGCCTTGAATGTCGAGGAAGAAATAGCATTTATTTAGATACCATTTGGAAAGCTCGTAGGTGGTTTGGAGATTATTTTATGGCGTGGGCACGTATTGGGCACTGCCTCAATGGTACTTACCGATCTTATAGACATGCAACGGAGTTTTGTTAAGGGGCTTACAGAATACTAAGAAGGAAAGGTTGCAGGAATGTTCACGTTAGTCTCTTACCTAAAATGAGAAAAAAAGAAAAAAAATGAAAGTTAGTTTGGTAAAGTGAAAGCTATCGAGGGTGACATTGTTTTCCTAGTCACACTACATTCTGTAAACAAACAAAAAATGTAAATAAGGGTGCGCCATGTTTTATAGCGGTATTTCAATGTTATATTTCTCCACAATTAATCACCCGATTTACTTCAAAAAACATAATTCTTAAACGTTATTTAAGGACAATTTTGATCGCATCCAAATTCGCTTTAAAAAAATACAATAAATTGGTTCGTTTTGCATTGAAACCAAAAATGCTCGTTTGCGTTGACTTAACACTCTATTTTACCCCACTCGACTGTCATTTTTGGATAGTTTTGAGAGCAAATGAGCACCAGCATATTGCAGGCCATTGCAAATGTTGTGACCAACATTTGTGTAGGAAAAAACTGTTAGAATGATACTTCGCATTCTTTGCGAAATTATGCTTAGTATTTTAAGTTCCATTTCCTGGCACTGTGATATTTTCATAACAATATTATGGAGTCTAAATGATCCCGCTATGACGCGCTTGGCACTCAACTCTTGCCGCATTCTATTGCAAGAGTTTAACATTTTTCCATCGTCAAGAAGTGTTTAGGTATACCCTTCTACCTACAACGAAGGTTTTCAAATTTTGTCATACCTAAGAACTCAGGTCACTTAGAAAAATGAATATGGAGATTTCCAAAGGCGTGCACCTAATACCAAAGGCTCAGGTAATATAACCCTTATTCCCATCATACTCGGTCGCTATTCGCACCTAATCGCATAAGACTTGCGAACAAAAAACTCACACACATACCTACCAAATAGGTACGGCTTATAGCATTTATGTACCTACCTATTTATGTAGGTATTGTATACCTATGTACCTGGTGATTCTATCAGTGTTAAGGATAAAGAGTAGGGGTTGTTGGAAACCATAATGGCAGTCAAGAGTTTAAGTTTGTTAAGTTTTTCGTAGCTATAGTTACTTTTAGAGGTTATTTTTGTTAAACTTTTATGTTTATTTGTTGATTTTGTTTTTTTTTTCGTATTCAATTTCCATTTTGCAAAAAGAGACTCTCTCTTTCTCACTCTGTAGGGCTTATATTTGCGTGTGAGTGCATGATAAAACTAACAATATGCCCCTTGCACTAGCCCCACCAGCAACAACAACAACCCTCAATTTTAAGTCTAGAAAATATTCATAGACTAGGAGCGTATATGTTGGGTGAACCTACTAGAAACGACAACGATGATGACGGCGAACACTGGTAGGGGTTGATAAGACGACCGACAACAACGACAACGGCGACGATGATGACTACGACGTTGATGATAGCAATGCATGAGAACTAAGAATGCCATGAGGGCGAGGCAATCAACAAAAATGAAGAAAATGGAAAAAATACCGAAAAGAAAAAAAAACACGAACTTAGCTTTGAATAGCTGAGAAGTCATTTTGAACAAAAAATCTCTTGGAAGGAAAGTGGAGAAGGGTAAGTCTAGGAGTATGAATGCCAGCTAAGGCCAACTAGGCACTGAATTGACCAATAAGTAAAGGTATTCATATACGCACATTGCTTGCATATGAAATTATTGAAATGGAGTGCCACAAGGTTCTTGACTAGCAACTGTACTGTTCCTAATAGATTTTTGATCAAATGCTCTTAAAAGAAGGGTTTGAAAGGACACACCCTCACATGAACAATTATAAATTTGACAATGTAAAGATGTAATTGCTTTAAGGATAAAATTGTCAGTGGAATAATTGAATGAAAACTCAATCCGAGATCAAAGAATTTCACCCTATTTGGCAAGCATGTTCAGCCAGTTAGGGTAAGATTTCTTTTCACTTGCTTTTTGATCCGTTCCTTCTGCCTACCCAACACTACCGTATTTTTTTTTTATATTTCACCTTTTTTCAAACAGCCATACCTTAAGGGAGAAAAACAATGTGGGATGGGCTTCGTAGAAACGCGTATACTATGTGCAATGTTGTCGCCGCGCGCCGCCATGCAAAATTCCATTCCGTCGACATGCTATGAGACATTGTTTGTTGTTGTCCTCATCGTCTTTCGCAGTACTTAGCTTTGACTGGAGTAGTAAGAGTTTGGTTTTTCGTTTTGAGGGGGTAGTTTTACCATACCAACCCTCTTCTTATGTTTTTTTTTCCATTTGATTTTATTCTTTTACGCCATTATGCTTTAAAAGAGGAGTTACTCTATTATATTGTTATGATAGTTGCAGTCGTTTTCTTTTCTTATGTTAGAGGGTACCTTACTGTAAAACATCCCTTGAATGTTTTTTGTTGGATTGGATGGGATGAGTTTATAAGACAATAAAGAAATAATAAAATTCACACCACATAATGGCGGTTCTCAAAGGAAGTGTACGTCAAGACAGAAAAAAAGGATTTAAAAGAAAAAAAATAAATATAGGAAGTTTGACAATTTTTGTATTTTGACAAGTAAAAAAAAATCTCTTTCGCATTTTATTTGGCTGAAGAAGAAGGAAGAGTCGACTTAAGGAGTATTGCTGCATTTATTATGTCCCACCGTCTAGTTGGATTAAAATGGGGTTCCTCAGGAGTCCAATTTAGGGCCAATCGTGTTTAACTTTTTTTATTTCTATGATAAGAATGTCTTTGTATGCATTTTCAGTTCCCTTACATCTTAAAACTAATTTGAAGTCTTGACATCTTTATTTTAAGAGTCATACAAATATTTATCACTCTAAATAATTCCCCTGATGTAATTTCCTAAAACAACATAGGCATAGCTGTTATATATTTGCACATAAGTTCAACCAAACACCCACATTAAATTGTTGTCCTTGAAACAAAATTGCGTATTGCTAATAAACTATAATTAATCTTTTTGAATTTTGCCGACAAAGTGCAAATTTATAGCTCAATGACATCACCACCTCTCCGAAACAACACAAATATTTCTTTCCCACACACAAACTCAATTTTAACGCATCGTAAAATCGCACAAAACATGTGTGTATAACTACATTGAAGACCTTCGAAACGAGTACTTTTGAATAAATTGCAAAATTGAAAAGATTTGTTTTCCTGATTAGCTAAAAAAAAAAACTATTCACCCTGTCAATTCTGTTGCAATATTCAGTCTCCACTAAAACCTACTAGCAATTACCACTTACACACCGGTGGTGGTGGCGATGGCGATTATTTAAATCAACTAATTAATTAAGTGCAATCATCGCCATTTCGTCAGTCATTCGCAGTTAGTCAGTGGCTTCTGCTTGTTGCCATCACAACAATGCCCGTTGCGTGCAGATTCGGATTATTAAAATCGACAAAAAGAAAAAACAAAAACAAAAAAATAAATAAATTAACAGATGGCTATGCGGATTGTGGGTAAACCTTAATTTGCAACCAAAACAAAAAGCATTCCTCAGATACTCGCAATCGCAACCAGCAACCAACCCCAAACAACATTGTATAGATGTAGATAAATTAATCACTTTGTGTTGATGCACGATCATGAACGTGAACGTGAACATTTATTCTAGAATCGCTTGAAGCTCGCACCCATGCAAACAAAAAAAGCTTTGAATTTCTTTTCATCTTATAAACAAAATAAATTGAATTCCTTTTTTTTATGAATGTAACATAGGTAAATTAAATCAAAAGCGTTCTGATCTTCGTATAGATTTTTATTTTAGATGCTGATGTTTTGCAATGAAGCAACCAAAAATTCACAAAGGTGTTTTCGATAGGTGTCTTTTGGGAGACATAGCGATCGCGATGTTTTACGACTGATGCTTATAAGACTTGGAATTTTGTATTTTAGCATTGAAGCGCGAATATAAGTGAGCTTAGAAATGCAACGTCCGCAGTTAGATGTGTAAGATGTGGAACATAGAAAAGCGTGTGAAAAAGAGTTATATCACTTTTAGGCGCAGCAGGGTTGCCAGAATATCTTGTTCAGTGTCGCACAAAATTGTAGGAAATGTAACCCAATGTTTCGAAAAGGACAGTGTAGTGAGAGGCTTGTAAAAACGCAACTCTAACGAGTTTAAAAATCCAAATAGGTACTTTTGGCAATTCGTTCGGTTGTTTTGCTTTGGCTGATTGAAAATTTGGGACAATATTCCTTAAAACACGTACACTATATGGAAATACGTCTTCAGCAGTACTCTGCTTCAAGTCCTTTGAATTTGTTAAAAGCGATTTTGAATTGTGCAGAAAATTGAAAACACAGGATTTTCCAATACGAGGTGTTATTTTGAATAACTTTTTCGGTAGATGTCACTTTTGAAGCTGTTATTTTTTGACATTTGACAGGTAGAAATTACGCCATTACTAAAACTGGGAACGATACTCGCTTCAACAACGCATTGCAGTTATAGAAATTCACTGCAAAAATGGTGAAAATTTAGCAGTCACAGTTCGCAGTCCAAAGCATTTTTGGATCATTGCGTCGTGAAGCATCTTGTCGGACCACAATAAAGAAATTGGTGTAAGAATGCGAGCTGAGAAAACCCAATTTTGCCATTTGTCTGAAATTGGGCATAACACACTATTTTGCATAAGGACATGAGTCTTAAGGCTTAAAACATTCAGTTAACACAAGAACTCAAGCCGGCCGATCATCAACAACGACGTGTCTTTGCTGATTGGGTCCTTGTTATGCATGAAAATGATTTTGAATTCCATCGAAAAATCATCTTTACTGATGACGCCCATTTCCATCTCGGTGGCAACGTTGGAAAACCCAAGAGTTATTGTTGAGATGCCTCTTTATCCTCAATGTGGGACTGTTGGGAGCGGTTTATGGTCTAGTGGGGTCATTGGACCTTACTTTTCGAAAATAAGATTGAATCAAAAGTTACGGGTATGGATTATGCTTTCGAGAGATGATTTATGATTATTTTTATTCAACAAGACGGCGCTACGTGCCACGCAAGCAACGAAACCATTCATCTCTTACGGGTGGTGAACTGATCACAATTGGCCATCGCGATGTTGTGATATAACAATTTGCGACTTCTTCATTGAGGGCAATGAGAAAGATAAGGTCTTCGCCAACAGCCCAGCGTCGATTCAAGACCTCAAAGATGGAATACATGAGGTATTCGAAGACGTTTAGCGGTTTTGTTGTGGAAAATTTCATGAAAAACTAAACAGAAATTGTATGAGTCTTTTGCAATAGGAATTTTGATGGAGGCTTCGTACATCGAATCTGATAACACATACGTAGGTTAAAAAAATAAATAAAAATAAATAGAGTGGCGCAACAGCTCTTGAAGAGCCAAGGCCTAAGTGGCTTACTCTCATCAACAGTTCTCTAGGTGCGTGTGAAGAATTGAGGGGACCTACAATTTAACGCCGATTCCGAACGGCAAAGTTGAGAAGCACTTTTTCATGACAGATGATACTCTTGGAAGTTTTGTCAGTTCTTCGCAAGAGGCAGTGTCCGTGAAAGATGAAATAAAAACTTTGGGCTGGAGTAGGATTCGAACCCACGACGTTCGGCTTAGCAGCCAACGCATCTAACCACTAAGCTACGGACACTACCATACGTAGGTTAAGAATGAAAAAAAAACGACTCCTTAAAGCAGTACCTAAGTATCTACTTATTTCATGCAAACGTTCATCGAAATCGCATTAGTTGTTTTCTTATGAATTCACAGAAAGCCTGATGTCAAGTTGCAAAAGTAAAAAAACAATTTTTTGATGAGTTCCCCCCGATTTGGAAAAATGTGTTTCTTGTAACAACAAAGGAAAAACGACGTTTCTGTAAAGTTATTTGTAGAGAAAATATAGAAACAGAAAGAAAGTCGACTTAAGCCATTTAACTATTTGAGTAAAGAAAGTTTTTTCTTTTCTCTTTTTCCTTTTGACTTTGGTGCGCAGTTGAGATATCCTTTTTTCAGTATTTCTAACTATTTAAAGTCAATTTTGTTTTTCTGATGAAATTGTCTATTGCACAAAAATCAGAATTCCATACAGCTTACGATTGTCACCCTTATTCGCTGATTTTCCCGTAAGATTGTTTCAAAAATTAGTTTTTAAGGCTATATCTACAGTGAAAATTTGATAAAAATGCATTGAGGATTGATCGCATAAAGAGTCCCTACCGCACATACAAACTAAACAATGCACCTTGAATTCCATGCAAAAACATGATTTTATGTCTTGAAGTTCTTCGTGCTCTAGCAGAATTTTCCGAGTTTACAGTCAACAATTTTTTCATTTTTCCATTTGAATTTTCCCTTTATTGAAGATCAATGAAGCTTCCGAGTTTTTCATCAAGAATATTTTATTTTCCATTCGAAAACCCTCTTATAAATCAAAAAATTCCAGTTTTCCCGGTCTTCCATGAGGTTTATTTTCAGTTTTTCTTTTTATAGAAACCATCATTGAAACCATGAAAATTTCAGATATATATCTATGGGGCCATTTCGCAGTCCATAAAGGACATACAAACAAACAAACATACATCCATTTTTATTTATATAGAGACAGAGATAGAGATTGAAGGAAAACAAGTGCTTTCAATAAATTCAAAATAGTTTCGATATTGTCCAATTGGCAACCCTATTCACTTGACATACTATACAGACACATTTTTCTATTCGAAAAAGATTAACAATGTAAACTTGAAGAAGGAAGTTTGTTCTCTGTAACGCTTGCTATCTCTGCATCAATCCCCGACATCAACCAGCAGCGTGTTGAAAAAAAAAACAATACACACACACAGCATAGGCACACATTGTGCTATAACAATAATAAACGATCTTGTTGAGTATATTTTTCTGAAATTTTCTTGCAAAGAGATATATTTTTTTTTCGTGTAGACTACGTGAGTATCCAACAGTGCAACTTTAGTAAAAATAAAACAAAAAATGTTATTCACGCTGTGCTGTTTAACGACTATTTATTCATTTATTTTATGCATTCTGTTTGTTTTTTGTTTTATTATTATGAATAAGATTTTTATGATTTTCTTTTTTTTTTATTGTCGCCGTTCGTGTGCTTGATATTTTGTTTTATTTTCTCGCATTTTATTGTTTTATTCTTTTTTGTTCTGGTTGTATGTTCGTTCTGGCGGCGATCACAAGCTTTGGCGGTAAATATTTTATATTAGAACGAATCTATCGCATTTGTGTTGCGAACAGAAAATCTAATGTATGCAACAAGTTTCGTGTTAATTTTTGTTTTAACGACTTTTATCCACCATAACCTTGAAATTATCTCTCTCTCTCTGCCTCATACTCTCTTGATATTCATATAAACAGAAACACCCATGCAAATGCAAACAGAAAATTTAGATTCAATTCAATGTCAGTGTCAGAAGCTTCACGCAAAAGTTAAGGAAGATACAATATCTCAGACTGTGCGCATTTATTTGCATTCAAGATTTTGTGTTTGCACTGAGAATGCACCTAAAAATTCTATCTCTATGAAGTGCGGGTGCACACAAATCGATCAGCTTTACAAGTTGCGTATAGATAAGAATTCATAGGGTAAATATGGTTTGTATGTCACTCGGAAGAGTGGTGTCCATTCGATCGGTGGCAATAAGCTGTCGATATTTTAGAAATTTATATGTAAATTCCTTTTCGATTATGTGACAGCGCCACAACACGCTCGGCTGGGTATTTATTTATACACCTCTGTGGGGACCGCAACAAAACGTCGACGTTGCGTTGTCGTTGAGAGGAATTTTTTCTTCAATTTTTTTTTTTTTTTTTTGTCTTTAGAAATAAGATTTGTTGTAATTTTCTCAAGTTAACACATTTTATTTTGCTTTTGACACGTCGACTTCAACGACAACCACAGCGACTTTTTGTGGTATGTCCAGTTTTTCCGTACCTAAGCCAATCTTCGACACTTTGGTTTGGCATTTATCGTTTGTTGGGAGTCATGTTGGTGGATATTAATACTTTGGCTTTGTGAAAATTGAACAGAAATGACCAATGGTCAATTATTTAGTGCCAATATCTTTGATTAGATAATGTTGTTTTATAGATTGGATTGTTGAATTGCTCATACGTAGGTAGGTAGGTAGAGGTATAAGTCGAAGTTGATATGCTGGGGGGATTATAATGTTTTGAGATTTATTTGGTGGGGGAATCAATTTATTGAGAATGTCGATCAGTTGTTTTGTCAGTGTGGCGGATAATAAATCTGTTACAGGCTTAGAAGTTAACAAGTGCATTTGAATCGACTCTTTTACTATGTTTCAGATTTTGCTTAATACAATTTTATGTGTGCAGTAAAAAGCAAACTTAGAGTGGAATTTTCAAAGTTATTTTTATGAAAAACGTTCCTGGCAATGGGACGTTTTATAGCATGCTCTTTTTTTGGAGTCAAACTAGGAAGTATTTCAGAAGCAAACATTTAAATATTAAGATGAGACTTTTGGCGGAGTAAAAATTCGGAACTAGTAATTTTTTGGTTAATGTTTTTTATAAGAATAATTATTACTTTATTTTAAAATAACTTTTGTATTTTAACATTGGCATTTGTCGAACAATTGTTTGTAAATTGTTGTGGAAGCTTTGCGGTATTTTAGGTACAATAAACAAATGCACATCGTTAAACATCAACTTAATAAGGTGGTTGCGGCAGGTAGGTACCTATTTGATAACCAAGATCCAACAAGATGTCAGATGGATAATGGATTACCTGTGGGAATTCTTCAAGAATAGGCATGTAGGTCGCGTAACAACAGACACAAGTGCAGGAGGAAGAATGCACTTCTACTTACTTTTCTTTTATGCAACCTTATGTTGCATATAAAATCGTATTAATTGTACTTTGCTGAGCGTCAACATTTTTTAATCGGCACTTTATAGCGTGGCTTTGAGCCAGTCAGACCATTCATTCAAACCAAGTCAAAACTCAACACACCTAAGTGCAGCATTTGACGGTTTACTGATCGCGATGAACAGGAAGTACACTGAACATTAAGAACCGCTGTCAAAAAGCTGTACTTGAAGCCTTCCCAAAATTAAAAAAGTTGGGCTTGAAGAGAAAAGAACCATTGGACAAATATGCACCAGAAAAATTACATTTAAGTGAAAATGTCCTACATGAACCAGTTCAACTTCTGTCGATAAAAGAAGTGAGTTCAAAAAAGCATGCGTTTATCGGTTCTATTCTACGTCGGTCGTGAACCGAGAATGCAACGATCTGCCTCAGTAAACATTCTCTAGCCGCGCCTGGTTTGTTACAGCCAGAGTAACCGAACTTTGCACTTCAAAGACAGAGAATTAGACAACTTCTGTCTAATAAAGCACTTTTTTTCGACTACAGGAGGACAAATGCTAAAGATCGTGTCAGCGAGAACTCTACAGTGTCTCAAACAGAGACTTAACACAGACCTAAAACGGGGTTTATCAAATACTAGCATTTCCCCGCCACTTCGTCCGCCTCCACCTCATTCCACCGGCCAGAGGTGCGTCTTCGACTTGTGCATCATGTCGCGGGAATTTTGTTGCGAAGTTATTTTAAAACAGTGGACTCTCTCTTAATCGAAATTGTTCTTAACTCGAAGCCTTCATATATGTATAATTTTCGCCGTTCTAGATGCTTTGCTCTTATTATCGTAGCTTATAAGCTTTGCGTGTATAGCTTGAATCCTTCCTCTATAAATGGACTGTTCAATACAAAAAAATGTTCAATTTTATTTAGCAGTTGCTAGGATAACAGCAATCAGAAAAACGAAATTTGTTGCCATTTTTTAAACATTTTCCAGCTGATTCCAATTGTAATAAAGCTAATTCCTACTTAATTAATTAACTATTCAACACACAAAGAATTGTTCTTTGATTAAGTAGTTTCTGAGATAAGCGCGTTAAACGCTGAAAAATTTACATTTTTTGCAGTTTTTCCAATTTTACTGATTCTGCTCCTAGTGGCACAGCAAAGTTAAGTAGCTAAGCTTCCTCGATAATGGAATCAAACAAAAGATTTTACCATTCGAACCAGTAGTTCCAGAGATTACCGCGTTCAGCAAATCTTAGCTATATTTGTAAGAAGTATAGATGAGACTTGACTGGAGAACAACTATAGGTAACGGAATTGTAATTGTAAGCCATGGCAATGCCTTTTCGGATCAAAATTCGAGCTCAGTTCTCAGGACGAATATACCGTCGGGAAACGCACTTTCTCACAAAAACGCAACGCCCGCCGGCAATCCATGGCACTTGGTTTATTCTAATATTAGTTCAAAATGGCTTCTTCTTAAAAAAAAAACAACAGATTATTTTTCACCAAAATACAAATTTCTTTTATAAACAATTTTGACCTATATATGACATAAATAGCATTTTCGTCTTAAGCTTATCTTTTAAAAAGAATACGTATACGCCCCTATGTTCCTTTTCTATTTATTAACATTACCCCGCCTACCCTCTAACAAAATAAAAATAATAAACCATTTCTATGACAACCCCTGAAAGAAAAAACCTCGCAAAATTCCTTCATATTCTCTGTTCGCAACTTACGCAATAACGTCTGTTCATATTCCAACCGAAAAAATCTATTTAATCGCATATGACTCCCAAAGTGTATTCTAAAAATAAAACTCTCAGATAATTTTCGCACATTAATGTACACACACCGAACACGCTTGCGAAAAGAGGAATACATCAACAATTAATTTCCATATACAACCAAATTGCCTGCAAGAGTATCTTTCACCATTTTCAAAAAAAAAAAAATAAAATAAAACTCAAAATTCAAATCAATTTGGAAAAAATGGAATATGCAACAAGCAATTAAAATATTCCATGTCATGATTGTGTCATTATTGAACTAACATGCGGCCAGACATAAATGTCATTCTGGTGATATTTTTGCTCTGCACTCATTAACTTCTCGATGTAACATTTTATTTGCTTTCTTGAATGACATTTTGCCGAGCCCGTGAGAGCAGAATGTGTATTTTCTTAGATTTAATTTATTTTCAATATTTTTTTTCCTGTTTTACTTGTTAGCATTGATAATGAACTTTTAAATAATGTTCACCGCGTTTCCACCCTCGCTAAACTCTCATATAAAAACATTCTTGGTTGTGTATTTATTTTCCTTAAGATACGGTATCAGTGTTCGATGCACGTTGCAGCACCAATGGCGATATTATGACTTTCTATAAACTTGACAACTATCACGCAGCAAAAATAAAACAAAAAAAAAAAGTTAAATAAATAAAATGGAATAGAAAAACGCGCTGCGAATGCCTACAGAGAGCTTTGCGTTGTCATGTGTTTTCTTCTTTTTTATTCTTTATTTTTTTGTTAATCGTTACCGGGCTGACAACCGATCTTCCACGATGTTTGAGTGCGAATGTCTGTTCAAAGTTAGAGCGTTACGCGCTGAGAAAATGAAAAAACCTTAAGATGAATAAATAAAATGGTGAAGAAGGCAAACATTGTGAAACAGGCGAAAAGAAACTATTCGAAATAAAATGAGGGAGAACTGGTGTTTTTTGTTTGAGAAATATGACGCACCCTATGAAAGCTTCAGGTTGATGTAAAACAAAAATATGAACCCGTAAACTCTGTTGATGAATTAATTCTACTAAAACACTACTATACGCAAATTTTGGCAACATTGACCTATTTTGACTGGTTATGCTAATTCGGACATCTCGTAAGCAACATTTATTTCTGTCTCAAATTATACGAGCAAAGGGCATATTACAGATTTTTGCTTCCAATTAGTATAATAAGAAGGGTTTCCCAAGTCTGGTTCATCATGATCTTTTTTTATCAAGTAATGAACGTTTGTGGCAAATTTTATCGAAAGTGAAAGTTTCTTTGGAGTATTACTGCACTGGAAAAACTTACCGTCATCATATTGATGAATGCCGTTTATTAACTCTAAATCATGACATGATGATATTTTAATTTTGTTGATGAATGAATTGGATGGAAAAATCTTGCTTATTGAACGGTTCCTCAATATGAACATTCTCATTTCATCAACTTTTTAACCAGTTATGTTATCACAAATGTTAAAGGGGAAATTTCATCAGTTCATAAAATTTTCCATGTAGGTATTATATGATGAACTCAGATTCCGAGGATTTTTTAACAAAGTGATGAAAACAATTTATGGATAATTTACTCATCATATTGAGGATAACGCATTTATCATTTATATGAATTATTAACAATTAATTCATCATATTGATGTACACGTTCATCATATTGACAAATGTGTTTATTACAATTATGAATAATTTAATTGAGTAATATAAATATTATTCATAAAAAAGGGAGATTATCTGAACTGCGCCAACTACAGAGGAATCAGCCTACTTAACATCGCCTTAAAGATCCTCTCTGCTGTAATATGTGAACGTCTGAAACCTTCCGTCAACAATCTGATTGGTCCTTATCAATGTGACTTCAGGCCAGGAAAGTCCACCATCGACCAAATTTCCACGTTGCGGCAGATCCTGGAAAAGACTTTGAACTCCAAATCGATACCACCACCGTTTCATCGATTTTAAGGCCGCGTATGACAGCATCTACAGAGACGAACTGTATAAGCTATGTTAGTTTTGGCATCCCTGCCAAGCTCGTTCGCTTGTGCAAAATGACGATGGAGAACTCACCGTGATCGATCAAAGTTGGCAACGAGATTACGGAATCTTCCGACTTCAAAAAACGATTCAGACTAGGCGATGCACCAGCGTGCGATTTCATTAACATGCGTCGTTATTGAGAAGATAGTCCTAAATTCCGCCGTCAACACCAGAGCCACTATCTTCCAAAAGTCTGTTCAACTGCTCGCGTACGCCAATAACATTGATGTATTGGGAGAATAGCGAATCTGGCGCTTTTGTGAGAAATGAGACAGAAGCGGCAAAAATGATCTAAACGGTAAATGAGTGGAAAATCCCTATCTCGAGCAACTAAGGTAAAAATGTATAACAGCCTCATCATACCTCCTGCTGTATGGTGCTGAAGCATGGACCTTGACAAAATCGGAAATTTCTTCGGGTCATCTTTGGCCCCGTGTGCATTGATTGGGAAAGGGTTTTACAACGATATGGGCCTAGCCAGAAGAATCAAGGTCCAGAGATTTTGATGGCCCGATCATTTAGAGCGGATGGACACCAATGTTCCGTTTCAGATAGCGTTCGAAACTGTTCCTATGGACGTAGAAGCAGAGTAAGACCGAGACTCAGGTGGCGCACCCAAGTCTAGCTAGTAAGGTAGGGACCGAGCTGGCTGGCGGAGACTGTGGTTGAATCCCAAGTCCACAACAGATCGTAGCGCCACCTTAAGTAAGTAGGTAAAGACTTATTCATCATAACGGCGAATAAATTCAAGATACCTTTGAATGAATCCATCTTAATATATTCACATACATAGCATACATATATGCATACATACATACATACATATGGATTTCAAAAATTCAAGTAACGAATTTCGTTTACCACAAATGAAAGCACACTACGGCGTATACGTAACAGAAATTATGAGGAAGGGATTTACGATCATGGCCTTATTTCAAAATTCATAAGCAAAGCGTTAAGTGGTATTCATGAATAAAAATACTTAAGCACTCTGACGATAAGAGTTTCTAAACGTTGTCAACGGTCTAAGCCATTGTTTCTTACGTCCAGAGTTCCTTTGTCTGCAGATAGTTTCGGCCACTAGATCCAGGCCGTATCATCCCTTAAAATTTAATGTCACTTTGAAATTTAAGAAACTGCTTTCTTCCATTTTTTGAAAAATGGCTAGAAGCCCTGTCAATGGGCATTTCAGCCACATGATGATGCTAAGTTTCTAGATTTTGATATCAATTTAGAATAAATTGCATTGTTAACGACAAGACATAACTTAAGACCATGGAATATATAACGTTATTTGGTCTTTGGCATAACGTTCATAGCTTTAAGTATTGACAGTGTGAGAAAATCTCAAAAGGGTATATTTATTGCCCTGTACCTTTATATAACTTCTTAAGCAACAATTTTGGATTTCCTTGTTGCAATCCCAAAATGTGACAAATTTAACAACTACTCAAAAAATTATCTAATATTCATACCGCCTGTCGAATGACAAGCAATCTAACAATGCCTACTGGCACAGTGATTATTATGCCGCCCTCGTATAGTTATCATATTTATTTCTCTGAGAAACTGACAATACTAATTTGCAGACTAAAGAAACACGCACTGGAGCTCTTGAAGCGTGTTCGTGGTCTTACCTAGGCACAAAAAAGAGTAGCGCTACAAATCCATGCTCGCAATTTTCAACGCAAGATCAATTCAAAAACGATTCGCATATTTTGCTTGCCGCATATAAAATAGAAACTAGCAACTTTACTAACATTTGCAAAAATTTTCAGCAACAATTTTTGTTTAAGAGAAACTTTTTGTGCGAAAAAAATCTCTTTTCCACACGCTCACTATCAAAATTCTATGAATCATTTAATAAATTAGCGAAAAAAGGAATGAAACAACATTTTTTATGAGGTCTACGCACTTTTTGGGGTCTACGCACTCTACCGGGGTAAACGCACTTTTGACAGCTCTCGCTGTATCATTGGCAATGTGCGTGGCTTTTGTGGCAGAAAAAAAAAGATAAAGAAAGGTACGCACAAAACAAGCGAACAAACAAGTTGATTTAGCAAATAGATTTCGCGTGGATTTCGATTGGGGTCAATAGCCTTTTTGGCAAAAGTTTTGTATAGTTTATGTGGTTTTTGTGCTGTTAGGTTTTTTTTTTACATTTTATTGCCTTAGTTTCTATTTTATGTTTTTTTATGTGATGTACCTAAGTTTGAGATGTTAGCGTTTGAATGTTGATGTTTTTTTTTGTCTTCTTCTATTACTTTGTAGTGTTGGGTAGTTTATTGGTTTGTGCCTAATTGGTTTTGATTAAAATTTAATTAAACGTTATTATGGCTTAAATGTTTGCAGATTTTTCTTTTAATGTTTGAAGCTGAACTATTTAAGTTTGCAAAAAAAAACGTTAGAAAGGCGTTTTCGTTTGTTTAAAACTTGGGGAGAGTTGTAATTTATGGGAGCATTTTTTTGTTAATATTTTATAAGTTTTCTCTTCAAAGATTACGAATTTTTATTTCACCAAAAATTTCAAAGGCTGTATCAGAAAATTAGCATTAAGAAACAATTTTATAAGATTTAATTGCTCGAAGTGAAACTGTTCAATATATCGAGCGAAACAAATTAGAAAGGTTCAGATCAGGCATTTTGAATACCTTTCTATTTCCTTCCTTAAGTCAAATCAAATTCTTATGTCATAAAATGCATTGTTGACTTGATGAGGGAAAATGGACGCTGGCAGCAATCATTTGGTGAATAAATAAGAACTCCTTAATGCACTATATAAGGTAAATGTATTCTTGTAATGCGAAGGTTGTGTCAAGTATTACATCCGGATAAAAATTAATCGTACCGAGTTAAGTCTGCACAGACTTGTTGCGCAGACAAAATTCAATAGTCGGAGGCAAAATTGGTATTAAAAGGACCCATCCCACCATTATGGCCGGTTCACAAGGCACTGACTTTGATACCGACTACTATTGAATTTCGTCTGCGCAACAAGTCAGTGCAGACTTAACTCGGTACGATAAATTTTTTATCCGGATGTAATACTTGATTGCGCAACAATACTTTGTCTGCGCAACAAGTTTATACAGACTTAAATCGGTTTTACTTTACGGTTTTATACATGATTAAATGCAAGTCTGCAAAAAGAAGAGTCTGAAAGTCTGGGCACACTATTATTGTGACACCAACTTTGACTCCGACTGATGATTAAATGCAAGTCTGTACAAAAAAATCTGAAAGCCTGGACTATGGGGGCCTACCATTGAGCCCAGTGATTCAAGAATTGGAATCACAAAAATTATGAGTGCGACAGATGTAGTGCACACGACTAACATCCCAGAAGAGAAAAATAAGTAAGAACGTTAGTTGTTGTCGTTGAACAGTTGACAATGTACACGCACGTTGGTTTTCAAAGTCAAATTCCATTAAACTGATGATTTGAGGACATACATTAAGTTCATTGAATAACAGTGGCACCACCTGTCAAAAGTTAGTCGTACCAACTGGTGGACTAATGTACAACTACTTTGCACAGTAAAATACAGCCTATTACTAGTGAAAGTATTTTTCAAAACAGCGTTTGGTGGGTCAGCTAGTAATCAAATATAGTCTATGATACTCCTGAATATTGTTTTTTTTCACACTAACTATAAGATTTTTTGCATTATTGTTGCAATTATTGCAGAAATTACCATAATTTTCATTATATTAGGGTTGTCTTAGATTTTTGATTGCCATTAAAAAACCACTAAGACGATTTCGCTTAAACCTAATTAGCTCTTAAAAACACAATGCCGCGTCCAATGAGACCAATTTTATGACAATACGATGAGTGGTTCGCGAGATAATCGAGCTGAAAAAATGTAACGCACATACGCACATCCGCACATACGAACACACAGACATCATCATTAAAACGCTTGATTTGGATTCTAGTGACCTCGAAACATAGAGATATGCAAAAATTGGAGATTCTCAAAATCGGACCCATTACAATAACTTCCTCTTGGAAGCTAGAAATCCTTTTTAGTTTTCACTTTCAGTTTTTGATTTATCAATGAAATTTAAGAACTAGTTTTTATAACCGTACGGGTCATATAACAATAAGTGAGGGCCTCCACTTCCATTCGCAAGAAATATGAGCAACCTTGGTCAATTGATAGAGATGTTTTCTAGCACCGAGAAATTGTTCTATCTCGAGTACCACAAGGGTCAGTGTTAGGTCCAATTTTATGTGAATATAATGATGTGAAACAAATATTTTCTACCAATTTACTTAGATATCCATTGATAAGTGGACAAATTTACTTAAAAAGCGACATTTAGAACAGATTGCTATTTTTTTTAAAGAAATAAAATTTAAATTACCGAACATAATCCGAGTATTGAAATGCTTAATATTTGTGTTTAGCATTTTGTTTCCTTCTTGTATAAAAATCGAGCATCGATTTTAACATTTTTTATCGCCTTATCTTGAAAAGCACCTACCTCTTCCTAACCTTTAGTCAAACCCGTGCACAGACACTTTCAAAATGACACACTTTTTTTCGCCTAAATGCGAAATAGAAACAAAATTTCGCAAATTTTACGATCATCGTCATAAATGCGGAAACGAAAAAAATCACGAACTCAAAGCCAAATGTTTGATATATATATTTACTCGAATATCACACCCCATTTGACGATCTGTATAGAGATAGAGACATGCGTACATACGCACTGCTCTGCTCCCCACAACCCCCTCTTTGTTTTGCAAAAAAATTTCAAGCTATATGTTTGTAAATATACCTATACGTACTTTAGCAGCTTTGTTTGCTTTATGATGTCTATTTAATAGTTGCTAATTTATCAGTGACCTAGTTTTTTGGCAAGCGATGCGTATATGCGTGTGCGTGAGTATAGATATACTCTTCCTCGTCACCGTACCTCTCATCATTCAAACCTTCAACCGCAAAAGCTAAAGCAATTTGTCGTATCTAATCATACATGCTAAAACTGTGCTATGCTTACGCAATGCGTGTATGAAGATAGCCGCACACATAGGCTTAGGAAACACATAAAAATTATACGCAAATATTTAAACGGTAAATGTTTTTTTTTTTTTTGCCTTGAGTCGAACGAACTTTTTCGCAAATTTAGCGTCCTTGACACATTTGCGAATCATTTTTTCTGTCTATCTCTTTTTGTATATATTTCTAGCGATTTGCTGATTGTTTCTGTTTTTTATTGCTTTTTGTTGGGCATTGCTTTTGTTGTTGTTGTTTTTTTTATAGTTTCGAGTTAGGGTAGTGAGATGAGATAGGCAATTGCTGGAATTGGTTAATTAATACTTCTAGACTAACTACATACATTCGAGTGTATTTGATCGGTCATTGTACGGAAGGGGAAACTTTTGGGGTCATATTTTATTGCTTCGTTAAAAAAGAAAGCACCTCCTGCCAGTTCTAGAGACCGTTTTTGAACGAATTCTGTGTAAACAGTGCTATATTTTTGTGAAAGCAGCGAATGTTAGAAGGTATGTGATGGAAACTGGAAACTGAACATATTCAAAGGTCTATTAGACTTCGTTTAAATGTTTTAAACCACTTTTAGACACATTTGTTTGTTTTTTTTTTTAGTTTTTAACCTGCAAACTAAAACACAGATTCTATAACATCTTGATACTTTCGTTAACTTTTCACTGAAAAATTGCATCAAAAGTTCAGGACGGGATCAGGATTAACTAGACCTTGTAACGAAGTGTTATATGCTTTTCAATTTTTTTTTTTCAAGCGAACATGTTTTCTTTCAACGAAACCAATTTTTCTGTCTGTGAATACAATTCACACTCAGTCATGACCCGAAGCAATGTAGACTGATACGTGAAATGTGATACAGGTTATTCGGAGATCGGAAGTAATTATTGATAAATGTTATTGTTTCATTAGAAGTAGTGCTAGTAGTGCAATGATAGCCTGCTGATAGTGTTAATTCAAACTCGGGTCGTCTTTCTATTGGGCGTGCCAACTGCCACCAGGAGCGATATTAGTACCTGCAGATCAACCAGATCTTTTGTTTGTTGTTTCAGTGCTACAAGGGGCCAATCCAATATAGTAATAGCTGTTCCACCAAAGTTACCGACTATTGTTTTTCTCATAATGTTTACAAAACCGTCGAATAAGAAAGCTAAGAAGGAAGCCCATCGAGCCAGTTTTACGCTATAACCAGAGAAGTGTAAGGCCGACAAAGGACAAACAGGATTTGAGAAAAGACTAATTATATTTGACCTCATTACTGAAGTTTAGTGTACAATTTGTCAATCTGATGAGCGTACACATGAACTGGAGTTAACTCAAAATCTACAAAACAATTAGCCCTTAGTATCCGAAAGCAACATTTCCATTAGTTTTTAACAGATTTTGTTTTATTCTCCTTTAAGATCATGATTGGACATTACTTTATCGGACTTACCATTGCAAATACAGTGTTCGACAAAAGTCATGGTACACCTAGCAACTTCTATAGGTTTTTAAAGAACTGTGCAACGGTAAATAGTTTGATTAATTTTCTTGTAGTGTCCGTAGCTTAGTGGTTAGGTGCGTTGCTTGCTAAGCAGAACATCGTGGGTTCGAGTCCTACTCGTGCCCAAAGTTTTTATTTCATCTTTCACGGGCACTGCCTCTTGCGAAGAACTGACAAAACTTCCAAGAGTATCATCTGTCATGAAAAAGTGCTTCTCAACTTTGCCGTTCGGAATCGGCGTTAAATTGTAGGTCCCCTCAATTCTTCACACGCACCCAGAGAATTGTTGATGAGAGTTAGCTAGTTAGTTAGTTTATTTTTGTAATTTTCTTATGCCAGTAGGCCTTGTTATTTACACGAAACAATTGTTTGAGCTAGGTCCTTTACATTTTCTGTGTATTTTTTGGTGAAAATAGTCATGAATATGCAAGGAAAGGGGTTTACCGTAGAAGAAAGGCCCTTGGTCATTGATCTTCATCAAAATAAAAACAAAATTTACTTCAAAATTTGATAGATTATTTCTAGAATCCGATTCCGAATACACGTCGAATACAAGTCACGTATTGGCCGTCCATCAAAGCTTACTTCTCGGGATAAAACGAAAAACAAGCACTTGGTCCAAGATCATTTTATAAGTGTGAAAAAGATAAGCGGAGAGCTTGAAAAGTACAATGAAAACATAGTTTATCATAAAACTGTGCGCCATGTTATCGTTGAAGCTGGGTTTAAGCCTCGTTTACCTACTAGGAAGCTGTTAAATGGTGGGGTTAATGGAAAAACGAGGATTGCGTTCGCGAAACAGTTCGTTAATAAGACTCCTGACTTCTGGTATAAGATAATTTTTTTCAGACGAATTAAACTACAATTTTTTTGTCTCAGAAAGTCAACTTAAAGTATGGCGAAAGTGAGAGAGTGCCTTAAATACGAAAAATACGATTGAGAGTGAGATCATAAAAAAAGGTGATGGAGGTATAATGGTATGTGGCTGTATGGCTGCATCTGAGGTCGGAATTCTTGTTTTATTAGAAAAAATCATTGACCAACATATTAATTTACTCAAAGAGAATTTAAGGGATAATGCGAGAAAACTGTGTCTTTTAAATAATTTCTACATTCAGCAAGATAACGATTCCAAACATACTGCCCAAAAAATGCGTAGGTGGCTAATTTACAACACTCCCCTCCTATTAGTGACTCCTCACCAAAGCTCGGACTTGGAACCCGATTGAGAATTTGTGCGATGTTCTCGAAAAAAGGTTTCAGTCAGCGTCTATCGCAACAAAACGCAGTAAGTCAAAGAAAAGCAGAATATTGCACAAACTTACACTACAAATATAGTCAATTCAATGAAAAACAGACTGAAAGCCATTATGAAATTGAGAGGTTATCCAGCAAAGTACTAAAAGGCAACTTCCAATCACAAGAAAAATATTCTGAGATTTGTGGAAGCAAATTCATACGTTTGTCCCAAATTTTATTTATTTAACTTGTATGCTCTACTTGTGGTTACTTTTCATGCTCAAAAAATAACATGCGAATAAAAGTGAGTTATTGAACTGAAAAATATTGAAATTTTGCATTGTTGTGGAACTTTTTAAGCTATGACTAAAAATGTATGTTGTACCATGACTTTGTGGAACACTGTTTATCGCAACCGGTTTTGATGATGTTGGTCAGTTGCAGGAGCAACTCGTGATTTTGATCACGAGAATGAGTATTTGACAATAGCTTAAGCTAATAATTATAAGAGTGACCAGCAAATCGCTTTGCTTTACAAAAGTCAATTAAAAGTTTAAAGAAACCACTTAAAGTTACTTAGCGTTAATGTTAAACTATTTCAAATGGGAGATAATGTCTTTGACTCTGTCGAAATGGTTGGCAATTTATGTAGTGATTAAGTGTAACCTATGTACTTACTTACTGATCGACTTGAATTATTATCACGTTCAGTTATACTAATCAAAAAGCACTATAATCCTTTTAAAATTACTCTATTACTATGTTTTTTGTAGTCCTTCGATCATTACACGCAATTTTCAAAACACTTCCTCCTCCATAGAAGATACGATCTCCATTCCTTACGCTTTTTAACAAAATGTCCAAAGTATAATATCTTAATTGCTTTTTATACTCCTAAAGGGTTGCCCCTTAATCTATTCCTTTTAAACTAATTACTATACTTATGAGTTGGTTATCAGACTTACAATTTCCATTAATCGACCTAAATTGCATTCGAAAAACGCATCAACTATATCAAGCTGCAGTTGCAACTGCAATAACAAAGCCCCACATGGACTCATTAAAAATTTGCTTGACAATTTGTTGATTTTAGCTCAAAATGAAATTAACTTCGAGTAATTTTCATTCATGTCTCTAGTATATTTCGCACTTAAATATTTATAATTTGTAGGCATTATAACAGTTTCAAAACCTCATACCTATATTGCTCTAGTCATAATAGAACAATTTAATCTAGATTTCATGCATATCAAAAAAATTTCTAAAAAAAAATGAAAATCAACCAATAGCCCAACCTTGTGGTTCTCCACATAAATAAAACTAATTTACTTTATCTCTCATAATCGCATAGCAATAATGTGCAATGCAACACTCCCCCATCATACTCACACACTCACACAATGACAATGTCGCTGGCACCTCGTGTATGAGACAAAACACACTTGCATAATGATCAACCATTACAATTTATTTAATAACTCAGCAACCTCCCAGCGAGGACGAACAGTTTTTTTTTTTATTTTTAATCGCGTGGGAGTCTTACTAATTTTTTTTTTTCTTGCTCTCGTATCTCGCACCTTTATTAGAGTTGCCTGCATATAGTTTTTTGTAGGTTCGTTGGGCTAGTTTTTTTTTCTTTTGTTGTTCTCTTATGCCCTTCCAATGATATCCATCGCAGATTTTATTCGCACGCAATGCCTTCGTTTCGCGCCACCCATCATCAGCATTAAACCCAGAACACAAAAAAAAAGTACTAAACTGCACTACAATTGCAACCACAACTACTTGCCTCGCCTATGTGAAAAGCTTTTGTTCGATTCTTTGTCGCCTTTTGACTCACATAAAGAGGCAGAAGATATATAATTTAAACTTACCAATTATACGTTTTTTTTTTCAGTCAACCTCGATAAAAATCATCATCAACATCCAGCAAAAACAGAACTGAACAAAATAAAATTAACTATCCGAATAACAATTAAAAAAACACAAAACAATAATCAAAAGAGAGAAAATGTTTTTCTTTTTTTTTTGGAATTTTTGTTGTAAATGCAATTGTCTTGTGCTCCACTGTAATTTTTGATGTGGTGCATCGCGAGCAGGTGCAAAGTTAAGGCATGCGACGAATGCGAAAAAAAGAAGCTTTTTTTGTGCAGTTTCTCACGCTTTCGCATGTCATGTTTTCTATACTGCTCTCCAAGAGCAAGAGTCCCCTTGTTTTCCAGTTATCATTCTCTGTATCATTCGAAAATAAAATTGTCATGTTTTTAAAGAGAGCGAGATAGGTAAATGAGTGTGAGAGAAAAGTGCACTGAATGTAGAGTGCAAGCTTCAAATGCAAGTGCAAGCAACAAAAACGCACACACGCAATGTAAATGATGCAATTTAATGTAAAGTTTGTTTCTCTTCGGTGCAAAAAAAGTTTGTTGTGTTATTGTTTGGTTGTTTTTGTTGCTTTTTGTGTTTTGTTTTTAATTGCATGTTATTAGTATGTGTCCGGGTTGACTTTTTTCTTCCCATATGCATGGCTTTGACGTATCGCTTACCACCCCTGGAGAAACATGGTTTGTTCTAAGTATCGTGAAGTGGGTTACCATGTGGAGAGATTTCTGCTATTATATGAAAAGGTGCAAATTTCGTTTTTGCAAAATTCAAGGAAATCCAAAATATCACTATGGCCAACAGCTGGCGGAAAATACTTAAACTAACATAAAAATGCACAAATTCATCGCTAGACATATTTTAGCCACAAGAAATGTTAACATTCAAGTTAAAATCAAATGATGGCAACCCCTACATAGATTTAAAAAAAAAGTATATTCACCACACTCTGTTCTGACAGTTTGCCCTATTGTGCAATGCTCGTGAATATGTGTGTGTATATATTGTTTGATTTCACCATGCGTCAATTGACACCTACACAAAACGCCATCAATTGATAACCTTGAAACAAAAAGCCTAGAAAAAACGTTTGAAATTAATTGCAAATTTTCTTAAAAGAAAGCTAATATCATGTGTCTCCCTCTGAAATCTCTTGAAACCTCAGAATGTTGTGTTACATACAAAATGCATTTGTTTGACCTTTTTACCGAAACAAAATAAAACGTTATGACTGTGGTCTTTCAAATAAAAATTTAAAATTAGAGAAGTAGGCATTAATTATTTAGAAAAAATAACCCACTTCATTATTTTTGACGCCAACTTTAATAAATAGTCTATACCTCTGGAATCCAAAATAGCAAGTATGTTGGGCACCTACCACCTATACTAAAAAAAAATAATAACAATAAGCTTGGGCATCAATTACCAACTCAAGCGACATTTTACTGACATATGTCACGTGACTAATTGCAGTACACTTTTTTGTCATTTTTCTTCTTTTGCTGGCATTTACAGAGAACAAAAGAACAAGAAAGCTCACACAGAATGCAAGGAAAAATGTAAAAAATGACGTCATATTGTGCGTCTAATTGCAGCGATTTAATTGAATACCTTTTACGATACTTAACTACAGTAATAAAAAAAAAACCTTATCGGTAGAGCAATAAGATAAAAAGGTTGGTTGTTACGTTTATTTTAGGAGTGCGATAACAAGCCGGGTTGATTTAAATATACTTTCTTTCGCTTGATGGAAAAGAATCAGCTGGTTTAACTTTTGAAGGACAGTTTATTTTCATCTGCATGCAAAGTTACGTCATATTTTTGATAATGCGGATATGTAAAAGTATAAATAAGCAAACACATAAATTTGTTAATTTCAAAATCATTTATTCAGTAAATTTCAGAACATCGAAACATTTTAATCAAACCAAACTCTGAGAAAAGTTGTTAGTTTTGTCTTTTTGAAACAGATAAAATTTAAGTTGGAAAATGGTAGTTTTACTTTTAGCAATCAGTTTGGTTTTCAACATTTAGGTTAACTATTGGGGTTTTCAATAAAGACCTGTGAACGCACCCTGTGACTGATCATCGAACTTTCATTGTCAATTTATTCAGTAAATTCAACATTTTCATCATATTAAAGTACAAGAACGAACAACATTGTAAGCTTAAAACATTTTATGAACGTTATTATAAGTGCGATTTAACGCTTCTAGACTATATCTACTACGTGAAAAAACGGTATTTTTGGCAGAAATGTGGGGCCGAGTCATCGAAAATTGAGACGAACAAAACAATTTTTATTCAGTCCGTTAGTAGGTTAAAAAGTATTCTATAGCCGTCTGCTGGTCAGTCCATGGGGTAAACCTTGACGTGTACGGTGACTACTAATATGAAGCTTAGAGCTTTGCGATCGTGAAACTTGTTTTCACAGAAGGGCCTCCATGGTAGACAGGTCGAAGCGGAGTAGGCTGTTGCTACTCATTACCCCCCAACGAAGAAGTATTCCCACCAAGGCAATCCCAACGAGCGATGGCAGCGAATGCGAATTAATTTTTTTTTTTTTTGTATAGTAAGGCCGAACACCTTAACGGACTACTTCAACTAATTTGAAGCTCAGGCCGTAAATGGAGAGTTTTTTTCGGCTCTTGCACTTTAAAACAAATCAAGTGCCTAATACTCCAGGTTAGGGTTGTACGTCACATCGGGTTAAAACGAAACTCCTGGTTTGACGAAGAATGCAGGCATGCCAATGCAGCCAAGCAGGAGGCATACAAGGAGGATGTTGAGAGTGCCAACAGCAGGAATGAAGTTCGGAGGTTTTATCAGAAGGTAAAACAGCTGGCTCAAGATCTGTGATCAAGAACCGATGCCTGCAGAGATAAACAAGGGAAAATCATAGTAGAATCGCAGTCAATGCTGGGGATTTTGATAGATTTCTGTAAACTGTATAACATATGACGAACAAAATCCCGCCGACAGGCAGAAGCCTTCGTGATAGCCAACAATTCCGTAAACTAGAAGAAGCGAAAACGGCAATATCATGGCTGAAATCCAACAAAGCTGCTGGAGTAGATGGTCTAGCTGCCGAGCTGTTCAGCAGCAGTCGTCGATATAGATAGGAGCATTCATCAAATCATCTGTAAGATATGTTCACCGGCACCTCCTCTCCAAGCCCTTTCCTATTTCCTAAAGCACTCACTGTGTCTCTGGCATAATAAGGGCATAAAAAACCCTTTGAGTGTGTGCTAATTATAAAAAAAAAAAAAAAAATAGTCGGAAGAATGCATGCCCGACCTTAGCTTGTTTGCCGATCCAGAAAAAGGGAAATTCTGTAAACTGCGTCGACTATAGAGGCATCAGCCTACCTAACATGGCCTACAAGTTTCTCTCTGCCAAATATGTGAACGTCTGAAACCTTTCGTCAACAATCTGATTGGTCCTTATCAATGTGGTATCAGACCAGGAAAGTCAGCCATCGACCAAATTTTCACTTTGCGGCAAATCCTGGAAATAACTTTTGAACTCCAAATCGATACCCACCACATTTTCATCGATTTTAAGACTGCGTATACAGCATATACAGAGACGAACTGTATAAATCTATGTCTAATTTTGGCATCCCTTCCCAGCTCGTTGGCTTGTGCAAAACGACGGTCGAGAACTCACGCTGTGCCATTAAGGTTAGCAACGAGCTTACGGAATCTTTCGATATCAAAAAAGGATTAAGACTAGGCGATGCATAGTAATCCGATATCTTTAACATCGTTCTTGAGAAGATAGTGCAAAACTCAACCGTCAACACCACTGGCACTATCTTACGATATCTCGCGTATGCCGATGATATTGATATAATGGGAAGAACACAGCGTGACGTCAATGGTGCCTTTGTGAGAATAGAGATGGAAACGGCATAAATGGTTTTAGCGGTGAATGAGGGAAAAACAAAGTATATGCGATTAAGGACACCCAACAACAACGGCTAGGACAGAACGTCACAATAGTCGCATACAACTTCCAGGCTCTGCTATTAACACGGACAATAACACTAGCTTCAAGGTCAGACGAAGTAAGCTCTTGCTAATCGCTGTTTCTTTGGGCCAAGAAAGCAATTGAGTATAAAAGCCGTCTCTGAGCAACTAAGGTAAAACTGTATAAGACTCTCATAATCCCAGTCCTGCTTTATGGTGCAGGAGCATCCATCGGGGTCATCATTGGCCCCGTATACATTGATGGGGAATGGAGAAGAAGACACAACACCGAGCTTTACGGGTTTGTCGACGTCATGGACATAGCTAGAAGAGTCAAGGTCCAGAGACTCAGATAGCTCGGTCATTTAGAGCGATGTACACCAATGCTCTCCGGCCGGAAAGCCTTCGACACTATTCCCGAGGGACGTAGAAGGAGAGGAAGACCGCAACTCAGGTGGCGCACACAAGTGCAAGAGGATCACTTGGAGTTCAAAACTAGAGCCAGCTAGCTAGGGACCGAGCTGGCTGGCGGAGACTGTTGATTGAGGCCCAAGTCCACAACGGACTGCAGCGCCACCTTAAGTAAGTATGCAAGTCAGCAGTTTCCTGGTGCTAAGCTACCTCCCCACCAATTTTGAGCCAAATTGGTTCAGCCGTTCTAAGAAATTATCTATACGGCAAAACAACGTTTATCGGGTCAGCTAGTATGGCTGATTTGTGAATTTAATACATCCAAAGCGTCCCCAAACGCATACAAAAAAAATGTATTCAAATTTCTCCAGCCGTAAAGCCGTGACATACATACACACATGTATATATATAAAGACTAGCTGTACACTACGCGCGTTTCTGCGTCACCAACAAAAATAAATTTGAAGTAAATATGACACGTGATATTCAATTCGTTTTGATTCATTTTATTTATGTGGCAAAACAGCCATTGCTGGGTCAGCTTGTTACGTCGTACAAGCTCAAAAAGCTTTGCTCATGCATAACAAAACATTGTTAAAGATCATCATTTGGTCAAATGCAAATTTCATTGCATTGCAGTTCAAATTTAGTGCCAAACACTAAACTGATACAAAAGTAGTTAGTCCTCAGCGGAAAGATGACATTTAAGAAGATAAACATTTATTTGTCAAAACAACGTTTGCTGGGTCAGCTAGTAGGAGTAAAAAGTCTAAGGTTTGCAATCCCTTAAAAAAATGGTTTAAACAAATAACCTTGTTTATTAATCAAAACGACGAGCATTAAAACTTTTATAGTTTCGTCACGTCTATCCATTCGTCTGCCTTATTTCAAGACCATTTAACGTGACCACTATCCATGATCATCGTTATCAACCTATATGTCCTTAAAAACTGGTGTTTCTAGTAAAATTTTGTACTAAGACAAAATTTTCAGAAATAGTCGAATTGAAAGTATAAAAAAAAGTGTACCAAATTTATTGTGGAAGTTTTCCAAGTTTGATAACATATTTCCTAATAGCGAATGTTGCAACACAGTAGGTGGGATGTAAGAAAAAAAATCCCAATTTTCTTTAAAACTGGTACCATCCCAACTTAGTCTTAATCTATAATCTATGTTGAATACTCTAGACGGAAACTAATGGCGTTAAATTAAATGAAAATGTTAAAGTAAGCAACGTAGGTAAGTTCACTTAATTTTACACTGCTTTGGACCTCGAGGTCCCAAATCAAAATATACACCTCAAAGCCCACACATCTATTCATCAGCATATTAACACAAGAAAAACCTAACTCAACTATTAGGCGCCACAAAATTACAAAGATCAAGCTTTAAACGCTTTAGGTCTCAAATCATCTTCCATCGAAGATTTGCAATTTAATTGCAATTTAAATCACTTCAGGGAAAAGAAAAACACCAATCGCCTTGGAACAAGTGTTTAAATTTATGTACTTCCATCACGATTTATATTTTCCTTGCAATAAGTGAATGGATATTCGAAAATAATTTCCTGAGACTCCTTGGGGGCCCGAAAAATCTCTTTGCACGCACTTTTCTGAATGCCCCCCATTTGAATTTCATTAACGCAATTCGATTTTCCGCATTTTTATACTGGCACGAATTTATGTATCATTGTATGTTGTTCGTTCCGAGCCAATAGTCTTTATGAAATCAGTTTGTTTTGCTATACGGATGCGATGTCGACTTTGACTAGCTATGCACATTCCACACTATTTCCATCAAACCACAACCGCTCCGAGATTAATGATGATCACATAAATCGCATTCGCAATCGCCATTATTTATATTGAAGTTCGCAGATTTTCTTGTTGTTGTGGTTCCTATGTTTGTGTGTATGTATGTGCGCTGCGAAGCTGCGATTCTCTCCCGGACGCAAGACGAGACAAAACACAGCAAAAAAAACAAAAATGATGATCAGAACCATCATCGTAATAACTTTGATCATGATGATGATTATTATCTTTGGTCCTCGTCATCGTCATAAAGGCGAACAAGCAGCGTCGAGCGCCTCAACAACATGACGATCGTGCATGCATTGCGAATTATTACTTTTTTTCTAAGTTCCGCTATAGCTGCCATCCGCCGATTCGCAGTCCACCGCCGCGCCGCCACCACATGGCGGGCGGGGGTACACATGCGAATACGAACTGCGATAACTACGCTGTGCGACTTGAAAATTATTACGTCGGTGATGTATGTATGCAGGTGAGTTATGGCAGTCTCCAACACATAAAAACATGGTGCGTCAAGCACGATCGCTCGTGAATTGCTATATCACCGTGCTTCCCTGCCCGCACTATCTGCTGATAATGCAAAAAGCTTCCAACAAAAATGGAAGCCCTATCTACATAACATACATTATCAAAAACGATCGTCAATGCATGTTCGGTGCTGTAGTAGTGGCATGCCACGATTTCACGAACCTGATCAGATCGCATCATCATCATCATCCCGGAAAGCTTTGACCGACTAACTGACTGACCAAGATGTTTCATTTTTTATTAATCGTGATCGCATCCGACAAATACTCCAAGCCGCCGCCGACAGACAATGTTGCATGCTCCGCGACCCAGACACTGAGCTTATCGTTTCGTTCTACCAGCAGCGTCTGAGACGATCAACTCGTCCCGTCCGTTCGTCGAAATTTGTTTTGAACAGAAGTATTCGTTTCTCTCCTCCGCCGCCGCCGGCCGCCTTGACAGTCAATCGCGTTTTAAGTGTCTTATGGTGATGGCCTTGGCCTTGAGCAAATGATTTTTCGTTCCCTTTATTTTTGTGTTGTTGCATATGGGGTCCAGCTTTTTTCTTATTTTTTTTTTGCCTTATTGACAAGATGTTTTTTCGCTAAATTCGTTCCTTCTACCTACATACATGCTGATCCGTGTTTTGCATTAAATCTTATCTCGTTTCGTGTGTGTGTTGCAAATGCCAAGCAGAAGCGTTATGCAATCATTCTAGAGAGAGGTTTTTTTAAGAATTTTATTGCGTTCGTTTTTTTTTTGCTTGTATTTTGGTTGTGGTTATGAATATTGTTGTGTTGCAATTCTTTGACAGAAGTGACAGCAGAAACACAAAATGATTGGGTCGTTTCTGGTTGAACGCAAAGAATAATAATGAGATTGACGGGTTTTAGCGCAGGTACCTGCATAATTTTAGTGTTTAAAGAACGTTCTTGGTTTTACTTTCTATTGCGGATGATATATGGTGAGAAGGGTTGGCGGAGATTCAGGTTTTTGAAGAGCAAACTGATCGTGCGATTGATAAGACAGTTTTAATTGTCTGCCAAATCGATGAAATCTTCTGTACATACACAGACCGTTTCGAAAAAGACCGAACTTCAGCCAAGAAGGTAGGGCGTTAGTGGTTAAATTTTTATAATTTTGAAATCTTAAAATGTCACCCTCAAAACGATTTAAATAAAAATGTCAAATAGGCAAACTTACCTTAATCTAGAACACTCGCCAGTCGGGCGTTACCCGTCCAGCAATCCATAAGATAGTAATTTTTCTTGGCCGTGTTGCCAGATTTCACCGTGATTTGTTTTGGTTTTCAAATTTTGTTTATGTTTCAAATACGACACGTTTTTGTGGCGGCAGCAGCTTTGTGGCGGCGCAACGGTAACGTGCAGCGGCTGCAAATCCGTAAGTGCACAAATCCAAGCCTCCTGTTGCTCCTTTTGTCCTTGAAGTTTTCTTTTTTTACGTTTTTTGTTTGTTTTTTTTTTTTTGTTAAAACTCTTGTGTGCAGAGACGAAATGAATTCAAATGAAATTTTTGACTTTGACAATGAACAAAAGGACGACTTCTGAAATGAAACAAAAGGGAAAGTGGATTTAGAAAATGTTCAAATTTTAAATTGAGTTTTCATTTCTGTTACAAAATCTTAAATCATCTAAGCAAATGCACTTTAAACATTTTTTTCGCAAATCATTTGCTTTCTCGTTTCGTCTTTCTTGTTCTGGTAGTGCTGACTCCCTCCCGACGGTTATTAAAAGAGAGTGAAAGTTTACACACGATTTCAACCCTAAGAATCCTTGGTTTCATACATAACCGGTGTTTGCATTCCTTGCATAAATTACATGCACCTTCAAGAGCTCAAACCTCCAAAGTTGTTAACCGAGACACAACAGACCAACATACTTAGGCATATACATACATTCATACATAAATATACGACTGTATCTGTAAACATGTATGACAAACCAAAGGAGCATCATTAATATGCACACTCATACTACCCCCTCTCCCACGCCCTCTAAAATGTTGTTTTTTTTCCTACAACTCAACGGGTAGACGCCCGCTGCTGATGATGTACAAAACTGTTGACGAGTAGGGAAGATAGAGGGTAGGAGGGAGGAAGGGGGGGTGTAAAATGGTTGTTATTTGGTGTAATATACAGATTACAGTGCAAAGGTTGTTGCCATCACTCATTTACAACCATCAACTCCGGTGTATTATTATTTTTTGAGAGAAAACAAAATTTTCATAGAAATTCATTGAAAATAAAACAAAACAAAAATATACTTTCCCTCGTTGTCACACAGTCACTTCTAACTTTTAATGGTTGTATGTTTGTGTGTGGCTGAGAGAGTTGAACATTTTTGTAGCCTTGCGGGGAGCATCTTGCGAGAAATTTTGTATTTCATGAAGTACTGAGATTTTTCGCTTTGTTTTGAGTTGTTTTTTTGCGTTTTTTAAGGAAGCTTAATTGTTGGGTTCCCTAGTGTGGAAAATGAACACACAAATATCAGCTGGTCTTATTTTTTAAACAGAGTAGGTTAGGTTAACTCTCTACAGGAATTCCAGTAATGAACTGAAATTGAGGCTGTAGGATGGATTTGTGGATTTTCTTGTTTTCAAACGCCGGCTTAAAGGAATTTTGTTTTATTTTTCTCGCTTGATTGCAATGACAGCTGGTTTATCTTTTACCTTTAAGGTTGCATATATTTCGGTTTTTCGCTTATATCTAAAATGGACGCGAAATAAATTCAATATGTTTTTATTATTAATTAAAAAATTTGATTGATTTCGAAAATAATCATTTTCGTTCGATTGAACAAATTTGAACGCCAAAAAGTTGGTTTCAATTTTATACAATTACATGTATTCAAATGGGTTCAACCCTAAAAACATAAAATTTCTCACGTGTTATAATGAAGAACAAAATTAATATACATACCTACATACATAGTTTTTCTTTGTATCAATTGAATTCAATTCAGTTCATGCTTTGTCAACTGAAGTTGAAGTCACTGTCTTTTCAACCTTTATAAAAATGAATTTGCATCGATATGTAAACTTGTAAAAATCTCTTACATGGCCACAATAAGAGTTGGCTTCATTTTCAATACAATTCAATTTTTTTAAAATTCAATTCGATTTTCCTATTGGATTAAATTGACATTCGATGGAAAAAAGTAGTAAAAACTGATTTAATTACTCAACCGAGAGTAAAATCACTGTCAGTTTTTGTAGTTCAATATTCTTAACCCTTGTTCAATTTGATTCAATTTCAACTGTACTGGCTATAGTTTAATATTCAACTCATCACGATCTGTATGCAGAATTTTCATTGCATGGTGAATTTTCATTCTATTTTGGCAATCAACTTCAATTTCAAACATTACGTTCAACTACTTTGATTCAATTAAATGTCTTTTTTGTATTATCCCTTTTCATTTACACAAATCCGGTAAGATGTGAGCTCATCTAATTTAAGGCTTCGTTTGGTTTTTAATTGAATCACTTTTGTTCGATTGAACAGATATGAACGCCAATAAGTTTCGATTCAATTTTATGCAATTTTAATCAAGTTGTTTCAACTTTAAGGGCTTGATATTTCACACACACAAATATCAACTGAATTGGTTCTATTTGATGTTTTATAATGAAAAACGAAATAAATACAGTTTTTTTTTATCAATTCAATTCCATTCAATTCATACTTTTTCAAAATACTTCACTTTCAATGGGTTGGAATAACACTGAATTGCATCGACTTAAACTACTAAGGGTATCATACATGCACACAAATAAAGTTAACGTTATTTTCAATTCAATTCAAGTGTCAACAAACCAATTCGATTGTTCCATTGAATTGAATCAATATGCAATGGAAAGAAAACTAATAAAAATTGATTTAAAGATCATTCAATAACTCTATTGAGAGAAAGATCGCTAATTATTCAGTATTCATAATCCTTGTTCAAATTGATTCAATTTCCACTGTATTGCCCTTAGCTTTGTATTCAACGCTATACGAAATTTTTCCAGATTTTTAATTGAATGCATCTATTCTGATTCCATTTTCAATCAAATTCAATTGCAAAAACTTTACGTTCAACTATTTTGATTCAATTAAATGTCTTTTTGTTTTATTTTTTTTATAATTCCAACCAAATACTGATTCAATTTAATTTCAAATTTTGTTAAAGCATTTTCCAAAGTGTCAAAAAATTTGAACATTCCGTCCTTGAAAAGTATAAATCGGCACAAGGTTCCAAAAGTGTGTTCTATTTCCCCAATTACGTATGCAACATCTTCAAACTGTTCCAAGAACACATTCTCTGTAATCTAATATGTTCAATTTCATAAAACTATATAGTACAACTCTTTGACTATTTCTGACAGTGCAAAAAGCACTTTCCACTCCGATTGCAGGTCTCAAATGCGAAACGCATTCAATTAAAAATTATTTCCACAGAAAATCTTACTTAAACGAAATAGCAACCCAAAATAGTTCAACATTTCGACACATCCACAAAAAGGTGTATGTTCTGCGGTCGAATGATATATTTTCTTTTAATTTTTTTTCTGTATTATGATATTGATCGAGTTACATGCAAAAACACCTCACGATAAACAACTCGCACTTATAGTGCAGTCGGATGACTGGAGGTTTTTCTTTAAAAGCGGAACATGTGTATTTGACTACTTAAATTTGTGTTTTATAGTGCGACAGAAATGCGATCGTGACTGTTGCTTACACATGTTACTTAAAAATATTATTAAATTATGATCGTGAATAAGTCGCCAGCACTTGTTCTGAAATTTGATGTTTGACGTTATAAAAATGTTTGTTTCGGTATATGAAGTCTGACACTCTCCTTAAGAAGTTATTTTAAGTAATTGGAAACGCACAACGTGGTTTTGTGGGCTTAAGTTTTCTGTCGGTTTGAATTTTGAGCGATATCGCTGGCTTCCAGGAATCTAATCAGGAAAACATTTTCTTACGAATCTGCAATTGGAGAGGATAAGACTCTTTTTTGTCGTCTGTAAGCGCCATAAAAAAATGTATACACCCTGAAGTGCACCAGGTGATTAAATAAGCATGAGTCGACCGCAGACTCACTGTATTCTATCTTCTTTTGGCCTAGAGTCATCCCCTTCACTCTTCTCCTTCTTGCCCTCGATTCAGGTCAATTTTTTTCAAGTTTTTTTGCTTATAGATTTTCCCAAATACGTAAATTCCTCTTTTAAATTCCACGAAAAAAAAACTTCAAAAAAGCACGTATACGTCACAGTGTCCCAAAAATAAAACTAAATCCAAACAGCCAATTTGAACACCTTAAATTTTTGATAACTTCGCTATTCCATACAAATTAATTATTTATTATCCTTTAGGGATTCCAACGATGCGACGCGACGTGACGTCTCGCCTAGATGCTCTCAAAAATCCAATCAAAAAACTTCGTTGACTTTTTTCAGATTCAAACAAAGCGAAGGGCAAAAAAACCTAGTAATCACATTCATTCTCACATAAACTGTCCGCCGATTTAATTAATGCAATTATTATTTAACAACAAGTCGACCGAGACGCCACCATCAGACGTCTTGGTTCATGTCGCTGTCGCTGTATGTCGTCGCGTCGTCGTCGTCCTCATCGTTGTCGTCATCGACGAGGACAATGGCGACAACGACCTTAGCTAAGTAGCCAAGCCAATTTTTAACATGTATAGGAGCAGATAGGAGGATGGACGCGACTGCTGATGATGACGATAATGACAATGACGTAGTAGATATGATGGGTATACGAGACGAACTCAAACAGCTTAAGAATGAAAAGGAATCTTCAAAAACGAAAAAAAAAAAAACAAGAAAAATTCAAAGCTTCCAGGTGTATGCTCCGTGTCCCGTGCCAGAACAGATTGAGAGTTTTGTTTCATGTTCCAACCTCCTCCCCCTATCCCTTAACCCAGAACAACCCTACTCACACCCCACATCCTTGACTCATTCAAGGCTTTGCTGGATAATGTCGGATGGAAAAAAAAGTCCTTTTGCTGATTTTGGACTTGAAAAGAAGACTTGACTTGGAGTTCGAAAAACAACAAAAAAGAACCAAAAAAATCAGAAAGTCAAAACCAAAGAAAAAATTATATAGAAAAAAATATTTAAGACACATGCAAAGAACATACTTATAGACGGACGCATGTGTTTGTATGTGAAGGGCTTTTCACTTTCCCTTTCGTTTGACGGTCGATGAGTTTTGTCTGACGGAGTATTTTTTTTTTTTCATTTTCAAAAAAATATCCTTAGAATAGGGTGGCACACAGAAAACAAAAAGAAAAAAAATTCACAAACAAAAACAAAATGAAAAAAAAATGTCTAACGAGACGGTTATTTCACTTTTCCTTTTTTTCCGGTGACCCACCCTTTGTAACGCTGCACGCCCTTGTTCTCCATCGTGATAGGCGTCATTGGTGCGGCGGGGGCAGCGGCAGCGACGATGGTGGTGGTGGTAGCGGTGGCGGTCGCGGTGTTATCGTCGTCATCGACATCGACGTTCGTCTTTGACTGAATGTTTTCCCTTTTCATTTTGCGTTGTTGTTGTCATCGTCGTTCGTAGTCGGTGCTATTTTTTTGTGTTTGCTTCTTTTAATTTTATTTGTTTCGTCGCTTATGTTGATGGTTGATGAATTTACGCGAAATTGCAATGTCTGGAGTTTTGCAAATGTTGTTGTTGTGTTGTTTTTTTCTATCGTCAGGTGAATTGCACACACTAATACGACACAACTCTAACCCCTTAAACGTGGGTATTTAACTTTTTTTTATATATTTTGCAGCCGGTGTATTTCTTCTATTTTTGTTTTGTGTGCTTGTCGTTTATCGATCGATGTGTCTGGGTCTGGAGGTGCGCGTACATTAACCAAAGAAAATGTACTGAAGACCGAGGAAAATCTGGCTATAAGGACTAAGGACTAAAGACACTGAGGACGCGACTAACAGTGTTATAGCATGTGGGGGCTCTTGGCTGTCCATACATCAGAAGAAATGGCAAACACATGCAATGGCAACTAGCAATATCAATTCAGGGTCGGATTTGAAATCAAATTTGATTTTTTGATGTTTTGGTTTCAATGATACTGGGCTCCAAGCGTCTTGAATCCACTGTCTGAATAACTTGGTCCTACGAAAAGGATTTGAAGTTTTCTTGCAGATATCCTCTAGTCTAGTGCTTCAGCTTGGAAATAGTATAGCCAGGTAGTTCCTCAGTCCAAGGAACACCAGCCAGCTAGCAGACTGGTAGCCATCCAGACGATGATTATTTTAAAGAGAAGTATATGCTACCAAACAGGTGGTGGCTGATGGGAAGACACCTTATATGCAGAGTACAGTTCGTCTTAGCCAAATTGGCTACCTAGCAATTTGTATATATTTTCTATGCGGTGTCACCTCGTCATCAGGATAAAGGGTAGTTCTGGTCTGGGAATGAATGGTTATTGCGGCAGCGATTGATAAAGAAGCTTCAAGAGACTGGCTAGGCTGTGAGCTGTGTAGTGGTGAGTTTAGATGCAGAGTTAAGGGTATGATGTCGCATGTTTTCACGACGTTAACTCTAAATTGTGGAAAGTATTCATTTCGGATGTTTTCCTTGTTTTTTCTTTGCTGTTTCTATTTGCAGTTGATTTTTTTTATTGTTGTTTTAGGTGAAAGTGTATAGAAAGTCATAAAATTTGATGGATATAGACGGGCACGACTTTCAAACAGCAGGGGACAGTCGGCTAGGATGAGGGTGTTGTGTCTGCTATTAATGAGTTCTGCGAAATTCCTTAAGGAGTTGAGATGACATATTTCGCATTTCATTTCATGGTTTTGAGCCGTTGCTCACAAGGGAGCAAAGTTTCGTGTGAATAAAGTGAGCTCCTCGACAGGATCCTTCTTGACATTTCATATCCTCGAAAAGGAAGCGTTTCAAGTTGACTTTTTACTAAAACTTGATATTGCATGCGTTTCTAATTTCCCATTCCAAAACCATGCTGACCACAAAATTAAGAATTAACTTTAAAAAATAAAAGTTAGGTCCTGTCTACTGCACACATTCCGGTCTGGGTTGAGGTAAGAAGCCAAACAACTAAATTTTTGTTTCTGTCTGCAACAAAATCAAAAAAAAAAATCACCAATCTAAGGTGTAGGTACATAATATATTAATTGTGTCTCTCTGTTGCGATGTGTGCTAATGCGTTTTTGCCTCTCTGACAAATTAATCTGACCGGTTTTTGGCTTTTTTTTTTTTTGTTCTCGACCCTCTTCAAAGTCAAAGTCAGGGTCATATAATTTATAATAACACGAGAAATGTATATTAATATGTTTAGTCGCAGTTTTTGGTCGACACGCTCGAATGTGGCTCGCTGGGCTGCTGCAGACATAACCAAAAACGATTGTGTGCATAAAATGTGAATAAATGTCTGTAAGTATGTAGATTCAGTCAATCGAGAAAACAATGTTATGACAAGATTTATCTGACAGAACATAAAAATTATATAAAAAAGGCGTCAAACGAGAAAGAGATTTTTTTTCTTTTGAATGAATCATAATTTTTGAGTGTTGCTTTGAAATGCATTTGGAAGTATTGATGACTAATCGGACAACTTAAAATTCCTTCAGCTTTTGTTTGAACAATAAGCCTTTAACAACGCAACACAAATTTCCTTGAAAAAAATGTCTTAAAGGACTTTCATCACTTCTTTTGAATGCCGGTTATTTTTTTTATTACAAAGAGGCTCTTTTTTACTTGTACAGAAAAAAAATTAAACTGATGCTCAACTTTTATAGTATTCACATTATCTCAAAGACTATTCGCTATGCATCCTTTTCCTCTTTTTGTTCAAGTATCATTCGTCCTTTGGTTAAAACGAAAAAAAAAAGAAAAAGAACCGATGAACACATTCACAAATAAAAAAAATTAATCAAAAGGAAAAACTATGTTAGTCCTTTTTTTACATGCGAATATAAACGCGCATAAGCCATCAGCCAACATAAGGGATATACAAGGATTTCATGTAACTGACTTTATTCACAAACTGCGCGTTGAGTTTGAACAAAAAAATAAAAGGAGAAAAATAAGTTCAAGAAGGTCTGCCTACTTAAGCACGCATCATTTTCTCTTTCAAGGATTAAAACTTTGCCTGTTATCCTGAGCGGCAAGCTGTATGCGTTTTGCATAGAAGGCAGTATACAATAAAAAAAGAAAATACTTCAATACAGAGAAAAGAGTGCTCCGCTTGGTCGCCCGCGCAAAGGATTTAAAAATATATTAAAACTTTGTATCGCAAAAAAACATCCTGCACTTGAAATTTTTCAAAAAACAACAGGGTGGTCTATTTTTATTCTTTTTTCGATCAAACGAATTAAGGGGCCGACCCATAGAATCCGTCAATCCGGCAGCGTCAATGCATACGTTGCTGCGAACGTATTTGCCGGATGGAATCGCTCACGTTGTAAACTTTGACAGTCTCATTTGCTTGGTGTTAAAATTAAAAATTATTCCCATAACCGCAAATCTGAACAAAAAAAAAATTAAATAAAAATATCAAAATCGTGTCAAAATTATTTCTTTGCACATAATTTTGATAATTCATTGCTTTTCCTTGTTGCTGTGGACACATTGAATAGACTGCTCGTCAAATTCAGTTGTCGACGCAACTTTATCCGTCGTGTCCGTCACATGCGTTGTTGTTGAAATCGTCAAAACTGACGCACTGACGGATTCTATGGGTCGGCCCCTTTATTCTGATTAGAGGCACGTTTAGAGGATTTAAAATTCCTCTTTAATGAATCCAATTCATTTGATCAATATTCCGTTTTTGAACGGCTTATTTGAGAAGCTTTTTCCAGTACTCTCGGAGACAAGTTCCTCCTAGCTATTACCAAATACGTCGAAAGGAAATGTGAACTGAGAGAATGACAAAATGCAATTCGGTTCAAAAAATCAACTGCACTAACATTACAACATTCTTGTCCTGTGTAAATATGTGATGTGATCTTGAAAAAGGCCATAGCTAGGTGAAGGTGATGCAGGTGCGTACCTCGGCAGTAATTCATATTCACTTGTGGAACCAAAAATGAACTAAACCCCCTGTGTTTTCAAATGCCCTCGAAATAACTTTACCATACGTAAGTTTTTCACTCGCAAAAAGAAATAACGATAATAATTACAGCAAACTGGAGGAATCTCTTCATCCCGCAACACTATAAGCCCCATTCGAGCCAACTCCCATCCTAACGACTATGTTGGCACTGTATAGTAGCTCAATCTTCAAAAATCCTTTGACACTAGAGAAGCTTCACATTAAAAAAAAAAAGACCAAGAGTGAGGGTACCCAAAGGTACAAACGTATCTACACATTTTTTGCATAGTTGTTGTTGTTGTTTGCAAAAAGTGCGTCTTCAAACGTTTACTTTGAGATTCAAAAACACATAGAGAAGAAGAATTAGTGCATCAGAAGTGTAAGGAAAATCCTTTGATGTTTCAATTCCGAGTACCGAGTATTTTGTATCCTATCCAATGCAGGCGGACCGACTTTATATTCCCATAGTGTGCTTCTCGTGCATGTAGGTGTATATGAACAAGAAGAGCTTGAAGAAGATACTTTGGTGCAAAGAGGCCTCCAAGGCATGTAACTAGCGCGTTTGCACAAAAGATTGTTGCAAAAAAAAAAAATAGAACTTTTTACAGAGAGGTACACTACACTACAAAGTAACAGAGGCACCGCCAACGACAGCGACAGCGACACCAAAGCCCTCTGTGCGTTGCAATAGTCTCGGCATAATTAAGGACATTTTACACTGCCATATAACAGACACAAACGAATGCTCTTTGATAAAAAGTAAACGAAACGCAAAGTCGCATTTTCTTTCAGATTACATCATCTTCATTATGATCGTCATCATTGTTGGCAGCGCATCGTCAGCTCAAAGTATACAGGGTATCGTGCGTTTGTTTCTTGCAACCATTGACGATATTTGCAACGCCGGCCGCCCGCGCCGCCTTCATCGTAAAGAAAACGGAAACTCTCTCGTCTTTTTCATAGAGGGAGCGGTTCTATGGTTGTCCTATTCGTCTCAATCTCAACGTAACAAAGGATATTGGACTTGAGGTTGACTGTTCGCTCGGTATGCAGGGACGAACTAATCAGGATTCAGGCTAACAACATGATGTAGGTTACAAGTTGCATTCATATTCGTGCGTTTCTTATAGAAAATGAAAATATCCCCCCACCAAAGTCCACCGCATTACGGTTGTCATCCTTGACTTGGATTAGACTCTAGACTTTTAGTTGTTCGCATAGAAACGCATAGAGGTCTTATGCAATTTTTCTTTTTCTTGTTGATGAGATCCTTTGTTGTGCGAAAGGGAAGTGCAGTTACATAGAGAAAAAGGAAATGCAGAATAGAAAAAGTACAAAAAATATGACGCACATTCACAGAGACGGAATGTCAAGATGAATATTCTGTTCGAAGGATAAGCACTTCTTGTTAAGGAAAATTGTTTTCTTACAAACGCAACAGACATTACTAAAAGAAAAGAGAGAAGAATTGAAAATCGAAAGCGACACAAGGGTTGTTACAGATTTCAAGCGACGTTTTTATTTGAAAAGGGCGAAACTGAAATCTTGATGACTAATGTGTGTTGAGTCATGTCAAGCAAAAAACTTGAAATTAGTTTTCTTAGCAAATAAATGTCTCAGTTAATAATGGAGGTATTGCAGAGATTGGAGAGCTTTTTTAGAGGTTTTTCGGTAACTAAGCGATGTAATCTGGCGTACCTGAAGGTTCCGTCTAAGGACCTCTACTATTTATTCCTACACTGTCAGAGATAAAAGCGAAGAGTTGTCGCACTTTTAAATTCCATTTCAGTCCCTGTGTAATATTTAACCATTCTATCTTAATCACAGCACAAATTACTCTTAATTACGTGTTCAACTAGGTGCAAACAGTAAAACGACGAAAATGATATTTCAACGGTTAAGCTCAATGCGGCGAAACCAAGTGCAGTACAAATGACGTAGGGGGCTCAAGATTCTTGATTTGACTCAGCAATAAAAAAAGGAGACACCACGAAATATGTATGTAGACCCCAAAAATTCTTGGAATTGCTGTTGCGATGAACCCTCCTGCCAATGAGAGGATTCCTTTAAAATGTGTATTTATTTATTTTTTTTTCGTTCGTTTGCAGTTCTCCATTTTCAAGGTATTTCATGTTCTTATGGCTGAGCACGACATGCGAAACCCGAGATTAAGTGAGCGACCCAAAGTTTTATATGCGACGCCGCTGGCTGCATGAAGAGGGGTGCAGTGCAAGTGATATCCGATGTAAGTTGGCGTAAAATTTAAAGGAAAAAAACGCAATTAACGATTTAAATTAAAAGCAATAGCAAGAGTGGTAATCTGTTTTTACTATCGGCTAAGTTGTTGCCGAACTTTTTTATGGGCGGATAACATTTTTTTTGTTTTAACAATAGCTGATTTGTTTTGTGTTTTGTATACTCGATGAAACTTCAAATTTCGGTCTACACGACGCGTTTTTAATTCTGTGGTTAATAAAGCACGTTGTCGTGTGAATATACGTACGTATATGACGTATGTCTATAAGTTCTTTTCAATATGATCTTATCGTCACTTCAAAATTTGGACTGCGAAAACTTTGAGAATCGAGGGTGTCAAGTTAAAATTTGATGAATTTATTTGATTTTTTTGCTGTCACAAATTCCAAGTAAATTAGTTTGACATTTTTTGTCTGTTTTCGTTTTGCTAAGTCAATGATTTGGTTTGTTAGTAATTTTTCAGTTAAATGCATTTAATTTTTTTTAAATTTTTTTGTTTTTAAAGGTTTACTTCCGTTTTGGTTTCCGCTGTTTTGAGAATGTTTAATGTTGGTAAACAAATTATTGTTTTCTATAAGCACTTTTTTGAAAAATCGTTATTTTTCTGTGTGATTCGGAGAAATTTACGGACTTCAATGGGCAATTGAGTTGGAATTGAATGCTGATGAATGCATTTTCAAAACCATTTAGTGTTGACTAAAATTAATGTTGAGAGACGAAAGTAAGGATGTGACGTTTATGATGTTTTGGATGGGAAGTTGACGAAAACAGTATTTTTATAGATGATCTTCTTTATTATATACAAATTCTTTTGTACGTTTGTATGTCACTGCATTTCTCCTAAACGGCTGCACCGATTTGAATAATTTTTCGTGTATGGGTTCAGCGAGCGCCCTGGATGACTTAAAACAAAAATAATAGAGTTGCGCGACAGCTCTTAAAGAACCTAGGCCTAAGTGGCTAACTCTCATCAACAATTCTCTACGTGCGTGCGTGTGAAGAATTGAGAGGGCCTACAATTTAACGCCGAATCCGAACGGCAAAGTTGAGAAGCACTTTTTCATGACAGATTGATTCTCTTGGAAGTTTTGTCAGTTCTTCGCAAGAGGGAAAGTGGAAAAGTAGCTTAGAACCAGTAACCATATAATATAGCCATATAATACTTTTTATCCTACTAGCTGACCCATAAAACATTATTTTGCCATATAAGTAATTTCTTAGAACGCCTGTATGTCACTGAACTCCTCCTTATCGACTGGACCGTTTTAAATGTTTTTGCATGCGTTCAGGTGGTGCCCTAGATGGTTAAAAACCACAAATCAGCCATACTAGCTGTTCCGATAAACGTTGTTTTGCCATATAAATAATTTATAAGAACAGTTGTACCGATTTGGCTCAAGATTGATAGGTAGGTAGTTAGGAGCAGGAGACGGATATACGATACTTTTTTATCCTACTAGCTGACCCGGTGAACGTTGTTTTATCAATTAATTTCTACGAGATCGTAAAGTCACACAACATTTCAGAGTTTGACTTGGAGTTTATTTTTTTAATTTTGATCACTTTTATTAAAAGTGTCAAAAATATTTCTGACAATATTTAAGCTATTCATTTACCACTTCTTTAACGGCCATCACATTTACAAACTATACTTCCTCGTAGCAAGTTGATTTTAAAATCTGTTAACATCTTAATGCTGACAATGATGCAAAGTGAATGTTGATGAAGATGATGATGAGGAGGTGGACTTTGTTGATTGTTGATGCAAAGTGCCTGGCGCTAGCATCATCACTTTGTAACCTCTCTTAGCAGCCAGTGTATCATTAAGATGTTTCGGCTGATTGTAATGAGTTGCAATAAACAGAAATTGCTGCATATGAAGAAGATTAGCAACATAGAACATATAGATATAACATGTAATTTGCACAAAACTACGCAAAAGAAAATTCGTTTGATGATAAGCCACACAACCATGACAACAAATGTTTTAGCAATAACTCTGTTTGAATTTGAAGTGATCCAATTTAAATTGATTAATTGCTCAATTGACAAGCCCTCTTTAAGCCAAATTCACTAGTGATTTTGTTGCCGCCATATCAGAGAGTCGATGCCAAAAATGCTTACAAGCACACATCAACTCAAATAAAAATGTCCAACAACTCTGATGTCGTTCTTGTAATTGCATTTCATGCCGCTGGCTCGTGTAAATGCTTAATTATATTAAATTAAAATTACACACAGAGTAGTTTTAGTTGACAAAGAAGCGAAAAAAATAACATCATAATGGTTGTTTGCCCGAGTCGATTGTTGAATTCCAAACAGAAAAATGTTGCAACTTAATTGAAAGGATTTTTTTTTGAAAATTTTTCAAGTCATTTAAAATAACACACAGTTTTTGTTGATTGGGCGCCAATGTTATTATAAATAGAGAGAGATTTTGCTTGAATGAATTTTGATCACATGAAATCTTAGCTATGTAAACTGGCCGCTTCGGAGTTGGTACAATAACCCCTCGTGGCAATTAATACGGACAGCCGTAGCACTAACCGTAGATCACTGGATCAGCAGGTACCAAAGCCCTTGGTGAAAATCAAAAGCGGACAAATGACTTCGATCTTCGATGTCAAAATCCTCCACCACATGTTGCGTTGGTGGGAGGAATTTCCGATTATGAAATGGTTGGACTATTTCAGGCTAACTTTGACAAATATTTCGAAGTTAATACTATTGTATAGTTTAGTAGAAGAAGTAAAGGCGTTTTCAACAAGATCGTATTAGTCTACTTATAATATTTTCAGTTCATTTCCGTATGGGAAAATAGTAAATATGTTACAATATTGAAAAAATAAAAACATGAATATTACCTTACCGTTATAATTTTTTGACAAAAAAGAAATAAACTCAGTGCGCCTTCAACTTCGTATTCATGCATCACATATTCAATTCATATACTCCTCCTGACACGTGCACTTTATTGACATTGATTCCCTCTCCCTGGTCCCCTCTTGGACATTTTCTTCTTTATGCCCCACCCAAATTATATTATTGCTCTGTCGTTATACTGATGTGCAACACACGTATACATAATGTAAGTTAGAAATTCATAACAAAGCATTTGTTAGAGCTTAAGAAAGCTTTTTTTATTTTAAATAGCTCGCAACTCAATAGAAAACAAAAAAACAACACACACTTGATTCAGAGGAAGGTATTATTATGCGTTGGCATTATGCATTTTCCATGCTTCTCTTGTTCAGCCCTTTCCTCTCATCCGATATAAAATACATTTTTATGGGAAATTTACATATTTTTTCTTAATGATATTAAGAATGTTAAAAATGCACTGACTGCTGCGAAGGCTTTCATAATTTCTTTATTATAGATAAACAGTTATTAAGCAGCCCATGCATGCTTGTAATTCCAGAGAAACCACAATTGAACAACAGACAACATAGACGAGTCTTGTCAAAGGACGAGCAAGATCTCTGGGACAGTCAGCAACAAAACTTAAAGGAAATAATCGCGCCCCCGTTTTATTTTCCGCTCTAAATACGCCGAAATGAAATTACAAATAATACTGGCGTGTGTTTCCCCCTTCCTTTTCGCTCTTTAACTTTCGATAATTTCCATTTTTAATAGTCGGCACACAAACAAAAAATGGTGTTTTTTCGAGGAAGAAATGACTGCTACAAAGGTAACTTCCTTAGGAAATGGACTAAAAAACAGTCTTGTGAAAAATAAATTGAGAAAAAGAAAAACCGCAGACATACCTCCAATATGCCATCGCTTTGCAACGGCAAGGGTCTCTGATATAGTCTGATGCGTGTAGTCGTCGTCGTCATCGCTGTGGAACAAGAGGGTTAATTGCAATTTGTTGCAACCCTTTCATATTGATGGTTTTTGTTTTTTCTCATTGTTGGTTCTTATTTTACTAACCACTTGTTTTGTTGTTTTAATTTTATTGCAAAACAGGACACCATTTCAATATGAAATGACGCAACACGCACTTCTTTTTTTTGTTTTTGTCTGACAGTTGTTGCTAATTTTGGTGAAAATAAAAATCAACATAAAAACGTTTTTGCATGTGCAAGAGAGGGCTCCCAAAAACTACACAAGGAAAAGAGATAAAATTGCTAAATATTAAAACAAACAGACGTTTGTCAGAATAATTCATATTTTTTTTGTGGCTTACAATGCAAACATTTTTTACGATTTTTATTTTGATATAATTTTTAATTTTCTTTTAACCGATTCAAGTTCTTTGTCGAGAGGTTTTGATGTTTGAAGCATAAAGGATCATTGACAGCCTACAAAAATATGATAAAAGGATTGTCTTCACAGTTCTTTTGACCGGCGAGGTCATCATGAATTTTATTATCCTTCAGTAGTCTTAGTCTTAGTCTTTCTAGGCTCAAGTGCAAGTACTAGTCCCTGGCATTGGTTCTTCAAAAAAGAAAATACCAGTATTTTACACGTATTCTGGCATTTTAGTACTCTTAAGGTAATATATATATAGTAGTGTCCGTAGCTTAGTGGTTAGGTGTGTTGGCTGCTAAGCAGAACGTCGTGGGTTCGAGCCCTACTCGTGCCCATAGTTTTTATTTCATCTTTCAAAGGCACTGCCTCTTGCGAAGAACGGACAAAACTTTCAAGAGTATCATCTGTCAACTTTGCCGTTCGGAATCGGCGTTAAATTGTAGGTCCCCTCAATTCTTCACACGCACCTAGAGAATTGTTGATGAGAGTAAGCCACTTAGGCCTTGGCTCTTCAAGAGCTGTCGCGCCACTATATTTTTTAAAGTAATAAAAAGTATGTACATACTTCCAAATACCAGTATCAGTTCTTTGAAGTTCAAGTACAATTTTTATCTTGCATAAGTACCAAGAACACTATCAAGTATTTAAGCTTCTTCCACTGTTATATTTCGTAAACAAATCTCTTATCGGAAACTTGAATAATGTAAGGAATTAACAGCATTCATGACGTAATTTTTTCCTGCGCAGCCCTACAATTTAAAGTGTAATTTAAGTATCTTAGAGCTATGTTTGGTAAGCTGGATTCCTTCTTTTAGTACCATAACTCACTTTTAACAATTTTTTCTCACTTAGTACCTAAATAATGAAATATTTTTTAATAATTTACCAGTAATAAGATGCTGAAATATTAGAGTCAATTAAGGTTCCAAACGTCTATCCTCTTTATATCTATAATCTATAATCTCATAAAGCCAAATGGATGTATGTTTGTATGTCCTTTATAGACTCCGAAATGGCCCAGCAGATATTTGTAAAGGTTCATAGTTAATACTGATGTATTCAGTGATGGTTTCTATGTTTAAAAAAATTGGAAAACTAAAACAGATCGGAAATTTGATTTTGATTGCTTATTCATTGTACAACTGAATCAATGTACAAAGTGTACAGAGTACATTGAGCCAATGTACAAAGTACATTGATTCTGTACTTATATACAAGTTTTTTATGTACAAAATACATTGAATCAATGTACTCATACATTGGCTTAATGTACTATACATTAATTCAATCTAACACTACGCAGCATTCAAAGGAAGCTTTTTTGAGTTTTCAATGTACTGCATACATTTTCATGTATCTCACATTGACTCAATATATAGTTATACATTGGGCATTGGGGTGAAACAAATCTGCCATATGCACTTTGTACATTCTTTCAATGTAAAGTACATTAGTTAATAAACGCGATTATAGATTAATGTAGTGACATACATTGTCGCAATGTACATCTACACCGGCTGAAAAATAATGTAAAATACATTGAGACAACGTTGAAATACATTAAATACATTATATTTATGTACCTTTTTGGTTCAGTGTAATCAATAGAATAAGAGTCCTTATTCCAATCCTTCTATATTCTGTATTTTAAGCCCCATTTAGACGATCATTTTAGTTTCAGTTTCAATTGAGCAATCACTTAAACTGATGTGTAAATGCTCTGCTCGTTTAACTAAAACTGAAACTGATGAAATACCCATCAAATTTCAGTTCAGTTCTCAGTTTTCCTAAAGGGCTAACTGTAATGAGCGGAAGCGAACGGAAACTAGTGTCCGAAACAAAACATAACGAAAGCTCTCTTCAAAACTGTGAACAATTTACTCATAATGGACGGATGTGTACGAGAGTATCTTTCGAAATAGTTGTCAATAGTTTTCGATTTCTGTTGGCCATACAACGAATAAACTAATCGACTTTCTCTTCAAAAAAAAAAATAAATACATGCATCCAGTCAGCTGGATCCGTAAAAAGCGAAAGGAAGCGCAGCTTTACGTCCGTACGCAAAATTTATTGAAGATTGACGAAACGGAGCAATCCGCTTTCCCCTATTTACGGACGGCTTTGTCCGCGCCTTGCATCTTAACACAAAATATTGTTAACTGAACTGACAATTGAGGCTAAAGTTAGTAATTTGGCTGATATTAAGTAAGAAACAGCAACTCGTCCAGGAAAATACATCAAATTGGAATGGTTGCCTGTTAGCAAGTTAAAACTAGTTGCCTAAAGGTAAAGTTAGCCATTTGGAACGATTCATAAATTTCAATCGTTTAAATAAATTTCAAAATTCGTAACCATTCGTTGGTGTGCAACTCGTCTAACAGTTAAATAAAAACATAGCTAAATGGATTCCTGCAGTCATATTACAGGATCCCAAAACAAGAACCCTCTCTAAGGTTTCATTTTTTCAAAGGCCAAACCAATTTTCTGTCCGGTCCAAACGTTATATTTCTCTAAAAAATATTATGTACCTACCTATCGCCCGTCATCAAAGTCAACAAAAAATATAAAAGAAAAAAATCCCGGCGCGGTGTTTTAGTTCTCTTTTTCTAATTCTTTTGCATCATTGATTTTTACCCTAACCATATATCTTTTTGCGCTCAAGTAATGCACTTCAAATAAAATGCAGTTAAGGATATATGGGATAGGAAGGTATTGCGATGTTTTACAAACAAAAATATCAAACGCAGTCAATACACAACGAAGGCTTATACATACGTATAATACAAGACCCCACTTAAAAGTCTTTCAAAAACAAGAAAAAGCAGCAAAATAAAAGACGTAAAATTATAATCCCTGTATATTCACATTCACAGGTTGCTGCGTTACTGTTATTCGGAAATACCTATAGCTATAAATATTCCAACCAACGATGACGCCGCTGTTTTCCGAAAAAAAAATGTAAAAAGGTAGACAAAAAAAAAATACTACGACAAACAGGACCGATATGTCGTCCTACATAAAAATACGATTTTTCTGTTTTATCCTTTTTCTGGGACACACACCAGAGTTCACTTTGCAAACAATTTTCGGCCCAAAAAACCAGGAAGAACGATACAAAACAAAACAAAAATGATTCAAAAATACAAAAAAAAACGCGAAGAGGGAGAAGAAGGTACAACTCGAACGTGGACGTGGAATGAATCCCCGAAATTTCGTTCAAACCGTTTGCTTCCTATTTATTGCAGACTGTTGTCTTTTTTTCGTTTTTGAGCGAGAAGTAGCAGCCATCATTCCAGCAACCACCGTTTATTTTATGTCTACCCAGAACTCAAACCCCATCCATCGTCATCACCCACACAAGCACAAATAGACATGCAGCCAGTGTTACCGCGGGCTCAAATTTTAATGAGTCCCAGAGATTAAAAAAATGAGTCCTTTTGAAAAAAAATGAGTCCCTTCTGTTT
>CAKKXW010000001.1:9229877-9256566 GCA_920937365.1 Sphaerophoria rueppellii
CTTGAACGGCTTTTAACAAATTACAGGAAAGACGACGTAGTCTTATTTACGTTACGTTACGTAACTACCCTGATGCTGCTGCTGCTGCTGATGCCGAATTGCAGTGCGCCAACCGGCTATGTTATTCCTGCGCCTGCTCACTCATGACTCATGAGTCTTGTCCTGTTTTTCTCCCAAATTCCAAGTTCCCCCTTGAATTGCTTAACCATAGATTTTTTTCACTTTATTTTGTTGGTTCTGCTGTTTTTTAGACACACATGTTGTATCGGCCAACCGCGTGACGTTAAGCCGTAGTCGTCGTCGTCGTCGTAGTCCCATCAATGCATTGCATTGCATTTATTCTGATGCAGCAGAAAGGACATTAAACAATTTTCGGCAAGTTCAACCGTAGTCAAATTTAGGTTGTTTATTTTTTTCGTCTGTCTGTACAGTTTTCTTCGTCCTTTTGCAGAAAGTTGCGTGCCCCGTGTCTACACAGAACGATTTTTGATATTTTGTTCGTCTATTTTTATTTCCTTAATTTATATCAACGTTCTCGGTTTTGGGTTTCCTGCTAAAGCTGTTGTTTGTTAAGAAGAGTTCGCCCTTGCCTCTTCTTCCGATAGAAATGGCAAACTCAGATGCCAGACAGGATCTCATTTCTGAAGCTGGTTTGTGTCAAAAGTTGCTGGTTATGCGTGCGTATGCAGATGTGCGTTGCTGCCGGTTGCGTCGTGTGTGTTATTCGTTTTGGTGTTTTTTTTTCGTCTGTCTGGTCCGTTGGTTTGATGGTCCGTTTGTCTGGCTTTGAGCTGGGGATTTTGTTTTGTTTTGTCGTTTTTGGGTTTTTCGGTTTTTGTTTTGCTTTTTGGTGTCCTTTTTCTGTGTGTTTGCTTTTGTTGAGCCATAATACCTACCCCAAAACGTAGGTATTCGATTACCTATAAAGCAATATCTGTACGGTAGCGATAGGCCTGGTTGTGTTTGTATGTTGGTTCATTTAAAAACTGGACGTTCAATCCATAGGATCAAAACAAAAAAACAGGATACTACTTTTGTTGCTTATTTGGGTTTGTGGGGTATTTTTTTTGTGTGTTTTGTTTTGTGTCGTCTGGTTTGGTTCATTTTTTCGTCTCTTCTCTGTGCACTTTTTTTGTCAGTTTTTTTTCCTTTTTTGGCTGCGATGGAGGTGGTGGTGGGGAGGGGGACAAAAAACTGCGTCTGATGGCTGGCTTGAATGAGTGCGTTCGAAGTTCAATGAATTGAACAAAAATGTGTGTAGAGCAGCGTTAGAACCTTGCTCCGATCGGAGCAAATTTGCTCCACTTTTAGGGAAAAATAAAAATCTACTCCGACGCTCCGATTTTTCAAGATTTGCTCCACTTTTTCCACAAGAAAAAAATTGTTAACTTAAACTACATGTTAATAACATGTATACCTGTATATAGCTTAGCGTTGTTTCTTTGAAGAAAATTTAATTAAATAAAATTGTTGTTCCTGAACTAATCTTAGTCAAATCAAGACGTTATTTCCCTTCCTTTCCGATGGGTTATGGGCAACCAACGACGCGACGTGAGATTCATGATAGAATTATTCAATTTAATGGATAAATACCGAGAACTGAAATGTGTCAAAAATTCCACCTACTTACGAGGTTTATAAGTACTTTGTAGTACTGTTTAATTAAGAAAAGACAGATCAGTACAGCACAGAACAGCACAAGTAAATGAAAACTGTCAGAGCCGACAGATTGAAGAGCAAGTTGGGGCAAGGTTTTTCCTCTGGAACACACAATCGTTTACTCTTTGGATCTTTTCTGTTCTTTTCTGTGAGGAACAGATTCACTAAACAGACCTGTGGCGTTTTTAATTGGCAATCTGGAAGTTCAAAAAAGCATTCTGAATGCGTTCAATTGGGCAAAAGGGACAGTTCTGATGCTGAAAAGAAGAGAATTCCCTTCTGATTTTAAAACCAGAATGCTTTTCCAGTTAAAACTGCCACTAGTGTATTTAAGAAATAAATATACCCACTTCGAATTTATTTATTTAATAAGAAAAAAGTCTCTATTTTACCGTTACTTCAACGGTATATGCTCTAGTGAAATAGCCAGTTGCATTCCTCCCCTTAAGATATTCCACCGTAATACCCGCGCCATCAGGAATGCCCATCAGTTCACCCTTGAGCCCAACTTCGGACTTACAGTCATGTATAAAGAATCGTTTTTTAGCCGTATAACGCGAATTTGGAACTCGCTTCCACACTCTGTCTTCCCCAGCCATTGCAATATTCAAGAACTCAAAACCAATAATCACCGACATCTCCTTTGACATCCTCTATCCCTTCCCTAATACTCGTACTGTGCTCTTGGCAATTAAAGGGTAATGAAAAAAGCACTTGAGTTCGCGTTGATCATAAAAATAAATACAGGAATACAGTTAAGTAGACATTTATTAGAGAAATTTCCCTGAAAGGTAAAGATCTTCTTCTTGTTACAAATCTACTCCGAAAATTTTGCATTTGCTCCACTTTTTTTTCAAATTCGCTACGAAATTTTAAAACTGAGGTTCTAACCCTGGTGTAGAGTTATATTGGTAATCGGATAGACGTGCCAATGTAACATCGCATCGTTTGAAAACTGTCGGCGGCGTCTGGGGGGTTTCGTCATCAGACAAATTTGTATAAAATTCGAATCATGTATCGGAGTCATGGATTTTGAAATAAAATGATAAAAGGGTAGCAGAAGATATTATGCAACTTCTGCAAAGAAAAGAATTGTCCGAACCCCACTTACCTCCTTTTTCACAAAAAAAAATGTATAATTAGATATCCTACCCAAAGAACGATTTCTATTGCTATGACATTGATAAGAGATCCTTGGTCAAAAATCAACAGCCAAATAGCGAATGATAAACCCTTATTCCGTGGACTAGGAGGAAACAAATTATTCTTAACTGAGGTTTACTTACTTATTCTACCGTGGAGGGTGGTTTAGCTTAAACTGCTGCTCTGTCAATTCATTAGACGGTGCCACAAATGTTGTATTAACAACAACAAAATTCCCAATGGAAATTTCTGCTAACCGCCACTTTACTATTCTGGGAACAAATTATTCTTGTTAAGGAGAAATTTCAACCCATGGATTAACTCTTATTCTATGGGTTAATCAACCTTTTTTTTATAATTTGCACAAACTAAAGGGGCTTTTTATACCCTTATTATGCCAGAGACACAGTGAGCGCATTAAGAAAAGATGAAGGGTTTAAAAGTGAGTGTCGGTGTACATTGGTTTTGAATAATCAACATTGCAATAATTGGGAAAGACAGAGTGTAGAAGGGAATTCCACATTCGCGTTGTACGGCTAAATAACGATTCTCTATAGTTAAGAGTACGTCCGAAGTTGGGCTCGAGGGTGAACTGATTGGCATTCCTGGAAGCTCGGGTATTACGGTTTAATTGTTTCAGGGGAGGAATGCATCTATTTCTCTAGAGCACTTACCGTAGAAGAAACGATAAAACAGAGAGAAACACGAAACGTTACGACTGTGGTCTAAAGGAGTGAATGAATCAGTGATGTATCTATCACTGATCATTCTTACGGCTCTTCTTTGTATACCATCCAAGAGGTTTAAGTAAGTTACTGGAGCACCAGCCCAGAGATGGGAAACGTACTCAAGCTTTGGACGGGTATAGGTTTTGAAGATAACAGCCAGATCATACGGGGAGAAACATTTCTTGCACCGTCTTAAGAAACCCAAACATCTTGCGGCATTTTTGGCGACATCGCGTATGTCCTCTGTTGCAGTTCCACATCCGAAGAGGAGGGATGTGAGTCTAAAAACGAATATGAAAAGCTAAGGGTACTATCGTCAGCGAAACAATTAATTGGATTAGAAGTTCAAGACAGGAGATCATTTATAAAAATGAGAAAGAGGATCGGAGACAAAACAGAGCCCTGGGGCACACCAGCATTTATATTAATGGGTTTCAGACTTGAATCCGTCCAATACAACTTGTATTGAACGGTTCGAAAGAAGGTTTCTAATCCAACGAAGTAGGGATTCATCAATACCAAAGGCACGCATTTTCGATAAAAGAGCAAGATGCCAGACTTTATCAAATGCCTTTGCAATATCAAGAGCAACAATCTTACTTTCTCCAAAACGATGTAAAGATTTGTTCCACTGCTCGGTGAGATAAACCATCAGATCACCAGTGGACCTGTTGCTGCGTAAGCCGTATTGCCGGACATTAAGAAGCTTTCGGTCTTCGAAGATATTTCTTGAGCTGATAGTTTATCAGCGTTTCCATAACCTTAGAAAGAAGGGACGTAAGTGCAATTGGACGATAATTGGAGGGAGAAGAAGATTCGCCTTTTTTTTAATAGGCTGGACAAATGCTGTTTTCCAACTACTCGGAACGAGACCAGAAGAATAGTATAGATGGAAAAACTTACGCAAGGGTTTTGCCAGCGTGGAAGAACACCTATTCAGAATAATAGCGGGGATACCATCCGGACCAGTGGATGTATGTATGTTGAGATCTTTTAGGACTCTGGCCACAGTACGAGTGCGAAAGAATATTTGTCCCATGGAATCATTGACGCGCTCAAGAACTGAAGGAGTCATGACACTCTCTGGCAGCGAAGAGTTGGCGGCGAACTGCCTAGCAAAAACGTAAGCTTCCGCGAGCGAGCTAACAACTGGAGTGTCATTGTCGACGAGCGTAGGGACAGAGGAAGAAGAAGAATTCTTCATATTTTTTACAAATGACCAAAAATTTTTACTGCGTTTGGAAGATTGCGTTATTTTTTGCCTTCATTTTTGATCATGTAAAAATTTGGTCCGACGAACATGGGCATTGCAGGCCTTCCTGGCTTGCTTAAACTTGTTCCGGTTTTCCTCAGTTGGGTTGGCTCTAAAACACCGGATCCTTACTTTTTTCTCTGATAACCTCCTTATGCTTGAATCAAACCATGACTTTTCTTTGGGTCTGATGCTTTCAACCCTTTTCGGGATAAAAGTTTTCATTCCAAACATAATCCTAGAATGTAGAATAAAAGTGGAATAGGCGTGTTTTTTTTATTAATTTGGTTGGAAAAAGTTAGTTGAAAATGTTGAAAATTTCACAACGGCATTACGGATTTCGAATTAGCATTTCATTTTTGTTTTCTTTCAAAAATTCAACGGCAGTCATTCCTAAAATTTCATAAAACTGCCGAAAGGATTCCAGTTTTTTTCTGTTAAAAAGATTAGTATAGTCCTATTTTGTGTATAAGCTATTTTTAAGGTAGCAAAAAATGTTTCAAAACATAACCTCTTTTCGAATTAATTTTAAAGGTTATTTTATTTTTAATAGGAACGATTTTAATGCAGTTTTTAAAATCTAATTTGTTAAACAGAAATACTGATATCAGTTCTTTTCTTTTTGGATACAATTGGAACAAACGTGGGGCGAATCAAATTGACGATAAGATTCCAAACAGTCTCTCCTATCCTTCGCCCAAAAACTTCATTGCTTTATCATCCATGGAATGATGGATATAAATTTTACTGTTTATTTTTGATTACTTCCATTCCCGTAAAAAAAAAAATATTCAAATAAATCCATCTCTCACGCCACTCAACTCTCTACAAACCCAACCACCCATGTCCCACACTATCGGGAAACAACATCATTCTTCCTCTTCGTTTGCATCATACAAACCTCGCTGCAATCCAAACTCCACCAATCTCACACCTTACCACTTTTTATTCAAACCCACACACACATGCGAATCGAAATTAAACTTAAAGGACAGCTTTTTTTTCAAATAAAAACAAAAGATGTTGCGTTCGTTTGTTATACCCACCCTGCAATTCCCAGTACGTAAAAATTCACATACTCTAGCAACTGTATGTGCATATTTCTACCAAGGAACAAAATAAGAAAACCAAAAAAAAAATCATCAAAAAAATTAAAAATAAAATCTTCAAAAAAGGATTCAAAAAACTTGTTAATATCCTTGAAAAAAAGAAGGGGAGGTAGATGTCTCCCCACCTACAAATACAAATAATTTTATTTGCACGAATATTCTTTTGATATTTTGTTTTGTGTAATTCGTAAGGACATTCGCAGGATTTCCAAATAAGAAAAAAAATATCATCGTACATTTAAAACTTTTTCTAGTGACTTCCAGCAGACGTTCAGCAGGCATGGGACAGCAACGACCACCATGGACTCTTTCTCCAGCACTGCGCCGGGTCCTTTTTCTTCCTGTTGCAATGTGCATGCAGTAGCAGCAGAGGAGAAGTAATGGTGATGATGTTGTATGGTATCACAGAATTGCCAAAAAAAAAATAATAATAAAAATGTACCTATATGCATGGAAATATTTTAATGTTCGTCTTCCTCGTCCTCTTCGAGTCTGTGCGCTTTCGATATCTTTCTATGTCATGTGCTTAAGAAAAAAGGACGATGACGATCATGATTCAGGAACACCATCATCACCAAGAAATGCATAAATGTTAGACTGGGACTTGGGGGTTATATTTTGCATATCTTGATATTTTTTTTTTTATACCGATCCCTTTCGTCCTTTTGTTTCCTTTCGATTAGGTATGTGTTCAAGTAGTCGCGATTCGCGAAATAAGGGTTTTAAAGTTTAAGACTGGCACAGTCCGTTATACCAGACATAAGTGTTGGCAGAACGGCATGCAAGCAGAAGAAGAAGAGAATTATTCCGCACCGCGCTATCCTGGCACTTCAATTAATCAGCGGGAAAAATTTTTGGCAATTTTATTTCGGGTTGCCACTTAAAACGAAAACGAAAAATATAAAAAGGATAAAACAAAACTTCAAAAATAAAACTGAATTCAACAAAAATACAATCTGCAATAAAAAAAAAATGAAGCGAAGGAATAAAACAAGAAATAAAATATTCTACAAGGGCTGCTTGTCGAAATGTAGAAATGAGACGAAAACAAAATAATTTTGTTTTTGGTTTTTGTTTTTTTGAATATCCAAAATACAAACGGATCACCGTTGTGCAGTGCACTGGCGTGTGTACAGCGAGAAATAAACACACACGGACATATTTACATACGGTCGGTCGCAAGGATATTCGAGTGCAAAATTCGGGACACACATGCCATGGGGTTTCGATTCGGGTTGTTGTTGGTGTTTTTTTTTCTTTTAAATGCAAATGGAATATCTATAAAAGGATTTTTTGATTTTTCCTTTTCTTTTAGGTAATCTTATTTTTTATTTTTTGATAAATATGTAGATACACTTATATGTAGGAAGGAAGGTATATACTTTTTTACGGACTGTTATCCTTTTTCTTGTCAATTTATTTTTATATTTTTTTGATAATTTTCTTTTTTTGTTATTTTGTTAAATCGTAGATTGCTATAAAATAAAAATGTTACAACAAAATGACAGCAGAAGCAATTTATTGCTAACGAACGGGGTAGCACGGAAATAACGAATGCTTTGAGCCGTTTCTAGGTGGATACCTGACTGCAACCAGCCAGGTGCCAGTTGTGGGCGGGAAGAGTTGTGTGCAAGCTGGAGTGCAGGCGAGTTGTTGTATGCAATCAATAATTTTAGTTCGAAATTCCTATGCACTTCAGTTCAAATAAATTAACAACGTTAGTCTCAATTGCTTGGTAAAGTTGTTTTTTTTTTTGTATTCTTTACGGTTTTTCTGGCTTGTCACATTTGGGTACTTTATGAGAAGTATACTGAGTTTTTAGTTAAAAATTCCGAACTCACTCGAGTTTTTAAACGAACGTGACATAATTATAGCAGAAAAGACGGAAAGGTTGAGCTAAGAGGTTCTTTAAAAATCAAGTATCAAGTTTATCGGTGAAATAGTTAAGTATTTCTAGAAGAAATTAATTCAGAATCAAAGTGTCAATCACATCGCACCCACTTCTCTACCGAGATATGCCGTCTTTAATTGAATTAATTGCCCTTAAAACCCAATACCACTCCTTGCAGTTTGCCCTTACCATTCAATTCAAGAAACAAAAATCTTGCTTTGAATTCATAAATTTTTAATTTTGCAACAAAAACTGTTTATTTTAATTAATTTTTTGCTTGGCTTATAGTTTATTGAATATCAATTAAATATTGTATAGGGTAAGTAAACTTATACAAAAAACCTGTTACTTCTTAGCTTCATTCCGTTAGATTGAAAAAAAGAAAATCTAAAAATAATTAAAACAACTGGAAGACATGTTTGTGGGCCACGTTTGTTCCAACTCTATTTGCAGAAAGTGAAAACTTGTTTTCGTTAAAAGTCAGTCAAACAGTCAGACCGGAAAGGTAGCTTTTTATTAAAAAAAAAAAAAGAAGTTATGCTTAAAGAATCATGAAATTACGTAATGATCATTCAAATTTTCTGTTGCTATTATGATTTATGTGATTTTCATAAAATAGTAATCTCATAAGAATGTTTAGTTTTATTCCTTACTTCATTAGTTCTAAAGGTTAACATACGATTTAAAATTCATAAATTTTATTTTCAGAATAAATAAAAATTAGAACCGATATTCATCTGATACCTGAGATCATCGACTATTTGACTTACTTTTGGTATTATTGGCTTGTAGATTTTTCATGTAAGCACAACCAGAGCTCTCAAGTCAAGTCTCAAAGCTGCTGGAGCAGGTGGTCTAGCTTGCGAGCTGTTCAAAGAAGCGCCTATATATATGTATCTGTCTGATATAGTCGGAAAAATGCATGCCCAATGAATGGATCCTCAGCATTAATTATTGACCGATCCTGAAGAAGAGAGATCTGCTAAACTGCGCCACCTATAGAGAAATCAGCCTACTTAACATCGAGTATATCCCCTCTGCCGTAATATATTAACGTTAAAATCCTTTCGTCAACAATCTGCTTAATCCTTCGACCAAATTTAAACTTTACGTCAGATTTTTATCGATTTTAAGGTCGCGTATGACTGCATCTATAGAGTCGAACTGTATATAAAGCTATGTCTAGTTTTGTAATCCCCGCCATCCTGCCAAACTCGTTCGCCTGTGATACATAGTGATGGGGAACTCACGCTGATCCATCAAGATTGACTTTGAGCTTACGAAATCATTTGATCTCAGAAAGAATTCAGACAATGCGGTGCACTGTCTGCGATATCTTTAACGTCTTGTTTGAGAAGATAGGGCAAACCTGCACCGTCAATACCTAAAGCACTATCTTTCAAAAGTCTGTACAACTTCTCGCATTCACCGATGATATTGATATAATGGGAAGAACACAGCGTGATGTCAATGGCGGCTTTTTCGAGAATTGAGACAGAAGTGTCCAAAATGGGTTTATCGGAAAATGACGAGAAAACGTATGTTTTTTCTTATAATCAACGCGCACCCAAGGGCTTTTTTCACTACCAAGAGCAAAGTATTAGGGAAAGTATAAAGGATGCGAAAGGTGGTGTCGGTGAACATTGGTTTTGAATTCTTGAATATTGCAATGACTGGGGAAGACAGAGTGTGGAAGAGAGTTCCACATTCGCGAAGTACGGCTAAAGAACGATTCTCTGTGCAAGACAGTACGTCCGAATTTGGGCTCAAGGGTGAACTGATGGGCATATGGGCATTCCTGGAGGCGCGGGTATAACAGTTGAATATCTTGAAGGGCGGAATGCAACTGGCTTTTTCACTAGAGCATATACCGTTGAAGTAACGGTGAAATAGGGTGAGGCATGAGACATTACGCCGATGTTCGAGAGATGTAAATGACTCAACGATGGTATTATCAGTTATCACCAATCATCTTGAATACTTTTTTTGGATACTGTCCAGAAAAACTTAAGTATGTCAATGTCACTGGAACACCAGTCCAGACATGACAGTTATACTCAAGCTTGTACGTTTTGTAGATGATAGTAAGATCAGAAGGAGAAAACAAGTTATTGCATCGTTTTAAGAAACCTAGACATCTTGCGGAATTTTTGGCGACATCGCATACGCTCGTTCCACAAGATGTAGGTACAAGTGATGCACATATTGAGAATATTGTGATGTTCGGTCTCATTGATGCAAGCGCCACTCATGGACAGTGGCATGCGAGGTAGGTATATCTCGCTTTAACGATTGCATTGAGTTTGCAAAACATTAAACTCTACACGATTTTGTTTTCCCGATTGTACAATACTGTTTAAGTCAGAGTTTAATGAGCTTATCATATTTTGCCGTTGCAGTTCCACATCCGAAGAGGAGAGATGTGAGTCTGGAAACGAATACGAAAAGCTTAGGGTACTCGTTAGCGAAGCAATTTATTTTATTAGAAAAGAGATCATTAATACTTAATGAGGAAGAGGGTCGGAGACAAAACGGAGCTCTGGGGCACACCAGCATTTATATTGTGGGTTTCAGACTTGAATCCGTCCAATACAACTTGTATTGAACGGTTCGAAAGAAGGTTTCTCATCCAACGAAGGAGGGATTCATCGCTACCGAAGGCACGAATTTTCGATAAAAGAGCAAGATGCTAGACATTATCAAATGCCTTTGAAATATCAAGTGCAGTATTTTGTGTATTCAAGGAAAAACACACAACACCACGGACTGCTATGACGGAACTTCACATTAGACGCATATAACTGAGGTAGTATTTACTCTAACGGGTTATCCATTTTGTGGTTTCGAAAGTATAGGGTTGGAATTCGACATATGTCAAAAGTTGTTAAACCAACTTTTTTTTCAGTTAAAATGGATCGCTTTACTATCGCATAACGCATAAAATTGTTAAAACCTCTGCTACAAAAATGGTATCTCCCTTCCCTTAGGTTAAGTTGATTGGCTGACAGTTGATGTCGTTACCGTCACACTTAGATCAATACAGATCTATTGAAAAACCCGTGATTATTGCTACGCAAGCTAACAAAAACCTATGTGTTCAGATAATCAAGCTGCACAAAAAGTACACTAATTAACTGAAAATAAGAAACGGATTTGACAAGATTGTTGACAACAATTCAAACCTCAAAACGTCAATTTTTCACAAACGACAAATATTTATCCAAGCGACGATAGGTATTTATTGAGTTAGAGTAAAAAAAAAAAAAAAATGAGTAGCGCGACAGCTCTTGAAGAGCCGAGGCCTAAGTGGCTTACACTCATCAACAATTCTCTAGGTGCGTGTGAAGAATTGAGGGGACCTACAATTTTACGCCGAATCCGAACGGCAAAGCTGAGAAGCACTTTTTCATGACAGATTTATTCTCTTGGAAGTTTTGTCATTCTTCGCAAGAGGCAGTGCCCGTGAAAGATGAAATAAAAACTATGGGCACGAGTAGGACTCGAATCCACGACGTTCTGCTTAGTAGCCAACGCACCTAACCACTAAGCTACGGACACTAGAGTTAGAGTTATAACTTTTTATTTGGAACTGCAGCAGCTGTGCTAGCTAGAATGAAACAGACCTTTTCCTAGCAAAGACAAGAACCATCAACACATGTTGGTTTTTTTTTACTCCAACGTCTACTTGTTCTTCTTTCATTTGATATGAAATGATATTAACCACAAATTTCTTTTACTGTGAGTTAAACTTAGCAACATTTTATTATCTGTACAGTATAATATAGTAATGAATTTTCTAAGTTCATAATATATGGATGGTTGGGTTTAATCTGCTCTTAATTATTTGAGTTTTCAACCTTTAGGCCAATTAATTAACAATTTCTTCTCATCTAAATCGTTTTAAGTGTTCTATTTTCATCGTCTTCATTTTACAGGCTAATAATCTAACAACGTTGCTAAAGATCACATTTTTCACGATTAATTCAAAATTGAAAGAAAAATAATTTCATTAAGAGAAAAAACCGCATAATGCAAATCCAAGTTCAAACAGGGGATATTAATGTTGACAGACAATTTATCTAGGTATATACTGAACCTAAAGAACAGTGCTCACTGCAAAAGAATATTATCTTAAGTGTAAAATGCATTCTCCGAGAATGAAATGTTACTTCTGCAATTCGATTTCTTCGCAATAATCACGCGATCGTTTTATTCTTATTCTTTTAAAATGCATACAATAATTATAAAGCAATAAAAGTGAATTACGAACATAAAAGAAAAACAATAGGTACTCGCATAAATTTGTAAATAAAAAAAATAAAAATAAAATTATGATGACTTTCTCAGCGGAACTTAAATTTCGATGTGATGAACGATTGTTAGGCAGCCAACGAATTCTGACTTTGATCAATGAACCTCTTTGAGGTGCATTTCGTTGTTCTTGAGTGATTTGTTTTTGATTGAAATTAGAAAGATAAAATTCTTCAAAATTATGTTAAACAAAATAATTGAAATGAGCAAGTCTTCTAACACATAATAAATTGGCAGGAGGCTCCCTTGTGAGGGAGCCCCATCATATTCTTGTTTTAAATTTGCACGATATGGCTTATTCCTGTTAAGCTACAATTAATAAAGTCGAGCCGATAGTAGCGACACGCAAAAATTAATTTAATTCGATGTTCAATTGATGAACATGCTATGGGATGGGCCCACACACCAATTAACAAATGCTCAGGCATAAAATGAGCTATTGGTTAATAGTTAGGCTTATGATTTTATTCATTTAGATAACAAAAAATAACTTTAATCGCATGTATTATTTTTTAGGAGAAATTAGACTGATACAATGAAATTGTTGTTATGAGTATGAAAATGCCGTCGGTAACAGATTTTCGCTTATACCGGTATGAATAAACTATGGCAGCAGTAGCTATAATGTTTGTTTGAAGTCGACCTGTTCTTATAGCTGACTTTTGAGATTAAATGCGTTTCAAATTAGCACATGTAACCGATAAAATTTAAAACAAAGAAGAATGAAAAAAAAAACATTTTTGTTGTTTGTTTTTAAGGCAACACAAAAAGTGAACCGAACTAAAGCACTATCAAGGACTTGTAAACATTTTTTTGTAGAACACAATTAATTAGTATATACGTCTATTATATTTTTTCCCAATATATATTTATTTATGTTTTATTTTTAATTTAACAACTTTTTATTTTGCAAACATTAGTAATAATTTTATATAATAGGCGATGCGTTACTATTAATTTTGTTTTTTTTTTTTTTTTTTGGTAGATGTTGATAAATTGTTAAATTATTTTAAGTGATTTTTTTTGTTTTGAAATTGTTAGTTTATTTCTGATAAAAAAAAATTGTATGTGATATTTTCAATTGTTCTTCGAATACTTGGATACCCTTATAACTTCTGAAACAATCTCTCAAAGCAACCAAAGTTTACTTTATAACTTTTGGCAGTAAATTTGTGGCCCGTGAAAGTTAATGGTGCATTTGTGGCTGGAAGCGGAAGGGGATTAAGGAAAGTAAAAGTCTTAAGCTAGAAAACAAAAAAAATACACGTTTACATGATAATATGACATGCAAATTTACCAATCATTTTTAACGAATCAATCTAATTTTCAGTAATATCGCAAGTTTACAAAAACTTCTAACAAAAACATCTTAACCGTGAATTAAAGAGCAGATCAGATGTCTTCGGACGAAAGTAACGTTCATTTTACAATGGAAATTATGTACATATTTTTTTAAAGGAAGCCGGAGACACGAAAGGAAAATTCGAAAACCGTTAAATTCTAAAATGGAAATCGTAAACAGTTTTCGATATACTGCAAACACAAAAATGCGTTTTTACTTGCTACATATAGCATATAATGGCAAGTTTTGGATTCGTAAAAAAAGAAAAGTAGAGATTTTGATCAAATATGACATTACGATGATAAAGAAGTCGAAAAAAAGTGGGGCCGTCAGTCAGTCTGTCTGTCTGTCTGTCTGTCTGTCTGTCTGTCTGTCTGTAAACGCACCTAAAGCCTTAACCGATTGACTTCAAACTTGAAAATTAGAGGTTTAAGCAAATTCACTTTGGTCGTGTTTTGATTTTTTTTAAGATTAACATTTTTCCAAAGCGGATCCTACCATTTTTTTAACATCCTTGTCACTGATGTATTTTCTGTAAAAAAAAAATGTTTGCATTGCTCCAAAACGGTAACTTTAATATAGAACCGTTTTTTGTTATTTATAAGGTTTTCTCAAAAAATAAATGTCCGATCAGCGTACTTTTTTTTCTTATATTACGTTTATATAAGATTTGTATGTTCAAGAAAATTTAAAATTTGTTTTTGGATTGAAAATAAAAAATGTTTTAACTTTTTTTTTCCAAAATTTCGTATCTCGAAAACCGATCAATATTAAAAATTGAAATTCAAATATAAGACGTATATTTACATGTTCTTGAATATTACATATCTTAGATTAATTTTAGGAAATTTTTGAAAAAAAAAAATTATTATATAAAAAGTTAATTTAAAGAAAAACCGCTTCAAGATTTTTTTTTAAATTGAAAAACAAACAATTTCTTAAGAAATTTTGTGGCATCAAATTTTAGGATGTGTGTTTTGAGGTAGATATTTGATTTTTTTGTATGAATTCTAATTACCTACATACTTTTACTGCATACACAAAATTCGAGTAAACTAACGAGCTTAGACCCTGTTCACTCGAAAGTGATGCAGAAAAAAAATCTTTTTCATAAACAAAAAAACCTATCCAAATTTGACGAAATTTTGAAATAAGACAATAATTCTTTGCCATAAGTTATAGTAAAACATAACGTAACATATCATCTTCCAAAAAAATCCTGTAGTGTTTGCATTTTTGCAATGCTGATCTATCTTCCAATCCGAAAACAACATTCAAAAAAGATTTTGTTTCATCAAAATTACATTCATATGACGTTTTTAATTGGCAATCTGGAAGTAAAAAAAAGCATTCTGAATGCGTTAATTTCGGCAAAAGTGACAGTTTTGATTCTGAAAAGAAGAGAATTCCCTTCTGATTTTAAAACCAGATTGCCAATACTGTCTCACTGTCCCGAAACGCTTTCTTTTTCTTTCGATCACAGATTTTAAAAACTAAAGTTCATAGAAGATTGGCTTTCCAAATTTGCAAATATCTCACACACTTTTTTGAATTCATCAAAATGTTGACAAAAATCTTGAAGAAAAATACTATAGGTGACTTGTAAACATATAAATTATTTTCGTTTAGTTATTTAAAAATGATAATGGAGTTGTAATGATTGTGTGTTGGTTTAAGGATTTAAGAAGGAATAAACGACATCCTTTTGTTTTAGTTCTTAAATAAATAAGGTATATATCTGTTATTCTTAGAAAACCAAACAAAAATAAAAACCATAGTGAAGTTATCAACTTAAATTTCTTTATTTCTTTCCTTGTTAGTTACAAAAAAAAACTTGTTGTAAAATATCTCAGGTATTTTCAAGAATTAATTTTTCCAACAAATGTTTATGGCATGCAATTCGCAAATTTAAAAACAACGAAAAGATTTGATTTTTTTGCTAGTGTTTTAATTTTCAACGAAAGAAAAATAAATAAATATATAAAAAATTAAATTAAAGAAAAATTATTTATCCTAGTTAACTATGAAAATGCATAGATATTTTCAAACTTTTTACGTACCCAACATACAGAAACAAAATTTAAGGTCACTCTTGTTAAACATTATTTTAAGGTATGTATTACTATTTGAATATAGGTTTTCAACTTTTAATTTATGTTGACATACATATTAACTTAAGACAAAAAGTACACGCATAAAAACTTTCAGAAAATGTAAAATTATATTTTGTTTATAGTTTCTACTTCTTATTGAAAAAACAAAAAAAAACTGTTGGTGTGGAATTTTCAAGGAATAAAATAATTCAAACGATACATAGATGTTTCATTAATAAATATATATATATGTTTATAAGTGAAAAGAGCTTTAGTCGACAAAAGCGAAAATTATGATCTTAATTTCATGATAGAAAATGTACCGTAAAATTTAAAAATATAAAAAATATAAAAAACAGCACATTTGCACGATGTCCACTCTGGACACAAATTGGATCATTTAGTAACTTATGTTGACATATGTTATTTAAATGTCATAAATCGAAAAAGTTTATTTTTTGAAAACTTATTTAACTTTGTGTTTGCAAAAAAAGTATGTATGCAATTAAAAGGTTATTACAAGGACGTGTCCTGAAAAAATCGTGTCCCTTCTACCAACACTTTTGAAGATTTCACGAAAATTGTTTTTTAATCTAATTCACAAAACTTCATTTCATCACACCGAAAAATTGTTAAAATCGATTTATTAGATTAACAGAATTATAAATAAACATATAAATAATAAATGTATTGTTGTAAATTTATATTCCATAAAAAGGTGTGACAATTTGAATGGTTTACCATTCTTTTTGACTTGTTTAGGTAGCAATGGCTGCAATGCAATGCTGGCACCCGCAATTTTTTCCCAAGAACTACTAGCTATGTCCAAAAACTAAAAATTATGTTTTATTCATGACCTCTATCAATTTTTTACAATTCTGTATTTTTATTTAGATTTTGAGTGAAAAAGTAAACGTAAAGTCGTTCTAAATTCGTGAAGAAAGTTCTACTAAGGAGGCTTAATTTTGTATTTTAATTTTTTTTTTCAGTTTTAAGATGAATATTTATTTTTAAATATTAAATTGTTAAAACATGGTTGCCAATAATTAGTCCCACATAAAATTGGTTTTTAATTATTGGCAGGTGGACTGCCAATCATTCGTGCTTTGGGATATCAGTTATTGGCAATGCTAATTATTGTACTTTAAAGCTTGCCAAACATTGTACTACGTATCAGTTTGAAAAATGGGGTAAAAGAGGAACAATTATGGAAAATAAAATCAGCAAGCTTTAATAAGTTGATAATATTATATTTTTTGTTCATTTTTAACTTTCCAGAGTTTATTTAAATGGGTTAATTTTTTAAATCCCCAGTTTTTTCATGTTTCCAAGTTTCAAGGTCCACCGAATTCGAATCAACCCTTTTTATAGTAGTATATCGCACGTTCACATATGCATACCGTATGCAGTACCTCCATTATCTCGCGAACCACTCATAATACTGGACTTATTCGGGGCAAAATCGCTTGGTTGGTTTTATCATCTGAATCAGTTTAGCGGTTTTTTTAAAGAAAATAAAAAAAAAATAAAACTAAAAAAACCTAACTAACAGAATCTTAAATTGGGTAAAATTCATTGAATTTATGATCAATTCACAAAAATTTACATAAAATTGTTGTTTTTTTTTTTTTAAATTGCGTTGAATGAAGTGTTGTTGTTATAATTAACTTTTTTTAACTAGATTTTGATAAGAAATAGCTAGCTATCATGAACATCAATGGTATTTCTCTCAACTTTAAGCGTGCCAACAATTGCACCTGACTGTGCCTTTTCGAAGTCTGTTCGTATTTTGATTTTTTTTTTAATTCCTTGTTTATTTTACATATTTTATGATTACATTCAAGTAAGAACATATAACTCAATTTTTAAATGCGAAAGTCAACATAATTGCACCCGTTACGCTACTTGCTTCCTCAAAAACTAGTTAAGGCTTTCCCGATGATCTCTTTTCAAAATTAATAAATCAAATGAGTATAGAATTCAATGAATACCTAAATTTGTTTGTCATCATTTAGATTTTCGTTGGTCCTTTAATGTTTGCTAATTTTACAAAAACAAAAATAAAAACATGTGAAGCCAGTTGGAGGGTAAGCGATCAAAAAAGCCAACAAACTTTCAATTTAACTAAAAAGTGCAAGTATATTGCGAGAAAAATACGTTTTGATCATTCATTTTGGTATAATTTGACAAGAAATGTAACTTTTCGGTACAATCTGATTGCTTTTTAGCAGAAATCAAATCCTTCACCTGATTTAATAACAAATTTCTTCTAGCTAAATTGTTTTTGTTTCTTTGGTTTTGTATACGCAAACGTGCATCAGTAAGAAGAAATCACAAATGCAATCCGCTAATGCCCTTATTTTTCAACTGGCGCCCAAATGAAACAACTAAAAACATTTTATTTTGCGCGTGAAATTTTTTGAGATGCGAAAAAATAAGGAAATTTAAAAGAACCTTAATTAATTCACTTTCGATTGTGTTCAAGCTGTTGTTTTAATAAAAAAAAAAAAAACGGACATAATTTTGTGTGTAATGTAAATCTTCCGTTGTAATAGGACGTGGGATGGTTTTTTGGATCAAATTAAGAACTAATTTCAAAGAAAGATGAAAAAGAGCATACAAAAAAAATGATCACGTCCTAAGAACAACTAAATTTAAAAATAATTTTTAAAAACCGAAAGTTGTATTTTTTACTTTCACTTTTTACTACAAAAAAAAATATAAATACAAGTGTTATAAATGAGTTTCTTAACAGAAAATACTTACAATAAAATTTGATTTTCGCAACAGAAAATTCCAAGATAATCCTTTTCCGGAAGTAAGTATTTACAATAAAGCTGAACGAGTTGCGAGAAGCTCTTTTAAAGTTTATTCACAGTTAATATCCAACAAAATAAATTCAAAATTTTCTACGTTTTGTTTGAAACATAAACAAACGCTCAACACAAACTTTTCTACTAAATTTATGTTTTCTTTTTTTTGGATAAAATGCCCGACAAAATAGATGCGTTAAACAAAATTCAACAAATTTGTAATCCTCCAACAAAACCACAAAATGGCATTAGAATGTTTTTTTTTGTTTAAAACAAACAATTGATCGATGAGATGATGGAAAATTGTATCCAACAAGAATCACACACAACAAAAATACCGCGTCATCGATTACGATTGCAACAAAACAAATTTAAGAACACAAATTTTGGTCAAAAAAGATATAACACTCTTCCCGCACTTGAAAATGTTGTTTGAAGGTTTTTTCACATTTAGTATGTTTGTTTTATGTTTTTTTTTGGTGTTTTATGTTTGGCCAAGAAATAAAGGACACACTCGCCACACGTTCTAAGGTTTATTTGTTTTTAAGTTTTGAAAATTTTCTTGTGTACTTCTGGCTTCTTTTTGATCATTTGTGTTTGGTGCATAAATATTTCGTATTTTTCTTTTTTTGTTTTGTATAAAAATAAAAACAGTTATGCATATATTATTTGAACGTCAACATTTATTTTTTTTTATCTCATTTGATCTTGATCGTTATTTTTTCCACTTCACTTTTTTTTCTCAATTTAGCTGTTTAAAATTTCTGTAACAAAAAAATTACGAATTTAGAAAAGAAAATTAAAAATGAAAAGAAAAAATCACAAGATATCACTGAAAGGACTTGGAAAACAGTTCGAACAGAATTTTGTGAAACGCGCGCGTTGCAAAAGTTTTGCGGGTTAAATGTTTTCAGCATTATCCTTACTGGTCGCTAGTGAAAAACTGTTTGATCCTGATGATAACTTTCGGTTGCTTTTAAGAAGGAAGCCAAAAACTAAAGAGAGAAACGACACGAATCAAGTTCAATATTGTGGCGCCATCAAGAATGTTCCCAACGACAACTGCGATCACAAGACACAAAAAAAAAAAACTCAGAGTTTTAAAAGCGCACTATGTTTCGTGTATCTTTTTAATCTTTTCCGGGTTTAATTTCTGGCGCGACTTGTAAGCGCGTTTAAAGTTTCTTCACAACAAATCGCCAAGTTCAGAACGTGAGAATTTTCAGAGCAAAAAAAAAAAAAAAAAATTCGTTCGCACTCAAAGTCCAAACCGATTTTTCAAAGACAACAAAAAAATTTAACGCAAATTTTTATTATAAATGATATTTGAAAAATTTATCATTTTTTTCCATACCGACTCTCAGAATGCAATTTTTCTATTTTAAAATTTGTTTGCTTGTTCAAAATTGTTACTAACCGAAAATGATATTTCTAGAGAGCAGGCAGCAGCGACTTGTATCGAACTGACGACACTACTGACGTTCCGAACGTTTTGTGGATTAGAACCCCGCAACGCAGCAGTCCAGAGTCATAGTCGGTGTATACGAGACCAATGCGTTTTTTTTGCCTTCTTTTATTTTTTGCAATATGTATTTTTTTTTTTGTACCCACTGTTCACGATACAAAAAACCACCACCAACGAACGAAAGCCCGGTTGTGTGCGCCGCGCTCCGTGTGTTGCTAGAGTGCTGCTTCACTTGGTGCTACTGCTGCGGCGACTGCTGCTGTTGTTAATGTCAGTCGTGCCTCCTCTACTCTACAATAATAATACTCCAATGGCTATGCTATGTGAAGCCTCTGCTCTGTTGCTCTTGCTAACTTTGCTCCTCAGTCGCAACAATCGGTATAGAATTCGAATCCGATACCAAAATCCACTATTGCCACCGACCGTCTTTGTCGTCGCGCCCGTAATTGTCTTCGTATACAAATAGTTCTTGTCCAAACGCCTCGATCTCATCAGAGAATCTCTAGCCCCTCTTGTTGTTGCTGATGGAGTAGTCTAGAGCTAGTGCTGCTGCTGCTGCTGCTGATGCGGCGTCTAGTATGTTGCTGACTGGCCGTTAAAAAACTCTGTCTTGTTTCCTTTGGATTTTTTCCCATCCAATTCTGTCCGTCCTCTTCTTTTCTTATATTTCCCCCAAGTTTCATACCAACACTCTGACGAGACGACCAGACCGAACCAAAGCAATTCCAAATGCAGTTCTCTTCCTTCATCGAGCCCCATTCACTAACACTATCAACATTTCAAAAATAAAATACCGTCTGAAACACACACACATACCGCCAAACAAATGTTTCCAACGATATTTCGATAGTCATCAAAACGGCAGCATACCCAACCGATCCCAAAGAGAATTCCACAAGCAAGTGTGCGAATAGTATCCCATTCTCCTAGTTCTGCTTATGGGGGGCACCACACTACAAAGTCAACACCGCAACTCCTCCATGCTCCATTCTCTTTGGCAACATTTTATACTCCTAAATCATCCGTCAACCAACAACACTATTCTCTAGCAACATTTTTCATTCATATTTTGTTTAGTTTGTTTTGCTTACGATTGGAGTGATTACTACCCTCGCGTGCATGTGCATGTGCACACGCACTCATACACAAAAACACAAAATGTCATCCACACACCACCTCCCCCGACACTAATCAAAAGTATGGGGTTGTATCTAACAAACACCTGTTTGCTGAATGACACAAAAAGCTTCCCTCCCCCTCAAAAAAAAACATTTGTATCCGTATACACATTGAAAAACCTACGCATGCACATTCTGCATTCTCTTGCAACATTTTTGTGCTTCTGTTTTTGTTCCCCTAGCAGCATTTGTATCAGCGAACATTCAAAGAGCGACTTTTGTTCATATGTTCAATACAAATGCAAACATTGCAAATTCTCTTGGTCGATATTGGGGAAATCCAAAGACAACATACGCAATTTTTGTTTGCAAATTGTTTTCGCCAAATTCTCTTCAGAAAGAATCTTCACTAAGAACATACGAAATGTTGCTATAGTGCCAGAGATTCATTTCATTTGATTTTCTTTCTCTATGCCAATTTCCCCATACGTCTCTTAATCATTATTATCCACGATTTGCTTCCTTACCCCGCCTTACCCAACCAACCTGCCTATCGATATGATGACAGACTTTGCAAAAAGTTTGCAAAAATCAACTAACAAAAGTTTCTACAAGACACGAGATATACGAGAGCTCTCTCTTTGAAAGTCTATCTCAACTTGGAGAAGAGAATTTGCAAAACAAAACAAAATTGACGAACAAAAAATTTGCAAATTTTTTGCACGAACTTAAAAGTTTTGTTTGCTTTATTTTTGCAAAAATAATAAAACAAGAAACGCCGGTAAGACTTACTCATACACTTGTACATTAGTCGAGTTGTGGACGCAGCTACACAAGTAGAAAAAAAAATAGTATCTGATAGATTAATCGCGAGGTAGGTTGTATTTTTGTAGATATACATCGAACGTGTGTTTGTGTTGGGTTTTTGATATTTTTTCGCTAGCATATAAGATTTTTTGTTCGCAAAAAAACTTGCAAAAAAAACACTAGAAAATAACATAAAGTGTGTGCGAAAAATATTCGCTAAAAATATATGTAGATATTTTAATCAATCACTAGAGCGAACGGCGAGAGTGTGTGTTTTATTTAAAAGATTTTTTTGGCGAGTAAATTTTTGTATGTCATTTTACCTAGTTGGTTTGGATTTTGAATTTTTGTGTGGACTCGTTTTTGTAGTGTTTGTGATTTAATTTTAATTTCCTTTTTTTCTTATTTTATTTATTTTTTTTTTTTGGTTGAGAGAGTGACCCGTTTACTAGCATTTTTTTGTTTTTGAATTTGAGAATTTGAATTGTTGATTCGGAAATTGGTTGCGCAATTTAAATATATTAGAAAAAAGGACTTTCTTTCCCTTTCACCTTAAACAAACAATTTAACGTTATTTTTTGTAATGGCAGCGTCTACAAACGTATTCAACAAAGGTGGGTATTTTGTGTGTGGTGAGTTTTTTTGAAATTACTCTTCCGTATCCTTTTTTTTTTTTTTACTGTGGAGTGACTTTGATAGATAGGCCTTGTATCTACCTACCAACAATTTGATTGCGAAGTTCTCAAATTGTTTTAAGGCGAATGGGGGAAAGGGGATCGTTTTTAGGTGCTGCCGTTGGCAAATGTGTCTAACTAACGTCTCATGGTTGTTAAATTTTTGATTTGATAAATTTTCGCTAATGCCGTCGGCATGTGTGAGATTGAATTTTGAAGTTGAGTTGTTCTGATTTGTTTTAACGTAGGCGGTTAAGGATTAAGGAAGAAGTTGTCTTTGGTTTACGACTGATTAATTGGTAATAAGTTGTTTTAAGTTTTTTAATTGTTTTATACGGAAGAATTTAGAAATTCGGCTGCAGTGGCTTTGGAAATAATAAACTATTAGAAGTACCTGAATGTGATAGGTCCTTTTTTGCTTTGTTTTGGAATCATAACGATTGAAGAAGTTGTAAATAATTAAGTTTCTAAATATAATTCATTTATCATTCTGTTTTGTTTTATGATCAAATTAGTAGCAGAGCCCAATTTTGGTTTTATTTTTTTTTTTTCGGTTTTTGTTGTGTCAACTTTCTTGAGCTGTTTCTCTGAGGTGTCTTAATACCCGAGGTTTTACATTGCTCTTAACCAAAGTAGGTAAAATATGAAAACGCTGAATTCAGTTTCAGTAGCCTCTGGAGCGATTTACCAGTTCAGATTCAAAGATTGTAAAAAAAATTAAAAATTAAATTGTAAAGGTAGTTACACACGTTTGGGCGGGCAGCGTTAAATTTGTAATCGATTTGGAATTGGGAGGTCTTAATTTTCATTTTGGGTTTTTTTTTTTTGCTTCCAAGAAAAAGAATAATAATTCAAAAAGTTTGTTCAAACAAACGATAAACGATAACAAGGCACATCAATAAGAATTGGTTACGTTTATTAAAATAGGTAGGAGAGACCGGGGACAAAAGAAACTTTTTTACTTTTTGGGTTCCTACTTTTGTGAAAATTGGAAAGGAAAAAGGAGAGACCGGGGACAAAAGTGACATTTTTTACTTATTTTTTTTACTTTTGTGAAAAAAAAATATATATGCATTCTGAAAGATGAGTTATTTATCTGGAATAATATTTAGTCAAGTTTTAATTCATTGAAGGATTCACGTAGCTGTGATAAGTTTTCTAAAAGTCTTCTCTTGTTACTTTCGTCCTCAATGTGAGAGACGAAAGTAACACCGGGGACAAAAGTAACACAACTATTTTTAAAAAATGATTTATGTATTAAAATACTGAAAACGTTTTTTATAACTTCGGTGACGGTTTCATTTCGAGAACCGTTTTCTTTGCTTTGTTTCGATTTCGATACTTAAGCACGATTTCCAATTTTTCTAGTGTGTCCGTGAGAATAGCCGTTTTGCGCTTCTTTCTTCCCCGCCTTGTGTTCGGTCTTGGACCAGCTTTAGGAAAAAGAAAGACTTCTTCAGGTGAAAAAGGGATTGTTGCCGATGTACGTGGTGACTGCATCGGTGATAAAGGAGGGATAACCTAGAATGAAATTTATTAGTGATAACTTCATGCTAAGCAAACAATTAATAAGTTAAATTGGCATGACCGGATGTTGATGGTACATTGGATGCAAATTCGAAACTGGACATCGAAGGTAAATTTGTTTCAATGTCGAGCATGGATCAGTTTTACATGAAGGAATTATCTGTATACGCATGAGTAAAATATTTGTAATTTTAATCTAATTTTTGTTTTTAATTTACTTGCATCAGTATTTTCGACTGTTGATGTTAAATTAAAGTTTTGCTCATCATTCAAATTTTCGTTATTTTGGTTTTCCTCACTTACACTGCTGTTATGTAGAGGGCGGTCGGTAACATTGGACGGTGCGAAATCTACTGGTGTGAAAATGCATCTGTTGAATGAACTTATTCCTAGTGCATTTTAACCCAGCAGTTGCACTTGCATGTGTGATTGACAGCGGAAAAGCTTCTCTTACGATATGCTGGGAATGTGATGGATGGTCATTGTCTTTCCGGGTTCGAATCCAAGTATCTGCAGCCGTGTTTATCATTTTTCTAAAAGGTCCATATACTGCCCGATCGAGGGGCTGTAATTTATAAGTGAAATGGGGCGGAAAAAACAACAACACAATTCCGTTGCTCCTACCTACTTCCGAAACTTCAAACTTCAAAGACCTTTATTTTTACTAGTCCAACCAGCTTTCGAAATTCGAGTTTGTTGATTCTTCGGGGTTCACGTTCGAAAGCATGTTTATCAACTTCTGTCTTGAGTTATGTAAACACCACTGTGATCCCACCTTAATTCTAATCCGTGTGTGAATTGCGTTAAAATGTGTATTATAACGAGACGTTTGATTAAAATTTGAAGTTTGGTTAAAATGGGATCAAATTTAGCCACTTGTGTGTGAATTGCGTTAAAGAGGACTTTTTTAACCAATATTTCTGCGTAGAACTAAGAAATTTTCCTCATGATTTCAGAAATTTCCCTGAACGATTTTTTTTTTATTTTTCCAGATTAAATAATTTCAGGTACAAAACCAAACCTAAGAAAACAAACAACAAAGTTATGAAAAAGTCACTTAAAGTAACAAATAAACTTGTTTTTCTCGATTTTTCTGCCATTTCTTTGCGAACACACCCCGCACACAACAGCTGTTTGACACCACTGTGATTTGACGTTTCAAATTGTTTTGTTTTAATGACCGCTCTTCTTTTATTCTAATTTATAATTTTAAACAATTTCGGTGGAGAATTTTAAAATAAAATACAGTCACAGTCATGCAGATGCAATTATATTGCTACAGCGAAACATTTCGCTAGCCGCGTTTTTCACTACTCGGAGCCAGCACAGTATTCAAGTTCAAATAAAAGGCTTCAACTCACTCTATCTGTCAAATTCAATTGAAATGGCGATCGTTACATAAAACTTCGGACGTACTCTCAAGTATAGGGAATCATTCTTTAGCCGTACAACGCGAATGTGGAACTCTCTTCCACACTCTGTCTTTCCCAGTTATTACAATTTCCAAGAATTTAAGACCAATGTACACAGACACCTCCTTTCCAAATAGTAAATACTTCAACCTAAGAGATTACATAGCTCCAATCATTAAATTTGGGTAGGAAAATAATTCTTCTTAACGACATCAGCGCTGTCTTCATTGCAATAATTGAAAGTTCTATCGCCGGCCGGCACAACTGTCATTTTTTTAAATGGCCTTTTTATCGACTGCAATCCAAATTGTTGTTGTTTGCCAATGGAATTTTTGCTGTGCTGGCTACTGAATAGTGGAAAAAAAAGTATTTTTCTGAAATTATTAAAAAAAAATTTGAAGCCAGAATTCCATATCGAAGAAAAATTAGTTTTGTCCTCCGATACCTCTATTTTATTGGACGAAATTTCAATTTCAGAATTCTGAATTCCAATTTAACTAATTTTTTGGAAGTTTGTTGTGACTTTCTTTGTTAGTCGCAAAAACTCACATAAATACCTTTAAATTTAAATTTTGTCCATAATTTTCTAAGTATTCCATTCCTATTTAACATTAAATTTATTTTTTGTTGCTCAGAAGTGCTGTTAGCAACAAACATTTTAACAAACATGTTTCAGACGATAATGATGGTGCGTTGCGTGTCGACGAAGATTGTGGGGTATCAGATTTAATTTCATTATCCCTTTATGGGGGGTGTTACTTTGTCATCGAAATGGTTATCCAAAAAGCCAACGTTTTTGTTGCCAGACAGTAAATTATGAGGCAAGTACAACAGGGGAAATTATATAGAAGCACAATCCTGAGACACCAGGGTTCGACACCAAAGACAAATTTAGGCAATTTTTTGGGTTCACAGCAGGACATTTCTACACCAACGAAATTATACACAGTATGAAACAATGACCCCTTACAGCCGAAGTAAATAAGACTTGTGTGCGTTTTTGGTTGAGTTAAAAAGAAGGGTATCCCTTAATGTATACATTTTAGCTGTAGGTGCTTTTGCTTTTTCGTGATATAAAAAGAAAAAAAGTTTCAATGGGTTGATAAACTCGAAGGATGTGCGTTAGAAGAAATGTGATGTTTTTGTGAAAGGCTGTGTGTATAGCAAAGGGAGCATTGTCCTAAAGTAACAGTCGAGCGTGACACAATAATTCTGTTTATATAGGTACATACATAGCTTGATGTTTTTTAAATAGGTGTACTGATCTGAGTGTAATACAAAGGGCAGACGTTAATTTCAATCATTTCAGTTTTGAATTAGAGGTGTACCTACGTATTCACAAATT
>CAKKXW010000001.1:9272147-9292018 GCA_920937365.1 Sphaerophoria rueppellii
TTGATAGTCATAGGGGCCCCATTATCGTAATATGCCCAGGGCCTCCAATAAGTCAAAGACGGCTTTGAGTGTGGAGACTGCAGATAATTTTGTGGTGGTAGGAAGATTTTATGTCAGTTTTTTTAGTTAATTTGTTCTTTTGCTGTGTCGCCGTGCAACTTCTACTTAACTTGAACTTACTATGTAGTTAGGTAAATAATAATGATGAAGTCCGAAAAACCAAGCTATATAAGTTCTTCAAAATAATAGGCAGAACCCATGCAAGACGAGCAGGATTCGAACAGTTAATGTGAATAGTGAATAAAGATTAAATCTGCGACTATAAGATTATCATCCCATTGAAGACTGCTGCTCTGATGCAAATCTCCGAAATCTGTGCTAAATAGCTTCAGGCGTTGGTGTTGATAGCCAAACTTGCGACGCGTATTCCAGAACACTGGTGTGTTAAAGTAGCCACATACAGACATACCTAAGGAAGAAGTTATTGTTTGGACCAACGTTTTATAAATCGGAAAACGAATGTCGCTATCGTGAGAATAGCATTTGCCATTGGTTTTTGGTTTCAGATAGAAGGTAAGGATAAGGATCACCGGGCGATGACATGCGATTAAATACGTAGATATTTCCATTTTCTAAGGCATTAACTTAAAAATTACTTCCAAAATTTAAGTTAAAGCGTCCATTCTAATATTCATGGATATTGATGGCTGAAACATAAACACGATTTACCTTTACGAGTTTAGACAGGAATTCAATGCATTATCACAATGAAGCTTCGACCTCACTTATTGTACGTAAAGCTCTGTAACACAGAGGAAGTATACCAAGAGTTGCAAATCAAGGCATTTTGCTCTCTTTCGACCTAAAGAATTAAATTTGATGAAATATCCACATCAATGCGAATGTGCAGGTTTCTCAATGCATTCCAAATGGGGCGAACCAACACATTAGCATTGATATGGACATACACAGATTCATGGACACAAGAAAAGAGAGTAAATTGCAAAATTTTTTGGACGGTGATTTTTAAAAAAGAGAACGAGTTGCAACTCTAGGTAATACCTCCTCTATGCTCTGTAATGTGACTCCAAACGGAAGTTCTAGTTCAAATAAGCTGAACAGATATCTGAGGTCTGACAGCTCGACATTTCTGTAAAAAAAAATAAAAACAACAAACTAAATTTATTTGTTTTTGAAGGGTTAGGTAAATAATGATGAAAGGTTAAATGTCATTCAAAGCAAACTCGAAGCGGGAGCATCATCATCGCAGATGAAGCCGAAGCTAAAGCGTGTTTGTGTTTCAGCCATGAAAGCCTTGGGCGATATCGGTTCCGGTTTAGTAGAAAAATGAGAAGAAATGACATTTTGGTCAAATAATAGTCGCGTTTTTTTCACTACTTAGTAGCCAGAACGGTAATCAAGTGCGAATACACATAAAACGTCGCAAGGTGGACCTGAGGGTTGAGCCTTGGATTAAACAAAATCAGCAAATGCTTCAACCTAAGCGAGTGCATAACTTAGATAATCTCAGATCATTAGATTTGCATAATAAAACAATTCTTCTTAGCGCCAACAGTGCTGTCCTTATTTCAGTAATTAAAAGTTCTATCGCCGACACAACTGCCTTTTTTTAATTCCCTTTTTATCGACTGCAATCCAAATTGTTGTTGTTTGCCAAGGGAAATTTCGCTGTTCTGGCTACTGAAAATCATCGAAGAGAAAATTATACATTTTTGTCAAAGTTGTAAGTAAATAATAAATTAAAAAACTGAATATTAAGTAAAGTTCTATTTTTATTTCTTATAAAGTTTATATAATTAAGTTTAATTTATTTATGGTTAAGGTAAATTAGTCGTATTTTAATCTGTTCAAATTGGATTGAGTTATTTCTAACTTGATACAGTTAGATGGGCTGCCATTTTTATCTTACTTTTAAGATTGAAGTGAACGGCTTGTTTTAACAATTTTTTTTTTTTTTTTTTGAAAAAACGACGAACTGTAGGATCAGTTAGTTTGTTGTAGAACAAATCGCTTGAACATTTATTTTTTAAAGTAAGGAATTAATATTCACTTGCCGAATGGGGAAAAACATAATAAAAAGCCATTTTAATTTTGCGAATAGATTTGATTTTTTGTATTTCTTCAATTTAAAATCATCATTTTCTATTTTTAAATTGTTTCAAATATGTTCTCCCTGTTTTAAATAACGAACAATTGACTTCACAAGTACATACATAGCTTGACTAGTAATAGTAATAACTTCTTGTTTTAGCTTTACAAAAATGTAATGTTTTTATTATTAATAAGCTGCACAAACACCCTTCATAATGAAACACAAATTCAATATATGTATATTAAAAATAATGAAACAACATGCAAAAACACTGTATTACATTTTAAATTTTTCGAATAACATTTTAAGTGCAAACCCAGCCGGCAAACATCAATTTCAACTTTACCTCAAGCTGCTGTGCAAGAGAATCGCTGTCATTCCACCACGAGCAAAGTATAGACAGCTGTTTCCCACCATATTGCTATTCTGCCATCGATGTGTCATTTTTTACAGTGAATTCAAAGTGCGGTCTGAAAAAATTCCAATTTATTGTTTGTTGTTTATTGAAAAATTTAATATTTGCATAGCAAATAAAAACATTTTCTTGCAAATAAATTAATCCTCATTAATCGGTAAGTGTTGCGCTGTTTAATGTGTTTACCGAAACTATATTTCAATCTGTAAAAAAAGTGAATCAAAACTCGCCGCAATATTCGTAAGGCAGGAAAAAAATTGCGTTGGAATAATTTTCTCTGTGGCACCATCGACAAAAGAAAAGTATTCTCCATTTTGGCTTTTGAATTTTTTCTGTTCAACAAAAAATAAAATTAATTGAACAAAATTGTGTTAATTTCATCTACAAACACTTGATTTTTGGTATTCAAAACATTTACGCAATGTTCTTTCTGATTTTCGTAGCACTCGGTAGGCGATAATGACCATTTGGGTGCTGTGCCAGCAAGCAAGCGCTACGCTTTTTGTGAACATTCAAATGGAAAAATCAATAAATTTCCTCGATGCCTGTTGTCGCACTAGAAATTGCATTCAATTTGTTGGAAAATAAAGAACCCATACAATAGTTTACCTTAACTTCGTCATCGCCGCTGCCAATTATATCGGAAAATAATTTTTTATTGAGTTAAGAAGAAAGCCTTGTTTTTTCTTTGTTCCTCATTGCACAGTCCTCCCTTCGGCACCGCTTTATAGTGGGTGCATGAATGAGCGGTTTTCTAATTTGATTCTCGAAAATTCGCACGAATTGGAGATTCTCCTTTGTTTATGCCTTCAACTGAGACCAGTGATTTTTTTTGTTCTTTATTATGACTTGGACTATCGCTACCAGGTAGATCGATGTTTAGACAAAGGAAAAAAAAAAAACCATACCCATTGCGTGCTTTGGCTCTTTGGTCTCTGAGAAGGTTTTGCCTCGTGTCTACCTCATTCCACCACAGAGCGCTTCTTCTTTTTTTTGCTTCTTTCCCCGTTGGATTTGGTTTTATTTTTCTGGTTAGGATTTTGTTGTGAGTCGTGAGTCACCATCGTCATTATCCAGCGCATAATCAGAATCAGAAATTCTTTATAAATATTTCAATTTTATTACACGAAGGTCATTGTTGTCGTTTTTTTCTTTTTTCTTGATTCGACGACGAACTCATGGCTCGTTTGTTGGGTTCGACGACGGTTTGTTGTTATAACCCGAATTTGAGGATATTTTTGTTATCCTTCGTGACTTTTGAACTGCCAACAACACTCCGGGGAGTCTAAATCGACTTTGAAGGTCGACAGTGGGCACAGTGGACAGATAAAGGCGTTTATATTTGTTTATTCCGATTTTTCGTTGTGTGGATAAGATTTATTTGTGTTAGCGTCCTCTGTGATTAGTAAAATAAACTCTTGCAGCCATGATTTTCTTTTCTTTGTTTACACTGCAAGTTTTTGTAAAATGAACAAAATTAACAGTATTCCGTGGTTATGTGCGTTGGCCAGTAACATAGAAGGTGTGGGTTCGATTCCTACTCGGGGCTAAAATATTTTTATTTTATGTTTCAAGATTATTCTTGCTTAGAACAAACAAAGTGTCAAAAGTACTCAATCATTCTTGTAATCGTCATAAAGTTTTGGGTCCTCTCAATTCTTCCCAGGCTTGTGCCTGAAGGCTTGATCTAGTTTATTGAGTTCAAATGTCGTTTTCTGACGTTCATTTTCACGTTTGAAGAGGATGAAGCGATTTACTTCGTGCCATGAACATAAAAATTGTGTCTTGTCGAGACTTCGAGCGGGAAGCAGCAACAGTTCGAGTATCTTTCTCTTCCATATTACCAGCGACTGCTGCTACGGACTTAAGGTACCTAATTGAAAGATTCAACTGAATCGAACTTGTTCTCCTTTGTAGTAGGAGTGCTTCTCCTTTTGTCTCAATTTTACAAGCAAAATTGTTTTCCCAGAAGACTTTCATTTGCCTGTGAAGGTTTTCTTCTTCTCTATCTTTCTTTCTTTATGCTGCCGCTACACTACTTGACAGGTATCATTCATACGCACTGATTCCTCTCAGCTTTTACTTACTTAACGTGGGTGCTAATGTCCGTTGTGGACTTTGGCCTCAACGAACACTCTCTGCCAGCCAGCTGGGTCCCTAGCTAGCTGTCTCAAGTTTGGAATCCAAGTTGATTGATATGCTTTTCCACTTGGGTACGTCACGTGAGTCGCGGTCTTTCTCTGCTTCTACGTCCCTCGGGAATAGTGTCGAAGTCTTTCCGAGCCGGAACATTGGTGTCCACCCGCTCTAAATGAGCCATCCGAGTCTCTGGACCTTGACCCTTCTGGCTAGATCCGTGTCGTTGTACAACCAGAAAAGCTCGCTGTTGAATCTTCTCCATTCCCGATCTATGCACTCGAGGCAAAAGATGACCCGAAGAACTTTCCTCACGGAACAGCATAAGGCACATTCATCCGATTTTGTCAGGGTCCTCGTTTCTGCATCATACAGCAGGACTGGGATAATGAGGGTGTTATATAGTCTTAACTTAGTTGCTCGAGAGAGGGTTTTTCCACTCAACTGGTTTCTTAGCCCAAAGAAACAGCGATCAGGCGTATCGTATCAGCGTACGCGATAAGTTGAACAGACTTTTGGAAGATAGTCACCTCTGGGTGACGTTTAGGTCTTATTATATGCTATTCATCGGCCCTGGTCCGACCTGGACTGTAGCGCCACCATAAGTACATGCTATTCCATCGGGTCCAAACGTAGGTTTATCTAGTGTTTTTACAAGACTGGGCCGTTTTGCATCAAGTTTGAGAAGCGGATGAGTTGTGCCTATTGTAAGCAAACTGGCATATTAAAACCAAAACAGGGTTTTCCAAAAAAAGGCGTTATTTTGAATAGCCCGCTTTTGAAACTGTTATTTTTTGACATTTGACAAGAAGAAATTATGCCATTATTAAAAATGAAATTGAAATTATAGAAATTCACTAAAAAATGGTGAACATTTTGCAGTCACAGTTTGCAAAACTAAATCATTTTTGGGTCGTCGTGAAGCGTCGTTGGGACAAGTAAGTGATGTGAAAAATAAAAACCGTAAACGTTGCTTAAGAACAACATTCTTCGTCGTTCTTTGGAATTGGGCATTCCACAGAACGTCATTACACCGTAATTTGCATAAAGACTTGGTTCTTAAGGCTTAAAACGTTCAGTTAACACAAGAACTCAAGCCGGTCAATCATCAGAAACGTCGTTTCTTTGCTGATTCGGTCTTTGAAATGCAAGTAAATGATCCGAAATTCTATCGAAAAATCATCTTGATTGATGGGGTCCATTTCCACCTCGGTAGCTACGTCGAGTTCGGAAAACCCGAAAGTTATTTTTCTCCATCCTCAACCTGTGACTGTTTGGTGTGGATTATGGTCCGGTGGGGTCATTGGACCTTACTTTTTCGAAAATCAGGTTGGATCAACAGTTACGGTGAATGGATTGCGCTATGGAAAGATGATTAATGATTTTTTATGGCCAGAGTTGGATGGTATTGATCTGGACAACGTTTACTTTCAACAAGACGCCGCGCGCTAATTGCCACACAAGAAAAAACCATTGATCTTTTACGTGAAAAGATTCCGGGCCGTGTTATCTCTCGAGGAGGTGATCACGATTGGCCAACGAGATCTTGTGATTTAAAACCTTACAACTTCTTCCTTTTGGGCAACGTGAGAGATAAGATCTACGACAACAGCCCAGCGTCGATTCAAGACCTCAAAGACGGAATTCGTGAGGCTATCGAGGAAAATATTGAAAATTTCATGAAAATGATATGGTCCTGTTAGCTTGTTCGTGGTGGCATGCCTTCCTCGTTACTTTGAATATCTTATTGGAAAACCCTTTTTGTACTTAAATACGTGTAGTTCCAATGTTGGCACAATACTACCGCATTGTCGCAAATTACCGAGCGACATTGCTGTCGCAGTGCTTTCATACCGATGTGCCAGATTAGGAACTATGTATGTACATTGGTGTTCCTGTTCCGATGGCAAGCTCCGTTTGGTTACTCGTTGTTCAGGCGGTACCTTATCCTTGCGCGGGAGGAATAAATCTTAGTTGATTTTCATAGCTATAACGATTTAGTTTCAATTAAACAAACAAGTGGATAATCCACAAAAGAAAATACATCCCCAACTTCTACTTCAATCAAAACAAATCATACCTTCAATTTCATTCTGGTTGTTCATTTTTTCGTCATGTTGCCAAAGTCGAAAAATTTAACAAAACCGAATGAAAAAAAACCTTACCTGTCTTCTCACCTCGTCCTTTTTTCTACAGCAAACAATAAAAAAGCCATAATCGTCGTCTTCTCGAAGTTTTTGTCCATTCATTCATTGAGAAAAATGCTGCTCTCGTTCCAACTTAATCGTCGTACCTCAGATCAAACTGCTTAACCGAAATCAAATTGTGTGGCAAGTGCATAACTTTAAACTCTATTTTGCCGTTGTTTTTTTTTTTGCCTTTTTTTCAAAAAAATAAAACTCTTCTTCACCCCACTTGGAGGTGCTTAGCATTTGAATAAAAATCGAGAATCTTTTTATGCTCGTCATCTTCTTTTAGTCTTCTTGTTCCTGCTGTTTTCTGATTTTTTTATTTTTTTTTGTTTGTTCATTTTCTTGGCCAAAGTAAAAGTTTCTTGGTCTTGGATGTTTTCTTCAAGGACGTGAAAAAGTTTTCTTCTTCTGCTGCTAGTTGAGTCGTGTCGTCTGAACTAGTTTCCAACAGCGTTCATCGTTCCTCTTCTATACAAATAGGTACACACAGACATATAAGTCTGTTCCGCTTGCGTTTGCTCTTGCTCGTCTCTCGGTCACCATGATGTGTCGCAGTCTCATATATGAATCAATTCTCCTTCGACACTCAACTTAATTTCACTCCCGATAAAAAGCGAAAGCACATCTTCCATAGGAACGGGAGCAGCGTTTACTCGTACCAGTTTGAAGCATATTGTAAACTTTAACTAAACTTTAAAGGATGTGCATCAGCATCAGGAGCACTATAGTTCCAAGAACCCATTGACTACATACAATAACTGCTGCTGCTGCAGAAGAAGAAGGAGAAGCCATTCATCCTTCGCTGGTCTCGTTTTCGTATCACATCACCACACCGGAAGATTTCATTTACATCCCATTATCTCGAAAGAAGAGAACTTTAAAACGCGTTTAAAGTTTTGTCTGGTTCGGTATGACGCTGTTCGGAGAGAAGGTAGTGAGCGGGGTGCGATTCTGGTCCTGGTGCAGTAGTGCTCGTCAACTAGTGAAAGTTGTTCCTCTTCGGTATACTCACATGTAGTAATGGCGACGTCCTTGTCGCTGTATGTCATCCTCATCACCCTTCCCCCTCCCCCCCTCATCGCGTCTCGTTATAATATAATCTTTGTAGTAAGTGGAAAAGACCGAGAATGCAGTTAATTGTCCTTTGAAATTTTATTGCATCCTTTGCTCTCGCTGCAAAAGCACAAAAAGAGAAAGTCATAAGCGCATAACAATAAGTGAAAAGATGTTATACGGGTTTTTGTTTTTAGTTTCTGGCAATTTTGCTGTGCAAATATGTGAGATTCTAATGGGCGACAGATATGAGTAAATGTTGTGTCAGGAGAGTAGTTCGTTTGGGTTAAGTTGTAAGGTGCTGAGTGGGACTAATTTTTTGACATTCTACACAAATAGGTTAGTGGTTTAATAAAAGTAAAAGTTTCGCACTTGATTTTAACTTCTAATTTGCTTGCTTTAAATTCTATTTATTTGTGTCCTCATCCACTTGAGTTCTTAATGTTTCGTTTCACGGACAATATTTTGGGGCATGTAGTTGGGAGACAAGAAATACAATTTAACTATTGTTTTTAGCTTAATCTTGAAACGTTTTCTTTTTTTTGTTTTTTGTCCTCTTTTAGGATTGTGAGCGCATCCAGCATTTTTGTTCTTCAGTGCATCGCACCATAAAGCAAATTAAAATCTCAAAATGTCCAGCCTACCCCGTCGCATCATCAAAGAAACCCAACGTCTCATGCAAGAGCCAGTTCCCGGTATTAATGCAATTCCAGACGAAAACAATGCCAGATATTTCCATGTCATCGTAACCGGACCAAATGACTCACCATTCGAAGGTGGTGTCTTCAAATTGGAACTCTTCCTACCCGAAGACTATCCAATGTCAGCTCCCAAAGTTCGTTTCATTACAAAAATCTACCATCCGAATATCGATCGTTTGGGACGCATTTGTCTCGATGTGCTCAAAGACAAATGGAGTCCAGCTTTGCAAATCCGAACCATACTATTGTCAATTCAGGCTTTACTCAGTGCCCCAAATCCCGACGATCCATTGGCCAATGATGTCGCCGAACTGTGGAAAGTCAACGAGGCCGAGGCAATTCGAAATGCCCGCGAATGGACCCAGAAGTATGCCGTTGAAGACTGAGCTGAGTTCTGAGCTGCGGCTGCCGCCAAAATAATGAGCGCGGTTTCAGTGCAAAATTCGATAATACAAAAAAATATAAAAAAAAAACAAAAACAACAAAAAAACTTATAATAATAATTATAATCATCATTTCTAGAAGAAGAGAAGAAAATTTGTCTGTATTCCTTTCTTTTCCTTTTCCGTTATTTAATTATTATTTTTGACGTTTTCTTAGGACATTATTATTTCTGCGCCTTTCTTTCAAAATGTCTTTTATCTTCTTCTTGTGCTTAAGTGAAAGAAAAGGTTAAACGTCGAAATTAAGGATATAAATATACATAAACATATAAAATTAGCAATGATGAAGATAAACAAAATTTGAATAAATAAACGAGAAGTCAAACACAATGGAATTATGATGATAGTTAGAGAGAAACAAACAAATACAAACGATGATAAGGTTAATAATTGATAAATAAAATGCAAAATTTTTCTTGGTTTTTCTTGGAAAATTTACCAAAATAAAATTGAATTGAATTGTGTTTTTATTTCACAAATGGAATTTGGTTTGATTTCAGCTAAATGTTGTGTGGTAAGTGCCTGGAGAAAGTTTTTGTTGGGGAAAGGATGCAAGGATGTCAAAATTGAAAGATCGTTTCGAAAGGAGCAGTAACAAGATTATCGCCCTATCATCGTATCCGATCGTAACAAAATTCTATCAGATTTTTACGAAATATACGAATTTTGTGTCATCGAAGGTGTTTCGATTGTGAAATCGTAGATACCTTAGAAAAAATTTCAGATTTCCGTTGAAATGTCAAACTCAGAGTAACGCAATTTCATGCGATGAAAATCAACAATTTTACTAACGCTATGCGATGTATAGCGATTATTTTATTTTATACGTCTCCGATTGTTCCGACAGCTAAATGCTAAAGTGTGGCGGAACATTTGCGGAAATACATGCGTTGTAACACGACAACATTTCCTTAACGAAACGGATACCATGAACAGAATAAATGTTACGATCGGAACTTTTCAACGATCGCAAGTTTCTACAAACGGATACGACGATAGGGCTGTATGCCTTTTATTTTTGTTAAGAATGTTCCGATTGTTTGCGGGATGTTCGAAGGGTAGACATGTGCATTTAAGAGGACATAAGCGTCCAAAGAAACCTCTGTCTATCAACTCCTACTCTCCACCTCCCCGTGGTGAAAATGGGGTGCCAAGTACCTTCCCCGAAAATTGGGTTCCTACCCCAGTGGGAAGTAATAGTAGCAATCCACAAGGGAACATGGAAATCTCCTGCGATCGACGCACGACACTTCTCTAGCATGCAAGAGGTTCGCACATTCCGAGATGCCAACATCGACTCGGACCACTACCTTGTAGTTGTATCCAAGATACGCATGCGGACTGCGGATATCCCGATCAAGGCCAACACGCGAAAATGCTAGGAGGAAATTCGACGTCAAAAGGCTACAATCGCAAGAGATTGCTAGATCCTTTTCCGATCGTGTCTCCGAAAACCTCCTCAGAAGTGCTTTGCTACCAGTACAAAATACAGAGAGCCAGTGGCAACCCTGCCAAGCAGCCATCAGAGATGCCGCCTCTGAAGTGCTAGGTTTTACACGGCCACCACAACGAAACCCCTGGTTTGACGATGAGTGCCGGCGAGCACATGTAGCCAAACAATACAATACAAAGAGGCGCTGCAAGGAAGGGCATGAGCAGCTCATGAGCTCTACGAGCAGAAAAGTAGAGAGGAGCGAGAAAAAAAGGGAGCATGAGAAGCGCGCGATCGAAGAGATAGAGGGATGTCACAACAGGCCCGAGGTTCGAAAGTTCTACAAAAACGTGAAACAAACCACCAGGGCTTATACACCCCGAACCGAAGCCTGAAGAGACCACCATGCATGGGAGATGGGAGCATCGTAGTGGAACTACAGTCAGTGCTGAGGATATGGAAAGACCACTTTCCCATGCTGTATAATGACGATTTCGAGCATGTTTCCGCCAGCAATACAGAACCATTCGATTTGGGTGAAGCAGGCCATCAATTCCACCCACCCGACATTGACGAAGTGAAGATAGCGATATATACCTAAACTTAAGTCGAACAAAGCCGACGAATGGAACCTCAGCTTCGTATGCCCGATCCTCAAGAAAGGAGATACCCTGAACTGCAACAACTACACAGGTATAAGTCTCCTTAACATCGCCTACAAGACCTTGTCTGTCGTGCTGTGTTAGAGTTTGAAGCCTTTCGTCAACAACCTGATAGGTCCTTATAAGTGTGGCTTCAGACCGGGAAAGTCCACCATCGATCAAATATTCACTCTACGGCAGATCTTGGAGAATACCCAGGAACTTCAAATCGAGACCTTTTCATCGATTTCAAGGCCGCGTATGACAGTGTCTATAGTGACCAACTATATACAGCAATGTCTAGTTTTGGCATCCCAGAAAAACTCGAACATCTGTGTAAGATGACAATGGAAAACATGACAATGGAAGACATGGTCGGAAAAAGCCTTACGGGCGCATTTGATGTGAAAAAAGGTTTTAGACAAGTCGATGTGTTGTCATGCGATTTCTTCAACATCATTCTTGAAACTTGAGTAGATTGTGTAAGAGGCATAGTCTTTCAAAATTCCGTCCAGCTACTAGGATACGCAGACGACATTAACATAATTGGAAGAACACAGCGTGATGTCAGTGAAGCGTTTGTGAGTCTTGAGACGGAGGCAAGGAAGATGGGTCTAGCGGTTAACGAGGGCAAGACCAAGTTAATGCTGTCAACAAGATAAGACAACCAACATCGACATCTTGGAGCCAACATGAGTACAGACAGATTTAATTTTGAGACTGTTAAGGTCTTCGTCTACCTAAGGTCCGCTATAAACTTAAACAACAACACCAGCGCTGAAATCAAACAAAGAATCACTCTTACCAATCGCTGCTTCTTTTGACATAGAAGGCAATTGAGTACTTAGTTTCTCTCTCGAGCAACTGTACAAAAGCCTTATCATCCCGGTCCTAATATTTGATGCAGAGACATGAACCATGACAACATCGGATGACAATCCTTTGGGCTGCTTTGCGAGAGAAAAATTCTTCGAGTGATTTTTGGTCCAGTCTGCATAAATGGAGACGAAGATTCAATCAAGAAGTGTACGAGCTGCTCAGCGACACTGACTTAGCCAGAAAAGTTAAGGTTAAACGACTTAGATGGATGGGTCACGTAGAGCGAATGGAAAACAATGCTCCGGCCCGTAGAGTCTTCGAATCCAGCCCGGAGTACGTCACAGAAGAGGAAGACCGCGACCCAGATGGAGCACACTGGTGGTAGAGGATCTAAACCTGGCGTGTGAAACTGGAGACAGGGACCGAGCTTGGTGGAGACGCTTGAAGGATGAGGCCCTGGTCCGACCTGCACGGTAGCGCCACCATAAGTAAGTAAGTACTCACACTCTCAGCTACATCTGTTGTTGTGTCGCGTCTCGTCTCTACGTGCTGGACGTCACGTCGGTTAGACCACCAGGGGTATCATCAAAGAAATTAGACGTGTTTTTTTGCACGCGTATGTACGCTTAAAATGAACAGTGCACAAAAAAACGACAAATTTTTGTTTGGCATCACAAGTTGATGATATGTAAACGAGAGGAGAAAGAAGAGCAACGTCAGCGGGAAATTTTTCTCCAGAGAACAGAAAAATCTCTTGCTCAAAGAAGAAAACCAAGAGAATGAAGAAAAGAGATCGGGATAGAGAAAGAGATACGAAGGCATGGAACATACAAAAGTAGCCAATGGTTTCCTTTGATTTGAAATATAACAACAGCAAAATCATAGCTTGCTTGGGTAATTATTAAATGAAATGAATTTCGAATGAATATCGGAATGAATTGTTGAAAATTCATTGAAAAAGGTATATGGTAGCAGTAGCATTGTTTTTATATCCGCTTATTTCATAAGCGTGGATAATTATCGCCGCTAACTAAGCGGATATAGAAATTTATTGTTGTTGCATTTGCATGCAAATTTTTTCTTAAGCGTATATACGCGTGCAAAAAAACACGCCTATTGTATCCATACATTGCCAAAAATTATGTTAAAATACAACCCGAGGACCTTCGCGTTTAATAATTTTAAAGATAGCGTAAACCTCCTGCGTCTACCATTGAAAGATGTGGCTATGTGGTAAGATTTGTTTGTGATTTTTACATGAACAACTGCTAATTTGTAGTGTCAAATTGGTTTGGATAATGTAGTTCACCCGACGGATAGTGGAATGTTAAGGCAGTGTCCGTGGGAATAGAAAGTGAATCGAATGGGTGAATCGAATTTACGATTCACGTGGATAGCAGAATAGCGCTGTATATCGTCGTGTAAAACGTGGTGTATGTAGGTTAGGTTACCACTTTTTCAAGGTGGCAAAGGTGTAAAATAAATTATTACACTTCAAACGTCAAACGTTATTAGTGTATTAGTTTTATAATATATTTCTTAAACCTTTTCTCAAATAATGTGTTTTCCGTCACAAAATCTGACTACCTCCATAACGGATCTAGAAAAGTTTAGACACTTCAATAATACTTAATTTTCAAACTCTAGCTTTTTAAAAGTATTAACCATAAATTCTCTTTCAAAACTAAAAGTGACTTGGCAACGAATAGAATATTCCACATACGCCACCCCATCCATGACTAAGAATCCTGTTAATCAATTTAAGAAATGATAACAAAATTTAATCGTTTTTGACGGTTTTTTTTCAAAAATCCATATTCTTTTGAATTTCTATTGTTTGTTATTAAAATCTACAGATCTACATGTATATGTGGGTACAAAAATGTAGAAGTACCTACTTTCTTACTCCGATAATAACTGAAAGAAAATATGAAGTAGTCTTTATTGTGTAAGGTACGTCAGCAGTAATTTATTGTAGTTCATATTTTTTTTTTTATTTTGAGAGCCAATTTTCTTCAAAACATGCGAATAAAAATGCTGCAATAAATTTCCCCAAGTTGCATTTCGAAAAGAAATAAAGTGCACTTATGATTCAAGAAAAAGTAAAAAAAAAAATAATAAAAATAGGAACATTTACCCTCTCTGAACATTTATAAAAAAAAAAACAAAATTGAGCCTCCTCCTCCACAATGTCATTGGCAATAGCAATACACGTCTTCTCAACCAACGTCGTCATCATCGTCGCCGTCACGTAACAGCACGTCTAGAAAATAGTTTTTGGCAAAACATCGCACAGGAGACGTCAAATGTTATACATACCAAACGAGTCTGAAAAAAATAACACTGAGAAAAAAAAAAGACCTTAAAAACACCCACATAAAAAAATAACCTATAAAGAAACGAAAAACTGCAGTTAAGTTCTTGAATTTAATACCACATAGCCTTATACACACGGCTTCCGATAGCGACAACCTGCCATCAGGCACTTTCCATGCACACCGCATCGCCTAGCCCACTGTTGGTATACAAAACTTACCGCCATCGGTGATGGGGGCAACGCGACACTCATTTCACTCTCTTTCTGTTCAGTCCTCCCACTCATGGAATTTTTTCGAGAAATATTCGGCTATGGACAGGAATTCAAAAGGCGATATGAATGCAATGCAATAAAAAGTCCTTTCGTAGTTGAACATAATACTCGACTCTACTTGCCTTTGCATCTTCTTCTGCTCGATGTTTTGGCCTTCCCGGTTTCGCAGTGGTTTGAGACCAATGTTGGCTCATCTCCAGGTGCGATATTGCGATATTTTGTACTTTATTTTGTTTCATGTGCGGTTACACAAGCCACGAACCCCCCTTAACTGGAATCTAAGCCTTAAAAATTACACAAAAAAGTTAGAAAATTCAGTCGGACCCAAACCTCGAAACTTAACTGAACGCCCACTTTGAATGCTTACGAAAAACAGAGAACCGCAACCAAATACGCGAAAAAGGATTTTTGGTCGAATTTCGACAACCACGTTTATAGGTACTCCGATGGTAAAAGGATTTTTGCCCCAAAAGTTTATTGAGAGATAATTTTTGTTATACGCTTCGCAACCCTCTCCAGCGACAGCGTTTAGTTTGTTATTATGCCCCCAAGTCCCGAAGATTGAGAAGATTTGGACAAACGGCTTGTGCCAAGGACCCACATACTCGTGTCAGCTTTTGTAAGCAATGGAATTTTTATGGACAAAGTTTGTCCGTTTTTATGTTTTTCTTTTATTTCTCTATTTTTAAGGTTGGTAATGCATTTGATAATTTTTTTTTTCTTTTTTGAATCATCACCAAGATTGATATCTTTATGGTCCTTGAAAGGAATTGTATGTTTGCTTTTCGGGTATGCTGAAAGGTCAAAACAATCTTACTTAAATGAGTGGGTGAATACGATTGAGTTATAAGAACGGAATAGCTTCTCTAATATGTATTAAAGTTTTTGAATTGATGAAGTGCATTTCAAGTGACTGTCGTATATCCTAGAATGTGGATATCCTGATTATGAAACGTTAATGATTACATAAAAATTAACGAAATTTATATTTTGTTATGAAGTGCTTAAGGGTTAGGGCAATTTAAAAGGCGGACCAAGTACAAGTTTCTTTAAAAAATACAATTAAATTGACGTTTTCTTTAACGTATTATGAGTCACTATCCTATAAGTATGACTATATAATCCTTCCGGTTTGGAAAATAATTTCGTTCAAATTGCTGCCTCGGCTGGCCTTGCAGTAGCCTACATGATCGGTACAATGTTTAAGTACATTATCGATTGTTTGCAGCTGTATTTCACCAGTGGCTTCACGAATGTTATTCTTTAAAGCGTCAATTGCCTCTGGCTTGTCGGCGTAACACTTACCTTTTACGGCATCCCACAAATAATAGTCCAACGGAGTCAAATCGCAGCTCCGAGGTGGCCAAACGCATCTGCTCTGCGGCTGATAATGCGATCGTCTGTGTGGCACGTAGCACCGTCCTGTTGAAACCAAATGTTGCCAATGTCCTCCTCTTATATTTTTGTTAGCAAAATTTCGTTCAACATGGCCCGATAAGGATCACCATTGACTGTAAAGGCCACTCCTTGCTCATTTTCGCAGAAAAAAAATGGCCTAATTATGCCTCTGGGCCAAATACCCCACCAAACAGTGACTCGTTTTTAGTGTAGAGTTTGATGGTGCTTCACGCACACTTTCTGCCACAGCAGCAATAATCTCAGGTATACGCACTGTTTTTGGTTTTTCACGCTTTGGTTTATCGATGACATGAGGATGCCATTTTCTTTCACTTCTTTCACAAGATAACGAACACAGGGAGCTGGTGCTTCTCTTCTTCCAAAATCTGTACGCAATTTTCGCACACATTTTGCAAGCGTGTACACAACCATATTCGTTCAGCGGAAGGATAAGACTAGTCATCCGTCGAATCAGACATGAGCAAAGTGTTACCATTTACGAAATATCCACTAGTAAGATGGCGGACCCTTTCCCAGATTGTTGGCAAAAGATCGGTCCTACAAGTCGTAAAAGTTCAAATCGATCCATTGACATCGCGAAGACGGTTGATAACACGATTTGGCATCCATATTGTCGTATGAGGCCCAGGGGCGGATCCAGAGACTCTTGTTAGGGGGGCGATCCTGAAAATGTTGATTTAATAAGCGAAGAAAAAGAGATCTTTAAAAAAAAAAAAAAACAATTAATCGTACAGGGTTTTGAAAGAGAGTGAAGATATGGCCTTGGCTCTTCAAGAGCTGTTACGCCACTCTATTTTTATTAATATCTCTTGAACATTTTTGGAGATAGGAAACTAAGCTGATAAACAATAACAATGCTTCCTAAATTATTTCAGTAGGTCAGTTCCACCTAAAAACATCCCACTGACATCTCAATGTCACTTTGATTGAGTCAAAATCATTTGGTGAAACATAATTCTCAGTTCTGCATAATGTCAGTCATGTCAAAATAGCTGAGTGAGAAATCTAAATCTAAAATAATTTTATCTCAGAGATCCACTTATAAAATCTCTGAGACGTCAGAGATCTAAGTGATTTAGGCCCATTTGCTGATTCGGAACATAAATTTATGTTCAACTTAAAGTTTTCGTTTTTATATGGGACGTTCCGGAATTCTTAAGTTCGATATAAAATCCCTAACAAAAAGAGAACTTTAAGTAGAACATAAATTTATGTTCCGATTGAGCAAATGACCCTTAGTGTTAGGTGGAGCTGGCCTAATGAATTGAAGTTAATTTTATTAAAGGTATTATGTATAAGCAAAATTTTGGTATTTTTAATTTCCCAGAGGAAGTTATTATAAAGGGTCCGATTTTGTGAATCTACAATTTTTGCATCAAACCATTTTATCATCATGTCAGCGTGTGTATGCGTTTTGGCGTTACGCTTTTTTCTACGGTTATCTCGACAACTACTCACAGTATTGACATGTAATTGGACTCATTCGATGCAGAATTGCATTATTAAGTTTTGATTAAGTTTTCAGGTTAGCAATTTTTTAACTGGCATTAAAAATTTAAAAGTAGTAAAAATTCGTCATTTCTGCATGAATATGATTATCTCGCGAACCGCTCATGGTGCTGATATCAAATTGGCCTCGTATGGCCCAAAATTACTTGATTGAGAACTGAATAAGTTTTCAACGAAATCGGCTTATCGTTTTTTGTAAGGATTGAAAAAAAAAACTGAAAAAATCAAACATAATCTGAAAGTATTCATCATTTTTTCATGAAAATTATGATGATTACAGCATAAAATGCAACAATAGTTCGAAAAATTTTATTCATCAATGTTAGAAAATATATTATTTTACAATAATTTATTATAAACAATTAAAAATGAGTTTAAGCGGATATATTTTTGTGGTTCCTAAGAAAAGAGAATGAATACAGTTTGATTTAAATCCCTTTTGGAGTCGCTCAAGGATCAGTTATCAGCAATTGAATATTGTTTTTTATTTTTTTTCCCTCTGGGAAGTAAGTCGTGAGGACCACAGAGGTCACACTCATATTTTATAATTTTCTTTTCACCTCAATATAATGTTACCAACCACGTGCCACGGTCGTGATGATGATGATTTATGTTTAGCATTATTTTAAAACTATATTCTGCTTGTCAAATCACCAGATTTTTGGAGGCTTGGGGGGGCGATCGCCCCTATCGCCCCCCTCTGAATCCGCCCTTGATGAGGCCCATGAATCCTGTTCGTCTTATTGTAGTAATCATAAAATGAATTCGATTCCAGCCCTGGGGCGGGGGCTTGTCACTCTCTCTGTCCTGAACGGAGCTGTCAAAAAACTGAAAAATTTCTCAAAATATAGTTTCACATTGAAAGCACTAGTTCTAGTAGTGTTTTTTTCTTTGTTGTGTAGAAACAGCTGATTCGAACAACTCAGAAATCCTCGCCCCGATCTTGGGCCAGTCTGGTGCACTACCCGAACACACATTGAACACGATGGTGCAAAATCAGAGCGCTACAGAGCGACCCAGAGCACACATAGAACAGACGTCGTCGTAATCTAAAGAAACTCTTCACAACAAAAGGAAAAGTTAAAACGTGGTCCTCGGGAAGAATAGTTATTCGTGTCAGCCGGTACTTCGGGAGTGCGAAACAGACCGGAAGAGGTCAATTTTCGGATGTAATTGTTTAATTGATGATTCCCCACCAGTTTTACATGCTACATATTTCGCGTACCACCAGGAACCGTGTACTAGTACCTGCAAACCTCATTGTCATTTTCGAAGACATGTGTCATTATTTGTTAACGTTCCTACTAAGGTGAACATGCCTAGCACCCGAAAGGATTATTTTTGTTGATTGAGTCTCATATTCTTGGCTATAAAGCAGATTCATTCTCGCATGAGTGCACCGTACGACGACAGGAACCATGAGCAAAAACTAGCATGGCATCATTACAGATTTGGTTTACCTACCATGCTTAGTAACGCAAAAGCTGATACTACCAGTGTACCAGGCTTAGGATGCTTTGGCATAACATCCGCTTCGTAGAATAGAATATGTCTTGATTGCAATCGTCTTTCCTCACAGACAGGATCAGGATCAAGTGGTTTTTCATGCCAGGGGCAGAGTGCGCACAGTGGGGTTTGCAAATGAGGTGCCTGTTTGCATTCGTCTTTGGTAAGGCAGACTGTTGAAGAGAGTTCCACATTCGAATAATACGGCTAAAAAAATGAATCCCTGTGCTTAACATTACATCCAAAGTGGGCACTCTGGAAATCCTTTCGTCAGCAGTTTCGATTGGATTTAAGGACTGATGTAGGTGCTGTTACATTTGAGAAGCTGCTAAGAAATATATTTCCCAAAACAAGGCATAATATTGGCAGGCCAATAAATACCATTATCGGGGCTTAAGTTGGCAGAAAATGTTGATCGTAGTTAATCTTCATTGTCTTATCAGTTTGTTTGGCATGTCGAGTTTTAACTGTCCGTTTTCCAGCACGAAACACCCAAGACATTGCAATAATCATGTGCCATAAAAACCTCTTGTGGTTCTTTTCCATTTAAATTATATTACTTAAGCCTGTTACATCCTCTTTTTCCAAATTACCTAGGAATTTAATTCCTACACTTTTCTCGCAATCGAACAAAGACACAAAAATATTTTGCTATCCCTTTAAAGAATCTACTTAAACATCTTTCCTTAACCTCATTGTCTACATCGTTTGTCTAAGAAATAACATCAACAAGCGTTAACGATTAACCATCTCAACTTTCATCAAGCAGCTTCTCGATGCACATTCACAATCAAGAAGACAAAGTTTTTCCACAAAACACAAGTAGGTATCAAAAAAAAAAAAAAAAAAAACAGAAGACAAAACACAAAAAATGAAAACAAAAAAAAAAAAAAAAAAAACTA
>CAKKXW010000001.1:9304552-9322025 GCA_920937365.1 Sphaerophoria rueppellii
ATTAAATTTGAATCCAGTTCATAATTTTTTCAATATCAAAAATGCATTTGGGTTAGTCAGTACTCAGTACAAAGGTATGAAATGAAAAATATTATACGTGCCAGCGAAAATTTATCTACGTGCTACTTTAGGCACGCGTGCCATAGGTTCGCCATCCCTGCTCTAGTCTTAACAGAGATTTATTCAGTCAGTTCGGTTAATTTTACATAAATAACATCCCAGCTTAAAATCATAATTAACTTCCCAGAGGAAGTTTTTGTAATGGGTCCGATTTTGTGAATCTCCAATTTTTGCATATCTCCATGTTTCGAAGTCACTAGAATCCGAATCAAGCGTTTTTATGATGATGTCTGATGTGTGTGTGTATGTGTGTTCGTATGTGCGTTACGTTTTTTCAGCTTGATTTTATCGCGAACCACTCATTGTATGGTCATAAAATTGGTCTCCACGCGATATTGTGTTGTTAAGAGCTGATTAGGTTTTGAGTAAAATCGGCTTAGCGGTTTTTTAATGGCAATCAAAAATTTAAGACAACCCTAATATAATGAAAATTATGATAATTTCAACAACGCTGCAAAAAATCTTATAGTTAGTGTGAAAAAAATAAAAAAAATTCAGGAGTATCATAGACTATATTTGATTACTAGCTGACCCACCAAACTCGGCTTTGCCGTATAAATATTAATTTTCGGAAATACTAATCCGATTAGAAAAATTGCTTCAATAATAGAAAACTACAATATTCAGGAGCAATATAGGCTGTATTTTATTGTGCAAAGTAGTTGTACATGAGTCCACGAGTAGGGTACAACCAACTTTTTACAGCATCTGTTATTCAATGAACTTAATGTATGTCCTCAAATCATCAGTTTTATGTAATTGGGCTTTGAAAACCAACGTGCGTGTACATTATTAACTATTATTACTATTAATACTTATTTTTGTATTCTAAGAAGTAAGTCGAGTGGACTACGTGGGTCGCACTCATATTTTTTGTTTTGAATTTAAGGAACACAAACATTTGGCAAATAAGAGACCTGTTTGGTCACTTACCAATTTGTTGCAATTTTGTGCCAACAAAAAGAAATTGCGTAATTTATACGAATCGCTTAGAAAAAGAAGAAAACTACAGGGATCGAGTTTGACAATAAAAAGTAAGCAAACACGAAAATTGGTCTATCTTTGAATAATTGTAGTCTCGCAACCTTCACTTTTTGAGTTTTTTCGCGATAGGTAACTTTTAAAAATAGAAGGTGTATTGTTCGACCTTGTCGAACAAACTTGCTACTGTTTTCCAAAACTTAACTCACAAAAAAACAAACATTAAAAATTAAAATTAATTAGTAAAATTGTTTCTCAAAAACACATTTTATGTAAAAAAATTGATGCAAAAGTATTTCTTAAAAAAAATTTTATTTTTCAAATTAAAAAAAATTCTTGGAGAGTTATTTTTTAATTAATTTTGTATAGACACAATTCACTTTTTCAAAAAAATCCCAAAAATAATCTGGGTATACAGTATTCAAGAACACATAAATTTACATATTATACTTGAATTTCAATTTTTAATATTGATTCGTTTTCGAGATATAGAATAATAAAAAAATTTAATATTTGTTTAAAAATCCAAACAAGAATTTGTAATTTTCTTGAATGCAATATTCTTTTTGGGCTTATATTCGTAGGTACCAGAGATTAAAATGAGTATGTTTGAACAGTTCGAACCTACCTACCTACTAGGTACTTTCAAAAAACTGATGGGACTATTACTTCTTGAGAAAACATAACAAAAAAAAAAAACGTTTCTATGAGCGGTAGGTACCGTTTTGGAGCAATGCAAAAATAGTTTTTTTTTACATAAAATACATCAGCGTATGAGAAAGTTTAAATAAAAATCGTAGAAGCCGTTTTTGAGAAAATTGAAACTTTTGGATTTTGGTCAAGAAAATTGTATGATGGCTACCCTAAATTTTGACCGTAAAATAAAAATAAGTGATTAAGGCCGTAGGTGCGTTTACAGACAGACAAACGGACGGAGTTGCCGGACCCACTCTTTTCGACTTCTCTATCATTGTAATGTTATAGTGTCTTGCATAAGTATAACCGCACCCGAAAAAATGCATTTAAAAGAAAACCAACAATAGGAGTGACTCCTTACTATTTTTTTTTATTGAGTTACATCACTGATGAAGCAAATTGAGAAGAAAATAAAGTACCGGTATTTCCTCTCCTGGTGTTTAAATTAATAACAGATTTTGATGTATTGAAAAAATATAACCGTACAATGCAAATCTCTTTGAAGCTGCATTCAGTCAAATGCTTTCAAATAAAAAACAACAATGCCACGTGGTACGCATTTAAGCGAAATTGAAAAAGGCAAAATCTTATCTTTTCGGTAAAGCGGCCTAAGTCTTAAGGCTATTGGAAGATGAATTTAACGATCGGATCGTGTCGTTCGAAATTTTTTAAAGCATCCAGAATCTTATGGGACAAAAATAAGACCCGCAGAAGCTGACACGTCGCGACAAGATGCGTTTAATCAATGCTGCATCCAATTCGGTTCATTCTTTGCCGAAATTTCGTAACGAATTGGGTTTAGGAGTTCCGGTTTCAACCGTTTCTCGTGCTTTGAAAAGCAGTGGAGTGATTGTTCGGTGAAAAATGGTACCAGCTCCAAATTTAACAGCAGCCCACAAATGAAAAAGATTGGAATTTGCCCGCCAAAACATAAATCGGGATTGTAATACCGTAAGTGACTTTCTATTAATCTACAATAAAATCTCGTTATTCGAAATGGCATAATGGAATTAATGTTTTTTTATTAGGTTATTTTTATTGATGCAAAAAAGTTTAATCTCGATGGACTAGATGGTTTTCGCGGATATTGGCACGATTTAAGGAAAGAGAAAAAGTTTTTTCCAAGAGGAGCTTTGGTGGTGGCAGCTGTATGGTTTGGGGAGCCTTCTGCGAGCGTGGTAAGGTTGCACTTGCCCTCACCTCTACCAAAATGAACAGTTCTGACTACACTTCGGAGCATGTCTTCCAGCAAGATAATGCCCCAGTTCATGTAAGTCGTCAAAGTTTGGATTGGTTCGAATCGAAAAACATTAATTTGATGGAGTGGCCGTCACATTCTCCAGATTGTAACCACATCGAAAATCTTAGAGGAATTTTAACTCGCAAAATGTATGCCCATAATAAGCAATTTGCTAGTGTTGCTGAGCTGCGTGAGGCAGTTGTGATAGAATGGACGCTTTAGACGACTCCATATTGACAAATCTAGTCAATAGTATGCCAAAAAGAATTCTAAGATTGGTGGAAAATAGAGGCAACAAAATTGCATATCAATTTTTTGTTAAAAATGAACATAAAACAAAGAAAAAACAAAAAACAATAAATGCGGTTACATATTTGCAATACATTAAAATCTGTTTTTAATTTTTAAACACCAGGTGAGGAAATAACGGTACTTTATTTTCTTCTCAATTTGATTCATTAGCGATGTAACTCAATACAAAAAATAGTAAGGAGTCACTCCTATTGTAGGTTTTCTTTTAAATGCATTTTTCCGGGTGCGGTTATACTTATGCAAGGCACTGTATTTGATTAAATCCTCAAGTTTTTTTTTACGAATTCAATTTACCAATTACCATATATGTTTTCCATATGTTACACGTAAAAATTAAATTGGATTGTGTTGTGATAATTATATTCCCGAGAACTAGGATTAACTTAATAATGTAATAAGAGATTTGAGAGATAACCGCAGGATCACGATATCTACTTGCGAAATATAGAATATTATAATAAGTATTGAATTCGTAAAAATAAGTTGAGATTTTGATGAGATATGACATTACGATGATAGAGAAGTAGAAAAAAGTGGGTCCGGCGATTTCGTCTGTCTGTCTGTAAACGCACCTACACCCTTAACGAACGAACGAGCGAAAGCCCATACCTCATTTTTTTTTTATTATTATTTTTTTTAAGATCAAAATTTAGGGTAGCTACCATACAATTTTCTTGGCTAAAAACCAAAAGTTTAAATTTTCAAAAAAAAAAACGGATTTTGTTTAAACTTCCTCGACATTTTTTTTTTGAAGCACTGATGTATATTATGTAAAAAAAAACAATTTTTGTATTGCTCCAAAACAGTACCTCCCATAGAACCGTTTTTTCTGTTGTTTTTTCGTTATAAGATTTTCTCGAAAAATAAAAGTCCGATCAGCGTATTTTTTTTCTGAGAGTACCTACGTAGTTTATATTGCCCAAATAGTATCTTGTTTTCAAAAATTTGTTTCGTATTTTTAAAAAATATTAAATTTTATATTAATATTAATATTTATATATTCTTGAATACTGCATACCCAAATTCATTTTAAGACATTTTCGAAAAATTGTATATACCTATAAAAAATTTACCTAAATATTTTTTTTTTTTCAGATTGAATCTAATTTTGAAGTGTTGCAATTTAAATTTTATTTATGAATTTTGTTTATAATGTTTTTCATGAGTTATAATTTGGAATAAAGGAGAAAGTTCGTACTACACAGTCGTTCACATTTCTTATGTTGTGGTAATTTCAACATAAATTGCGACAAAAAATCTTATTTATCGATGTTAGACAATTTATTATTTTTCAATAATTTATTGTAATAAACGCAATTGAAGATTAGTTTAAGAGATATACAGCCGACATCAATTTTTTTGAAATGTCTCTCTATTTTTTATTCCATTTCATTTCCTTTTCATTCTTTCTTATTATATTTAAGGCTGAACTCCTACTTAAGCTTTTGCACCAAAACAATGTTTACACTCAAATTTTTGGGCACGATTTTCTATACAAAAGAAAATGTTAACATCGATAGATTTTAGTTTCCAATCTCTGTGCTACTTGCATTACATTTCGCATTATGAATATTAGCTACATTTCGGTCGCGGTCAAAATTTGGCCTTTGTCGTAAACTCATCGGTTTTCAAAGGGAAAATTGCATGTACCTAATTGTTGGTGCATTGGTTTTCAAATGGAAAACTGGAAAATTTCAAAACTGGTTTTTGAAAGGAAAATAGAAGGCTCTTGATGAAAAATTCGGAAAACTTATTAGTTTTCAAAAGGGAAAATCCATGAAATTTAAGTGCATTGATTTTCAATTGGAAGAATGGAAATTTTTTGACTGGGAACTCGGAAAACTCTGCGAGAGCACGAAGAACTTCAACACCTAAATCAATATTTTGCATTTGATTTAAGCTGCATTGTTTTGAATGCATGTCCGGTAGGGACTCTTCATCCGCCTAATCCTCAATGCATTTTTGAAAAATTTGCATTTTAGATTTAGCCTGATCAAAAACAAATTTTTGGGCCAGTCTAACGGGAAAGTCAGCAAATAAGGTGGATAATCGAAAGTGGAATGGAATTCTGATTTTGTAAAATAGACAAAACACGACAGAAGTGGGAATTTGTTGAATTTTTCAACGAAATTTTCTATTTACTACATGCTTTAATAAAAGTAGAAAGTTAGTTTGTATTCAAGCAAACCACATTACATTTTAACAATATCTGTGTTAGTTTTAATTATTTTGGAAATGCTCTGATAGGTGGCGAGCCGAGGTTCGCAGGGTTGGCTAGTAACGAAATAAAAGTGTTAAAATTAAAAGTAATTAATAAATTGCATAAAAGAAGTTGAAATTTCATTCCAACCTAATGAAAAAAAAAACGAATATTACGAATACACACACTAGCTGACCCAGCAAAAGCTGTTTTGACATATAAATAAAATGAATTAAAACGATTTGAATATTTGTGTTAACAAACAATAACATCTGAAAACTTTAAAAATTTAACAAATCTTGTAAAAAGAAGGTGTATTTGCTGTACTTTCTTATTCCACTTTTGAACACATTAAACTGCACATATTAGCTCGTTCACATATAACACCCTTGATACACTTTCATGGGACACAAGCACATAATAACAAAAAAGAAGAAAGAAAACGGACCCAAAATATAATAATGCCTAGTCATAGGGTTTTTTTTTTATGCAATGAGGTAATAAATGTGCAACACATTTCGATTCCAACTTCCAATTCTATTGTCCTATCCTATCGAAGATTAGTATAACATGGGCTTGGCGCACACTATCGAATTTCCTTTACCGTGTCCCTTAAAAGTGGAAAGAGATAGAGAGGTGACGGTATATGGTAGCCGTTGAATAACATTCAAAGCTCAAGGTATAGTGGAGATATCTCGCGCAAATGGCAACGGAATGTTATTATTTATGAGTAGCCTCCCGCTATTGTTTGGCGCGCAATTTTGAACATTTAATGAGGCTTCTAGCGCCGCCACCAAATATGATTTATTGGTTATTGTCACTACTTTATTTTTGTATGCATTTCTTTTGGCTCATGGAGGGCGTCTTTTGGTTTGAAAAAAAAAAAAAATAAAAAAATAGAAGTGTTTGTTATTTCTTTGTTTTGAAAACCTAAATTGGATGGAAACGTATTTCCTTACTATTAACCTATGTTAATAGTTTGATTGAATAAAAAAGGAATAAATAAGTGAAAATTAACTTCAATCTCAAGAATTCAAATTAGTCAAGCATCGAGCAATGTGTACCAGCCTACTACTACGACGACCTTCCGTTAACGTCAAAGTCAGAAATTCCCTGTGGTTCATCATACGCCCGAGTTACCCAAAACTGTTTCTCAAATAAATAAAGCAAATAAAGCACATTGCATAGCGAGAAAAGTCTGCCGCTCAAAAATATGCTTAAATATTAAGACGCAGCCTCCATCCAAAAACGTTAGGACCGCAGCTCCCTGCATCACCATTACCAACAAAGTGACACACGTCAGACAAGAAAATGCAATCGTGGCATGGCACGGCACGGCAGCAGCGCTGCACCGCTACCACCAACAAGATAAATGAATAGTGAAATGAGTTTGGCAGCGCCATGAGCCTGCAATTAATGATGCGTGGTGTAAGGATGCATATAATTTTTTTTTTTTGAAATTTCTGTTGGTATTATAAATATTTGTTGTTCCTTTTGGATATATCCTTGCTGTTTATTTAACAAAGTTCTTGCGCCAAGAGATAAGAGATATAACCATGCGATGGTTCTTGCCAAAAATTCTATAATTTGTCATTGTGTTGCGGGTTGCGATACTGCCGCCGTTGCCGTGCAATTTCCTACATTTGACATTTTAAGCATAGCACTCACAGAAACGAAAGACAGACAGACCAAGGATATGCTATGCGGTTTTACGTTTTTTGTCACAAAAAAGTGTTTGGGGTAAAGGGCGTTGGGATATAGAATGTTTAAATTTTTGGCAGTGGAATGAATTAAGGATAATCACACGCCTGCCAGGTGAGTGTACAAAATTTGCGGTATTTTGATGAATGATAGGCACTTGGGTGTTTCTGTGCTGGTGCAGACGCAAGGAAGCTGGATGGGATGCAAGTGTTTGAGGTAATTGGATGTGCAGTTCATGGTTATGGGGCAATTATAAAATAATGTCTTAGAAAAATAAACGAACCTACGAACTTGTCTACGGTTTTCGGAGTAGCGTTGTGAAGATTCTAGGCAAATTGTTAGATTTTTCTTATGTTATTTTCCTACTTAATCAGCTTTGAGACTTTTGGTTATGTCGTTTGAATTTTCTATCAAATTATTGAAACCCAGTGTTACTAGATAGTCTTAAAAATTCCTTAATGGAAGACTTATTGACTCCGAAAATAATGTAAGCGTTAGTCGTGGTGTTTTATTTGTAAATATCTCTTTTTAATGCATTATTATCAACTATTGTTTTAGTTCTATGTGATTTGTTAGGACTCCGAAATCCTTACTGTACCTACATTAAATGTTCCTAACACTGATTATTTATTTTTTAACAGTGTTGTCTTAAGTGCGCTTAACAGTCATACACATTTTGGTAAACTCCGAAAAATTAGTTGAAGGATTTGCACGAGCAGGTGTGCCCTTAAATTCGGAGTACCGAAGTGTAGACTTTGAAAGGCTTTGTGATATCAAATTTCATGCAGTAAAAAATTGTTGAACATCAGCAAACTAAGTTTCAACTACTCCGAAAATTCGGAGTAAGGGCATTGCAATGCTTTTGTTAAAATTTTGTTATAACATACTTTGAAAGGTTTGTCTTGACTAAATTGAAACCAATTCGTAGGAGCTCTAATAATATTTTTGTATCGAGAAATGCTTTAATAACCTTTATTTTCAAAATTGAGTACTTATCCGAAAATTCGAGTTCAATTTATTTCCTTTTAGGTGCCCAACATCCCACGGCTAAGGCTTTTATTAGTTGAGAACATCAAAAACTCAAGATCAACCTTATTTTAAAGTTCATGGTTCAACCAATAGCTTTATTCACCTCCATTTATATGGTGAGCTTCTCATTTAAACTGCGTGACTTTATGGTTAATGTGTCCTTTTTGATGTGATGTTCATATACCCTGTAACTTTTGTTCATTTTTTTTCTCAACTTTCGCAACTCCAATCTTTCGTTCTTATAGTTCAGTTCATAAAGGTATGTTCATGTTCCTTGGATGCTGAAAACTTCACCCAAAGGCCAAGGTATATGGCAAGCAGCAGCGGTTGTCATTCATCATTAGGGTTGATTGCTGATGTTGACAGTGATGATAACGATGACGATGATGATGCGGTGATTGCCATGATGGTGATTCTCATATACTCTTTTTCTTCTTTGCAATCGCCATGTTGTCATATAGCTTTCCTGGAACTCACACGTTTTATGATGCATTTTTCTTATGTTCCTACAAAAAAAAAAGAAAAAGAAAACAACCTTAAATGCAAACATATAGATTTTAGCACCTGAGCCGCGTCAGGACTTTTTTAAAACCTAGGGATTTGATTTTCTGGTGTTTGTAAGGAGGAGATGGAAAAATCAAAAGATAAGCGATCTGGCTGGATCCGTGTTTTAATTAGAATTTGCTGCTTCTACAAGTCGAGGGTGATTTTTCTTTTTATTCTTTTTTTTTTTGAACAACTCTTTACTCCTTTGTGTTGGGTTGAAGCATAATGGATTATGAAGGATGAAGAGTTGATTGGATGTAATGCATGAGTGAAGCATAAGTAAATTTTTTTAAGTCTACTTCTTTTTTAGTGTTTTTTGTTAGAGGAAAACTTTGTTTGGCATTTCATTTAGAAATTTGTATTTGGCTAGTTACAAACAAACCTACGAGGACATTGAGTGATTTCAATCTCCAAAAACTTTATTTGCACGAGAAATTGGCACCTGCCTGTGCTTAGATGTACATTAAAGCTTTGTTGAGTTAAAATTTCAATTAGAAGATAAAATCGTCCTTTTTGTATCATTTCGGAGTACATAACTCCGAATGACAATTGCATATCAAATGGCAACAACTGGAGATGAAAAAAAAAGATCTTAAAACTTTTTCGGAATTTTTCCGAATTCAAGATGTAAGTATTCAAACAACAACCGGAAGGGCAGAGTTTAGATATGAGAAATAAAGTTCAAAATCGAGTATATTTTAACTCCGAAAACATAGCTTACATATAGAAATATTTTATTTCCACAGTTTAACTGTGTAAGAATATAAGAATTGAAAGGATTTTCGAATATTATAATCAGAGTTTTCGATACTTAATTTTGTATTATATGACTAATGCAAAACAAAAAAAAAAAAAGTTGAGAAACTATGTTCATCAAATTTACGTACGTAAATTTCGTACGACTCCGAAAACTTGTTTATATGACATATTCATGAATTTTGAAATAGTGACTCCGAAAATGGAAAACCATGGAATGGGATGCTTTTTTTTCATTTGTAAAATATTATTAGCAGGGTTTCGGTTGGTTTTCCCCAAAAAACACCGAAAAGTCTTAAAAGAGAATGATACATACTTTGCCTTGCACAAGTATAACCGCATCCGAAAAAATGCATTTAAAAGAAAACCTACAATAGGAGTGACTCCTTACTATTTTTTTATTGAGAAAATAAAGTACCGTTATTTCCTCTCCTGGTGTTTAAAAATTAAAAACAGATTTTGATGTATTGCAAAAATATAACCGTACAATGCAAATCTCTTTGAAGCTGCATTCAGTCAAATGCTTTCAAATGAAAAACAACAATGCCACGTGGTTCGCATTTAAGCGAAATTGAAAAAGGCAAAATCTTGGCTTTTCGGTCAAGCGGCCTAAGTCTTAGGGCTATTGGAAGACGAATTTCACAATCGGATCGTGTCGTTCGAAATTATTTAAAACATCCAGAATTTTATGGGACAAAAATAAGACCCGGGCGTCCGCAGAAGCTGACACGTCGCGACAAGACACGTCTAATCAATGCTGCATCCAATTCGGTTCATTCTTTGCCGAAATTTCGTAACGAATTGGGTTTAGGAGTTTCGGTTTCAAAAGTTTTTCGTGCTTTAAAAAGCAGTGGAGTGATTGTTCGGGGAAAAATGGTGACAGCTCCAAATTTAACAGCAGCCCACAAACAAAAAAGATTGGAATTTGCCCGCCAAAACATAAATCGGGATTGGAAAACTGTAAGTGACTTTCTATTAATCTACACTAAAATCTCTTATTCCAAATGGCATACTGGAATGAATGTTTTTTTATTAGGTTATTTTTAGTGATAAAAAAAGTTAAATCTCGATGGACCAGGTGGTTTTAGCGGATATTGAAAAAGTGTGTTTCCAAGAGGAACTTTGGTGGTGGCAGCTGTATGGTTTGGGGGGCCTTCTGCGAGCGTGGTATGGTTGCACTTGCCTTCACCTCTACCAGAATAAACCGTTCTGACTACACTTCGGTCCTTAAGGAGAATTTGGTACCTTATTTAAGACGATTTCGCCGAGTTGAGCATGTCTTCCAGCAAGATATTGTCCCAATTCATGTAAGTCGTAAAAGTTTGGATTGGATCAAATCGAAAAACATTAACTCGTATCGTATCGTAGGTTTTTTTTTACGCATTTTCTCGGGTGCGGTTATACTTATGCAAGGCACTGTAGTTTCAAAAAGTTACGTCTTTAATATCCTAAACATAAATAATTAAATTGAGTGGCTCTGGAAGAGCCAAGGCCTAAGTGACTCACGCTCATCAACAATTCTCTAAATGCGTGCGTGTGAAGAAACGCAATATCAATTAATATCCTACGACTCCGAAAACTTGATTGTATGATACTTATTGGCTTAATAACTCCGAATGTTAATTGTTGTAGTTGTTGTTTCGATTAGTTTTAAATTTTTCTTAAGAGTCCGAAAAATTAAATTACATGACAAAACTTAACGTTACGTTTTACTCCTTTTTTACTACTATTTTGGAAAATCGAACCAACTCTGCTTAGCAATGATAAGAGCTATCGTCGAAAGTCGCGTTTATGTTTGTGAAAAATATTGCGCGTGCTCGTCATTCATTATCTTGTTTCCAATGGATAATTAAACTAGCAAAGTGGCAACATTGTAAAAATGGTAAAAAACTTATCATGAGAAAGTATTTAGAAAAAAGTATTAAAAAATAAAATTATCTATCTTAAAAAAAAACATGCATTTAAAAGTTTAATTAAAACATAATTTCCCTTCTGTCAAAATTTAACAAAAAAACAATATTTTCCAATAATTTTATGCAAATTAAAAATTTAACAAAAAATACAAGATTAAATGAGCATAACACAGACAATTATTTCCTATGTGAGAGTCAGCTTACATATTGTGGATTAACCCAGGCTTCAATCAAAACAGATTACTTACTCTTAAGTTTTATTAAATTGTTAAACGCAAAAAAAAAAACTCCCCATCATCGAATTGCATTGTTTCAAAGACCTGCCGGGCAGAAAAGTGTAATTCCCGTATTCAAAATAAAGCAATTTGCCTATAAATTGGCTGCTTATCTGGGTCCTAAGTGTTTACAAAGTCTATGATTGAGCTTAAACATCCAACAAGCCGTCGCATAGTTATTGCGGCTGACTTTGATTTCGTTGTGAGATACATTTCGCGTGATCTTATCCACTCTTAATCTCTGCTTGTCTTGTCGCACCCTAAATCCGCCAAATAGCTTAATTATTTTATGTATATGTGGTGTTTGTTAGTGCCTTACAAACTTTCGCATCCGGATTCAAATGCTTTGCGAAGTCGACTCTTCGCATTGCCAACCATCAGTGACTTGTATGCAAATTAGGATTTCCACCAAAACACGAATGTTAATCAAAAGTAATTGCATCTGGGGCGCTATACATCAACAGCAACACGGACACACATACTCATTTATATAGTGTTTGCAGGAGGTGGAAGGCGTGGCAGGCAATGGCAATCACTGCGAAAATAAACGCGATGAAATTTTCAATTTATTATCTCAAAATGGAGAAAAATTGAATACAATTCGCCAAGAAAGTACATCAAGTGAGGCAACTCTTCCCTTCATACCGATCGATTTGTACTAGTAAACTCTTAATAAAGTTATTCACATTTGTTTGTCCATTTTGTTGTGCCACCAAACGGAACCATGGAAAGAGGAGTGTGCATTTGTGCAATGCAATGCAAATAAAATGCACTTTCGCTGCACTACATATCGCTGACAGAAAGGGTGGGTTTGCAATTGAATATATTCTATTTCTGTACGTACTAAATGAGTGTTTGCAAATGGTACGAGCATGGGGTAAAAGAAAGAACCAAGACTCGTCTTTTTGCGTCCTTATTAGCATATTACCTTGTTATTAGTTGCAATTAATTTTAATTGTATAGGTTAAAGCAGTTTTTACATACAGTTAAGCACCGGATTCGAAATGAGATCTTTTGTGTTGCGTGGCAGGGTGAGTGTTTATGGGGGACTCCCCGCTCATCTTTTGTTCTATTGTGTTGAATTCTTGATTGTGAAACAAAATAGTATCGGAGTCGTCGGAGTCTTAAACAATTAAAGGTATGCTAAAGACGTGTATGTGCATAAAATTAATACTCTTCGTTTTTTGTTCTTCTCATCTAAGCGAGAGGTGGATTTTTGTTTGTCAGAAACAATTAAATGTCACTGGAAGAGGAAATGTTTGTTTAAATTTTTAGAATCTCAGATTCCAATGGTGGATTAAGCAAGCAGGCTCCATCACATATTTGAGTGCGGCTTATGACTAGAAAGACAGAGTGCCAGAAGAGACAGGAAATTCAAACCCTTGTTTTGAGTGCTGTAGCTGTATGTTGCAGAAATCGATTCCAATTTGATTTCCATTGTTATTTTTATTTCAACTAGAATAACTGGACAGACAAAGGGACCGACCGATACATACACCGTAAAATCAAGAAAAATAAGATGTTATCTCGTTCATTTACTCGTACATTTTTTTCTTACAACATTAATTGATTTACACCTCTTACAAGCAAAAAATCTTTCACTCTATTCCAACCCATCCCACCTCCTATCGCAATTTTGTTATACCTTCTAATCTTAGGATAGGTCATGTACAACCTGTTTCTATATGTTTGAGAATATACCAAAATATAATTCTGCTCCTCTTAGCCGATCGATAAATTTCGTCTGAGAATTTTATTCCAGTGCGTATAGTGTGCTCTTCTTTTTGGCTCTGGTCTGGAACTTCTATATCCAGTGAGTTTGTGTTGAAAGATACAAACGTTTATGTATAAAAATAATAATAAAGAGTCTAACAAATATGTACCTACGTTGGTAAACTTTTCCTAAGTTCTCCGAAATGTTTTTGTCCTTTTACCCGTGGCTTTTAAGGGATGAGTCCTCCTGTTTTTTTTGTTGGGTTGATGACTCTTGTATTATTATTTCGTGGTAGTAGCGTGGCAAATACGAATATATTTTCGGCAAGTGGGCTTTTTGTTTAGTCTGGCTGGCAGTTAAGAGTGTTTTGGTGTCTTCGAAGTGCGTACACATTGCGACAGTTCGTTGAACTTTCGTTGGGGGTAGACGACTTTTATTTTCGCCTGATGGTGTTTATAATGAAAATATATAGAAGGAAATAAGTTGGGATATTATTTCTGTACGAAATGTTGATAGACAGAAAATGCTGCTGTTGAGTTTGAGGTGGAAATGTTGCGAAAGAGTTTTGGTTTTGATTTTTGCTAGACCAAGAAAAGTTGGTGATGGATTTATGATGAGGTCGATGAAATATGCAGACGGAATTCTTCCCCTTTTGACGGATTGTTTTGTTGTTTACTGAGGGTTGATGACTGTGGACTTGGCGGCTTTGTTTTCTTTGTATTTTTAATTCGTGGAACAAAGGAACATAGGATTTCTGATTCATTAAGCTACTCGATATACACCTACCTCTTTTAAATAGAGAAAATGTTTCGCCAATAAAGTTGGGTTTCTGAAAATCTAGGTAGTTTACTTTCTTGGGATCATTAAAAGACAAAAATAACAAAACCTATAAATCGATGTTAACCTTAAATAACCTTTGACAACATCTTAGGGCCATTTTCATTTTTTTCTTCACACCATCACCAGTTTATAGGCACCTATTAGTTTCAAGCATCCTTATTGGTTCCTTCGGCATGAATATAAGAACAAACATTCACTTATTCACACTGCACAACATTTCAAACCAAGGATAAGTCTTCTAGCTAAGCCTTGCCTCAAGAATACCGAAATAAAACCATAACCAAAAGCATGACATCGGAAAATAGCACATCAGAGAAAAAAATATATTAAAATTCGTTGACTTGAACAAGATTGCACAACACAATATCCAATCCCTCGACTCATTCTATGACAGGGCATTGTTGTCAGGAGTATTCTTGTAGCTTAAGCCTTTTTCTCAACAACACACTCAGTGTATTACTAAACATCGCCACTTCTTGTGTTCTTGTTGGAAAATTTTCACACCAAAAAATCATTACATCAACCGCACCTCATTCCTCTTCCGGTTTTGGATAATTTTTCATACTTTATTCAAGTCGCCACACAGTAATAGAAAAAAATTCATAATCAACAACACCATCATCATCATCACTATCCATTCATGCCATTCATCTTGCAAGATTAATATTTCTCACGATATTGCTCTCTTCTGCGTCAACAGCATCACCATCCACCGTTCACCATCGTCCTGGTGCTGCTCCCCTTTATCCAAAGTGTGTATGACAATTTTTAATTAATAACGGACAATAGCGATACAACAATGTCACTTATAAATCCATATACATTCATCTTTCCATAGATATACCAGCCAACCTTGTCGTGTATTGAAGAAAAAATAGTAAAATGAAAAATGTCCTTATAGATAAATGCAGAAAAGTGCACTCATCATCTTGTAATCCCCGCAAGGATATTTTCTCATCTTCTATACACAATCGAGTGGAGCTCTATTCACAAAAAAAATAAAGTAACGAAAATTGCTAAATTTACAAAAACAAAAATCCACAAAATAAAAGATATATGCTGCAAGAAATGTGCGCTCCCAAATGTCCTATATATACAATTTTCTGAAAAAAAAATAAATACAAAACAGAGGGAAAGCAAAGTCCCAAAAAGTCTTTTCTTTCAACAACAATTTTTATCAAGTCCGTTTAAAATTTAGACGCCATTTTTGTTTTGTAATCATTTTCCTTCACTTTGGTCCTTGTTGTCATCATTGTCGTCGGTCGTTCGGCTGCATAGTCCGCCAGCCGAAATCAACTGTCATTACGTTTTCCATCAGCGCGAAATAAGAGGGAGATAGACCCCCAACATCATCATCATCATCATCATCATCCTAAACGAAGGAAAATGTGCATTTCCTTCCTGGGCACATGTAGTTTTTGGAACAGGCGAAACGGGTGGTGTGGGATAACTGTACCGAGGCGAAGCAATCTTACATAATGAAAAGGATGAAAATCAAAGGAACTCACAAGAAAATTACTTGCTGTCGATGTCTATAAAAGTCGTTTTTGTTTTTTTTTTTTTACGAAACAGAAATGTCCTCCTTTGGTTTTGGTCCTGCTTTTTGGGAATGATATCGGAAGTGGGGCTGGGATTTCTTATTTTTACTAAATTTTTGTGAAAGCTGCAAAGCCCCTAATACTCGCCACGAAATATTACCCAGATGTGTCATACCGAAATTTGTATTATAATAATGGAGATCAAAGACAGTGGCGCTTTGTTTCACAATATAAATGTATATAAAGCCAAGGCAGAAGATGACATGGTGCAGGACATAAGTTCATTGGGGGCTAATATTTAAGAGAGATTTGACTTGCAATAATTTTTTGAAGAATATACGAAAAATTAGAGATAGACGTCATATCGATGACAGTTTTTCATCCACAACTGTCGCAACCTCAATATCTATCTTAAAAGCAGTAATTCAGTTGGTCTAGTTAGCTGGATAACTGTTACTGGAACTTCTTCTTTTATCATTCATCCATATTAATAAAAGACGCATTCTTCTTCTCCATTCTTATTCCACAGATTAACTATAAATAACATATAGAATAAGAGTTAATCCATAGGTTAAAAGTTCTTATTAAAAAACAAATAATTTGATTCCGGACTAGTAAAGTGACGTTTTCTTAAAATCACCTTTTGGGTTGTCACTTGACAACCGATTTGTTGTTGTCTTTGCTATATATATTGCAATCGATTGTGGAGCCATATATGAACTGGCAGAGAAGCAGTTGTTTACATTTGTTGTTCCTTTGCTAAGTAAACGTCAGTCAGGAGAGCATGTAGCTACCCATGGCTTATTGGTTAGGTGCGTTGGCTGCTAAGCAGAACGAAGTAGGTTCGAGTCTTACTCGTGCCCATACAGTTTTTATTTCATCTTTCATGGGTACTGCATCTTGCAAAGAACTGACAAAATTTCGAAGTAAGGCACTAACGCCTTGGCTCTTCAAGAGCTGTCGCGCCACTGTATTTACTTTAATAGCATGTTTCACTTAGTCCAAAGAATAAAGTTTATCCTTCTTGAGATTGTCCTGACAAAATAAGTATTAGTTTTAAGTATTAGTGACTTACCTGCTACAAGATCGCTTGCTCCTGTATTCCAAAACTCAACCCGCAATCAATGTTAAAAATAAAACAATGTTAAAATTCATTAATAAGATTTAAAGGGGTATGCTCATTTTCGGCCCGGAGTGTACACCAATGAGTTTGGTATCAAATTAAAGGTTGTTCTAAGCCGGATACATCTTCAATATATTTTGTCGATAACTCATGGGAGATCTGAGATATTTGAGATTGAAGTTCGGAAAGTGCAAACATTAAAAATCAGCACTTTTCGACATAAATGCTTATATCTTTGGATTTAAGAAAGCTAGAAAAATCATAGTAGTATTAAATTAAAGCTGTCAAACATATCTTTCAAGTGAAATAATAATTACATTTGTAAGATTTATATGTACTCAATAGCTGTTTTATATAACTTCTACATAGGCCGAATCTTGTTGGAAATTAAACTATGGTTTGAGTAACCACATGTGAGGCCCGGCTTTTACTCGTATGGGGAAATTTAGAATAATTACTTAAAATTGTAACAAAATAAAAATTGTAACT
>CAKKXW010000001.1:9325313-9346625 GCA_920937365.1 Sphaerophoria rueppellii
GAATGGCGAAGAAGATACAACAGCGAACTTTACGGGTTGTACAACGACATGGACCTAGCCAGAAGGGTCAAGGTCCAGAGACTCAGATGGCTCGGTCATTTAGAGCGAATGGACACCAATGCTCCGGCCCGGAAAGCCTTCGACACTATTCCCGAGGGACGTAGGAGGAGAGGAAGACCGCGACTCAGGTGGCGCACTCAAGTGGAAGAGGACCTCAATCAACTCGGAGTGCAAAACTGGAGACGACTAGCTAAGGATCGAGCTAGCTGGCGGACCCTGTTGATTGAGGCCCAAGTCCACAACGGACTGTAGCGCCACCTTAAGTAAGTAAGTAAGTAAGCATGAAGAAATTTTACACACAAAGCACAAAGTAGGTAATTGTTTTTTAACAATTTTGTTTCATTGAAGCATTGGAAAGGGGTTTCAATCAGTCCGCATACGACGTTATACCAGTGGCTATTATAAGACCTGCTCTTTAAGTGCTACTAGGGGCCATTCCAAACCTGCCGTTTCGCTTGCCACCAGGGAGCGTAGTAGTACCTGCAGACCGACCAGAGCTATTGCCTGCTGTTTCAGAGCTACCAGAGGCCATTATAATACCTTCTATTTCGCCTGCCACCAGGGACCGTACTAGTACCTACGGATCGACCAGACTTATTGCCTGCTGTTTCAGAGCTAACAGTGGCTTTTATAAAATTACCGTTTCAGTGCTACTAGGGCCCATTACAATACCTGCTATTTCACGTGGCACGAGAGACCGTACATGTACCTGGAAATCAAGAAGAACTATTGCCTGCTGTTATGATACAACCAGGGGCCATTATGAAACCTGCTGTTTCAGTGGAAAGAGGGGCGATAATAATACCTGCTGTTTCGCGTGCCATCAGGGAGCGTTCTAGTACCTGCAGATCAAGTAGATCTATTGCCTGCTGTTTCAGTGCTTCCAGGGGCCATTATAAAACCTACTGATTCAGTGCTACGAAGGGCGAAAATAACACCTGCTGTTTTGCGTGCCAGCAGAGAGCGAACTAGTACCTTCAGATCTTCCAGAGCTATTGCCTGCTGTTTCAGTGCTACTAGGGTCCATTATAATACCTGCTATTTCGCGTGGCACCAGGGAGCGTTCTAGTACCTGCAGATCAAGTAGAACTATTGCCTGCTGTTTCAGTGCTTCCAGGAGCCATTATAAAACCTACTGATTCAGTGCTACGAAGGGCGAAAATAACACCTGCTGTTTTGCGTGCCAGCAGAGAGCGAACTAGTACCTTCAGATCTTCCAGAGCTATTGCCTGCTGTTTCAGTGCTACTAGGGTCCATTATAATACCTGCTATTTCGCGTGGCACCAGGGAGCGTTCTAGTACCTGCAGATCAAGTAGAACTATTGCCTGCTGTTTCAGTGCTTCCAGGAGCCATTATAAAACCTACTGATTCAGTGCTACGAAGGGCGAAAATAACACCTGCTGTTTCGCGTGCCAGCAGAGAGCGAACTAGTACCTGCAGATCTTCCAGAGCTATTGCCTGCTGTTTCAGTGCTAACAGGGGTTTTAGTTTGAAACACAAGCAGTTTCCCACCTACATGGGAGACAAAAATAGTAGGTACAATAAGTGTCTTAATTCCGGTTCACACAGAAGCTTTCGACTGATAACAACTTAAATACGAAAGACGTCTGAAAAGTCATTAAATTGTCATTGAAGCTTCTAAACACGAAAATTAAACTTCATAAAACGTAAATAACCTTAAAAATGTTCAACCCGATGCACCAGTTTCTTCTCGCACTCACCCATCCCAATAACATTCAAGAAGTGTACGAATAACTTTTTGTATCCATTTCAGTTCTTTAACAAACAAGGATAATGCGCAGAAAATGAAACTCATGCAAAGCATAAGTTTATATAAACCAAAAGTTCCTTCTATTTCTATAGATAGCACTCAGTCCGCCTCTGCTACACGCGTCTTTCGTCTTCTATACGCCATTCGATAGAGGTATACCTTAACGTACTTGTGGGTTATGTCCTTTCTTTTGGGAGAAAAGTTCTTTGTGCTCCCAAAAATAACTCAACCAAGTTCAAGGATCTTTCCACCTTTTCCAACTCCAATCGTTTTACTCCCGTGTCGTCCTTCGGCCTCGATTGGTATTTCTTCTGGTAGTCGTCGTCGGTCGTCGCCGGCCGCCTCACGCCGCCTTTCGTTGCGTTGTCGTCGTCATCCTCGTCATCCTATGCAAGTTGAGAAAATCAATTTTGTCTGTTGTGTCCTTGTTTTGTGTATGCTTTGCTGACGACTATGATTTTATGTGACAGTGTATGTGAATGTGACATCCAGGACTATCGTATATTTATTTATTTTCGTAAACTGAATGTCCTACCGCCACTCGCTATCATCATCGTCGTCGTCCTCAACGAGCTACGACGATGCTACGTAAAACGAGTGCATATTCCACCGTAAATAATCTTTCGATTAGTGAAACACTGGCATTTGGGTGGGTGGTTTGCGTTCAGCTGATGATGAAGACGCAGAAAATTGGTTTGATGAAATGAAGTTGGCGGCGAGGCCCGTGTGGAGATGATATGAATGTCTTTGGCTAGCAAAATGCCACTGGCTCTCTTTTCGATAAACCTTCCGTAATTTTGTTTCGCTGTTTTTTGGCTTTCTTCCATCCAAGTCAATCTGTATCTGCTTATCCTTTTTCGCCCAGAAAATGTACGCGCTCGTTTTTCGGCATGAGTATCCTTATAGTGGGTGAGTTTCATGGATAGAGAAATAGCAGTCAATGACTTGATGGTCTTCGTAGTCATGTCATTCGCATCGTCATCATTGACTTGACTGACTCTTGGGTTAATTTGAGTTTAAGGACCTTCGCATAGGGATATGATGATTATTATGTGGGAGCTTCTTACGCTACGCACCACCAGTCGGTTCTTACATCAACCAACCGACCGACACGATGACGACAACGCCATATCATAACAGATATCCACACAGAGAAAGGAACAAGCTAGGATAAAAAGATACTTTCGAGTGGGTAGGGCAAGGTATTGACATGTCCTGCCGTTGAAGTATTACCTTAGATGGGTTTCGAAAATTTATTCGAACGTTGAACTTGACAAACATTTTTTCTTACTTTTTTTCTGTGTGTTATTTATTTTCGTAAGTTTGTTTCGTCATTTTTTTTTTTATAAGAATATGTGTGTTCCTTTTCGTCCTTCTTTTTGTTGTTTTTGTTGGGATAGAGATATCTCTTGGTTGAGCCTTTGTTTTGCTTATTTCTATAGTCCTCGAGATCCATAGGGACATGTTTGAAACATTCTCGCAAGGCACTTTTTGGGGTTCCTCTTTTAGTGGCACTGGCAATAGAGTCTTCGTTGTTGCTCTGACGGTTGATGTGTCGGTCGGTTGTCTGTTCCATGAGAGGTTCATTGACCGATTTCGTGCAATAGCACGTGGCTTTGAATAAAATAATAATATTGGTTGGTTTCGGTTGGTAGGACGAAGGATTCTTTTTTTTGTCTTACATATAATGTGAAATAAAAACAGCGTGAGGTTAGTGTATTATCTGATGGTTGGTATGTAGGTAGGTACCTTTATCTGTCTGTTTGTGAAATCGATAAGGATTAAAGACATTACGAATGTGAGAGCATTGTCCTTTGGAATGTTAGAAGGTAGGTTAAGGAACTCAATGTGAATAATATATTGTTATTTTTGGTAAGGGGGACTTTCAATGATTCAACTTTTGTATCGTTTGACGTTAAGATATCCTAGGAAACGAAAATGTTACGAATTTTATTTGGCATATGTCAAATTATACAGGGGTAGTTAGCAGTAAGGACTAGAGTTCAATGAAAGGTGATTGGACTTAAGCAATTTGTCCCTACGCGTTGATATTTATTTCATTGGAAGTCTTTGGCTCCTCACACTAAGGAGGTTGCGGCTATAACTTATATTGACAGTAAATAACTGAATTCAATTTTTAAGTTAACAAAAGCAATTCTTATGAAAATCGTTTTTGAAGTTTGTGAGAAAATAATTTCTAGGAAAAGATTAGGTTATCAAATGTTGCGGGTTTCGGGAAAGAACGGCGTCTGTCCCCGATGCACAGATAAGAAGTGGATCGATTTTCTGTCCCTAGCGAAAGACTGAAGACAGAAAAAACGGTGTGGAAGCGATCCTGTCTCAAGCAAAAGTATAGACCTCGGTAGAGAGTAGTAGAAGAAGTGGATCGGAGAAAGAAACAAAATGCTACTTCTTCTACCCGAATGATGGCTTCTGTCTGTGGTGCGCTTAGAAGAAGGGAAGCCACAGATTAAAAGACTAGAGAATAAACGTTAGCGGTTGCTTTCTACGATACACTCAGAAGAAGAGAGTAAGCGGACAGCGGTCTTAGGTTGACAGGCTCCTGCTTGCGATATTCTTTGAAGAAGAATAAATACGAAATAATCTATCGGAATCGGTCCAGTCAAGGAGAAGCCTTGCTAAAAGCACCATAGGTCTTTCCAACCATAGCTTCTATAAAGTCATTCCATTCCTATTGAAATTTTAGATTACCCGGTTCATGTATTCTGGACGTATTCAACTGTAAAATTTTTTAAGAGCAAGGTAGGAAAATCGGAGAGGTCAATCATAATCCTTGAGATAACTAGACATTTGGTTTAAAGGGGATTAAGAAGTAGACTACATTCTTTGAACCATTTGTGAATAGAAAACAGGTTCGTTATTGATGTTGCCTATATAGTTTTCGATGAGACCCAGAACAGAACTCTGTTGGTGTTGGACATCATCAGCAAACATTTGCACATTCCCATAGTAAATTATTAATTATTAATATCATCAACGTATTGACTAGAACAAAAGCTGTCCACGGATAGAACCTTGGGGAATACCACGCGACACACAATAAAGTCAGAAACTTGTCTCCTTTGTTAAGCAAGAATGAATCAGTTTAGTTGATTCTGGAGCAAACCCGAAATCTATGGAAATTTTCATCGTATCATATTCTTTGAAGCAGTCAAGAAGTACCAAGAATGTGACTTTATCATCTTCCAAGTCCTTCCTTATCCGCTCAACTACATCTAGGAGTACAGTGGTAATACTGTGATGAGACCGAAATCCACATTGCTAAGGGGATAAGAGCTGGTAAGAGTCAAAGTACTGATTAATTTGCCTATCCATCAACCTCTCCGTCTCCAACAACTTGGACAAAAAAGGAAAGATAGATATGTGACTATGTTCAGCCCCAATTCTTTCCTTCGGGACAGGGATGATTTCGGAAATTTTGCATTTCGATGGGAACTCTCTTTAAGCCAACATTGATTTGATGGCAAATGTTATGTATGGCAGGATAAGAGGCATAACTGCTTTAACGAAAGTAGGATGTAAGCCATCAAATCCCACATACCTAGTTACTCTTGATCGAAATAAGATTCTCCACAGACAGAGACAGTTGCAAAGTTGAAACGATTTAGATGATGAGATGTAAGAATATCATAATTATTTAGACTCATAGATGAAGGTTTGCTTCCCTATTCTAATTTCGCATGATCCTGAACTTTGCAGGTAATTTGTCTGCTGAGGTTTGGACAGCCACCAGAATCGCAAAACTCGAACGATTTTGAAAAATTAAACGGCAATCGCTTTATTTCTTCAAAATCTAGGGGCGGTATTTTTTAGTTTATTTTTTATTTGTCTTAACAAAAAAGTTATGGCCAAAAAACGCAAAAAGCACCAAAAAAATTAACTTAAAAATCTTTGGACTTTCGTCACCACTGTAAAAATGGTGGTGGTTTTTGCGTTTTTTGGCCATAAACGCTTCTGGTGATCAAGCGGCTTCAGTTCTTGCGTCAATTTGATCTTGTTAGGATGTAGGCCAAGATCTTTTCGCGAAATTCGCCACAACGACGTCACAGAGATGCCCAACGCTTGAGAACGACATGTGAGAGACTGATTTGGGTCTTCCGCAATTGACGCGCAAGCGGCAGCAATATTCTCGACACTACGGGCACTTCTTTGTCTCACTGGCACGGGAACATTTTGTACTGAGCCTGTGGATCAAATTTTTCTACTAGACGCTCAATTGTTGATCTGGGAGGACGATTATGACGACCATAAATTGTACGTATCGCTCTTAAAGTGTTGACCACTGACTCCGAATTTCGGAAGTAAATTTTAATAATTTCGACTGGTTGTTGGATCGTATACCTTTCCATGATGAAATGGCAAACCTTACTGAAGAGAAATGTCAAGAGAGCGGGAAAAAATATGGTGTCGTTTGCTCTCCCTATCGGTCTACTTTTGTAGCGTCCCGTCCGTTTTGAAAAACTCTATAAGCTCCACAATTGGAGTCATTACATGACACTGCATCAACGCAAACGACTTGTGTAGAAGCTGCCTGAGACGAGGAGGAGGAAGATGAAACAGTCCAACACCTTCTATGTACATACATGTCCGGCACTCAACTATAGTAGGCGAATAACTATCTTGGTAATCCCTGCTTCGATAATGTCAGTGAACTGGCAACGATCGACCCAAGATGTTTCTCTAACTTCATTAAAAGTACAACATGGTTTTTGTTTAAGTTCATTACTCTATCATGGGTAACTTCTTTTGTGGTATCACAATGGACTCTTGAGGTATAAGTGAGTCCATAGCATCTAGAATTTCACTTGGCAGTGGTCTTCGTCTGTAGTTTGACAATTGAGAATGTCAAATTCTTGTTGAAATTTCAGTTCAGTAACGATTTGAAATTGATCGCTGATAGTTGAACCCTATAGCAATGTTGCAAATAATAGAGCGAAAGAAATCTTCTCAAGTCGTAAAAGAATCCATTAAAATTAACAGCTGAGTGCGGTTTACAAGTTGACCTTATGACAGGTCCTTTTGTTTTTTTGTCTATTTCAATGGTCATTGAAGCCGCCACGACTCCATACGGTCAGGTCAGATTTATTGGAAAAAGTTGTGAAAAATTCTTCTGAGCGAATAGATTTGTTAACTCAAATCTGCGGTTACCAGAATATTTATCCGACATATTATTTTTAATTAATTTAAACACTTAATTATACGAAATTATCTCACAGATTATAATAAAAAAAAAGTTTATTCCAACAATATTCTTGTCTTTTATTCGTTTTTAAAGTTCTTAAGCTCTTAAAAACACTCCCAAAAGAACAGTAACCATACTATTTCTAGTATCTTCCAAGTGCTTGTGTGTATGAAATAAAATGTCTTGCCATAGCAAAAATCCCATAAATAGTGTGGGTATGTAAAATAAAATCAATAATTCAGATATACTTTTCTTTTTTCCTATAGTTAGTTACATATATTGAAACATATTCCAAGACCGAATACTATAAAACTCCACGCACTCCACATACACAATAAAACCCGTAACATACGCATGTGAAAGAAGAAAGAAGATTCCCGGTTTAATCTACTTTGTAATCTTTTATTTGTTCGAATGTAGAATTCGAAATTTAATTCAACTTCCAAATGTCACTGACCGATCGATTTTATTCGGTGCGAATTTGGCTATCTTAATCTTGTTTAGGGTCGACTATTGATTGATACCCGAATTTATGTAAAGGCAGATAGTAGGTATCAGAATTTCAACACCAAAATACGTTCAAACCGCCTCAGCAGAGTATAGAAATCTATTTATAGCCAAGCCGCCTATCTATCTGAAAGTATTTCTGTTAAAATAAAGAGGTCGGTCGGATGTGTCGACGCTGGACCATTTATGTATGGATTTATGTTGAATTTGAAATTTCTTTGAGATTGGGGTTAATGTTTTTTTAGTCTATTTTTTGTATGTTTTGTTTTTGGATGGACTCTCGTAAACTTTGATTGCTCTTTTCTTCATTTAGATCTTAGCAACAACTGTTGTTTGTTCTTTTTTTTCGGAAGTTTATGATAGAACTTATCAGATCAATGTTTACTGTGAATTCTTAGACAGTGAAAAACAAAGTTACTAATAAACTGTTCAATTTTTAAACATTTAAAAAAAATAAAAAACCCAATTTTTTTACTTTCTTTGTTTAACTCATTCTATCCTCTTAACGGAAACAACTCAGCAAAAATGCATAAAAATAAAATAAAAAAAGGACAACAAGAACAACGCAAAATCAGTTACCATAGGTTAGGTTTTTCCTATTTTTTTTCTTTTTTGGGACACATAAAATAAAATCGAAAAAATGAACATAAGGAACTAATTTCGAACAGAAATCATTCAATCGTATATTGAATCAGATAAATGTCCTTTTTCATGTCCTGAGTCCTGAGAAACAAAATAAACCAACTCAGAAAGCATTTCTACCTATCTGCACCTCAATAGTTTATCTTCTTTTTTGGGAGTCCTGTTAAATCTCTGATGTGAGTTAAAACAGCAGAAGATTTCTAATTTCGAAACGAGTGAAAGGCAGACTGAGTTCCAGAATACCAACATCTATTGAAACATAGACAATGGCACAAGGGACCTTTTATGGGGACATAAAATTCCTTTAGACTGTGATTTTGTGATGTTGTCTTTATAGAGTGTTTCCGGTGTCTAGGATTTTGTCTGTATATTGGATTGAAGCAATGGAAATTCTCGAAGGACATTCGTAACTTTCTTTCTCAAATAAAGTTTTGTATTTGCCATAACCTTGCGAGAGAATGGCTGTCATTGTGAGATTGATTTCAAAGACACAATACACAAACGGAACGATTTATTTAAGCGGAGATGTTATTAACCGGAAATGTGCCTTAATAAAGGGAATACATGAGCCTGCATGTGACGGCTTTAAAGCTCTAAAAAATTTGGGCTACCAGAGTCTCAGATCATTTGCAATTGCAAAACCGACCGGAATGTTTTCCTCTTTAAAGTTTTTCGCGACAAATATTCAACTCCTTTATTTGAACAGTAAGTGAGTATCCTTTGAGAATATGACGGAAAAAAATAAGACAAAAACGATTTCATATGAACTTACTTCCTCGGATAAAGAGGGAAGTGCCTGGCTCACTTTCGAATGTTGCAAAGTATGAACCTACATCATAGACGTCCTTGGGACCGCTTTTGTACTTTTTGCAGTCCACCACTCACTTTAGCAAACAAAGCAGTTAACGCAAACTCTCTTTCACTACAACCTGTCATGTTTGGAATGTGCGCGCCACCGACCGGTAGCATAGACATCAGATCCCGGATTCCATTGCTTTTTTGCTAGCGCCATCAGGGTGCAGTATATCAGTAAACAGCGGTAAACAGCCGCGTGTCGCCTCGCACTGATGTATTCAAAGGTTCCGCGCAATCGGCACCCATTCCGGGACAAACAAACAACGGCGAGGAGTAGTAAAGTAGCTTTTTTCGAATGCCATTCTAGCCTACGACTATGCGAATGTTCCGTCACACGGGGGCATTCATACCATACCAATCGTAGAGTATGTAGGTTTGAGTTTGCTGGTGTACAGGTTGTACAGAAGATAGACAATTAACAATTGTTGTAAAACATTCAAATGACACTAATTAGTGGCGGCTGCGGCAAAGCGCCATCACAGAGACCCGACTTCAGAGGCGACCCAATCTCAAAATTAATTTGTACACGAGTATTAATTGGAATTTTAACTTCAGCCCATCGTCGGTCGTCGTCGGGGAGCAGATACTCGTCGACGTTGTCGTCGTTGGTAGGTCGGCTGCAGCGCGGCCGTTTAATCGCTACTGAAGATATACCAAAAAGATTGAAATCCAAGATAGATGGCTTAAGCAAAGATGCAGATGAAGATGATGCACATCTTGGAGGTCTTTCGGTTTTATTGGTTCTGACTTTGGCTATGTTTCGGTTGTTCTTTAATGTTGATATCAAAATTCAGGAGGGGGAAGTAGAGTGACATGTCTTTGTATCCATTACTCAGCTAAACAAGATTTTTGAAGGTTTTTTTTATGAACTTGGGATCTTGTCCACCAGCAAGATTTAATTGATTGATTTCTTGTTCTAGTTTTTAAGATGACAAGTTCAGGAAACTCGAAAAAACATAAAACGTATGACCGTGTCCCCACGTTTTGCATGCCTTGTAAGCTAAAATCTATTGATACTCAACTATCAGCACGCCATAACCTCTTCATTATTCTTGAAAACGCAATGTCCCACCTTAATAATATTCAAAGTCGAATTATTACTTTTGCGTTTATTATTGCGCCAGTCGTAACATCCATTCAACATTTAATCACATTGCGCATACATGTAGTTTAATTTCCTATTAGAATATCCCCCGAAGTAGTCACGAGGGACTTCGTGTCTTCTATGATGTCCGACAACAACAGCTCTGACAAGTGAACACCATTGCAGCCTAGGCCGGCCGCCGCATATATTTATGGACACCGTGTCGAACAATAAATTTCATTTCGATCACCGCCATGGGATTTGAACGTTCAACGATATGCGATCTAGAGCGTGTTCTATAGAGTGGAGTTCGAAATACTCTCGGTACACACTATATAACGACAGATCGAAGTTATTCGATCGTCGTCGGTCGTGCCTACTATGTGTGGCTTTGGTTCCAATAGCAGTGGACAATTAAAATCCAATTAATTCTGACATTTATTGCATTGCAAAAGGGCAGACATTAAAACGAAGATATAAGCTGCAAGACACATTCGAAATTAAATGAAGAATAGTTGAGTAGTTAGTTGGCAATGTGGATCTAGGTACTCGCAATGATATATATAATCCGCATAATCGATCTTCTAGATGGAGATTATACTTTTCAATTCTGAGCATGACTTTGACAATGGTGTAATGTTAAATGCCAAAGGGCTTGACATAATATTGATGAAGAAGTCAATAAAGAAACAATGTCTACAGAAGATTGATGACAGCTAGAAGACTTTCAATAATAACATACTCTTTTTTTGTCTTTGAAAAAAATATTTCGGCATTTGGAATATTGTTAGAAATAGTAATTTAAAAGCTTTACACGAACCATTGCAAATTCATGTTTTTTAATTCTTGTAGCTATGATTGAAAGCTTAAGGCACGCATTACCAAGTTTAAAAATAGTGCACATTTAGGTTTAAACAAAGTGCAAGAATGTGGACAGACAAACAGTACTCTGGAGGCTATCCCTATCAGCCTATCAAATGGTATATGTATATCCAATACCCATGCCCACTTATTTCAACTTCAGTTTCATATCGTGTACTTATGACAAAATGGCATTTAGACACTCAATTTTTATAGCGTCGGTGGTGTAATGGTTAGCATAGTTGCCTTCCAAGCAGTTGATCCGGGTTCGATTCCCGGCCGACGCACATTTTTTTTTTGTTTAAAGTAAGAGTAGGAGTTAGATTAGGTTAACCCAAAGCCGCTGATCGACGGTTCTTCGTTTGACGTGGTAGATTAGCGGCACCGCCAATCTGTGCCGTATCAGACCGCATCTATTTTTTTTCCAAAATTCATTTTTATTCATTATAACTTAAAACTATCTACTTATTACTAGACAAAGAATTCAAACAAGCTTAAATCTTATATATAACTTATTGGCCCCAACCGGGCGCTCCAAGTAATTCATGATTTTCTGAAAAGTAATGCCTTTCGGCCTAAGAACTATTTTATTAAATTTGTTTTATTGTTTCTTGTTAGAAAATTTTGAAAAACTAACAGCATATCATTTTTTATTTTTGTCCTTAAAATTAGGTCCTTAAAAATAAAACTTAAAAATAACTAGCGTAACGGGTACAATGGTTGGCACCCCCAATTTTTGTACTAATTTTTGGCATCCCTCATGAAATTAAGAATTTACGGAAAACTACTACTTAAAATCATATTTTTTCATAAGATGTATCAATTATCTACAATGCTACATTTTAATTAAGAATCATTTCAATCTCAATTTTTTTTATCTGTGAAAAAGTAAAGTCGTTCTAAATCTAAAAAAGGCGCTAAAAATACAGTGTTTCCGCTAAGGAGACTAAATTTTGTAACCGTCCGTTTTTCAATTTTTTTTGAGTTTTTGGATGAATATTTATTTTTTTAAATATGGAAATATAATAAATTAAATATTTTCAATTGTTTTTTTTTGTAAAAACAATGTTTAAATTGTTAAAACAGGGGTGCCAATAATTGGTACAATATAAAGTTGTGGTTAGAGACTGCCAATAATTGTACCCTGTATCAGTTGTAAATTTCAGTTTGAAAAATGGGACAAAAACGGCACAAATATGGAGAAGAAAATAATCAGCATGCTTTAACAATTGAATAATATTGTATTAATTATAATTTTTAATTTCCCAGAAGGGACTACACCGACTGAAATACGTGTTGAAATGTCTAAAAATAAATTATGAAGCAATTTATAAAAAACTTGAAATTTAAAATGTATGTTAGAGATTTTTTAATAAAATATAATTTTAATTTTTTCTTATTTGCGTTAAATGAAGTGTTTTTTTATTGTTGTTTTAAAACTAAATTTTGATCAAAATAGCTAGCTTTCACGAAAAAAAAGGTATTTCTCTCATTTTTAAGGGTGCCAACACAACAATTGAACCCTTGGGTGCCAACAATTGTACCTTGGTGCCAATGATTGTACCTTTTCGTAGTCTTTTCCTATTTTGAAGTTTTATAAGATTCTTTGTTTATATAACATATTTTTATGATAATATTCAAGTTAGAATTTCCTTAAGCTTTAATTTGACATACAAAACATATATCCCACTCTTTAAATGCGAGAGCAATTCGCAATTTAAAGTGAAAAAATGCTTAGGGGTGCCAACTATTGTACCCGTTACAAACTACCTATTCTACTACTTACGAACTAGAACAACCACAGCAGCAAATCTCTATCATTTTTATTTAATTTTTTTCATTTTGTTGTATTGTTTTTTCTTTTTTTGTAAATTTTTTGTTTTTTAATTTTTGTTATATTCTTTTTATTTCTTTTTCATATTTTGTCAATTTTTGTGCCACCATGCCTACTCAACTTAAACCTAAACCCAAAACCGTTAAACTAAAACAAGTATGTAAGCCGGCCAAGGCTCAAAACCCCACCCCGACTACTCATAATTGTCAAGTGCTGACTGAAGTCACCAGAACTGGTTCTCCTGCTTCACCCTATTGATTCAGTCCCGTTCGGACACAGCCCTACTGAACCGAAGGAGCTCTGCTCCGTCTTGTGCGAGGACGTCTCGACTGTAATAGGAGACGCCGATCGACGGTTCTTCGTTTGACGTGGTAGATTAGCGGCACCGCCAATCTGTCCTGTATACCGAATCTATCTAAATAGAGGAATACCTCTGGTGGAATGAAGCCGCTCAAGCGTGCACTATTTAAATAGTCGTCGTTCGGATAGAACGCCCCAAAGATCAAATTATTCGTCGAAGTCATAGCTTGCGCAATATGATCCCGAACAAGTTTTATCACGAAATTGTCAATTCTGTTGATCAGAGCCTCGTTGCATAGAACCTCGTTAGAATAGTAATGTATATTTGAAAGATCCGGTGTCCGATATAAACCAAAATAGCGTCGAAGACGCTGCCTCTCGAACACCTGAATCTTCTCCATTTGAGATGGTGCAACGTTGAACCACAATAAACGATCATCGGTCGTAGAAGGGCCATGTAGTAAATTGCCTTCACTCTGGCGTCAAGCCGGCTGCTGTAAAACAGCCGTTTCCTCAGAGCGAAAGCTCCTCTGACCTTAGTCAGAGCAGCATATTATATGTCTGTCGAACTACAGATATTGGTCCACCCAGATACCGAGGTACTTCACTTCACTTTTGCTCGTTAATCGCTGTCCGTGAGGTCCAACGATGAATTTCTTGAACAAATTCTAATGCATTCGACTATTGGAGCAGTTCTGCACGCAATCAGGTCCGGCATACGCAATTGCCTAGATGAGGCTACCTATCAGATCTCTGGTTTATAAGGTGAAGAGGATCGCCGAATTAACCGCTCCCTGTTGCAGACCATTTTTAATTTCAAAGTGATAGAAGTTACATTGCCACTTTTGATAACAAACTTTCTGCTGTTAAGCATGTCATAAAGCATATACAACAATGGTTTACTGGTGAGTTTTAGGTACAATCCTTCTAACCATACGGTGTCTCTAAATCAACCAGAAAAGCACCCGTGCATTGTTTCTTGGACTTATTCCATTGGATATCAGAAACGAGCTTAGGCGCGGCATGGATAGTGTCATGTCCTGCCTTGAACCCGAACTGGTAATCCGGAATTATTTTGTTGTCCGCAGCCCACTTATTCAGAGCCTTATGATTACCTTTTCGAATACCTTGCTGATGCTTTGTAGAAGACTTATCGACCGAAGATTTGATGAATTGGAGTTGTCCTTTCCCTTTTTTGGGAGAGGATGAACCACAGCTGTCATCAAACGCTCTGGATAGTATGCATTTTTCAGCGCGTTATTGCACAGTGTGCTATAAATGTCGATGGCATCAATCGGTAAGTGTCTCAGTACAATGTTGGATATATACCGTCGAAACCTGCTGACTTCGTATTGCATCGAAGATGAGCTGGAGTTCTACCTTCGTGATGAGCAAGGGACTTGGGCCTGTTCTATCGGCGATTATAGCGTTTGCTAAGAAGTCGTCATCAAACCGGGTGAAACTATGGTTCTCGGGTCGCCATTGCGTAATATCATTCTTTAGGTAGAAGTGATGAAGTAAGGCTCTGTTTTCCAGGTCGTGGTTCGGGCGAATGCAAGCATTCACCTTATACACTTGCTGGAAAGCAGCACCAACTGTCTCCACTTTCTCCTGTGGATCTTCAATCACAAAGAGGTCAAAGTCATCGTTCAAGACGGCTTCCTCAGGATCAATATACGCTGCCAGAAGTACGTCTTTGTTCTCTCCTGTCCTCTGGAGCTAGAGACACGGAAGGTCGTTCTGATTCTTGGACCTATATATCTTATTATCCTGAGGTAACATACTCGCTAGAATTAACGGCCTGAATTTTCTTGTCCCAGTTTCGCTTCCTGGTCAAGCTAATCATAAGTCTTTCTGAACCTTAATGACAAAGTCTTTATTGGAAACCCTTTTAAACTACAAAAAGAATAAGGAAATTAAATCAAGTTTGCTTTCTTATTCCTGGTAAGTCTGGTAGTTGCGGTAAACAGATATGCTGCAGCAGTCCTTACGGTAACGGTACTCGAATTTCAGTTCTGGCTTCTGCTTGTAGGATGTCCGGTAATTTGACGTATATTCTTCAACATCAAAAAGGAAAACCTCTTACTACTGGAAGAGGGAAGTTACAGGTTACAATAATGAAATGGCGATTGCCGATTGCTACACGGTCAGCGGCGAAAACGACCAAAAACATAAATTTAGTACTAAAATTTGAAATGACAACTAAAAGGAGTAGAGGAAAGTAGTGGCAGGGCAGTGGTGGTTTAAGCACAAAAGTACTGACCCTCATATGAATTTTTCTGCAAACAATGAGTGCGAATTATGGGAATGCGAATGTTAAGTTTTAATATGTTTTCTTTGATCTTGCTTGTATTATTTACTCTTATGAGACAGAGATGATGAATGCAAGAACTATATACAAGCATTAGTTTTGTAAGCAGATATAGGTATTTAATTCTTAATGAAATCGTGAATTTTATTTGAGTAAATGCAAAAACTAACTCCTAAAGTATGGCTAAATGTAAGCATGTTACGCTTCGTCACCAATCATTCAAGATGACTCTCACTTTTTTACATTCTCAAAACAATTTCATTTGATTCAAAATCATAGGACATGTGTGAACGTCTTCTTTGATATTTGGAAGGGACGTTTTTAAATACTTATACCTTTCACCATTTTCAACAATTTTCGGTTCAGTTATAAGTTAAGAAGAAAGACTTAAGCCTTTTGTATCTACTAGGTACTTATTCAATAACAAACGTGTTTAACAATTAAAATTAACTAAAAAGTACTCATACGCCGCAGTGTACGTAGGACAGCAAATAATTTTAAATTTGTTTTTTGGTAATTGGATAGTGTGCGTAGCTAAGTGGTTAGGTGCGTTGGCTGCTAAGCCGAACGTCGTGGGTTCGAGTCCTACTCGTGCCCATAGTTTTTATTTCATCTTTCACGGGCACTGCCTCTTGCGAAGAACTGACGAAACTTCCAAGAGTATCATCTGTCATGAAAAAGTGCTTATCAACTTTGCCGTTCGGAATCGGCGTTAAATTGTAGGTCCCCTCAATTCTACACACGCACCTAGAGAATTGTTGATGAGAGTAAGCCACTTAGGCCTTGGCTCTTCAAGAGCTGTCGCGCCACTCTATTTTATTTGTTTTTTTTTTTTGGTCATCGTATTTATGATTTGGAATATGATCACATCATGTTTGATGACGTCTTCTTTTCTAACTAAATTGAACCTTTAACGAGTTAATAAAAATTCCTACTATAACTTTCCTGCTTGTATTTTTAGGACCTTGACACTTGATTTCTTTTCATTAAAAAATGTAGGTGCACAAACTATTTATGTCACTTTTGCTAGCTGCTTTTTATCACCAACGTCAATGAACGCAAACAAAGTGAAGCCCACTATCACCTTCTCCTCCATTCCCCAACCATATTGATAACGAATAAATCCATTGTTATTGAATGGCACTGAAAGAACATTTCGGCTAAAAGGACCACCCGTCGCTAAACAACACCAACCGGACCAAAAAGACCAACACCATTTAGAATTAAGCTATATCCATTCCAAAGTAACATTCGGCCCCATAAATGCAGAAAAATGTAGTGAATACATTAGGATCAGTCTGCCATTTGCCACCCCCTTAATGAAAAATCGTAAATTAATTCTCCAACCGGGCTTAAGTTGTCGGCGGTATCGCATCGGTTGCTGTAGTGGCTTTCGACCTTTTTTCGTTTTCGTTCATCCAAATTCAGCCAGTTCGGTTTGTTTGTTTATGAGGCTCTTCATAATCCGTTTTTAATTTTTTCGCCTCTTGTGGTTTTTGTCGCCATCATCGCCGTTGTCGTCGCGTTTGTTGACGTTGTCGTGTTGCCTTTCATAAAAGTCTGGCCCATGTCTCGTTAATAGTTACGCTATGGGTACCTTGTGCTCTTAACACCACCCCAACTGCCCCCATCTATTTCTAGTTCATCGTCTCTTTTGGTATTACAATAAATGTTTACTTGTCGAGCTTTTATTCCTTTTATTGCCTCGCGACATTTGACCGAAACTATGTGATGTACAATGTAGTCGTTTGTACCAGCTGATTCTAGGCATTGAAGGAAGAAGTGTAAGAACCACTTTTCTTCGTTATTTTTCAAACCATATACCTGCCCCTTGTGCTTAGAAAAAGAATGAAGAAGGCGAAAAAACGAAAGTCCAAAGAAGTTGTGTGTGGGATTATAATGCTTGCTTGAAGAAATGAGTATCACAGAAAAATGACCTTAGAAAGGAAGTTTGCTCCATCCCCTGTCGTCTCATCGAAAAAGACCGGATAAGGGTAAAGTTTGGATTATACTACGATTATTGGATTGCGGCACGCGAAACAGTCAAGAATGGCAGGCGTCAAATTAAATCAAAACCTATACTACCTCTATCCATCGAAAACATAGAAAAGAACCTTATACACACCTAACCGGTACAAGAGTCCATTGGGCGCGCTATAAGCTTCCTGCAAACCTCCAACTAAACGAATCAAGAAGTATGTAGAATGATGACTCTTTTCCTAAGGAATAATTCGTTGATTATGTTTCCATGCTGGAACCCACTTACACTAAAGTCTGCCGGCTCAAAGCAGAAATGGGAAGGAAGGGATTAGTGACAACTAATTTCATCGTATAAGTTTTAAGTCCTTTCGGATCACACTTTTTGACTAATTTGGAACTTGAAATTCCCAAATGAAGTTGAATAAAAATTCATCAAATTCATGGAGGAAAGAACTTTGGCCATTTTTTGGTGTTTCATTGTTTTTCATTAATGTTAATGTTCTGATTCAGACTTGGCTGTTTGGCTTGATGAGGTTGGCGTGCTGTGAGAAGTTTTAAGGTTAATTTGGTTTCATATGGAGTTTGGTTAATTTTATTTGGAATTTCCTTTTTATGCTGATGAGTTAAGTCTCTTGTGAAGTTAAAGTTGGGAACTAATTTGTTCTCACTTTTGGTCTTTGGTGAATGAATTGTAAGCGAATTACTTGGTTAATGGCTTATGAATAAGTTAAAGCCTTTATCGTGTGAATTTTGAAAAGGTCTTATGTAAGAAGGTGAAAGCGCAGTGGATCTTACTTATTCATGGTGGCGCTACAGCCTAGGTCGGACCAGGGCCTCATCCCAACAAGCGACTCCAGCCAGCACGGTCACAAGCTAGCTGTCTCCAGTTTCACACGCCTGAGTCGAGGTCTTCCTCTTATACGACGTCCTTCCGAGTTGGATTCGAAGACTCTACGGACTGAAGCATTATTTTCCATTCGCTTTACGTGACCCATCCATCTAAGTCGTTTGACCTTAACTTTGCCGGCAAGGTCAGTGTAGCTGAGCAGCTCGTACAGTTATTGATTGAATCTTCGTCTCCATTCTCCATTTATGCAGACAGGGTCATCCGTTTTCATCCGATGTTGTAATGATCCATGTTCTTCCAATTAAGTCAATAGCGTCTGCGTATCCTAGTAGCTGGACGTACTTTTGAAAAACTGTGCCTCTGGTGTTGAAGTTGAAGTTTTGCACAATCGCATGACAGCACATGGCCTTGTTCCGACCATGATGGAACAACCTGAGCTTTCCATCGTCACCTTAAACAGACGGATGAGTTTTTTGGGATGCCAAAACTAGACATTGCTCTATATAGTTGATCTCTTTCGAGTTTCGACGCTGTCAAATGCAGACTTGAAATCAATGAAAATACGGTAGGTATCGATCGATCTGTCGCAGGGTGAATATTTGACAATACTGATAAGGACCTATTACATTGTTGAGGAAAGGCTTCAAAATTTCACACATAATAGCAGTCAAGATCTTACAGGCGATGTTAAGGAGACTTATACCTCTGTAGTTGAGCAGCTAAAGCGATTTCCTTTCTTGAGGATCGGGCATACTATGCTGAGGTTTTATTCGTCGGGCATGCTTTCCTCCGACCCTATTTTACAGAGGAGCTGGTGCATGCTCCTAACCAAATCATCTCCAGCTGCTTAGTACAGTTCGGCGGCTAGGCCGTCTGCTCCAGCGGCTTTGTTCAACTTCAGTTTAGATATCGCTATCTTCACTTCGTCAATGTCGGGCGGGTTGAATTATTGGTGGTCTCCTCCACAACAATGGAATGGTGCTGTATATCTGGCAGAATTTCTAGATGAAGCAATCTCTTGCGATTGTAGCCGTTTAACGTCGAATTTTCTCCTAGCATTTTCACGTGTTGGCCTTGATCGGGATATCCGCATTCGTACCTTGGCTACAACAAGGTGTAGTCCGAGTCGATTTTGACACCTCGGATGGGGCAGACACCTTGCATGCAAGAAAAGTGTCTTGCATTGATCGCAATGTGATCAATCTGGTTGATGGTTGATTGAACAGGAAATTTCCATGTCTTCTTGTGGATATCGAGATTTGAGAATGGCGTTACTTGCTACTTATTACGTCTCGCCCCACAGAGAAGTCGATTAGCATAAATCCGTTATCGGAGGTGGTGTCGTGCAGGCTATGTTGTCCGATTATTCCACCAAAGATTTCTCCTCTGCCCAGCTTAGCATTAAAATCTTCAATCACAATTTTAATGTCATAGCTAGGGCATTGCTCGTAGGTCTTGTCGAGGACCTCGCAGAACCTGTCTTTGGTGTCTACATTCTTTTCTTCAGTGGGGGCGTGATCACAGATGAGGCTTACGTTGGCTTGATGCGGATTGTCATGATGCGCTTATTCACTGAGTTGAAACTCAAGACATTGTTCCTTATCCGGGTCCCAACTACGAATCCACAGCCAAGTAGACACTGATTTTTGATAAGAAAAGTTCCTTAAGAATAAATGAACTTGATGAGTTGCTTATTAAATTAATAAGTTGTTTATTGAACGAATATTGTAACAGAACTGACGAAAACAAAAATTATTTTCATAAGAAACAAAATCCTAGTTAACTAAATTATTAATATTATAAAGTATAAATTGACAAAGTAGACTTATAATCTCAACACACCCCCTTAAAAGTATACTAAGTTATGATTATATAATTTAGTTATGCTTCTGTCTTTTTTTTAATGTTTATTCTATTTCTTTGGTATTCAAATGTTGATTTCGGTAATGCCTTGGTTAAAAAATCAGCTTGTTGATTTTCTGAAGAAACATGTTGCAACTCCTTGCTGTTGAATTTGTCTCGAATAAAATGGTATCTTACATCTATATGCTTGCTTCTCTGATGGAATTCTGGATTTTTAATTAGTTTTATTGCACTCATGTTGTCAATGTTTAGACTTGTTTGTAAGCCATCAAAAAATAAAAGCTCTTTAAGTAAGCTCTTTACCCATAAAGTTTCCTTGACTGCTTCACACGCTGCTTCATACTCAGCTTCAGTAGATGATAATGCAACTACTCTCTGTTTTGTAGACTTCCAAGCAATTGTTGATTCACCAAGCTTCAGTAAAATGCCTGTCGTTGACTTTCTTGATTCAATGTCACCTGCATAGTCGGAATCAGTAAATGTTTGTAATTGTGGTTCTTGTGTGGATGAAAAATAAAGTCCGTAATTTGTTGTTCCTTTTATGTATTTCAAAATTCGCTTTGTCGCATTCCAGTGTATTTTCTTTGGATTTTCCATGTATTGGCTCGCTTGATTAACGGCATAAGTAATGTCCGGTCGAGTTGCTAAAACTTCCAATAACTTGACGATATGGTGTGTTGGATGCATCTTGGTCACTATAAGTGTGAATATCTGCTCACATTTGATGATGAGGATCAGCGGGAAAAGCAACTGAATTTACATCCTCCAATTTAAACTTCTTTAAGACTGTTTTTGCATATGTTTCTTGATGTATGAATATTGAACCGTCTCTCATTGTCTCTATTTGCAGGCCTAGGTATGTGCTTAGATTTCCGGATGTAAGTGTAAATTTAGAATTTAAGTTCGATATTAAAGTCTCTGCTGTTGATAAATTTGATGCTGCAATTAAACCATCATCAATGTGAATTGTAAGAAAAATTGCATCGTCCTTTTGCCCATTCGTAAAAACACATGTATCTGTATTAGTTGGTTGAAGTCCAAGATCTTTGAGAACCTTGAAGCTTGCTTAAGTCCATACAAACTTTTTTTTAATTGACAAACTTTATTGGATCCATCTTCATACCCCTTAGGTTGTTGCATGTAGATTGTCTCTTCAATTTCACCATGAAGGAATGCTGTTTTGACATCAAATT
>CAKKXW010000001.1:9364542-9388064 GCA_920937365.1 Sphaerophoria rueppellii
TATAAGTTGAGTCATAATAAAATAAAATTTTTTGAAAGGAAAAATTGTCACTGGCGACTTCTCCTCTCGGTATTGAGACCGCGAGGCAAAGCCTAAGCCGATAGCCGTGACTTCTACCGACTTTATAGCGTATATCCCCGCTATGGTTTTGTTCTGTTTTTTTAATTCTTCCATATTCATAGGGGTGGGCCTCTCTTAGTTTGCTAAAACCTAAGTTGGTGGTTGAGAGTCTGCTCAAGAGCTTGAATCTGCAACTTAACCTACTTGAAGTTCTCGCGTAAGCCTCCTCACCAACGGCAAGGTGGAGACCCGTCGGTCTGTTAAGTCAAGTTGGGACCTCTGAAGAGTATTTTGAGTAATTGGCTTAGCGCAGGAGATATAGTAGTTTAGTTGATGTAAAAGTGCGGGTCATTGATACGCAACTGTGGCTCGTGAAGACAGGCCTTGGACTGTTCGGAAACAGGTTGTTATAATTTCGTGGTCGATTTGATTCGAAATTATGCGAAAAATGTAAAACGGACTCCTTATCCTTGTCTAATGAACCTCCTTTTGTCCTCTCAAATTTACTAACCCAAAAATTCCATCTTTCACTTTGACAATTAATTTAAAAAAATCCACCACTGTCACTGAAGTCCTTTCTTACTTAACCAAGAGACAGATATCCTCTTTGTCTCTCTGTTTCAAAATCCTAAAGCCCTTTAAAGAATATTACAAATATTTCAAAATATCCCAAATCCCCAAAAGAAAAAACATTTTTCAAATACTTATTTGTCGCTCCTTCCATGTCCTTTTGCTGTGCATTCGGATATTTATGCACAATAACGAAGTAGACGACCTACAGAAGACGATTTCAACGACGACGAAGACGCCAAAAACGACGATGGCAAAACGGAACTCATTACAAACGGCCATTTTTCTTCTCATCCATCCTAACGATATCCTTTCTTGACATTTTGTACTTGTGCAAAAACACGAACTTTAAAAAAGTAAAAAAAAAAAAAAAATAGAAGAAAAACCTCCTTGCCATAGCTTAATGCATTTCCTTTTTTTCCTCCTTGTTCCTTTTGAAGGAAACAAAAAATACATAAAACAAAACCTGAAAATTGCAAAAAACAACAGCAAGAAACCCCCGAAAATAGCTTCACAGATCCGCTTAAAAATGACGAACTAAAATTTTCTCCTTAAAGAAAAGAGTGATAAAATTTTCAAGCAGAAAAAAAGTTATAGCAACTGTAAAACAGGACGATGGAAATATATCCTTTCGCACACAAACACACATTTTGCCAATATATACCTACCTACCCACCTAAATCTAAACACTCTAGGGAACGCAAGATGCAATTTATCCCAATCCGGACAACCTCTACCCGCACTGACAAACAACTCCCCATTTTCTACCCCAAATCTGCAGGATATAATGCCTTCTTGCGAAAAACTATACCCATCCTTATGTATGGCTATCTATACTCCAAGGACATTACAAAGCAGGCGAATTTCTTCGCTCAACTCTCTTCCTCTGCGTGTTGCAACGACTGTGTGGACGACTTCTTATGTTCTTCAAAAGGATATGGCGTGCTATACAAAACAACTTTGCCTCGTCAAAGAATCCTTCTTTAAGAAAAAAAAAATGAAACAAATAAACGAAAAACGTGCCGACCAGAACGCAGAAACTCACAAATGCGAAAACAGCAAAAAGGACCTCCGCTCAACTATCACTATACTGTACGCGCTACGATGCAAAAGGAATATTTGACATTTTGGAGTGACAGTGCCCCCATTGCAGTGTCAATGTGATCTTTTTTAGTGGGCGGCTCTTAAATTAAGAATTTCACCTTTGTGAAAGTCTTTTCATCGACTTTAAAGCTGCGTATGATGGCATCCACCGCTAAGAGCTTATGATGGCGATGTCTGAATTCGGGATCCCAAAAAAACTGATCAAGTTGTGCCGCATGACGCTAAACAATACGTAGTGAAGTCTGCAAATAGGTAACAGCTCATCCGAGTTGTTCCGAACATGCGCGGGGTTTAAACAAGGAGATGCGTTGTCATGTGACTTCTTCAACATAGTCCTGGAGCAGATAGTGCGCAAGGCAGGTGTGATCAAGGAAAACACTATCTTCAACAAGTCCACCCAGCACCTAGGCTATGCGGACGACATTGACATCATCGGTAGAGAGCTGTGCTTGAGGCCTTCACAGCGATTGAAGAACAGGCGAAACTCGTTGGTCTTGAAGTGAATGAGGACAAAACAAAGTACATGCTATCAACAAACAAAGCAACATCTTTCCACCGCCTAGGACAAAACGTTACTGTTGGTAGCAGCGATTTCGAGGTAGTTAAGGAGTTCTCCTACCTTGGAACAAACATCAATCCCACAAATGAAGAATAACCCTAGCGAACCGCTGTCCGATGCTGCTTCGGTTTGGCCAAACAACTGGGTTCAAAACTCCTCACTCGAAAGACAAAGTGTCAGCTATACAAGGCTTTGATTTGACCAGACTACGGCGGCCCCGAGTGCTGGACGATAAGTAAAAATGGGGAATTGGTACTGGGAGAGAGAAAATATCAATGTATTCGACGGTTTTTTGGTCCCATATGCAACGATGGCGAATGGAGAAGATGGTTTGACCGAGAACTGTATGAGCTGTACCAAGATGTGGAAGCAGTCCAGAAGGCTAAGAAAAGACGACTACATTTTCTCGGCCACATCGAACTAATGGACGACAACGCTATAGCCAAGAAAGTCTTCTCATCCCAGCCCCCAGGTTCGAGACGACAAGGAAGACCGAAGAAGGAACAAGTGACTGCGGATGCCAGAGTGCTTGGTTTCGGCGACTGGAGAGTGCATGCGAGGGACCGTTTATGATGGAAGGCTGCAGTAGCTCTATCTGAGATCCTTCATGGATTGTGAGCCATACATCTAAGTAAGTATGCAAGTAGAAAACGTTTTTTTCTCAGTTTTTAAAAGGATATATGTAAGGACAATTTTTAGAGAAAAAATATTCCTCCCAAAACTTCCCAATTAGCGTTAAAAGGCAAAATTTAGTCGATAAGAACTGAACAAGAAGCGTAAAGTACGTTGATTCCATAAACAAGTTCATTGAGACAACGAATTGTTAATTGTTTTTAACCTGACAGTAGGGCTACTTAATAAACGTTGTTTTAATTTTATTTCAATGTGAACGATCTGCAGGAATCATTGCAGAGATTTGTAAGCAAACAGAACATGACGAATGTGGACATCCGAAAAGTTGTCATCTGTTGAAATTCACCCAACGACAAGGATACGATGTCGTCGTCACATAACCAAGAGAAATCAATAAATTTTGGACAAGGTCGCAACGGTCTGGATTGGGATAAAGCGCATTGTACTCACACCGCAAATTCTATCATCAGCTCCTTCCTTTCCGTAAAAGATGGAGGACGCGTCTTGCCAATTTCAAAAACACCCAACAAACGCGATGTGGACAAAAAGAAGCTACTGCATCCTAATGGAATGAAAACGGAGCTATAGGGCTGAAGTGGAGGCGATATGGCGACAACCGACAAGAAGCAAAAAGGAAGTGAATACCTCCCTCCTCTATGACTAGTGGCATTAATTTTGCAAAACACAACGCAGTTCCAGCCAAATGAAGCAGCAAAATTGAAATGTTTGAAATATCCTTGTGCCGCAGTGTTGAGCACAGAGCACCAGAGCATCAACTTTCGAACCAAAAAACCCGAAGGACACGCGGTGTTATGGCGGTTACGAGCTATATAAAGCCAAAGAAATATAGGGTGTCGTCATCCTGTGTGTAATCATCAACCATTGCACCGCGCCATCGATGTTGCCGTTCATCGCCCGTCGCGTCGCATCGTCGTCGTCGCAGCCACCCAAGATTCTGGAACAAACATTATTAGTATTCCGAAGGAGAGCAATGGTTTAATATAAATCTCAAAACTGCATTTCTGTAGCTCTCGTTGTATAGTGCGAGTCGTCCTTGGAATGTCCTCTGTCAAAAGGACCTTCGTATATCGTTGTAGGTTAGACACACATACACAAACTACAATCGAATAATCGAAAGGAATATAAACACACAAAGGGAACATTTTCGTATATGTGCGTTTGGGGCTAAGTTCGAAGCGCCAGGATTTTCTTATCGCAACAGCAGTCATTACTGGTAATTGGTTTTCCTTACCCTCTTTCCCTCTCCATTTATATATATTTTGCAATTTGTTCTTGTTATGCATTTTATTCTAAAGCAACACCAAAAAGATCCTTTGCAATGTGCTGGTTCTGATGGGTGCAACCAAAAACAAAGAGAACAAAAATCGAGTAAGGAAGGAAGGAACTTCAAGGAATATTCCGTGAAATGGAACTTGGATTGGGTTATACTGACTGTATACTCCGGCGGTATAGTATAAGACTAATGGTTAAGATCAGCACTTCAGTTGCATGCAACATTTTTAGGGGATTAGGCTGCTAAATGGGGGCGAATAGGGTTTGCGATTGGAAGGCGTTTTTGCTAGCGGGTGGGCGATGTACCGACAAAATTTCAGGTTCAATAAACGCATAGGATATTTGATGCACCAAAGGGTGTAGTAGGTATCGAAATTGGTGTGTGTGTGTGTTGGACGAAAGTCGAATAGAGGGCGCCAGTTGAAAATACATATAGTATAGCTGTGTCGGTTCTCGAGGTTTTTCTCTGATTTTGGCTTTTTTCAAGGACTCAGATGTGTTGGGAGGGAGGATTTTTTTCTGAAATTGGATTAATGATGAAGAGCTGGTTATTTGTTTCGGAAGGGAAGATGGTATAAATGGGATATTGTGTGTGTTGGTGGTGAAAAGGAGTGAAAAAAGACACAAAGTTCTTTAATCTGCTCATATATCTTAATTTTATCATTCTGAAGGATCTGGTTGCACAGTAAGGACATTATCCTTATTTTTTAAGACAATTGATTGGAAAAGGTCAAAATAGGTACGGAAAGGTTGAAAAGTAGAAATGTGGTGGACAAAGTCAAACGAATTCGTGAATTTCTTAGCTTTTGTTCAGAGCAACGTTTTTTGGTTCCGCTAGTGGTCTGATCTGTAAATCAGAGCCACTCAATTTCATAATTTCAAGGGAATTGTAAACCTTAGGAAATTTTTTAATTGCTGTTGAATCGCACCCAAATTTGGTCAATATCGGTTAAGTAATTAAGAAGAAGTTGTGGTATTTCTATTTTACGAAAATGGCTCTTGAGTCTCATGGTATTTTTTATCAAACTAGAACATCCTCTTATTCAACTGAACTCACGCAAACAGTTCTCAACTTCCGTTTTCCATGTGACAAGAATTGCTGGGTCCGCTAGTAAACTTAATCTTGAAATCCTTTTACATTTAATTTGAAACACATACCAATTTCTTCAGCATAGATTAAACCGTTCTGGAAAAATTGTTAAATTTGCTGGCTTTCATTTATGACAACGTCTACCAGGTACGCTAGTAAGCTACTTGTACTCATAAACCATTTTTAATGCATTTTTATATTATTGAGACAACGGTTTTTGGGTTCGCTAGTTACAATAACAAAAATAAAAGCTTTCAATGCATTTGGCCTAAATAAAAAATATATTAGTATTTCTAGGCTATACTAGCTGACCCAGCAAACGCTGCTTTGAGTTTTTTTTGTATTTGCGCCAAAATCATAAACTACTGAATCGACTCGAAGCATTCTTTTTGTGTTGGAAGTCCGTTTATCAAGGAAGGCTTTAGTTGATACTAGCTAACCCAGCAAACGCTGTTTTGTCATTTAAATAAAATAATTCAAAATGAATTAATATTTGTGATGTCTATCGTTCAAATTTATTTGAGTGGTTTATAGCAATACAAAAGTTTATCTTCTTAATTGGAAGAGTAAAACGACAAGGGCAAGAAACTTTCAAAAAAATAACAGAACCGTCATTCTTTTCCAACTGTAACTTCAATCCAAAAAGATCACTGTTCACAGAATTTCTAAGGGAAGTCTTGTATTTTACCAATTTACATCATAATCCCCCATTTATCGAATCTGGGCTCACAGGTTATGTGCTTAAGAAGTACTAAGCAAGTTCTTCATTCAGCCCCTTTACCATATCGGTATAAGAAGTTCACAGTTCTTGAGAGGTGCATTTTCTTCAGTTGATACCAAATTGTTTGAAGGATCATCACAAGAGTTATATTATAAAATCCTATTAACAAGATTTCCGTTTTAAACAAAAGTCCCCAGTTTGATTTCCACCATTTCTTTATCTGAAGAACAATTCCCTGTTTTATGTTCATTCCCTAAACCCATTTAAATTAAACAAAATGGCGTAACAAAGGCCAAGGATCCCCGATTGAGAAAGAAGACTTTATAACAACCCTCGCAGTCAATCTCAATATACACCTAAATCTATTCAGAGAAACAAAAAAAAATACCCTTCGAAAAGACCTCAAGACAAAACAGAACAAGGCAACCCCAAACACACAAATACATTTACCTACAAACCAAAATGGAACTAACCTACCATAACGCACTTCGCATTTTCCGAGGGTAGTTATGCGGGCCATATAGCAGCAGTATAAGCAGCCGACTGGCAAGAGGGCACCCTCGTTTTTTTTTCACTTGCTGCTCATAAAATGGGAACTTATACAGTAGAAAGGACAGTAACGCAAACTGTTTGGGGGAGAATAACATAAACCAAACGGCATTAGCGCCACACCATTCCAAATCAACCGACCGACCCGACCTACCCATTTTGTGCACCCTGCCACACAACCGACATGATGCCCTCATTTTTTGTGTCATTATATACTTCGAGAACGCACATACAAACATACCTAAACCTTTTTTATGTTGCATTGCTTTGGGTTGCTCCCCCGTTCTATTTACTGGCCTGCGATATTATTCCCTAGGTTTGCCATTGCCACCGAAGGAACACCATGACCAACCCCAATATAGCGTCTTCATATTGCATTGTCGCTCTCGTCCTCATCGTATCGTCGTGGGTCGACTTTCAAATGACTTTTCGCCTGGTGAATCCCTAACATGGAACGAGACGATTTGGAGGGCTTGCGGTGGTGGTGGTTGAGGGTGAGGGTGAGAAATAAATGCAAAAGTTGAAGAGGTGAAATGCCTTTTGCCTTTGAAAAACAGCTCGGTTTCTTCTTTCGAAGCTTTCTGCTTCTTCTTCATCTACTTATGTTTCTTTCTTTCAAGCGAAACTCCAAAGTCATCGTCATCCACATCGTTGTCGTCGTCGTCGTCGTCGTCGTTGAGTTTCGATATTTTTATTTGGCGCGAGGGTGGATTTGCGCGTCGTCGTTGTTGTGCTCGTCTTCCCTCTTTTTGCTTTAAATGGGGAGCAGGGTTGCATTCAAGTTAAGCTATTTAAGGCGTAAAACTCAAGACTTAAGATCCTGGTTAAATTATAATGAGACTGAAAGACAGTTGAAGAGAATGGGGTAGAATTATTGTGGAAGAAGTTATTTTTATTGCTTTGTTTTATGTTACGATAATACTTTCTACTTTTTTCTAGACCAACTGACTATGAGTGATTCCAGAAATCAACATTTTATGTTTATTAGAAGCCTCCACACACTCCGATTGTAGTAAAATTGCGAAGGCAAATGACAATTTTACTTGTATTGAGATTTTGATGATACTTCGATTTTCTCGAAAACATCTCTTCCAATTTTGATAAAATAAAATTTTGTATCAGCTTTTCAGTTGAAGAGAAAACGTAGTTCACGTTGCGTCTATGAAGTTCGAAAAAATAAATATCCTGACCTTCGTACAACTGACAAAACGCACAAGGTACTATATTTTACTTTAACGATGTATATTTCACTCTTTAAGATAAATAGATAACGATTAGAGGAATGATGGCGCCCTACACCAACTACGCTCACTCCGTATGGTGAGTGATTGAACGTAAACGACAGACTATACTTTCCCTTGGGCCTCGAATGCAATGCGCCATCAAGAGACCTAAGCGGTACTGTAGAATTTGGAAAAGCGTTTTTCTGTGCACGTTTCTTGGCCGATTTCTTACGCCATTATTTAGTTTTGCGTTGTTTGCTTCATCTCAGCTTTCTGTCACGTGCGATTATACTGCTGCTGCTGCTGCTCTGCTGCAACCGCTATATGCAATGCTGAGTCTCGAGAGTTTAACATTGCTACAAACGATGATGGGTGGGTGTAAAATGAAACTGGGCGAAGGAGAAAAAACTACAAGCGACACACGGGACAGAACTGACGAAGACGATGATGGCGACGACGACCGACAGTGGGGTTTTCTTTTTATCTCTCTGCTTTTTGTTTTCTTACTTTTCGGCACTGTCATAATAAAGAATGGCGACATTTCAGTTTATTGATGAGAGTATTTGCTATAGTCGGGTGCACTTTTTTTTGAAGATGTGTGTATCTACCTACCTTACTAACTTTCTTACTGCAATGTGTATGTGTAGTGTGTGAGTTTGGTCGAATGAGTCTTGTAAATGTGAGCTAGGTTGTTTTTCAAAGAAACGTGTCTGAATTTTTTTCTTGTTTGTTTTCTTCAAAAATTCTATTTCATTCAAAAAAGGACGATGCTGAGGAAGGCCTTGAGAGAACTTTTGAAAACGGAAGGAGTTTTTAATCCTTGGAAAAGCGAGTTGCTTTCTGTAGCAACCCGCTAGAGAACAAGGGAATTTCATACATTTTTAAATTAAATCTTTGAACTAATTGACAAAATTCAATTCGGTGCTCAAATCCAAACAAAGCAAATACATGGGTTTCAGCATCTAGGTCATTTTTTTTTTTTGATTTTACAGATAACAAAAAACGATTTTCAAGTATAGCTAATCTAATTCAAAATTTTGTCTGTTCTTTATGCAAATGTGTTTCTGAGGCCTCGGCCACGCAGTAAGCGGCTGAGCGGCTAAGCGGTTGAGCGGCTAGCGGCCGAGTGGCAGCTCTAAGCGACGTATGACCAGGCACTGAGCGACTGTTTTTGAGCAATTAGTACTTAAAATGCCATTGTCAAGAACAGTTCACCATATTTTACTGTCAGAAATTCGTTTGTATGTGTACAAATTACTAAAATGTATACAAAAAAGAAGACGATTTGGTGTTCATCCAATTAACCTATTAAGGTGGGAGTTTGGAGAATTTAATCATTTATTTTTGAATCTACGAAAATTTCCAAGATAGATTCTGGCAATATCTACGTATGCCTATTGAATCTTTTGATTTGCTGCTTGAAAAAGTGCGTCCTTTGGCCATCTTTACTTCTTGCCGCTCAGAACATTAATACAAATTAAAACAGGTTTGCTTGCTGAGCGGCGGCGCCGGCCGCTTAGCTGCTCAGAATTTTGTTTCGCCGCTCGCTCATAGCGTGGCCGCTTCTATGTGATTTCACATGTTTTGTTTTTTTTTTCCGCTCAGCCTCTCAGCCGCTTACTACGTGGTCGAGGCCTGAAAGTAGTTTTTTTTAGCTAGGTTTGAATGTTTGATTAATTTTTTTGTAAAGGTGCTGAGACTAACTTCCTTGCAATAACACCACAAAATCCTTTTTTTCAACATGGCTTCTCTCATAAATCAATTTTAAGTAATGTCCAAACGGCAACTCTGCCCATTGGAGAGATTTCAAGAATATTTTTTCCGGAAAAGTTTTCTATACGTTCGAACGTAAGACGTGTTCAAAATTTGTGTATGGGTACAATGGTTGAATGGTCGTGATGTTCGACTTATAAATAATGTAAAATGTGGGAAATTGACGTTGGCAACAAGTGCTCTCCAAAATGATATCTATTTCCACAACTCCATTGCGCCGGAATTGATTAATTGAGGACTGATAAAGTTTTCAGCGAAATCGGTTTAGCGGTTTAATAAAAGGAATACAAAAACTAAAAATAAATCTGAAAGTATTCATCATTTATTCATGAAAATTATAATCATTTCATCATTACGTGTTAGTATTATTTGTGAGTTATTTATTATAAGCAATTGAAAATGAGCTAAAATGAATATAACAAGGTGCGCCATCTATGTGTGATCGATGGAAGTATTGACAGATTTCAACTGATTGGCGTCGTCGAACACATAATTTCAATTATGAATCGAATCGGTTCACGCCCACAGAATGCGCGGAAATAGTGACGATGTTGCAACACAGCGTACGTATCGTCAAAAGTATAGCGTTCGTTCTGAGCTTAAAAGTGACACTTGTCATTGCTTGGTTTCGAATTTCGAGGATCACGGGTTTGAAGCAGACCATCCATATTTAAATCGACCAAGTTCTCAGGACGAGAAATCTTGAAATATTGGAGGAGGGGGAGGGGAGGGGGTATTGACTGGCCACCGAGATTTCCCGGCAAAAACTCATTAATTTAGTTTATAGGAGTTTTATTTGTTTAAACAATTGAAATTATTTTTATTATTTTTATCCTTTCGGAATTTAGTCGTGTGGAAAACAGGGGTCACACTCATTATTTCTTTAGTTAGAAATCGACTTCATCACTGAACGCTCTCAGCTAAAACTGCTATACTCTCACCGCAATGTGCTAAACGCACTGTCTCCCAAAAGTCTGTTCAATTTCACGTGCACGATATAAATATAATGGGAAGAACACAGCGTAATGTCAATGACGCCTTTGTGAGAATTGAGACACAAGCGGCAAAAACGGGTTTAACGGGTTTAACGGTAAATGAGGGCAAAACGAAGTATATACTGTCTTCGAGGAAGGACACCCAACACAAACGGCACGGACAGAACGTCGCAGTAGAGGAGATTTGTCTGCCTAGGCAACACAAGCGCCGAGATTAGACAAAGAATAACTCTTGCTAATTGCTGTCTCTTTGGGCTAAGAGAGCTATTGAGTGGTCATCGTTTGGCCCCGTGTGCATTGATTGGGAATGGAGAAGAAGATACAACAGCGAATTTTAAGGGTTATAAAACGACACATAGACCTAGCCAGAAGCGTCAAGGTCCAGAGAATTAGATGGCTTATTCTTTTAGAGCGGATGGACACCAATGATCCGCCCCGGAGATCCTTCGACACAATTCTCGAGGGACGAGAAGTAAAGGAAGACCGCGACTCAGATGGCGCACCCAAGTGGAAGAGGACGTCAATTAGCCTGATGGAGTGCAAAACTGGAGACAGCTTGCTAGGGACCGAGCTGGCTGGCGGAGACTGTTGATTGAGGCCCAAATCCAAAACGGACCGTAGCGCCACCTTAAATAAGTAATTAAGTATTTAAAAATAAAAAAAGGATCCAATCCTCTGATCTGGTGGAAACTCACGCAGGGCGGAGGAAGGAATACGTTATTTTACCTGCTAATGTCATGGTTCTATATTCAAATATAAAATGAATTTAACAGCCAAATTAAATCATAATTTGCGCATGATTCCCATTCCATGTTGGATGCTATCATAAGAAATTCACTTGTCTTTGATAATTGTTCCATAATTAATAAATTTGAAGCATGTAAGCGTTAAGGAAAAAGAAATATCTAGTTCTAATGCTTAACATACTCCGATGGAAACCTAGCATAAGCAGATTTTTTTTCGTGCCTATGAATGCACCAGAACACTGACTTGTTTTTTATTTTTTTTTTTTTTTGTATTCCTAGTTGATCCGAGAGTAATAGTTATCTAATAAAACATGCACATTCGGGAAATGTAATTGAATGTATCTATCTACTGGTCTCGTTTATGCAAATCACTGCAGTTCGAGACTGTCTTGAAAATTGGCTTGAAGTCGTTTGGAAATAGACAAGATGATTGAGACGAGAATATATTATTTTGCATAATACTGCGTTGTTATGGCAGCATGAAATGTTTTTTTTTTATTTTTTCTTTTCAGGTATGACATGCAAATGACTGCGCCGTCGTGCCTTATAAACATTAACAGACAATTAAAATTGTATTAATTGGGAGAAGGAAAAAAGGAAGAAATACATATTTAAAACTGTATATAGCAATCATAAGAAGAAGATGAGTGGAATCATTTTAACTTGAATTTTTACCAAATTAATTGTTCGTTAGTTTGTAGTACAAACGGACCACTATACAGTTCGAAATTAAAAAAAAAAGCAAATGTAAATCTTAGTGTTATTAAAAAGTCTGCGTCGGCCGGGAATCGAACCCGGATCAACTGCTTGGAAGGCATCTATGCTTACCATTACACCACCGACGCTATTTAAAAAGTTAAACAAATTTGAAATTTCGATCTGTTTCTTTTTTATGATAAAACAGCTCTGACTCAGTTTTAAAACTTTACTTCTGGAATGATTCTTTTGACTTGAACCTCATAATTTTTATCGCAATATCGAATGAAATTATATAATAGAAATTTACCGAAGACTATAATTAATTCAAGCAAAAGATTTGCGTGCTTGGTCAGGTTACTATTTTTTTTTTTTTTTATTTGCAACATTGTTGTATTCTGCAAGTTTGTGTTGATGACTGGCTAATGGCTTCTTAAGTATGTTCTGCCCCTTTCTGAATCGATGATTTCCATACACCCATTCTTTTCGTTAAACCAACTTGGAATGCTAAATCGGACTCAAGCTCAAACTGAATTAAAGATAAAAAGAAAAGAAAAATTGATATTTAATTGCTAAACGGTTCTAGGGGAAGATGGTTAAATTTTAAATCAATGTACTTTAAATTTAGTAGCCATTAATCTGGTTGGGTTTAAATGAAACAATTGCGGTATGCTGGCAGTAAGCTGATGTAATGGTTGTTACAGTTGAAGTTCAAGCAGTTGAACAGCAATCGATTCCGCTGATCAAAAAAGTGTATTCGCCCAATAACTTCGCGATACTAACAAACTGTTACGTATACGACACAGTGACCTGTGTTTTTTTTTATAATGAACACACACTCAAGGGGTTTTTATACCCTTTTTATGCCATAGACACAGTGAGTACTTTAGGGAAGAGGGAAGGGGCTAAAGAGGAGGTGCCGGTGTACATTGGTTTCAAATTCCTGAACATTGCAATGATCGGGAAAAACAGAGTGTGGAAGAGAGTTCCACATTCGCGTAGTACGGCTAAAGAACGATTCTCTATACTTGAGCGTACGACCGAAGTTGGACTCGAGTGTAAACTGATGGGCATTCCTGGAAGTGTGGGTATTACGGTTGAATTGTTTAAGGGGTGGAATCTCGAGATGTTCGGTCTCATTGATGCAAGTGCCACCCATGGACAATGGCAGGGGGGTGTATCTCGCTTCAACGATACCAGACAGCATTGAGTTTTCGAAGCATTAAACTCTACACGGTTCTTCATTCCCCATTGGACAATGCTGTTTAAGTCAGAGTTTAATGAGCTTATCATATTTTGCCGTTGAAGTTCCACATCCGAAGAGGAGGGATGTGAATCTGGAAACGAATATGAGTAGCTTAGGGTACTATCGTCAGCGAAACAATTTATTGGATTAGAAGTAACAGACAAGAGATCATTAATAAAACTGATAAAGAGGGTTGGAGACAAAACGGAGCGCTGGGGCACACCAGCATTTATATTCAGACTTGAATCCGTCCAATACAACTTGTATTGAACGATTCGAACGAACGAAGGAGGGATTCATCGATTCCGAAGGCACGCATTTTCGATAAAAGAGCAAGATGTCAGACTTTATCAAATGCCTTTGAAATATCAAGTGCAACAATCTTACTTTCTCCAAAACGATGTAAAGATTTGTTCCACTGTTTGATGAGATAAACCATCAAATCGCCAGTGGACCTGTTGCTGCGAAAGCCGTACTGCCGGTAATTAAGAAGCTTTCGGTCTTCGAGATATTTCTCAAGCTGATAATTTATCAGCGTTTCCATGACCTTAGAAAGAAGGGACGAAAGTGCAATTGGAAGACAATTTGAGGGAGAAGAAGATTCGCCTTTTTTTGGAATAGGCTGGAGAAATGCTGTTTTCCAACTGCTCGGAACGAGCCCAGAAGAATATGAAAGATGAAAAAGCTTACGCAAGGGTTTTGCCAGCGTGGAAGAACACCTCTTCAGAATAATAGCGGGGATACCATCCGGACGGATTTATGTATGTTGAGATCCTTTAGGGCTCTCGCCACACTACGAGTGCGGAAGAAGATTTGTCCCATGGAATCATTGACGCGCTCAAGAACTGACGGCCTAACAAAAAGGTTAGCTTTCGCGAGCGAGCTAACAACTGGAGTGTCATTATCGACGATCGTAGGGACAGAGGAAGAAGAAGAATTCTTCATGTTTTTTTACAAATGATCAAAAATTCTTACTGCCTTTGGGACATTGCAGTATTTTTTGCCTTAATTTTTGGTCATGTAAAAATTTGGTCCGCCGAATATGGGCATTGCAGGCATTCCTGGCTTGTTTAAACTTGTTCCGAATTTCCTCAGTTGGGTTGGCTCTAAAACACCGGAACTTTACTTATTAAGGTTAAGGTTGTAGCAGCAAGTGCTTTGATCAAACATGCCATCCAGATATAAGTAAGTCAGACAAAATCTTGGCCAAATAACGACTAATAGTAATATTGTTTACATTTTGGAAAAATTTGCTTTCTTTAACGTTCTTTTTTCAAGTATATAGCTGCAAGAGGCTTTGTTTTTGAAAATGCGAACGTTTTTAGTCTCACAAATTATTTTTGGGCAACTTAAGTATTTACAAACGTAAATAGTTCTTTGTTTGAAAACCAAATATCAGCTCTTAAAAATAACCAATTTTTCCTGCAAGCAAATTATCAAACTTTTTCTGACCAATAGCCTGGGAACCCAAACAACGGAAGTTCTTTGGTTAAATAGAGCTTATCCAACTTCCACATGGTAGTCACTCCAGTTTGTACAAAAATAGGAAAATATTAAATGACAGGACAACATGCCACCTCAATATGTAACCCAAATAAATGAGTATCATTAAGGACTAGACTCATTTAACCTCACAGTCGTTGCTTTGTTTTTGGACTTGATAGAGAAAAGGACTTCTTCCTAAAAAAAAAACGAATAGTCCTTCTTTTACTAGTACTAGTTCATTATATACTAGTTTCCTCAGTTGAACCAAAATTCACAAAAAAATGGATCGTTCTTTACAAGAAACAGAAAACAAAGACCCAAGGGAAAACACGTCCACCGACAACATCGACGATAGGACCGTATACGCTGGCAACGAATGCAGTAGATATAGAAACGAAATTATAGCATAACTCATCCTCGGATGCTATATCCTGAGGCTATTCGAGGATATCATTTCTCTTTGAGATAGAAGAGTCAAAGCTGGTGTCAAGCGCACCTACTCCATCTATTGGCTTGTTAGTCTGGAGGAAAAAAAAGTACCATTCGTCCCCTCTTTGTAACGAACATCTCCTTTAGTCTTCCTTCTAGCCCTAAAGTTGACTTTCGAAGCACAAAAAACAAGGACACAAACTAACAAAAATAACATGCCAAAAAAATACAAAATTTTCAGTATTGCCGAAGGATTTTGTGTGTTGTTTTTTGTGCCGATATAGTGGTGGCCACTCAGCCACTCCCAATTTTACACACATTCTACACGCTCACCAATGCCTGCTATTGGTTATGTACATGACGGTCCGACCGAACAGAAATATATTCTAGCTCCTAGGTGAACTTTTTTTAGAGAGAATTCGGACACACAAGCCCAGAAATTGCCGAAAAGAACGAAACAAAGCGTAATCATCGTCAGAGTGTCGGCCGGCCAGTCACTGACAGTATATTCGGTCTACTCCAAAAATCTACAAAAATAAGGACGAAATCCAAAATTGCATTGCACATCGATATGCTGGAAGAGTGGGTGGTTTATTTTTGTATTTTCTGTCCAGAGAACCCTTTTCAATGTGTTGTGGCCTGCGTCAATTCGCATCCTGCGTCCAAAATCTCAAATCAGAAAAGGCTGAACGAGGAGGCATTGCAAGCAAAATCACCAGTCTATAGGTACATATAGAATGACAGGCTCCTCTATGCGCTCTGTTAAAACAAAAGGATTTTCTAGCAAGCAACTCACCCAATACCAATGTATGTACCAAAGCGAGTTAGATATTATTTACACAAGGATTGCAGGCAGGACCATATAGTGATTGGCATTCGGACAATGCGTCGAATCTTTTTGTGTATAGTTTGTGCATGCAGGCAGACGACAGGCAGGCAGCAACAGACAGACAGACACGAATAGACAATCAGGAGACAGGGAGCAGCACACAAAATAGGATAAATAAATAATCCGATCAGAGGATGGCCTGGCCTTTTATATTTCTTTTATTTTTATCAGTTAGCTCTTCGTTTTCACAGTTTTCTCTCTGTGTGTAGTTTTTTCCAGATCATTAGATGGGATTTTCTTTCAAAGATGAAAACGAGAACGTGATGTCGATGCTGGAGGAAATGCGAGCGAAACATAAAAATAAAGGAACGAATTATTTTCTAAATCTTTTCATTTTCTGAAAGTGTTTTTTTATATTTTGAAATATTCTTTTTGTTTTTGAACATAAAAGTTGCCATGGCAAAAGTAGGTTTATGGTGTGTTCTATACGATCATATGACTGCCTGTTGTCTCTAGAATCAGCTTTCAGGTGATTAAATACAAAGAACGCAAACAGACAGATAAGGCTGTTTTTCGTGTTGTGTTTAATGAATTTAATACAAAATTCCAACAGCTGTTCATTTCAACAGTTTGTAGTTAGACTTATTTGTGTGGAGCGTTTCTTGTTTGTTCTAATTTGAATACACAAGGCGTCTCAAAAGAATTTGTTTTTAGATATTTTTACGTTAACTTTTTCCAAAAGCAAAAAACAATGCAAATAAATGTTTGAAAACATATAAAAGACGAAATGTCTAATCTGAAGAACCGATTTTCGATGGCTATGGCAAATGTTGCCCTCCAAGTTGTGAATCATTTTAGGCTTAATAGTCAAGCGGCGTAAAACCGCATAATCTTAGTGACCGATTCACAGGTCCGTAACGTGAAAATATGGGGTTACCAAATGTTTCTGTGAATGAATCAATCATGGCATGCGTTGTTAGACATGCTGTGCCTGCAGGAAGATGAGTAACCCTGGGTCTCTAGCAGTCACCTGACCAACGCATATGGCACACTAAACAGTCGGTAATGGTCAATGTTACGGTGTTTCAACGCACTTATTTACATTCTTACTTAAGGTGGCGCTTTAGTCCGTTGTGGACCTGAGCCTTAATCAACAGTCTCCGCCAGCCCCCTCGGTCCCTAGGTAGCTGTCCCCAGTTCTGCACTCCAAGTTGATTAAGATCCTCTCCTTCTACGTGCCTCGGAAAATGGTGTCTAAGCCTTTTCGAGCCGAAACATTGGTGTCCATCCGCTCTAAATGACCGAGCCACCTGAGTCTCTGGACCTTGACCCTTCTTGCTAGGTCCATGTCATTGTACAACCCGTAAAGTTCGCTGTTGGATCTTCTCCTTCATTACCATTGACGGGGCCATAGATGACTAGAAGAAGTTTCCTCTCGAAAAAGCCTAAGGCACATTCATCCGACGCTGTATTCTTCCCTTTATATCAATATCATCGGCGTACGCGAGAAGTTGAACAGATTTTTGGAAGATAGTGCCTCTGGTGTTGACGTTGGAGTTCTGCACTATCTTCTCAAGAACGATGTTAAAGAAATCGCACGACATGACTGTGCATCGCCTTGTCTGAATCCTTTTTTGACGTCGAAAGATTCCGTAAGCTCGTTGCCAACCTTGATGGAGCAGCGTGAGTTCTAAATCGTCATTTTGCACAAGCGAACGAGCTTGGCAGGGATGCCAAAACTTGACATAGCTTTATACAGTTCGCCTCTGTAGATGCTGTCATATGCGGCCTTAAAATCGATAAAAAGATGGAGGGTATCGATTTGGAGTTCATAGATCTTTTCCAGGATCTGCCGCAACGTGAAAATTTGGTCGATGGTTGACTTTCCTGGCCTGAAAGCACATTGATAAGGACAAATCAGATTGTTGACGAAAGGCTTCACACATTCACATATTACGGCAGAGAGGATCGTGTAAGCAATGCTAAGTAGGCTGATTCCTCTATAGTTCGCGAAGCAGTTTAGAGGATCTCTCTTCTTCAGGATCGTGCAAATAATGCTGGAGTTCCATTAATCTGGCATGCATTCCTCGGACCATATATCTTACAGATGATTCGGTGCATGCTCCTATCTAGATCCTCGCCATATGCTCCAGCGGCTTTATTGGATTTCAGCTGTGATATTGCCGTTTTCACTTCTTCTAGGTCATGTTCACGGAATCGTTGGCTATCATCGCGTCCGTTAAAGGATCCTGCCTAACGGCGGAATTTTGCTCGTCGTCGCCATCGTACAATCTAAAGAAGTGGTCTCTCCAAGTACCCAGCATTGACTGCGATCTAATATGATTTTCCCTTGTTTCAACATACACTTGAGGATTATCATCTTTCCAAATAAGGTTATTGACATTTCCACTCAGAAAAAGTCAGCGTCAACGCTCGATTGGCAGCTGACACAATGGCCGCCAGTTAAAATAGTGTTGCCATCTTAAAGTTGTATGCCTTTAAATTAAACACTGTATAAACAAATATGCTGGTAACTAATTTGAGAAATATTTTTTACAAAGAATGATTTATGTTATAAACAGGCGAACTGCTATCCTTTCCTTTTATTTATAAAAAAAATTGCAGTTAATTTAAAATGTGAAGACAAATTTTCTGATTAGAATTTAAATACCTTCAAACCACATCGAATATTTGAATCATGAAAACCTCCCATCAATGTGCAATATAAAAATTCTCCCGCTTCTCTTTTCCACCACATTTTGGCTGTCACTTGCTGATTTCGTTGCTTCCAAGTGAAATGTCGTCCATCAAATCAGCCGTCATCACGTCTTGCACATCAGTGACAACCTCTCTTAAATCATCTTACTCTCGAACGAATGCACTTCGCATCGCATCAACATTAATGCACTAACATATCTGGTCCGCCTTTTTCTCAATGCACCAGTGTGCACCAGTCCATGGTGATTATCGTTATTATTATTGTTGGTCCCCCAAACAAAGACATGTAAAAGGGCTCCGTCCATATCGCCATCCGACGAGATGGGATGGGATATGGAATCGGATCAGATTACAAACCCAGGCACATACTCAGTAGTCTTTACAGAGCACTTTAACAACATGTCACCTGTGTTCAAAAGTGCTCCTGTCTCGATGAGACGACCACAGACGATCGACGACGACGATGGTTTCTCTCTTTCTTTACACACCAAACGTAAACGACCATCACTGATTGTATGGAGTGCAGATTTCACTTATAACCAGAGATGCCATTCGAGCGACATAATGGACCAATTACCTTATCTCAGATGGTGCGTCGATTATTTATTGCCCCAGAGCCACAGTAGTGCAGTGGCTTGGCCAAACAGTTTTATGAGCACTTCCAGCTCATATGGTGCGCGCACTCGCTTCTGGCTCATGAGAAACAAAATCCAGCGATAGACACATATGGAAGCATTGTTCGCGGAGTGTTGATTTGCTAGCTCAGAACTAAAATCCTAGATTGCACCGCGTAAAAGCACCAACCGCCCAGAGATACCGATCTGCCGCAGACGAAACTGCAGTCTGGTCACATCTAAGACGAACTGAAAGAGCAAAAAGCGAAGCCAGAAATAATCGAATCGGCCGCCGACGACGTTGCTCATAGATTTCACTCCAAATAGCTGTCTCATAATTTCAGTTCGAGTGTGTAGGCCTAGGATAGGCTATTAATCTCGGACACTGCTGTACAGCCGTATCGGTAGCCTTGGAGGTTCTTCGGTGGTCGCATCAGAAACACAAGACACACATATGGGAGGGCTCGGCTCGATCGATTCTGATGCCTAGGCTTATCGGTTGCACATGGAGATTTTTCAAGATATCGAGCAATCGAAAGAGAGACCGCTGAATACAGAGAATCGTAGAACCCACAAGAATCTATCGATCGATCGTAAAGATTATCGGCTGTCTGTTTGTTCAATCGACAACTATTCGAGGACGACTACGACATCGACTTACTGGTGAGAATGACGACCAAACAAACGGTCCTAGATAGCAAATAGAGGAATGTTGAGAGAGTCTCCGGTGCTGCCAATTATCACCATTATTTTGCAATTGTCAAGAGATTTATTGAAAGATGAAATGAGTTAAATCCAAGTAGAGGGGGAGGGGGAAAGAAAGATGTTCTTTAAAAGAAGCAAAGCCGAAGGACCAAAGGAACACCACTCTGGAATGCCTTTTACCATGGCAATGAATGCAATTAGCATGGAGGTTAAAATTAATTTTCCAATTAAAATAAATCAATTTCCATTTCGCGCCACATCTAGTCTTTGCTTGGACTACAACGGCGGACAAGTAGTTCTAGTTGGTAGTAATCGGATTTCATTAATGCGCCGACAAATTGAAAAATTTACGATTTTGATTCTGGCGGCTTTAGACGTTCCTTAGGGCTGTCCATAACATGTTCTGCCTTTAAAGAGACGAACATGGGAATTAAGTTTAACGTCTTAAGAAATGGATGAGAAAAAATGCGTAAACATTTTTAATTTATTTGGAAAAACACTTCTTTTTGGTTTTTGCTATTCTTGGGACGATGACTTGTGAACGTCGCATTAACTCACCTGTTCGAGCTATGCAAAGGAAAGTAGTAGGAAAGGTTAGGTTAGCTTAGACAAACCATTTTGTACTTTTAATAAAATGAGAGAGACATCTTGTGTCGATCATTGCCAGTTCACTGATATTATCGAAGAAGGGATTAGCAAGAGTTATTCGTTCATGTACATAAAAGGTACATGCGGCTTTTAAAAAAAGTCAATTGTGTAGACCCCTCTAAGCATGTCTACTTATGAGGCAGTGTCATGTTATGACTCCATACTTTGTCTGCTCAGCTCAGGGAAATCAAGCCTCTTGACCACATCAGGTCTATGCTTGACCATATTTGTTTAGTTGCTAGGCAGGTGTTACTATCTAGCATTTGTTGATTCTAGAGCATAATGCTTGAGAACATGTTTGCATGCAGCTAATGTTTTTCCTATGTTTTGTCTTTGTCTAACAGTGGGCAGAAGTGTTCTGGTTTTGGCAAGCTCATCAGTTTTGCAATTTCACGGAATGTCTATGTGGCCCCGCACCCAAATGAGGTGAATGTTTAACTGTTTTGTCATCTAATTTAGAGGTAATCTACAGAAGGGGACTATTAGAGAGCTTATGGAGACAGACGCGAGAGATTTGAGAGCGCTATATTACTTCTGCCTGAGCCTGGCTCTAAGCCTCACGCATGGAGATGGCTGCCACCATTTTGGAGAAGATGTCAAGAGGTGTTAGGTTTAGAAGTACCTCCAAAGCTGCTGTTCTTGTTGAGTGATTTTCTTTCGTGATGCTCAAACCTACTGACCACTGGACTTTAATGAGTTTATTCAAATTCACCATCTTGTCCAGTGCGGTGCACCATACGACAACTCCATAAATGAGTATTGGTCTATTTACCGAATTGGATCAAGCCCCATTTTGAGCCTCTGGCCTTTTAAGAAGTTAAGAGTGCTACAACAGTAGCCTTATTATTACTCTTTAATCAATTTTTGCCTTCCAATTTATTCCTTTAATCGTGGGTGGTTAAATTTGATGAGTTTTGTACCTTTTCGTAAGGAGTACTAGTTCCGTTTTATGTGGATTGACATACAAGCCACAATGCTTTGAGGCATTTTGAAGGAGTTACGAGAGAACTTGAGGGTGTTTCCCAGATACAAGAGATATTGCAACGTCGGTCGTCGGCATAGGCATTAGGCAATCACCTTGAAACCCTCTGCTTCCTTAGATGTTAGAAGGTGATTTACTACCATGTTCCATAAAAGAGGCGAAAGGACCCCACCTTGATTTACTGATTTGGTGTTAGTAAAATTCCTCATGCTGGAAGTTATTGTATTGCTATTAAGCATCAGGGAAAGAAGTAGTGTAAGAGAACATCTTTGCATTGTTTTCGGCCGGGATCCGAACCGGATCAACTGCTTGAAAAAGGCAACTATGCTACATCAACGACACATGCAGCGTATCATCATCAATATGCGTTCTTCCAGATTTCAATGCTCATTTTATTAAATAATACGAGTATACAAAAGAGCGGTTTCTGATGGAAATATTACGTATGTACCTTCCCGAACATAGGAATGGAAAAAAACATGTCCGACTTCTTTTACCGCCATTTGCTTCTAAGACACACACATTTTCAACAAGCACTTGAAATCAGACTCGAGCATACGCATGTTATAGCTTGTTTTGTAACACTAACATTTCCATAACGATGAAAAGAGATATTTAGAAAGTTATTGCAGAAAGTAGAAAGAGAGGGAGGGATGCTGCCCCTCCAATTGCAGGTACTGGTACCTGAAAAATCAAACTTAATAAAGCATAATGTAATTGCTGCTATTGATTGATTCCGTTATAGAAAATAGTAATTTGTCTTCTAAGACCCCTGAATCTCAAATTGAGATATTAAAAGGTGAGACTTCTAAATAATCCCTTTTGTCAATACCCAATTCTAAGTCGATATTTGTTTTTCGTTTCCGGGACTGAGTCTGATGAATTAATTAGCCATCTTCTTGAGCATAAGGCTATTACTTATTCTTCACAAGCCTAACAGCTTCGTTTCATCATTTAAGATTATTGTCTCAAGTGACCGACTCGAACCGATTATCAATCGTCATTGGCCGCCTCATACCCTTGTTGAAGAATTAATCGCCTATGGTAGAAAGAAATTGGTTCGCAACTCTATTGCTTCAAAAGTTCTCCTTCTATTACCAGAACGTAAGATGACTTCGTAGTAAGACTACTACAATTTTTAAAAATTCTCAGACATCTTATGATCTCTTTTGCTTTCACCGGCTTTGCTTAACTTCATGCATTAAAATAAATTTTCAAACAAAGGATGTTTTTATTATTAACCCCTTACTGCATGGTGGCTCATATATGAGCCAAACCAGTTGTTTGTTTATAAATATTAAAATTGTTGAAAAATATTTATGTTTCGTATTGTGTTATCAAGAAAATACACCTATTTACTGAATTTTACAAAAAATAATGAATTTATGAATGAGTTTAGCTAATTTTTTGATCATCCAAAACAGAAAAGACAGTAAAATCGAAAATGAGTACCAACGTGTAATTCAAAATTCCATAAAAAATATAAAAAATGGGTATTTCTTTGGTGATTATGTATTTATTGCATATAATTAGGTTTTTTGTGTTTATGATCCGAATAGTTAGTAAAAAGTACCAAAAACTGAATGTACCATATATGGCACACCATGCAGAAATATACCTTTTTTTATTGTCCTTTGCCTGACTTATAGAAAAAAGCAGGGTTTTCGGAGTCCGTCCAGTTTTTAGTTGAGAAGACGGAAACGAAAAAAGATATTCAGTCCGTTTCCTGTTATTTTTTTCCATATAAAGACGTACCACACGGTATATACCATGTAAGTCAAAAACCATGAAAAATGATTGATAAGCCTAGTATTTGTGTTTTTTGGATTAATATACGTTATTTATGTATTAGTG
>CAKKXW010000001.1:9477543-9492378 GCA_920937365.1 Sphaerophoria rueppellii
ACTCTTGGAAGTTTTGTCAGTTCTTCGCAAGAGGTGGTGCCCGTGAAAGATGAAATAAAAACTATGGACACGAGCAGGACTCGAACCCATGACGTTCTGCTTAGCAGCTAACGCATGCACCTTACCACTAAGCCATTTTCAATATCCATTAATTATTTTGCAAAATTTCCAGCCAATACATCCCGTTGTACACGCACGTAGGTTTTTAAAGTAAAACTCCATAAAAATGATTATTTGGGACATGCAATTTTGAATTTGAATTTGATTAAAGACTTAATTCAAGCCATACAAGAATATAAATAAATCATAAAAACTAAAATTAAATACAACAATATTATAAAAAGCGGACAATAAAATAAAATATGTAATATAAGGTCAGGAGAGTATTTGGGGGATTAATTTATTAATAGGTTCTTCAGGGTGATTTTGGACACATTAAGGTCAAAGTGAGGTGAGTTATTGGCTTTAGTCATCATTCTAGTCAATGGTTCGTTACGACCATGCATTAAGTTCTTTGGAATGTCAGCGATGCAAATCGTCGAAAATTTGTCATACCAACCACTTTGCACTGGAATATATTCCTATTAGTGAAGATTAGATTGGATTAGAATATGTTTAATATTTATATGCCAAAATAGCGTTTATTGGATCAGCCTGTAATAAAATGAAGCTTATATTACTCCAGAGTATTTAAGCTTTCTATTAGTGAAAGAATTTGTCTAATCGGATAAAAGTATTTCTGAAGATTAACACTTATGTGGCAAAACAGCGTTTAGTGGGTCAGCTAGTAACAACATATAGAAAAAAATCTTTGATATTGGAGCAGAAGTTTTTGAGTTTAGTCGTTGCAAAAATATCAAATGGAAATCTTTCCTTTTTATAATATTAATATGATGTGCTGTAAAATACGAACGGTTGAATTAACAGAGCGCTCATTTGCCTTGGTATTTAATAAACCCACTAAAAAAGACCCCAAATCACATTGACAGTTAAATAGAACTAACCCAAATTTTCCTCAAAAAATCGGTCCGTTGTGACCCTACTCCTTAATTAAAAAAAAATATGGCCATAATGTAGAATGTCTTCTAATCTCGAATTTTCGCTAAATCGAATAATTTCTGGTTTCCACTGAGAATTCGACTCAGGGAGAGTCGACTGTATTATAGGCTTTTGGCCCACTTCTAAAAATAAAGATTCAGAACTTACTACTTACTTCTTTTTCTTAGTTTGTACCAGTAGACTGTTTTGCAATACATTTTTCGGGAAAGTTTGAATAGTACTGGAGATGCTTTTTGAGTTTGTACAAAGTCGGCCAAGCCGTTTTTTAGATATGGCTAAAAGTGTGGACAGCCCATTTTTCTCATACATATACATAACCATAATCCGAATAAATGCCTTTGATAATTGTTAAGTTGTATAAAAAGCATAAAAAGTATAAGCTTTCATTCCAACTTTATAAAAAAACCGATTCAATCTAATAAAAAACATACACTAGCTGACCCAGCAAACGCTGTTTCGCTATTCATTTTAGCTGGTGCTGTAGGGACGTGTGCACAGTACAACTAGTTCATTATAATTATAATTTTCGAAACGAATTCTTCAATCTCATCAAATTTTGATAGTAAAAATAAAACTAGTATTGTAATATTAATGCAAAATATAAAAACTACTAATAAAGCTAGAATTACGAATAAAATTAACTCGTCTGTGGTGTAGGTGATGTTTTAATACTCGATACAAAAAAAAAAAACGGCCTGCCACTGGCCATACCGTCAAAATATTATAATAATAAGGCGTCACAACGAACAATTCCCAAAAGCACAGTTGACAAATACCTTTTTCAACGACAATAATATATTCTTAAAGGGGTTTTCAGTTTTTCGCAAGTGACAATACCTCTGAGAGATGAAGCAAAAACATTTAACGGCACCATCACGATTCGAGCCCACGCCTTCTATGTTATGGTTAAACCACTGAGCGACCGTCAAAGAATTTTAACTTTTTGTCTTGCGAATTATAATATCATGAGACTTTTGTGAGAATGCTTTATCAGATATAGTTCACCCAAAGAAAAAGCTTGGTAGAATCAAGCACGTTTCTTATTTGATTTGGCGTCAAGCAGGAACGTGCTCATTTTCAACAACGCCGCGTGATCAATTTTTGATAAAACAAAAATTTTAATGTTACATTGTTCGTGCTCAATTTCGTGATTAAATAAGCACTATACCTAGTTGACTTAGCATTTTCATACTAAAAAAAACACGAAATCTTACAATTATTCTTGCTTGTTGAACATGAAAAGCTTTTTGAGTGAGCACATTCATTGTTTGGCTACAACTTTCGTGATACTTTTGGTACGAAAAAACATGTTTATTTAACAATGAAAGTGCTTCATTTAAAATGTTTGTGCTCACATGATCACAAAAGGATTTTTGCTTAAGCATGAATTGCTTGTTGATAAAGCACGTTCATTGTTTGCCAAACACGTTCGAGATACTTTTAAAATGAAAAGAGTGTTTATTTAATAATGAACGTGCTTGCATGAGCATGATAGACTTTTTGACTTAGCACGGTAGGATTGCTGATAGAGCACGATCATTGTTTGGCAACAACTTTCGTGATACTTTTGGTACGAAAAACATGTTTATTTAACAACGAAAGTGCTTCATTTAAAATGTTTGTGCTCACATGATCACAAAAAGATTTTTGCTTAAGCATGAAATGATTGTTGATTTAGCACCTTTATTGTTTGGCAAACACGTTCGAGATACTTTTAAAATGAAAAAAGTGTTTATTTAACAATGAATGTGCTTGCATGAGCATGATAGAATTTTTGATTCAGCACGGTAGGATTGCCGATAAGGCACGTTCATTGTATGGCAACAACATTCTTGATGCTTTCAATACGAAAAGGATGTTAACGTTTGACTTTCGGTTTTTCGTAAAAAAAAAGTATCAACAATGTTGTTGACAAACAGTGAATGTGTCTTATCAGCAATGACTTTGATGACTCACTCTTATTGTTCCAAAAGACATCAATTCTATTAATGATGTTTTTGTTGCAGATTCATTGTCATTGAAGCAAGTGTGATCAGTTAACACTATTTGCTGGGACTGTTGATTTTCCACCTGAAACTTTTATTAAAAAGTAATAGCATACACGATTTATTTTCTAAAGTATACAGATTTTATTGGAACAATAATTCTTAAATTAGAAAACATTATACAAAACTTTTTTTGATGTTTTTATCTTAATTTTATATCTTAGCTTAGGTTACAATTTGACTTAACATTTTTTAATTTAAAGTTTGAAAGCAAATTTTTATATATATTTTTATTTATGCACACGGCTTAAATTACCAAAAATATTCTGTATGCAATCAGAAAACGTTGCAAGAGTATTCCTTGTGAATATCTAAAATAGCAAATGCACTCAACAAATGATTTGATTTGTCTTTAAACACTTTAAATATCGTTTTAACTCACAAGCATTTAAGTAACGTTACTTAAATATCATGATTGGGTGTTTATAAGGTACACGATACACTTGAGTGTTATCGATAAGGATAGGGATATAGCTGTTAGTATAAGTAGATTACAAGGATCTTTTTAACTATAAAGAAGATTTAAGAAATTAAGTTAAGTTAATTAAGTTAATTTGCCCCTATGCGCCCTAAGTTAAAATTAAGGAGCACTTAAAACATAGAAGTGGTTGTTGATATACACTAAAGTGTTATCGATCTATAGGTACAGTGATACAGCTGTAAGTGTGCAAACGAGTTTCAAGGATTTTAAAATTAAAGAGGAGTTAAAAGAATTTAACAAATGTATATTTTTTTCCATTCGGATTAGAGAAATGGGAAACTGGTGGTCCGTTTAAGTCTTTTATTTTTAAAATATAAAACACTTTCTGTGAACCATTATAAATCTCGTAAGAGTTAAAGTGATCTAGATATATGGAAGTATTAACTTTTTCACAAACAACATAAGGGCAGTCTTGAAGTATTATCAAACATTCAATTCTATAAATGTTTGTTGTAACAGTTGAAATACTAACATATTCGTTATGAGTGTAAGTTACTTTACAATAAGTCAGACTTTTATAACAGATAAGTTCATGAAAATCTTCTGTTCCGGAAATATTTTGTATTTCTAAGAAAAAAGGCTGATTTTTTAGTAGTAGTCCGGGTTTTGATAGTTTGGAAATCATTTCCGGAATTCCTCTGCCAGAAATTATTCTTTTACAAAAAATTAAACTTGATTTTATTCCTAAGGACAAAGGTAAATTTCTTCTAGAAGTTGTGTTGTTGCAGTAACTTTTAAGGACTTTATGTTTTGACTCAAATCTAAATGACCAAAAGTGTTTCAATGGCCCTATCATTCGCATAACATACGGATAATGGACCATAAAATGAAACTTAGGCTTTAAATTTTCCTTAAAAAGTTCGATATATAAATTATGATGCTTAGAAATGAGGTTTTCTAATATTAAAAGATCAGTTTGTTGAAAATTAGATTTCAAGACAATATCAATGATCTTGTTAAGAAAGATTAATAATTCCCAGTGCTTATTACGTATAGGTACGAGATCACCTATCATAATTGGCAATAAACGACAAAAAGACCACATTTCTTTAGCCGACATATTTAACTTATTTTTTTTAATATGCTCGGGTTTTATTACTGTGGGTTTGTTTCTAATTTCAGTTTCACCATAGATAAAAAATTGAGTTCTGTTATTAAGAATATCTAATGTAAAGAAGTTGTCTTGAATAACAAATTGGTTGATGAGTGAACATAAGTCGTAATGACAAACCCCTTCAAACAAATCGTGCATTACATCAACAGTTAAATTTTGAACAACGTGGAACGATGGAATGTTGTTAAATACTGACACTTCTCTTATACCAGTTTTTGCAATTCTTTCATTAATTTTTGAATATTGTATAATATCAATGTTATAGTTTTCTATATTTCTGTAAAGATTGCTGCTATCATCACAGTTTTTGTAAATTTCGGATTTTGTGCATTTACAAATACGACAAGGAAATTGTGAGCTAAAACTTTTTGTGTATCCCATGATTGTATTTAGTCCTAGGTTATCACCTGTGATAACACCTAACATAAAAAAAATTTGGTGAGATTCACCAGAATGTAATTTTATAGTAACTCCAGTTTCTTCTAGTTTGTTTATTTCGTTTACAAGGTTGCAAAATATAGCATTTTCACCATAAATTTTATACTTCGAGTAACATAACATAGCTACAAATATGTTGTCTAATTCAGAAGAAATCCACTGGGGAAGAGTAGGGAAATTGTAATAAACAGCGCCAATAGAATGACAACCACCATGGGATCCTAATGGATTATTTGACTCGAAATCGTCAAAATATAAATTAAATGGAATGATGTTTTTTTGCTTTACTAAAGGAAATTTTGAAATTCTCTCTTTCCAAATGTTTGTAGTTATTAAATGAGGGACGGATTTAGAAACAATGTTCTTCATATTTTCATGAACTAATTCATATAAACCTGGTAATTCAAAAAACTTTTGAAATTGAAACTGCAAAGGTAAGATTATTCCGTCAGATTCAACCACATCAACTGATGGAGTAATTCCACCAACTACGCATACTTCGTTGTTTATAACGAAACTAGAAGGATCGCTGTATAAACTACACTCTTTTGCTGTCTGAACAAATTTGTGAAAAGTATTTACACTTTCAAAAGGATTTTGTAAAGCCGTACGTTTTTAAAACTCTTTTCCTTAATGACATTAATATGAGCAGAAAAGTCTGTATAAATTTTTAAGAATATAATTTTAAAAAAGTCCTCTGTCAGGTCTTGTATTATTTCTTCCACTAATTTCCTGGATAAATTTGGTTTGCCATATAAGCTACTCAAAAAATTAATGGAAGATTTTTGAACAATTTTTAATATATCAAAATTTTCCATCAAGTGGGCATTCTCGCCGTTTAGTGGAAGATTTTGATATGTCTTTTCATTTATAAAAACATTTTCGGAGGTATGTGATATTGTATCCGTACTAATATTAATGTTTTTGCAGGAACGTTTGAAATGCCTCCTAAAACTTTTTAAGTTATAAACTTGCCTACAGTTAAAACAGCGATAGTCATCTTGGGGCTTGAAATTGTGAATAACCTTGTAATGTAATACAAGATTATTCACATCTTCAAAAAATTTGCTTTCTTTACATAGGTCAAGACCGCATTTAAACATGTTGTCACTGCTTCAAAATTTCGATGAGAACAAATATACGTCTTGGCATTCCTTCCTTTGTCAATTTATAAAAAACAAATGGCAAATGCACTTAAAAATGGATTTAATTTGCCCTTATGCGCCTTAAGTTAAAATTAAGGAGTACTTTAAAGTGAGAAGTGGTTTTTGATATACACTTAAGTGTTATCGATCGATAGGTATAGTGATACAGCCTTAAGTGTGTTAACGGATTTGAAGGATTCATAAAGTGTTATCAAAGGTGCAGTAAATTATAAAGGATTCGAGATCTGCTCAAGCTCTCCCACCTTTTCGGCAAGTTTATCCACTGCCGGATTAAAATATTATTAAAATTAATTAAATTAAATAAATTTAATTAAACCAGTGGTTCAAGGACTTTTTTATGATATAATAAAAATTTTTTTTATTAATACAAAACTAAACAAGAATATTCCTTGTTTTTCAATTTATAAAAAAATATGGCAAATGCACTTAAAAATTGATTTAAATTGCCTTATGCGCCTTAAGTTAAAATTAAGGAGCACTTTAAAGTGAGAAGTGGTTGTTGATGTACACTTAAGTGTTATTGATAGGTACAGTGATACAGCTGTAAGTGCGTAAACGGGTTTCAAGGATTTTAAAATTAAAGAGGAGATTTAAGAATGAAAAAAAAAAGTAAAAATTTGCTTTCTTTACATAAATGAATAAATAATTGATTTAATCTTTTTTACGTTGCTTCAAAAGTTCTATTAGTACAAGTATATCTGCTGGGACTCTTTCCTTAGTCTCTATGTCGTAAAAAAACTTTTGAAGAAAAATCCAAACAGTCCTACAGGCTGTTGGATATTCAAGATTAAATACAAAAAATATTTTCAGACATAAGTCTAGAGCTGGTAGTATCGAGGAAAATTTATATTTTACCTCGTTATAATAAGTAATAAAAGTGTTATTAAACATGCAATAAATAATAAAAGGTTGCAAGCTCTGCCCAAGCTCTCTCACCTTTTCGGCAAGTTTATCAACTGCTGGATTAAAATTGTTTGCTTCCTTTACTCTATGGATAAATAATTCCTGGGAGTCTTTAATAGTGTGCTTGTAGTATTTCCGCCTTTTGCATTCAGTTGCCTGTTGTTTAGTCTGTCGTGCTGATGGAGGAAGGATAGCATGTAAAAGTTCTAAGATTAGAACATCTTCTGGTCCTTAAAATAAAAAAAAAATATTTATTTACTTGCTCTTAATTTAAATAATAATTAAAAATACCTTTTTTAAAATCTTTTTTATTTAAATCCAAGAGTAGATCTTGACAATATTTGTCTTTGACTTTGTCATTGAAGACTGGGATAATTTGGGATTTAAAATAATCCCATTTCTCAATGAGACTATTTTCCTTTCCAGGGTAGAGCACTGAGAAATCAACATCGATCTAAAATGTAAACGCGTTAACTTATTTCCAATTTATTTAAGGATTATAACTAAGTTAAAATTAATAATAAGGACACAAAGTAGTAAAATTTGCTAATTGGGAGTGCTTACCAAAGTTATTCCAGCCGAATGCCTCAAGAGTGGCCAGTTATTTAAAAACTCTGCAAACTTTAGCAATCGCACATCTTTAAGTCTCAGCGCATGTGTCCTTCTCCACTTTACTTTCACTTCATCCCACTGTTCCTTATTGATTTGCAACCATTTTGCTTCAGCTATGAGAATAAACATTTTGTAGAAAATATCAAATTCCTACTTGATTTAAAAACAAAATCTATAAGCGAATTGGCTATAATCGAAATGCAGAGCAGGAAAGCAACTTATTCAATAATTACAAATAAATTAATGTCATACCTAGAGCTACTTCAGTTTCTTCAACTTCAATAATTGAAGAAGTTTCCGAACAACTTGGCTCCTCAGCAGAAAGAGGAAGGAAATCTACCCTTATTTGTTTAAATCGCCGTTTTGTGTTATAGAAACGACTGTATAGACGTCCTGAAGGGTTCTCTTTTTTTCCCTTTGGTGGTGCAGAGTAGTAAATGTTCTATTAAAAAAAATGCTATAGATACAATATATTAAAATAACTTCCTAGATTCTAAGTAACTTTATCTTCGCCGAAACGTTCTTGAATTTTTTCTGCTATGTTTGAGAATTCCTTCCGGGATACTGACTTGTAGTTTTTAATAAGCCAAGATGTAATGCAATCAATTAAAATTTGCCTGGATGAATCACCAATTCTATTACTTTTCTTATAATCAGTAAGCACAAAAGTGCCTGATGGATGCTCATTAAGAATGGTGTCAATATCCTATCGAATATAGGATTGAAGTTGATGAAATCAGATTTTATTGAGAATATAATAGTGCAATCTAAATAGAACACAAATTATAAGTTCAGAATTATTCCAACCTCGCTGAAATTTGGTACCACCTAAACGGGACGAATCAGTTTTCTTGTCAAGAACATTGTTGGCTATAACTTGCGCATACCTTTTATTTCTAAAATTTTCGCAAAAGGCAATCATTTAATGTAACGAAATTAAAAGAAATATGTGAAAACCATGTTTTTTTCTTTTGCGAATTTTTCAGTGAGGTTGAAAACAGTGAGATGATAAATGTCTTTTTTGGCTGGACTTAGACGGAAAAACAATTTGTTTTAGTCCTTTTTTAATTGAAAACTCTTAACAAATCATTTCATATATAAAACGTTTTTTTTCTATATTGATCAATTTGTTTCTTATTTGGGCAAAAGAACATAAAGTTATTCCTCTAAATGGATACTTAATGCATACTTTCCCATCAAAAAACCATTTTAAAAAGATAGCGAAAAATTATTAGTGAATAATAACAAAATAATTGAAATATGAAAAAAATAGTCGGAAGTACATACAAAATTATAAGATCCAATGCTGGGTGATGCAGGATTTGAACAAGTTGAATAATTTGACGGGGAAGGTGATGGGGTTCTTGAGATGCTTATTGTTGATGAAGATGTTATATTTTTCAAATGGTCTTCTACTAAAATTTTAATGCTTTTTGCAATGTCTTCAGGTAAATCACATGGAACACCGAATACCTAAAGAAAAGAAAAATCTATCTTATTTAAAACTTGCATATGTACTAAACTTTTTACGTTTTCTCGCCGCCATTGCAAGAGTTTGTGCTTAAACTCAAACCTGACTCCAATGTCCTTATTGCCAAAAATTTCTTTCAAGTCCTCATTATCAATGACTTTCAAGACGTCGACGCTAAGTTTGCAACTTTTAAAATAATCGTAGAAGTCCACAAACCCCCACTTAGACAACAGTTGAAACAATTCATAGTCCATATCTTCTTCATAAGCAACAGAAGTAATATTTGCATCGTCTAGATTTGTGTAAGATTGAGCCTCTCTAAGAACATTCAATACTTCCATTTTACCTGCTCCATCATTGGTATTAGAAACTGTTGTATTTGGAACAATAATGTGGCTATCGAGAAGATTTCTAATTTCTAGGTCATCCATATTATCTGTTCTGATCTGTTAAACAAGTAAATTGAAGGGTTTGACAATTTATTTTTTTTTTGTTTTCCAAACGATCATTGTCATTATTTTTATTATAATAATTATAAATAGTGGAGTCAAAGAAGCTTTTTTTTATTCAGAAAGTCCTCAGAAACAGCTCGGATTTGGATGATGTTATTTTTAAACTTTATGTTTTTTATATTATTTAATATCAGAAACGTTTAATTTGTCCACATACCTTCTTGCAAAGCCAAGAAGTGCCTCTTTCAATTTGCATCGAAGCAAGACTGTTTTCAGGAATAGTTTTCGAAACATTTATCTTCAAAGTCAAAATATTGTAACTTTGAACTTTTTTTTTTAACTTCGAACTAATTTTTTTCGAAATTTTCACGAGAAATTCAAGTATTTCTTTTCTATCGTTTAGAGGTTTAGACTAACAAGTTATAATTGGTTTGATATTCATCCGACAATCTTGTTGATACTTTTTTCAGCTTTTCTTGTTTGGATAAAACAAGGAAGGAAAGAATGGCTGATTGCTGACGCCACCACCGCCTCTTAATGAATATCATTGTTTGAAGTGGCACAAGTAGAAATGGCATTTCTATTGATCTAGGCAGTTGTTGCACGACCATAGTTACAATTGTAGTTCACAAAAACAAAAAACAAAAACGTGGTTTTGGAGGATCTAAAGTAGTTCCTCTGGGGAAAATACTTTATATAATTATGTTCATTATCATAAAACTGACGTTAACTCGTTGATTTTTTGATTTTTTCTTAAAAAAAGGAAACACAGGAAGGTATAATTTCTTGCATTGTAATCTGCATTAGATTCAAATGTATGTATATACAAAAACTACGGGAGCCACGTTCGTTGCATTGCATTTACATATACCACACAAGAAAAAACTGATATCTACTTATTATGATTACATTCTTAATTATATAATAATTATAAAATTATCGAATATTGTAACTTACCACGCAGTTTTCTTGTTTTTTTTTTAAGGCCGATGACTTTGATTATGTATGTACAAGTACATAGAGTTGTCCAAACGATATTTTTGTTTCGCTGAGCGAGATAAGTTTTGTCCAATCTGCATTTAAATAAAAAATAATATGATTGATAAATCTTTTAAATTATTTCAGGCACTTCTTATCTCTTACCTTTTATATTTTTTAAATTTCTTTCACTTCAATACAAAAATTTATTCCAAAACCAACCACTTTCAATTTTACAAAATGAGGAATGACGACGCACGAACACGATGATTAGCGGATCGCAGACAAGACAAAACTAAAATGAAAATCCATATAAAATATGCAAATGGTAGATGTATTTGTAGACGAGCGAAGAAATAAGCAGTGCTGTCGTTTCAAATATTTCATGGGCAGTAAAAAAAGTACACTTGTAATGGGTTTTGCAGATCGTTTTAAAGTTTTAAAAATGATATAGATGAGGTTTATAATTTATAAACTAATGATAGTTTCTTACAAAATTTTGGGAATTGTGTGCTTGTCGGATAGGAAGTTGATATCAACTTGAATATTTTATCCTTAAATTTCGATTTAAAGTGTCTTCATTAGAGGCTGTTATTCTCAAATTAACAACTTTAGTTTTTGTCAACTGCCAAAAAACTTATTAAGACCATTAAACCTACCTAAAATTTTCTATTGGATATTGTATATTTTTTGAATTTAGTTAAAAATTCTTTTTTTTTTTAATTAAACAAATATTAAAGTTATTATCATAAAGCAAAGAGAAAATTATGAAGTCTTGCACTTTGAAATTATGGATAGAGTAGGAGAATGATTATGTGCACACAATTACTAGTTCCGTGTATGTGTGTGTAATTTTAGGAACCTTGAAATTTTTGGCAATTTTGGAAAATTGGTTACATGTGAGAATATTGTTATTCGATTTTTCTTTTATCTCATACATATTTTGTTCACTGGGTTTGGGGAATACATTTCGTTTATGGGTAGTAGAGTAGCATTTGACCCTCCGAAGGAGTAGAATACTTCTATAGTAGCAAGAACGACAGCAGTGGAAATAATTAGGATATACCAATTCGTATATTTGCATTTGTATGTGTGCGAAGTACAGTAAAGGAAATTGCGATTTGTGCGTTGTCTGTTAAGCACGAAGATCGTCAATTGGAATACAATTGTGTTTCTGTTACAGTGTGCGTGCTTATTTTAGCACGTTCGTGGTTGTTCAACAATTTATATGCTTGCTTGAATATGGACTGGGAGAATTGTATACTTTCATTAAGTGTATTTGTGTTGGAAGAAGCACAGACATTTTTAAACAAACACGAATCTGCTGATATAAGCATGCACATTGTAAAAACCAAAGCCAAACCTGAAACTGTAAATATAACCATGCTAGGTGTTCTGTAAATCTTCAGCACATAATTTTATTTTATTTGTGCGTTGTTCGTTAAGCACCAGGGATGAGAATGTTTTCCTTACAATGTTTTTATTACTTTTGAATCCAAAAGTTCAAACAGTTCCAACATTCTGTCGGTTAAATCAAATCGAAGTTTCAGTTGATCGCACAATTCAACATAATATTGAAATTAAAAACATTTTTTTCTGAAATAAATATTTTAATCCTTTTTTTAGCTCTTCCTCGTCAGAAAACATAAAGGCACACAATAGAAGTAGTAGATTTTTGAATGTCTACCACCAAATGCCGAATGTGAATATCAAGAAAACAAAAATCTCGAAAACAAAAATCTCGAACGAAAAAAAATCTTGAAGGCAAAAATCTCGAATAACGAAAATCTCAAAAAAAATCCCGAATGCCAAAATCACGAAAAAATCAATGATTTTTCAGATATGGTTGCATTCGTACATGCGAATTGAACCATTATCTGAAAAATTATTGATTTTTCGAGATAATTTAATTTGTTAAGATAAAAATAAAGGTTATCTTTCCTTGGGATAAATTATTCATGGAAAAATAGAAAAGGAAAGTTTTGTTAAACCGTAATATGAAAACTTCAGTCCACAAATGCAAATGCTCAGATGCATAGCTTCTTTACCTCGGTGAAATTCGTGAGTATTTCTATGCATTTAGTAATCAATTTTTCGAAAGTACCAAGCAAATTGGTAAGTGGTTTGGCAGAAACTAGATAGGTACAAGAAATCAGAAATCTATATATTTGCAGTCTTTTGTGTTGTGCAGGCCAAACAAGAGTGATCTTACCAAGAACCCAAAACAAAAATGAGTCTAAGCATAGAAGACTTAAGGTTTTAGTTAGTAAGCCGCACGTTGCCCTGTACAGGCTGATTCATGTTTAAGTGCAGGAGTCGATTGAGGTTGAATGTAAGGTAGAAAAACTTGAAATGGGGGAAGAATTTAATATGAGGCGGGAGAGTGCCACGACTTTTGACTATAAGGGAAGGAAAATAAGTAAAGCCATATCGGTTTCTTAAGATGCTTAGCTCAAAACCCTTTTTGTTATTTGAATAATTTGTTGAATTTTCTAAAACTTTGTCGAATTTAGTAAAATTTTGTTATTTTAAATTAATTAAAGTAAGAATAAATAAAATTTTGAATTAAATTACAAAAACATATTTTTTTTCCAGAAATTTAATAAAAAAAGTAAATCTCGAATCAAAATTTTTGTAAAGATTTTTTCGAGGTATAGTCCTTCGAGTTTCTTGAACGTTCGAGATTTTTGTACGTTCGAGATTCTTGCATTACAGATTTTATTTTGTTGTTTCGAGTTAAAACAAAATGTGTTGAAATTAGACTATCTGGATCTGCGGATCAGGCTAAAATATGACAGTAGTGGTTAAATTTGATCAATATTTCAACCAAATTCATGCAATTCGCAAACGGCCTTTAAAAAAATGCAATGAAACGAAGAAGAAATAGTTTGTTACGTAGCAGATACATAAAAATATATTAATGTAGTAGATCTGCTACATATGAAGTAAATACTCGTCTCTGTTTAGCACGAGGATCGTGAATTAGAATACATTATTGTTTCTGTTACAGTGTGCGTGCTTATTTTTGAGCACGTTCGTGGTTGTTCAACAATGATATGCTTGCTTGAATATGGGCTGTGAGAATTGTATACTTTCGTTAGGTGTATTTGTGTTGGAAGAAGCACAGACATTTTTAAACAAACACGAATCTGCTTATATAAGCATGCACATTGTAAAACCAAAGCCAAACTTGAAACTATGAATATAACCTTCCTATGTGTTCTGTACATCACATAATGCTATGTACTAATGCAAGACGTTCGAAACGAAATTGCGATTTGTGCGTTGTCGTCAAGACGTAAATTTGAATACATTTCTGATTCTGTTGAAGTGAGTGTGCGTATTTTAGCACGTTCGTGTTTTAAGGAAACAAGAATAATGCTAAAACATGGACCCAAATTATAAAACCCGCGGCTTTTATACTATGATTTACAGAATACAGTCTACACCGCCTATTAAACTCTTATTAAAAAAAATCTTACAATATGTATTACAAATAAAACAATTTTGAGATTAAAACATGTTTCCATTATTGACGAGATCTGGACCTTTTATATAAAGATAACATAGGTATTGTTCTTGTTAATTATTATATTTCACTGACCCAACAATTTGATCTTATGGCTATTTTTTACTCGATTGATCTTGTAGCAGAGAACCTGTTTTTTAACTTTGTTTCAGGGAATAATAAGTGCATACCTTATGAAAATATTTGATTTCGAATAATTTGAAAAAAAAAGAATCGTTTTCAAACTTATTTTCTTAAATTTTTTTTTGCTCTTGAAAATAGGTACCTATATTATTAAAAAACAAAAAATGGATTCAGGCAGTAAATCACATGCAGTTTTGAAGTAAAGTGGGAAATATATTTAGGATTGACTGTATTTGATTTGAGGAGAAATACAGTTTTATATAGAATAGCGTAATTTTTTAATTGTCACGTATCTGTTAAAATGGCAATACAGTTTAATATACAGTTGTTAACTGAAGATCATACTCAAATCAAGTAGAAACGTGTTCAAAAATCATGTTTTTCTAAAAAATTTTCAAATCAAAAATGATTGAGTTGTTAATCAAGCACAAAAATTGTTTTTTCTTGAATTCTCTTTTTTTTTA
>CAKKXW010000001.1:9514457-9560104 GCA_920937365.1 Sphaerophoria rueppellii
TACAAAGAATATAAATACGAAGTGAACAGAAAACAAAATAAACCAAAAACCTTTGTATATGAAATAGACTAGTACTACCAAGATTGGAAATCTAGTACCATGGTTCTGGCATCGATCCTAGAGTCATCTACCTAAAAGTTGAGAACTACTGCTTTGGAGAATATGGAGATTATTTTCAATGGGGAATTCATGAAAAATGGCGTAAGGTAAGAACGAGAACGCCTTATAGAAAATATGCTTGCATAAGAACGGCAAGGACATAATAATAATTTTGTTATGAGACTTTTCTGTGGAGATATTTGTTTGGCTTGAATATAATGTAGAGTGCTTTTATACACAGATCTTTGAGGGTATGTATTTTGTATGTGTAGGAAGTAAGAAAACGCAGATGGATGGATTTTGGCAAAATTTGATGCAAACTGAGTTCTGCGTTACCACAGTGTATTTTGTACTGAAATTATCAAAAGTCCACATAGGAAGACAATACAATTTAAATATTAAACACCTTTATACAATCACGTAATACAAACTAGAAAAAAGGAATCCAAGTTGATTGAGAAAAAGGAATGTAGATCTGAACAGTGTATTTTATACTGAAATCATAGAGTTCACAGAGAAAGACAATACAATTAAAATATTACAAACGTTTATAGGTACCAGCATGTAATTCAAACTTTGTGTTTTTTTATATTTTAACATCTAATGCACAGATAAGGTATTATTATATTTTATAATATTATATGTCCCTCCTCTATGATCTGGTGTTTGTAAATGTGTCGGCTTATTGTTGGTGTATAATTATAGAAACAATTGTGCAATGGTGATGTAAATCGAAGCAGATTTTGGAAATATCGAGTTCAATCGAAGTTAAGTTGTTTTTGACTCAAATATTTTCAGAAATTAGTTATGATATTTCTTCGCAAGTTATTTTCAATGTTTTACAAAAATGGAAGTATTTCTTCAAGAGTGGTAACGCTGACCCTCACCCATTTTGAAATCAATTTCTCTGTCAGTACTAACGTAGGTACCTCGTGTCGGATTTTGTATTAGAAATACTACCCTTTGAAAATGCTTTTGAATTGAACTGAGATGTTGTCAGGGTTTCCAGGGTTTCAATTTTAAATTATGTCCAATTTTTCTTGTTGGTGCAAAATTTTCAATTTCAGTTAATTTTTTCTTTAAACTGCGTACTAATTTTCTTGTGTTTACCTGTTGAAAAAAAAAACAATAATTAAAAACAAAATCTCATAAATGCACCAAAAACCTACATATGTATATAGTTTTTAGGATATGCTTAACACTGTGCAATCATGAAGAGGGTTTAAAGTATACCTATGCCTACCTGATTTTCTGTCAAAATATTAATTACCTAACCTCTTCTCACTGAGAGTTAGATTTGGGGTATGAATATGTAAAGGGTATATAAATAAGTAGTAGTATAAAGAATTTAAAAAAATACACAACGCATAAAAGAATAAATGTCTGTTTATTTTTCTCTGTTAAAAGAAGCCATATTTCAAAAAAATACAATGTAACCGAAATTAGGCTTTTTTTATTAAAAATATTGTAAATTATTACTTCATTCATGGCTTTCTTAAAAACGCGATCAAAAAACAAAAATCATTATGTTTTGCTTTTAAAAGCATATAATTTTGTTATTCGCTCTGTAAACCCTATTTCCTTTCATAAATGATAACAACGAAATGTGTAATACCAAAGTACATTGGTAATAGTTTTGATACTTAGTAGCAAAACGTTAAAGTTGTACCTAAAATCTTCTTAAAGTTCTTTCGATCGTATCCTTACTTCGCATAATATTTTTGTTTTTCCTCCCCTCTAACCAACCAACCAATTCGGCGCAATATTTGTTGTTTTTTTTAAAAGCAACCTAACTCTCTTACTCGCATTATTTCAATATAATATAGCCTATACTCTCCTACTTATTGTGTTCGTTCCTGTCATTTTGTTCTCCACTGGGGAAATTTTGTCTTGTTCTTGTTTTTGAGCTGTCAAACCAAGCAGAGCAGCAAAATTCAAAAATTCAATTCTTGGTAGTACTAGTCTATTTCATATACAAAGTTTATATTACTTTACCTTTATATTATTTGGTCTTAAGTTTACTTGGCCTTCTATTATTTCGTTTTTGTTCACTTCGATCTTACATATTTCGCCCATCGTTTATTTCGTTCTTTTTTTTTGTGGATGTTAAGAGCCCAAGGGCGTTAAAATTCGCGCGAAGTAAACTTAAAACCAAATAATAGAAAGGCAAAATAAAATTCGCGCGAATTTTAACGCCCTTGGGCTCTTAACATCCACAAAAAAAGAACGAAATAAACGATGGGCGGAATAATTATTCACCAGATATTTTGGAATTGATTGCTTACCTTTTGGCCAAATTTCTCTAAAAATTCTTATCATCGATCCCAATTAGACTGACAAAACAACCTAGAATCAAATTAAACAAAAGGCGAAACAACCGTTATCGAGATAAACTTAAACCAAATAACTCAGTGCACTTGTAACGGAAATGCAAAACAACTAAAAACAAAAGAAACAAATGCGAAGTAATAGTGATGCGAAGTGATCGAAAAACTAAGTAAAAAAATAACAAAAAACAGTTTAGCGAATTAAACAAAAGTTGTAGTGTGAAAACGAAGTGTTTGGTGGCCAAGTAAAAAAAAGCGAAACAATAGGCACCCATTTCCTTGATATTTTCAAAAGTTACAATACGCGTAAGCAATAATAATTGTTAAATTCTCTTCAACTCATTTAAAACTCTAAAATTGAAGTTCATGAGAATAACGAGATCTATAGGTTACAGCCGCCTCCCTCCTTACAAAAAAAAAAGAAAAATAAACATCCATTGATTTTTCATACTTAAATATACCTACTTATTACCAAATTAAATATCGTACAAGAAAACCCTGAAATAGTTCGTAATATCAAACATTGAAATGGCATTTTCCAATTCAAATTTTTAAGGTGTAGTTCACAATAGAAGCAAGAAATTTCGTGTGCCTAAATATATGCAACGATTCATTGCTTTTCAAATTCTGTTTCATGGCGTTCGTTTAAATTAAATTTGGAATCGTGCCTAATGCGTCGTTTCCGTTATTATGTAGGCTCAAACTCTGTTCTGTTCTGTTTCGGAGCATCGCCAACATACATCTTATTTGCCGAAGTAAATTATTTTTCGATAACAAATCTTCGAAGTTAAGTTTTGATCTTAAAAATAACTAAAAAAGCAGACTAACGCCCAACACAATGTTCCGAAAACCATTTCGATGTCAACCATCCCAGTGCGTCAAGAAACTTGACATTTTGTAAGATAATGAAAATTGAACAACTTTTTTAACACCGCTTATCTAAATAGAACTTGTCCCCTGTGCCTTTTAAACATAAAATGTTTAAATCTGTTTGTTCGAGTAACAAACAGAAAATGTTTTTGGGATTTTAAGGTTCCTTCGGTTGCTGCCCGGTTGGTAAGCCCGCCGTCGTCTTCAGCTGATTTCAAAAAATATGATTTGAATCTGTATTTTGTTTGTTTTTATTAAAATAAAACAAAATTTGCCAACAAAACATTTTTAAAACACTTACAACGACCGCACTAATCTTAAAAATAATGTTAGCAATCAATGTCCAACGTACATGTAGAACAACCCCATTCTCAATTCTTTTCTATCGATTTTCATATTTCGGGATTGAATAAACTACAAGTAGATCAAATCACAAAAAGAGCTGTTAAAACTTTTTCGTTGTAGGTGGTTGGGTTTAATAGGATCCAGGGGCATATACTTGATCTTTTCCTCTAAACACCAAGTGCTTACTTTATCTCCAAGTGGTAACCACCGGGTACTGATTATATCACTATAACTTGCGAACCTTGTAAGCATGAGTGCTAACGGAAAGATCTACACAGCAAAATGGCGATCGTCAGATGGTCAAACCACCAATCAATTCGACCATGTACTAATCGGCGCAAGGCACGCATCCAACATCTTAAACGTGCGCACTTTCCGAGGAGCAAATTGCGACTGTGACCACTTGCTTTCAACAAACAAAGCAACGTCTGTCCACGGCCAAAACGTCACTATTATGGAAGCAGCAGTTTCGAGGTAGTTAAGGAGTTCACCTACCTTTTGGAACAAACATCAATCCCACTTTAGTGGTGATCCGAAGAAGAATTACCCTAGCGAACCACTGCTGCTTCGGTTTGGCAAAACAACTGGGTTTAAAGCTCCTCACTCGAGAGACAAACTGCCTGCTATACAAAACTTTGATTTCACCAGTCCTACTCTCTTCACAAGTCCTGGGGCCCTATTCTTGAATCAACAAAATAAAATATCGCATACATTTTCGTATACGAGATCAAAAATAGTATTCTTGAACGCTTTTCGAATGCTGTCAAACGTCTCGTATACGAAAATTATCGAATGCTTCATCTCGAGTGGTCAGACCCACTCGAGATGGAATTTCGTATACGAGAATTGTACGTTGATACTGAATTTGAAAAGTTTGCCTGGTTTGTGGCTGAATTTGTTTAGCGGAATTCAAAAAATTTAAATATGGTTGGTTTTCCTTTTATACTTCATTCTTTTGTGTGGCACCCGCTCCGCTTTCTTTTACAAAATAATTGCTGCCGCGTCGGATGTAAAAAAAAAAAATACAAAAGAAAATTCTTTTTGAGTTTGTTTTTTGCCTCCATAGTCTCGTATTAATTAATAAAGTATTCATTTTAATAATTTCAAATTGATGTTATTGTCAGTTCAGGTGAAGGAGTTGGCCGTGAGAAGGATACAAAAATATCAATCTACAAGAAAACCGACGAGAACTATCAACTTAAGCTGACGGCATCGAGGGCCCTCCTAGCTGAGGTTAAAACAAAATACGGAAATATGCCTTTCAATCTGCGACACTTTGACGAAGAGACTAAGGCACGAATGGGTGTTGTTGAATGTGTTTCCCATAAGATGATTGAACCATTCCAAGTTCTCTATGAGAAACCAAGTGAATATGTGGCTCAATTTAAACACACTGTCCTGCTTATGCCAAATGGTGTTAATTTGGTTACCGGCATACCATTCGCTGAGGAAAACTTTGCTAGTGAGCACAGTATAGCTCAACCTGAACTTAAGGGACTAGTTAGCAACCCAATCAATCCCTCAAAAAGTGCCAAGAAGGGAAAGGGTTCAAAGAAGAAGGAAGCCAGCGAATCGGACTCAGCAGCAAACGCTAAAGTCGAATCAACACCGACGAATAATGATGCTAAATTTTTGTAAATCATAATTTTCTTGATAATTGATTTCTACAAAATCCAGCGAATTAAATAATAAAAAAAAAGAAATTATTTTTTCGTATTTGTTTTTTTATTTAAATTTCAAAGTCGATTGCTTCACTCATACATTTTGTTTTTTTTTTTAGTTGTAGCATCCTCAATCTGCAATGGGAGCTGAGCTTCCGCTTGAAAAACGAAACAATTCTTTCTCTTATTTTCATAAAAACGAAATATCATCACTGCACTGAAAATCAACAATTAAAATTTAAAATTTCTTTAGCTTTTCCACGTGTCATGATTGTCAAACTGTGTCAAATGAATTGATTTGTTTTCCTTTTTCTTGCCCTTAAGTGGGAGGGAGAGAAATGGACTCTTAATTTTGACAACGCGTTGCCATGTCGTATACGAAATTCATCGCATACACAAAGTCGTATACGAGTCAATTTTGTTCAAGAATACGACTCTGCTTTCGCATACGAGATTCAGTATGCGATAATTTTCGTATGCCAGCCAAGAAAGTCTTCTCATCCCAGCCGCCAGGTTCAAGACGACAGGGATGACCGAACCTACGGTACAAAGACCAAGTGACTGCGGATACCAGAGCGCTTGGTTCCGGCGACTGGAGAGTGCATGCGAGGGCTCGATCACGCTGGAACGCTGAATTCCTTCATGGAATGTGAGCCGGCTAAGTAAGTAAGTAAGCAAGCAACATGCTAGTAAACTTGCTGAACGCTTTTTTTATAAGTTTACCTGCTTTTAACATCCAATTTTAAATTTCGAAGATGTCGCCAACAAAAAAAGAAATTAAAACTCTAGCTTCAACTAATATTCTAATTTAATTGTGTTTATTTTGATAAATTTGGCAAAACCTGTCAAATTACTTGCCTTTCTACTTGCTCGTTTACTGGCTTCAAATTCGCAAGCCAGTTGACTGGCCAGTACTAAAGCAAGTACTAAAAGTTTGATTGTATGCCAACTTGCTAGCCAGAACTTGCTCGTGTGGCTGCCGGGTTAGCAGAACGTGATGGGTTCGAAGAGCTGAAAAAACTTCCTGAGTATCATTTGTCATGAAAAAAACGCTTCTCAACTTTGCCGTTCGGAATCGGCGTTAAATTGTAGGTCCCCTCAATTCTTCATACGCACTCAGAGAATTGTTGATAAGATTAAGCCACTTAGGCCTTGGCTCTTCAAGAGCTGTCGCGCCACTCTATTTATTTATTTTATTTGTGCAGTATTATACAGTATGTATGTATATATGTATACATGCTCCTAAAAAAACGCTGATCGATAATTATTTTCAAGAAAATCTTATAACAAAAAAAACAGGGTTCTATGAGAGGTACCGTTTTGGGAGCAATACAAAAATATTTATTTTTACAAAAACAAAAACACCAGTCTTCCTAAGAAAAATTAAGAGAATATTTAAACCAAACCACTCAAGCCACTGAATTCCTAATTTGGAGTCAATCGAAACAGTAGTTAAGGCTGTAAGTACGTTAACAGACGGACAGACAGTCGTACTGAATCGCTGGACCCACTTTTTTCGATTTCTTTATCATCGCGATATGATATATGATTAAATTCAAGTTTTTCTTACGAATACATTACTTGCCATATATCTATAGTTGTGTTCACTGACGCTGTGCTGGACTGTTCTAGACAGAAAAGTACAGCTTTTTGCTGTTCATTGAGGTTTTTTCTGTGCTGATCTGTTCTACTTTCCTGTTCATTGACAAACCTAGAACAGTTTAGAACAGGATTTTCTGTTCTTGCTTTTGAGTTAGAACAGGTTAGAACAGACTCGTGAGAAATGTCATGTTTGTTTACGTTTTGATTTGGCTGTGCTTTGTGTTTTTTTTTCTCGTGATTTGAAAAAATTAAAATAAAGTTATTTTGCCAATTTGTTTAATTTGTTTTATTAGACAATAATAAAATACATTGAAAAAAAATGCATCAAATTCTTTTACATTTCATCAAATAAAAGGTTATAACATTCGTCACACTTTCATTCCAATTATCTGAAGAGGAATCCGACGAAAAATCACTATCGGTGTCTGACCCACTAACATTTTCATTTAGTATTATCTTAGCAATCACTTGATTGTCCATTTCAATAATTTTTAATAATATTTTTCACAGTAAAAACACAAAAAATGAAAAAAAAATAGCGAGAAACGAAAAATTCACACAATTTGCAATTTGTTTTTGTTTTTTTTTTTTTATTACAACTGACGTTTAACTGACTGTTCTAACTTGATCTGACGTTTCTCACGAAACTGTGCTGTGCTGTGCTGTTCTGATCTAGAAAAAACCTCAGTGAACTTATATGTCACAAGTTTAAAAGGGACGTTATTTAAGCAAAATAAATTGGAAATGTGAAATAAAAGTGGTGTAAAACTGCTGTTGTGCGCAGGGTGTGTTCGCGAAGAAATGTCAAGAAATGGTGTTCACATTACACAAATCCCGCAACACGAAAGAAGTTGAAAAACATGTTGTTGAATGTGAACTCCCCTTAAATTTAACTCAACGCACTCAAGTTTCCAGGGCTTGCTCGACTAGTCAACCTTATTAAATTACTTTAAGTTGGAATTTGGGGTCAGATTCTTATGCATTAAAAGAAAGCGTCCAAATATTACTTGCTTCTTTCACGATTGTCTGATTTTTAATCATTAAACAAAATTACAAAAAAAAAAAAACATTAGTACAGACTATAACCTCTTAATATATTCAACATTATTAATAAATATTAGTTAATGAATGTGCATTTTAAAATGCGTTATAGTCTATAAATTCTTATTCCCAGACTAACTGACTTGCTGCCAGTAGATAATAATAAAAAGATAAAAATTAAAATAATAATTCACTTTCGCTGTCAAAGTAGCTGAAGCCGGTTTCAAATACCCTCAGATTCATTTTTTACATAATACTTGCTTTTTTCAAGAAATGTTAGGATATGCATATAAGATTATCTAGTTAACAAAAATAATTCTACACACGAACCAAAATAAAAACCACAAATATTTGTGTCTCAAAAAAGCACGGTCTTACTAAGCCTTACTTTCAAATCATTGTTTTTGTTTTCTTTTTTATCAAAATCTAATTAAGAACCACGCCTTTTGAATGAAAATGACTTTTTGATATTTCGATATTTTGACGGCACATGTGTGTACTTTTAAATAAATTTAACCGAAATTGTTGCTCGATGCAACCAGACGTTTATAATTGAATTACACCCACTTTGTGTTGTGTCTGTTTTTCGCTCATTTGTTCTTCCGCATTAATTTTTAGTAGTAGATTTGTTATCTCTCGAAAATGACTGCTTAAAAGCAAAAATTAAGCTCCAATTTGTACTCCCAAAAAAAACAAAATCATAAAAATCATTGTTCTTGTAACCTCATTTTCTGCCTTTAATCGGACCACTTTATAAGTATTTTTGGAAACTTTTAAACGTCGAGACGTTTGATCCATAAAATAACAAGCTAAAAGAGTGAAGGCACTCCAAGGAGCAAACAGTTCTCTCGACCGACTCGAACCAACAATGGCAAGTTGTTTTCTGAAATGTTTGACTTTTTTGCAATTCAAATAAAGATTCTTTTGCTTTTCAGAAAATCCTAACAATTCTCCTAGTCTGTCTTCAATCGATATTGTTGGCATCAAGCTTGCATCTCAGCAGTTTTCCATCCGCCAAATCATAATGTCCTCATCCCATCGAATGTTTGGATCAAACCTGGAGCTGATGTAGCTCGAAAAGATCAAATCACCATAAAAGAAACATCTTAACATAAACATTTAAAAATTCTATTTTTATTTCAACATTCTTAAGATTCCATAACAAATAGTATTAAAGCCTTTAGAAAAAATCATTTAATGTTTCTTTGCATAAACATATCCTCCATTGCTTCCGTATTGGGTTCCCAAGTCGGCTGATTCGTATGAGGAAGAAATGAGTGGAGCACTTACAGTGCGATAACTACCACCACTAAGTCCACTTCCTCCAATCAATCCAGAGCTTTGGTAGCCAGATCCGGAAAGTCCACTCAGACCGGAGTTATAACCACCATAGCTGCTGCCTCCAGAAAGACCCTCCACCAATAAGACCGCTACTTATATCCAGCATCGACAATTTCAACACTTGGAGCTGAGTACGAAACTGACAGCTGTGTCTGGAATAAGTGCTGACAGATGGGCTCGAGTAAGAGCTGATAGATGGGCTCGAGTATGAGCTGATAGAAGGCGGAGAGTACGAGCTGACAACAGGACTTGAGTAACTGCTGATGACAGATGGGCTCGAGTAGCTGCTGACAGATGGCACAGAGTAGGAGCTGACAGATGGTGCTGAGTAGGAGCTCACAGATGGTACAGAGTAGGAGCTAACAGATGGTGCTGAGTAGGAGCTAATAATTGGGCTTGAGATAACACCGCTTGAGCCTTGGTTATAGCCGATAAGACGATTGTCTTGATGGTGGTAAATAGGTGTTGGACAGAAGTGGCTGACGTCAGCTGCTGCCACGGCGACACATGCGAGACAATGATGAATTTCTAATAATAAATTAGAGAAAAAGAGGGGAAAAATTAAGTTTGATCAATTTAAAAGGAATTAACAGTTTTGAGAGGTAAACATTTATAAATGAGGTGGTCTTAACTGTGCTTACTATTAGCATGAAAACTGGAAGAAATATTCCCATTTGCGGTCTATGTTTCTTTCATACTTGTTTAAGGAGTCAAACTTTGTTTAAAAAAAAGCAAAGGCTTAAGTATTTAAGTACGTACTTCATTTCAAGTAAGAAATGGTTAATAAACTAAAGTATTATAACTTTTCAAGTAGTTGAGAGTACTTCATAAGTTCAACCAGTATATTTTAAGTATCAGTTGAAAGTATTTCCAAGAACCAAATTCATCGCAACTAGTTGAGTAACTCTTATATGACACTTCATACTTAAAAGTACTGAATTTGTACTTGAAAACTTCCTTAGAAGTCAAATGGACTTTACCATTTGACTTAAGGAAAAAGAATAGAACTTTACTTTTCAAGCAACAGTTCGTAAGAACAATACTTTAACGGAATCAACACTCGAGTAAGTACTTGTACTTGAAACATTTTTAGAACACAAACAGAAGTCAAGTATAAGAATCTGTGTCTACCAACCATTTTTAAAAAGAATTGCACTTCAACTATTTAACAACTTAAACTATTCGAATGAATCTTAAGAACTGATGCTCCGCTAAATCTTGCAGAGAAATTTATATCAAAAAATTTATTTGGATCAAAAATTTTGCATGGCTAAAGAAGAACGAAAAAACAAGATACATAGGTGTGTCGTAACAATACCTACGAAACGAGCTTCATAGCGTTAATAATCATTTTTGCGGTTATGCCAAAAGATGTATCAAGTTGAAGAGCATACAATTTTGCAGATTTTGGATACTTAAAACCTGTTTAGGAAGTGCTGCAACCGGTTGTTTGTGATTCATTTCGATTAAAATGAAAAACAAACAAAGTGAACATAGTAATTAATGCACTCAAAGGTTTAAGTCTGCAATTACTTTATTGATGCACGTCTTCGATGGCAATCTGATCAAGTTACAAATCAAATGAAGATTAATGTTTTGAAGTTCCCTTTTTGGGAGGTCTTTAACAGAAATTCGGTTGTTAAATGTGGAAATTGCTTTTTTTTAATTTGAAAAAACGAGATAAGAGTATCGAATTGTTGTTTGCATTTGCATCCTCTTTCTCAAAACAAGCCCCTGAAAAAAAATCACTTATTATGTAAACAAAACTGGTTAAGCGTCTGTTGATATTTTTGAAACGTGCTCCCTAAGGAAAGCAACAAAATAATGATAAAAGAAAGCCTTTAAAAAAAAAGTTAGTTCGGCCTTGTGGAGATAAAAAGCAAAAAAAAACCTGAAATTGAATCAATATTTCGTTTAGCAACAGCTGGCGAAGCAAACTAGTTAATTTATTTGCGGTATGATTTACTCATTCATGAAATAAAGTGACAACTTAAGGACGAATGGATTTTGAGTCATGGCAGAAACAAAATATTTTTCCAGATGGCACTCAAAAATATAATTAAAATTTGAAAAATGAAATTACCGCCAATCAAAATTTGATAGCTTGTTTTGGGGGTAAGTATAATCAAAGCAAAACCGACAAAAATAAAGACTAGGTCATAAAATTTTAATTTATGAGTGTAAACAAGTTATTATTGAAAACATCAATCTGAGAAAAAATTAATCTGTAATAAATAACCACAACATGACAATCTCTGTTTTAGTAATCGGTTCAATATTCCCATTAAAACTCCTTCGCCTGCAGCAAGAAATCACAACCACGGTCATTTTTTTGTAGATGTTAATGAATTTGGTTTAAGATATCGTTATGGGGTAATCGAAACGTCACCCCGACGTATCAAGTAGAAATTGGAAAAGTTTCCTCAAATCACCAAAAAGATTTTTAGTAAAAACAATGACCGATTTTTTGCTTACAAAAATGCAGCCTATGATCAGGGATTGTGACTTTATGAGTAGGAAGAATTTAGTAAAAATTTAGGGTAACGGCACCAGTCTCCGGACAGACCCCAAAGGCCGCAAACTAAACACAAAATTTGCAAAAAAAAAAAACAACAAAATACAGAATCAGTAACATTTTTTAGATACACATTCCAATTTTCAACCCTATCGAATGTATAATGGAAAAGTTATGGGTCATTTAAGAAGAAGTTGCTCCTAGTCTGCTGTTATTTTTTATGAAAAAATAGTGGCAGTCCTAGAAAAAACATATTAAATATTATAATCAATTTTCAATAACTTAAGAACAAAATTGAGTGTTGCTATAATGTTTAATAAATTTTTTAATTGTCCGGCACACTGGTACCAAAAAAAGCGAAAATCTAGTGTTCGGACAGCTCCAAGGTTTTGTTTTATTATTTTTTCTATATTCAAATTTCTTTTGAAACATATAATTTCCTTATCCAAAGTGCTCTTTTGTACCCAGAATTCAAATTTTAAACTTATCATCCCTCTGATGGATTTAAAATGAAAATAAAAATCGTATTATCACTATTTGTTCTCAATCACACAAACAACGTTTTGAATCAATGTGGTGTAAATCGATCGTGAAATATCTACAGCTGAAGGGCATATGTATTTTCCTCTTTACCGAAGCCTTACACGACATTAGATCGAAGAAATGAAGTGTTAGGCTTAGGCATGCAGCAATCAAGTATGAAGAAGTAGGTTCAAAATCGTCCAGAGACTCTGTTTTGATCCGGAGACCGATTTTGGTAACTTATATTTTTATATTTCATCTAAAATAACAGTAACTGGGCAATATTTTCTAAATAAATTACATACATAGATGCCAAACAATCAGGAAATATAATATCAACCTTGAAAATGAAAACTCAACACTTAAGAAAAAAAAATATTGAGTTTTTAAGTGGAACTGTCTGGAGACTACATTTAAGATCGTACGGAGACTAGAACTATCGTCGGGAGACTCCGGAAAATCTCCCTTTTTACTTGCGACATATAGAATATATGGCAAGTATTGAATTCGTAAAAAAAAAAATTTGAGATGAGGATGAGAAATGATATTACGATGATAGAGAAGTCGAAAAAAGTGGGTCCGGCGATTCCGTCTGTCTGTCTGTCGGAAAGTTTACAGGCATCTACAGGCTTAACTACTGGTCCGATTGACTTCAAATTTGAAAATTAGAGGTTTGAGCAAAAAGTCATATCCCAATTTTTTTATTTTTGTTTTAAGATCAAAATTTAGGGTAGCCACCATACGATTTTTTTGGCCAAAAAACCAAAACTTTTTTTTTTCACAAAAACGGCCCGAACGATTTTTTTTAAACTTCCTCGAGTTTAATTTTTTTAAACATTCATGTGTTTTATGTAAACAAAAAAATTTTGTATTGCTCCCAAATCGGTACCTCCCATAGAACCGTTTTTTGTTTTAGATTTTCTCGAAAACTGAAAGTCCGATCAGCGTAAGTTTCGTATATATTGTTCAGATAATATTTTGTTTTTTTTTTTTGGATTTTTAAAAAATATTTTTAACTTTTTTTTTTCAAAATTCTGTATCTCAAAAACGGATCAATTTTAAAAATCCAAATTAAGTATAATATGTCTATTTACATGGTCTTGAAAACTGCATACCCAAATTAATTTTAAGATATTTTTGAAAAGTTTTATATATAAAAAATTAATTTAAAAAAAAAACGGCTCCGACGATTTTCAAAAAAAAAAATTCAATAAATCAAGAATAAGGTTTGAATTTGTTCGGCATTTAAATTTTTGGAATGAAATGTATATACGAGGTACATTTCCAAATTTTAATTTTTTTAATAAATTCTAATTATTTTTATATATATTTTTTTTTGAGTTAAGTGTAAGCAGTAAGTAAGAGTGTAATCAGAATTGCTTAAAGTATATCTCTTATTTTAACACTACCTTTTGCAATTTAAGTAATCATAAATATTTAGTTTTAGCATGCAGGAGCAAGTTCGTACGACCCAGTCGTGCACATTTTTTTAGAATTCATCCTTTTGATTCAATGTTTACTTTCAATTCATTCGTACACCAAACTACTCAGAAATGTCTAAAGTCCTTACAAAATATTTAGATTTAAATGGAACACTAATATTAATAAAGATATTTACATTTAAAGTAAAAAAAAACGTTATCTGCCCAGAGACTGGTACCGTTGCTCCACTATCTTTAGAACGATTTACAGACCGCGTTTGACAGCATAATATAGTTGCGATCATGAATACTCCGATGACATTAACACTGTGACGTTATTTGTGAGCTTAAGTCCGCAAGCCAATACAAACAAGAAGAAATTGGTTTTGATTTACAAATGAGACCAAAACCAAATTGATGCTGTGAACAAGAACGGACATTCAACAACAAAGTCCTTGGAACAATCGTAGACGTAAAAGGTCTTAACCTCAATGTAGCTATGGACTTTGTATATCAACCAAGCATTCCTTCCTGAATTTCAGACAATGACACCAACGTTGAAATCTCCTCTCCTCTCCGCTCCTCTCTCATCATCTGACTAATCATCCTGGTTTTTGCGACTTTATGGTGTCTAGAGAAGCAGTTTGAGTGTTGACGAAATTACTTGATAGCACTTAAGGTTGTCTCAAAAATAATCAGGAAATAAAGTAAGTAGGTTCAAGCATAAAATTTCCATTTTTATATATTTGATATTTAGAAAAACACCAAAATAGAGTCATGCATTAGTTTGTATGGAACTAGTTTAAACAACCCTTTTTTGATTCGAATGCCGAAACCAACAAAATAGAAAACACGTTTTTCTACAATCTCTTTTTAAAATTTGTTTCATCGTTTCAAATCAAACAAATCTAATGCACAAAAAAAAATTGCTCATACGCCGCAGTACCCATATCATCCAATTGTCCAAAGCAAGGATTTAAAAAAAGACATTCATAACTTATGAAAACAGACAAGTAACAATGGATCTTAAAAATGTTAAAATCTTCGTTGAGAAACATAAATACATTAATCTGAATAGATGACATACAATGACTCAGAAATTATGTATGTAACCGACTGTCTGCCGTTGTGGATGACAAATTTTAATCAATTCAAAATTCAACGGAAAATTTATATTCACCGTAGCACTGATGACTGTTTAATCATAAATACAAAAAGCCTTATTTTTTGGTTTTAACATACAATGCAAAGTTTTGCAATATGTTTGCTTGGTTTTGGATATTGGTTACCATTTGCTTAATAGTACACTTGGAAGCTTGGGGTCTTGTTTAGGGTGGCTTAATGGGAATTTTAATAAAGATTTTGCTCTCTTTTAAATTTCAAGATATTACAGTTTGAATTCGTTGCTTATGTTGTTATAGATATCTTAACGGCACAAAACAAACGGTTTGATGGATGTTAACAGTTGAAATTAAGTCAAAAAGATGACAAGCGTAATAAGCGAATGAGGTTTTCAATGGGAATTGATTGGAATAATTTTGAAGTTGCAGTCACCAAATCCGAATTTCGGGCTGCTTTCTTTCTTGGCTGGAGCGTTGTCTTCCATTCGCTCGATGTGGCCGAGCCAATGTGGTCGTCTTTTCTTGGATTTCTGGACTACATCCACATTTTCAGTTGAACATTCTTCTCCATTCCTCATCATCGCATACGGAATCGAAAATCCTCGAAGAATTTTTCTTTCGAATGTGCCCAGTAACAATTCCCCTTCCTCTCCAACACTATCGGCGCCGTAGATTAGGACTGGTAATAAAATCAAAGCTTTGTATAGCAGACACTTTGTCTTTCGAGTGAGGAGTTTGAACCCAGTTGTTTTGCCAAACTGAAGAAGCAGCGGTTTCTTTAGGGTAATTCTTATTCGGATTCCCACTAAGGTGTCGTTTGCGTTTTGCCGTGGGCTTGATGTTTGATTCAAGGAAGGAAAACTAATTCTACTTCGAAATTGCTGCTAACCAACAGTGAGGTTTTGCTTAGGCGGTGGACAGATTTTTTTTCACCGAGTTTCACCTGTTCTTCAAATTGCTGTGAAGGCCACAAGCATAGCTGTCTAGGATCGACCGATAATGTCGTCCGCATAGCCTAGGAGCTGAGTGGATTTGTTGAAGATAGTGCCTTGCGCACTATTATCTGCTCCAGGACTATGTTGAAGAAGTCACATGACAGCGCAACTCCTTGTCTAAACTCCGCGCGTGTTTGAAACAAACTCGGATGAGCTATTATCTATTTGCACAGTGCCCTGTTTCAGTTTGTTCGGGATCCCGAATTCCGTCAATCGCCATCATAAGCTCCTGGTGGTGGATGCTATCATAACCATCTTTGAAGTCGATGAATAGATGTTGGCTTTTGACTTGAAATTCGTTGGTCTTTTCCAAAATTTGCCTCAATGTAAATATTTGGTCTATCCTTGTTCTGCCTAGCTTATAGCCACACTGATACGGTGGACTTGTTATTATAAGCTTTTGAATGGCTCTTCTCTTTCTACCTTATCTGTGCTTCGGTGACTAGGTTTCCTTAACAATTTCGAAGAACCTGTGTCCCTGATCTGAAACCAGAAGTTAATTGCTTCGAAGGAAACGTCGGGTGTTGTTCTTGGCCCGTGACTCTTCTAGATCTTTGAGCTGAGAAACTGGGGATGCTCTTTCCTTCCATCGCAGGGTCCTTTTTCTCATTTGTCTTTTTTGTTCGGTACTATTCTCTTGCTGCGTCTTGCCTTTCGTTGCAGCAGCTGCAAAACATGCATTTTTCATCTCTCTTTTCAAAACCGGGCACGACTTAATTTTTAATTTCGCGATATTGGTTCCACAAAGTATTGACATCTGTGGTATTTGGGAGGACGGCGGAGAGGTGTAAACTCAGGCACTCGCTATAGTCTCTGGCATTTTCTGGGGTTTAACACCAATGTACCGATGTTGAACTTCTTTCTTTGGGGCCAACAGATTTTTTGTTATTAAATAGTCGAGCTCTAAACTTAGCCACTACCAGTGGTCAGGTTTGACACATGTTTAAAATGTTAGATTGCGCCGATTATCACATGGTCGACCATCCGGAGATCAACAGATTGCTGTGCAAATCTTTCGTCTTGGAAACCTAGTGCTACTTATCACCGTTGTACGAGCTGCAGCAAAGTCGATAGGAAGCGTTATCAGTTGTTACTTCGTGGAGGATGTGCCTTCCAACTCTTCCGGAAAAAATGTCTTCCTTTCCAATTTTTGATTTGAAATCTTCGAATACGATTTTGACGTCTCCGTGCATGTGCACATATTAGACTGATGTTAGACTTTCGATCTCAGCCGATTAGCAACGACGAATTCGCATCCAAATATGTGTATTCTTTGATGACAGCTGTATTGTGTTTTCATAACGCTGAACAAAAGCAAGTAAACCACCAGAAACACCAACGGTCAAGCCAACCGACGTTGAAAAGTCTACATTGAAGACCAGCCGGAGAAATCCGTAAGACTTCCTGGTGAAAGCCGTAAGACCGGGCGGCGAAAGCCGTAATATCAGACGGAGAAAGCCTCAGACCAGCCGGGGAAATCCATAGAACTAGCGGCGACTGCAGCAAAGAGAAGGAAAGAACTTGATCCCAGACGATAGCTCGGTGTAAGCCATTTCTTGCATAAAACAACACCATATTCTTTTCTTCGAGAGAAATGTTTGTTCTGTCGAAAACTGAAACCGCTTTTTAAATTTGTATTAACAATTTTTGTTTAACTATTTTACTTTATTTTTTACTTAAGAATTTTATTTTTCTACATTATAATTACTCTACCGTTCTCGTTCGCTCTTTATAAGTTTTTAATACAATACCTGTGGGAATAAATAAATTAACTGAGGATTAAACAATTTGTATCATTTTCCCGGTCAGTAACCTTTCAACGCGGACTAAACAAGGTTTACTAACAATTTAACAATTATTTCCAAAACCAAAAAAACAAATCACAATCGCACTAAAAGTTCTAAACCGAAAAAAAATACTTAAGCATTGAATGACTTTCTAAGGAACTAATCGTTATTCGTTGATCATCGTCGAAATTTGCCAAACTTCCGGCGACATCAGTATCGGGTTCCTCCAATAGTATACTCGATGATCGTCCTTCATTCCCAGTCTTGTTGATGCCTTCCTCCTGGAAACACACAAAACAAAACAAAAAACACGTCTTCAATACCCGACCATCAAATCGTATTTTCTAACAAACCTCTCTTTTCGAGTCAAGGATGAGTTCTGTGCCCTTCGAGCCGCGTAATAATCTTGGAATTGGTAAATTAAATTGAAGTTTTTCCTGCCCGGCGTTATAGCCGGTTGCGCTTCCTGCTCCGCCCCCAGTCGATGACATAGCGTTTTGAAAACGTGACAAAGGATTCTGGAAATGCATGTTGATATTGAAATTGCGATGGCCGTGTTTGCTGTTTTTTGCATAATAAATGTACCCAGCAACTAAGCCCGCAATCACAAGGATCCCAATAGAGTGTACCATACAGTAGCGGCTGTTGAGGCAGTGTTGGCTTCGTCGCCGTTATCCATCGAGAGTAAGTCGGATGTGATTTCGTTCGAGTGCGTTTGATGCATTTGAAGTATTCATCGACAACAGCGCCATCTTGACACATGCACTCAGAACCAAATGGACCCTGGACACAGAGTCCCGAGCATTTTTTGTGGGCACAAACGTTTTTTCACAATCTTCTGACGAGACTGACTGTCAATGACGATGTCTTCTGCATTGAAGACGTTCAGATAGAAGGCTTGACAGGATGAGTTCCCGTAGAGACGACATTTGACGGCTTCTTTGGCTCCGGTATTGACAATGTATGCAACGTTTTCATGGATACTCAAAGCTGAAGGATGGATGATTGCGTTTTCCTTGCGAACTACGGTTTTGATAGTCATATCACTGCCTCGACCGATAGCTTATTGACTGCAAGGTTCTCGAATGAGCGTCCACAAAGTAGAGTTTCCTGTTTGTAGATGTCGACTTCTAGAGCAGTCACCAAGCTGTTTTTGTGGCCATGATTGCGTGTTTGGAACCGTCTAGCCCGGCCAATGCAGATGTGAGTGGATGGTGCACTGAATCCCTGTGCTATAACAGCGGCGTAGAAGAGTTTTCGTCCCAGAGCATCAACCGCCAAAGCCCTAACCACTTCGTGCGAGAGGAACCTTAATAAGATCGGCACAGACTTTCTGCTCAAAGCTGCATGCTTTGATTCCATAGTTACGAACTCGACTCACGACGTAGACATTTCCAGTTATCCAGTCGACGGCAAGTTTTGTGGGATTCTCAACGACAAGTCCTTGTGTGACTTCTTGCTTATCGATGTCGAACTGAAACAGTCCGTTGCTGTCCTCGGTGGTGTAGAAAATCTTTCTTTGAGCAATATCAACATCGAGCCCCGAAATTTTAGTATCGTTGATCGACCAAACGACCTTCAGCGTTATCGGGGACTCAGTCAAACTGCGGATCTCATTGTGAGTTGTAAAGAACAATGCATAGCGACTATCGAGAGACTTACAACTGACCTTATCGGGTGTTAACATGAAGCCACTATAAGCACGAGCATCGATAGCCTCCGTTTGTGTTTGCACACAACTGCGCACAGGGATTCGGCCCGTCAGCACACTCATCGATATCAATGCATTTCTTCTGATCCAAATCTAGCTTGTAGCCATCGAAACAACTGCATTTGGCTCCGAACGGAGTCGCCCGACACTTGTGCTCACAAGTGCCTTTTCCACACGCTGTTTTGCACATGTTTGTCTCGTCTTGACCACCCTCACAGTCATCCTTGCCATCGCATGTCCTTGCTTCATCAATGCACGTTCCATCCTTGCAATCGAACATGCCAGCTTCGCAGGCCTTCACAAATTGCGAATGAGTACTTGAATTATACCGACCACAATTCAGCTCATCGCTTCCATCGCGGCAATCACGCTCGCCGTCGCAATGGAACTCGTGCGAATACATTCCAAACTCGATTTGCACTGGAACTCATACACACTGCAGCCGCGACATCCAACTTCATCCTCACCTCGGGGACATTCGGCTGTTCCGTTGCACTTGGCACTCATTTCCAGACAGATTGTTGGATCCGATTGGCACTGGAACTTTGTGGACTTCTTCAAGGGATCAAAGACATCTCCAGTATCTCCACCACAGACAAACTTGGGCTTGTCATCGATGCAGATCAATTCATCCGAGTTGTCTCCGCAGTCGTTGTGTCCATCGCACACGAGTTTCTCATCAATGCATTGGCCATAGTTGCACTTATGCATACCGGGGGCACAGGTTTTGGGAACTGTAATTTAGAAAAAATTGCCATAAGCTCCCTTTCATTTGGTTTGATGAGACGAAACTTACCACACTTGTCATGTTCGTCCGAACCATCAATGCAGTCAACATGGCCATCACATCTCCCAGCTCTTCGCAATACACGTTCCAGACGCACATCTGGAACATTTTGCTGCCACAAGCTTCCTTGGAGCCCTCGCCTTCCGCGTTGCAGTGTTTTTCGTCAGAATTATCGCCACAATCATCGATCCCATCGCATATGCTACTCACGTCGACACATCGGCGATTTTCACAAGACAAGTTGATGGGCGTGGCACTTCTTCAGTTCATCTGTGTTAAATGATAGGTGTTTGAGGACTAAAATGCAGTAGAAAACAAAATATTATAACTTACCAAAGTCTTCACAATGCTGTTCACGCTACCATCTTTACAGTCTCTGTGCTTGTTGCATCGCAACTCGTTAAGCACACCACTGCAGAGAGTCATGACACATGAACTCATCGAACGCACAAATTACACGTGTCCTTCTTGGTCTTCAGATCACATGAATCCTCATCAGACCCATCGGGACAATCCTTGTTACCATTGCAACGTCTTGGACATAGTCAAACACTCTCCCGACTTACAACGGAACTCACAATCGAGGCTTCAATGCAGGTTTTGTTGCGCGAATCCTTGAAAACCAGACCCGCGGGACACAAACACTCCTGAGACGTTTTCCCAGAGGACACACAAACATGAGAACACCCGCCATTGTCATGTAAGCATGGGTGATCGAAAATGGTCTGAGGTGGCTTGATAGAAGTTGAATTTTATCGACCATTTTCAGACTTGATACTTCTAACTGGAACTTCTTCACAGAACCCAAGTTACTTCTTGTGAGTCCAGTAGATATTTGGTGATCGTAGAGTTGTCCAAAAGATGTCGTCATCGATCAGAGCCATAGAAATCGGTTGTACGAGTCTTGTACGAAGGGGAAATTGTGCAATTCCTCGAACATCGAAAACTCGATTCTACCTCCTTCGGTGTCAACCCAGTACAGCGTCTTGGTGTCATAATCTGGAACTATCTGTACTGCTCCCATGCCATGGATGTCTTCAAAAACATGGGTATGGTCACCATGACCCCCGAGGGTCTTCATATCGATGTGGATACTCTCTGGATGACTTGAGTGCGATGAACATTTTCCTAAACAAATTTTGTCAGGAAAATTACAATAAAACCCACACATTTTAATCACTTACCCCTCTTCTGGCAGAAGTCCCAAACCAACGGGTACATCAACCCCCGAGAAAAAGTGTACAATTGCCCTTGAACGCATTCTCATCGAATATACCTCAACAGTGTGTCGATCCGAATCGGTCCAATAAAGATTCTGAGCCAGTTGATCTAAACACAAAATTCTGTATGATCTAAACCTTCAAACATCAAACATGTGTGTTGTAAGCTCACCGAAAGCCATTGCCGTAACATTTCCCATGTTTCCTTGAACCAAGGTCTTAATGCCTTTCGAAACGGTGTCATATTCTGCGATAGTCTTCTGTACGGTATCAGCAATCAGTAGGGTCCCGTTAACCGTATTGTAAGCCATCTGATGTATGAACAACGGCAAAGTGTATTCCTGAATGATCTTGTGCTTGCCAAAAGTCGTATGCTCCATCTCCAAGACAACATTCTTCAGACCAACATACAGTTTTTGCTTCTTCATGGTCTTGGTGCAGCGAGTTCGATCTACGGCCAAGGACATACCATCGGGACAACCACAAGTTGCAGTGTTGTTTGAAGCCAGAAGACAGAGATGGGAGCAATGGCGATTCTTGCATGGATTGTCGACTCGTGGCTGAATGGCCGAATGATAGACATGAACGGCGTATATCCGACGGTCCTTGGCCAACACCTCATGACCTTTTCCAGTGAATTTATTACACGTGTGGACGCTCTTAGTGCCCCAGTCGGACCAGTACAACTTGTCCTCAAACACAGCAATACCATACGGATGCTTAAGAATTTCTGACAAAACCAATCTTCGATCGGATCCATCCATTTTGGCACTCTCGATGGTCATCAACTTGGCATCGACCCAGTAGAATCGTTCGTTGGGAATGTCCAACGTAACTCCGTTCGGCCAGTGGATGTCAGACTTTATCAGAGCCACTGGATCAGCACCGTCCATTGAAGCTCGGGCTATCATCGGTCGCATTCCCCAATCGGTCCAATACATCAAACCTTTCTGCGGCCAGAGAGCAATACCACGTGGCTGATGTACATCGATCACAACTAGAGGCATGCAATAGTGGCCATTGTTCGAACATACAGCTATGTGTCTCAACACATTATCCGAGAAGTAGATGTTTCCAGTTAGCCAGTCAACCGCCAAGTCCTCAGGGGCATCAAGCCCCGATGTAAGCAGAAATTTCCTGCTTCGAACCATCTTCGCGGGCCTTCACTATACTACTCAGACTCGTGATGGATATTTGTCCAATAGATGTTTATGCCATCATAAGCGACACCAATTACCAGGGTTAGATTACTAGCGACGGTGTACAAATGTCGCGATTTCAAATACATTCCCGACAACGGTTTTCTGGGTCGTGTACAGAAGCAGAGGCTCCCCATTCTTAACAACGCAGGTCTTGTTGTCTGACTTCAATTTATACTTGTCCTCGCAGACACATGAATACGAACCGTGTTTGTTGACGCAACCTTGACTGCAGATGCCGTAGGTTTCGCATTCATTAATATCCTCACAGGAGTTATGGGCGCTATTGTATTGGTAGCCGGTCGGACAGACACATTCGGGGCCGGTTGGAAGAGAATGACATTTGCTGTCGAGCGGACATTGTTTGGTGTCGCAATTCGAATGAGTGTCTAAACATTTGCCATTTTCATCGCTCTGATCATGACAGTCGGCTTGCCATCACAAACTTTGGACAAATCGATGCAGGTATCATTGTCGTGGCAGAGGAAAAGCTGTTGGTCCAATTTACAGTTCCAAACTGAAAAGAAATTACCCAGTTTTGTGTGTGTGTGTTTTGTTTTCATTTAAAAATAATAAGTAGTGTTCTATAATAGGTTCAAAACGGTACTCCTCCTCCCCTATAGAAAATTAGCAATTCAAATTCCTCAAAAACTGGTGAACCGGCTTACTTACTTTCAAAAAAAAATTCAAACTCAACAATTTATTAAAAAAAGAAGAAAACCACTTACCACATCCCTTCTCATCACTACCATCACCGCAATCATCAATTCCATCGCACACCCACAGATGGCTCTCCAAGCATTTACGATTCGAACAGAAAAATCCCGAACATTCGTGTTCTGCCCTCAAACAACCAGCTACCTCATCCGATCCATCGACACAATCCCTCTTTCCATCGCACATAAAATGCAATGGAATACAAACTTTATCCTGACACGTGTATTCCGTATCCGTACAGTTATCCGATGACAATCCTACTCTCCCTTCGCATTTCAACTCATCGTCGCCATCTGGGCAATTATCATCGCCATTGCATACAAAGGTCGATGGAATGCAGGTTTTGCCATCGGAGCATTGATAGTAATTCGGTTTCCGGCATAATTTGAAATCTGGAAAATGATGAGTATTCCTTTTCAAAAGGCTATTAACAGACTTTTTTCATTAACTAACCGCAATCCCTTTCGTCGGAGTTATCGGGGCAATCCTTTCGGGAGTCACAGACTTTTTCGCTTGGAATACATGCGCCGTCCTTGCATTCGAATTCTCCATCTTCACAGAATTTAATCGACTCAACTTGGTGACGATTGCAACTTATCAAAGTTGCTAACAAGACCACCATTAAGTGGATCTTGGCCCTTAATTGGTGTGTCAAGAAAAAAACACGTGGTGTGAAGACAAAGAAAGGGATTTTGAGTCTTAACAAACTTACATTTTAAATACGTTTTTTTTTTCAAAATCCACAAAAGGGGCTTATCTCACTTAATACAAAAACAGAAAAATTAAAACGAAAAAAATGTATTTAAATTAATTAACAAAAAAAAATTAACATTTAACAACGCGATTAGGAACGAAAAAATTAAGCGAATCAGAAGCAACGGCCTCCTGATGACGAGCCGAGCTTAAAACTGTGTTTTTCTTATGTAAAATTTGGGCTATCTTCCGAACGGTTAGTTTATATACCTACAAAAAATACATAGTAAGCGTCCAAATGATGATGGTTTTTTTTTCTAACCTTACTGACCAAATTGAAAGCTTTCGAACTTACAAGTGGAACATAATTCTCGTTTCGTGGGAGGAAAAAAACCAGCGTTGTTATAATGTCAAAGGAACTTTCATTTCATTTTGTTCTCTCGAGAAAATAGGTTTTTAATTACTAATTTCTAATTTCTAGCAGTTTTTTTTTTTTTCATTATCATTTCATATTCATGATGAAATTCAATAAATATTTTGTGTGACTTTCAAATTGTTTTTATAATGAATAATTTTGTTTGAAAGTTACATGATTTTCAGCTCCAAGTTCTCCACTAACATTGGAACTGATAAATATCAATACTCTTAGGAAGCTCCTTGTAACATAAAAATCATTGGAACATAAAGTAGCTACCAAAATTTACAAAAAGAATTTCTTAGAATTGTATTTGTCATAAAGTCTTATGATTCCAAATAGTCTTATGATTCAGCTAGCAAACAATAAATAAGCTTGGCCAAATTGAAAAAATTAATTCAGCAATTCTGCTTATGTCAAATTAAGTATGGAAAAAAATTCAGAAAACAGCAGGTGGCGCTTTTGAAGCCCTTTTAACAATTGACTAAATTTTTTAAACAAAAATTTATCGAAATTTAAAACTAGCTATAACATAAGACACAGATATTTGATTGGCTGACCAAACTATCGCCGTTTTACAGTTGGAATTCAACAACCTCATTCATTCAGTTGGTTCATTTTCAGCAATTTGGTTGAACACAAAATACCCAGAGTTCAAAATTTCACTGTTTTATGATTCTCAAAAGGAGAAAACTTTCAAAATAGTGGCACATCGGTCAGATATTTCTTCCTGGCTCAGAAATCAGTATCAAAAGAGCAAGGGGACATGCGATAGTGGCAGTGGGTTGATTCCACAAAAATGTTTACGTTTTTCATTGAATGAATAAAAGAACAAATTCTGCCGTTCTTGAAAAAACATAATTTAATCCCAACTGAATGCACAACGTAGAACTCACACAGCAGTTTCAAATTTCGCTTTACGGGATGAATGACAATCGTGTCTGTTACTTTTTACTTAATGTAACCAAACAATTTTTTTCTCAGAAAACTGAAACTCTAATGAAATTACTACCTAACGTAAGGTGGCGCTAGAGTCCGGTGTTGATTTAAATCAACAGTCTCCGCCAACCAGCTTTGCACTCCAAGTTGATTGAGGTCCTCTTCCACTTGTGTGCGCCACCTGAGACACGGTCTTCCTCTACTTCTACGTCCTTCGGGAATAGTGTCGAAGGCTTTCCTGGCCGGAACATTGGTGTCCATCCGCTCCAAATGACCGAATCATCTGAGTCTCTGGACATTGACTCATCTGGCTAGGTCCATGTCGTTGTAGTAGTCTTCTCCATTCCCCATCAATACACACGAGACCAAAGATGAACCGAAGAACTTTCCTCTCGAAACAGCCTAGGCACATTCATCCGATTTTGTCAATGCCCATGCTTCTGCACCATGCAGCATGACTGGGATGATGAGGGTGTTTTATAGATTTACCTTAGTTGATCGTGAGGGGGCTTTTCCACTCAATTGCTTTCCTAGCCCGAATAAACAGCGATTAGCATAAGTTATTCTCCTTCTGATCTCGGCGCTGATGTCATTGTCCGTGTTGAAAGCGGGGCCAAGGTATACAAAGTCCCCAACTACCTCGAAATTATATACGTTTATCGTGAGGTTTTGTCCAAGATGTTGGTATTGGTTGTCATAACTTGATGACAGCATATACTTTGTTTTGCCGTCAGTGACCGCTAAACCCTTTTTATTAGCCTCTGTCGTATATACTTCCAAAAGCACTGTTGAAGTGTTGACATCACGCTGCGTTCTCCCAATGATATCAATGTCATAGCGTACGCTAGTAGTTTCACAGCCTTCTGGAAGATAGTGCCTCTAGTATCGACGAGAAAGTTCTACCTTATTCGTTCCAGTATGATATTAAAGAAGTTGCATGAGCAAGACAGTGCATCACATTGTCTGAAGCCTTTTTTGACATCGAAGGAGTCGGTCGCTGAAGTCGTTACCGACTTTAATGGAGCAGCGCGAGTTCTCCATTGTCATCCTGCTCCATTTTGTCCTCCTGCCAAACTGGACATGGCTTTAAACAATTCTTCTCTATAGATGCTGTCATACCGGCTTAAATCGTAGTTCGATCTGCGTAATGTAATATTGATCGATGGCGGACTTTCCTGGTCACACTGATATGTTTATGGATATTAGTTTGTTGACAAACGGCTTCAAACTTTCACAAGGTACTGGCAGAAAAGATCTTACAGGCGATGTTTAGGAGGTTAATGACTCTGTAGTTGGTGTAGTTTAGTTTAGAGCGTCTCCTTTCTTCAGCCACCACAGTGGTCAAGTGTAAATAAAACTATATCTGTGAAATTCCATTTGTATGGCAATTGTTACATAAAACGTCGCAAAATATACCTGAGGTTTGTGCCTCGGATTTAAAAAATATATATAGTAAATACTTCAACCTAAGGCAGTATCTCAGATACGCTCAGATCATTACATATGCGAAGCAAAATAATTCTTTTTAATGCCATCAGCGCAGTCTTCATTTCAATAATTGAAAGTTCTATCACCAGCACAGCTGTCATTTTCTGACTGGCCTTTTTATCGACTGCAATCTGAAATGTTGTTGTTTAAAAACGATACGACAATGTCTGTCGGTCCTTCTAGTCTTCAGATTGGATAACAGACGATGTTTTCTGTGGAATAAATTTGATAACATTCGGACCAAATTGAGTAAATGATTTTGTTCATGATAAATTTTGATTGGAGTAGCAGTTCAAAAAATGCTCAACAGGTGGCGCTATAAACTCACTTTTAATTCTCGACTTAATTTGTAAATTAAACATTAAGCAAAATTGAAACCCAGCGACAATATCGTATACAAACAAGTATTTCACTAGCTGACCCAACTATCGTCGTTTTTATAAATAGAATATAATCAATGCAAGGAAAAAATTTACCAGTAAAATATCAATTTTATTATTCCTTATAACTCTTATATTATTAACAGATTATTACGATATATATACTTGTATGATGAATTCAAGAAGAACAATGTTTCCTAGCCATTAAAATGGTAAACTTAAATTCTAGATACTAGAACTAAGACTACCTAAAATTCCTTAAACATACGCTTAAACCTCACAAAGGCCACAATATAATATTCTTAAAGCGACTTAATCAAATGCTCCCGATTCTCATGAAGAACATTATTCGGTATATTGCAACTTGTTGCAACATTTCCAGTCGCCACCGATCGTCGATCCTTCTCCAACTCCGACAAACACTCCTTGAAACCAACCAAAAATTCATCGGCATTTTCAATGTTAAACACCATTGGAGGCTTTAGCTTGATGACATTGTCACGAGGACCATCGGAGCTGACCAGAATTTTGTGAACGTTCTTCATGCGATTGACCACCCAGTGTGCTGCTTCGGTTGCTGCCTCACGACTCGTCTTGTTCTTCACCAGCTCAATACCAATGAAGAGTCCAGTTCCACGAACATCGCCAATGCAATCATATTCGTAGGTGAGCGCTTCACATTTCTTGAGAAGGTATTGGCCTACTTTTGAAGCATTTTCTTGAAGGTTTTCTTCATCGATGACTTGCATCACGGCATTGGCAATGGCGCACGATACCGGATTACCTCCGTAAGTATTGAAGTATGCCACTCCTGTGGCAGCGAATGAATCAGCGATTTCTTGAGTTGTGACCACAGCTCCGACGGGATGCCCGTTTCCCATTGGCTTGGCAACAGTTACTATGTCTGGGACAACATTTTGCAATTCGAAGGCCCAATAGTGAGAGCCAATACGTCCGAAACCGACTTGAACCTCATCCAAGATGCACACTCCTCCTGCAGCCCGAACAGCATTGAACACTTTCCTAAAATAACCATCAGGAGGTATAATCTGTCCTCCACAGCTTTGAAGGCTCTCAGCAATGAATCCAGCAACTCCTTTTCCCTGGGCTCTCAAGCCCTCGAGAATAACTTCGACATCTTTGGCATAAACCGAGGCCATGTCCTCATTGGGATGGTCCTTGTCGATGTATTTTCCTCCATAAATATCTGGACAAGCTGCCACATGAACAAAGTCGGGCTTTTTATCGCCTCCCGGTTGATTGAATTTGTAGGGAGAGATCTCCATTACCGACTGCAGATGACCATGATAGGCACTAAAATGAAAACAAAAACGTTTTAAGAGGTTTAAGAAGAATGTCTGTAACAACTTACTGGTCTAAAGTTATAATGTCTTTTCTCTTGGTATGATTCCGAGCCAATCTCAAAGCCAAATCATTTGCTTCCGAACCGGAATTAACAAAGAAACACACTGTTAGTTCCGAGGGCAACTTGTTTGTTAGATTTCTTGCGCACTGAACGAGTTCATCATGCAGGAAGCGATTGTTTGTTGAAAGTGAAGCCATTTGGGAACTTCCTGCTTTCACGACCTTCGGGTGACAGTGACCAACTGCAAAACAAAGAGAGGTTAAGTTCCATATTGTATATTTTTTCTTTCTCTTAATTTACTAGAACAATATAATGACAGTGAGTCACATTTGATTCACAGGACTTTTTGAGTTTCGCGTTTCCAACTTCGATTATGATTCAAATAATAAAAGTTCTTTAGAGTTTTAAGGGTCATTCATTATAAAAAATGCATCAAAGATGCTTCATAGACCTTGTAAACTTTGTCCAAACAAATGCAGCGCAACATTGCTTTTCTACACAAAATATTGAATCAAGTTATCGTCAAGTTAATTTTAATAGCGACGTTCAATAATCTTCATCACTAGAATCGAAATAGATTTAATGAGTCAAATATGATTCGAAGGCATTTGATAAAGCTTGGCATCTTGCTCTTTTATCGAAAATGCGTGCCTTCGGAATAGATGAATCGTTTCTTCGTTGGATTAGAAAATTTCTTTCGAACCGTTCAATACAAGTTGTATTGGACGGATTCAAGTCTGGAACCCACAATATAAATGCTGGTGTGCCCCAGGGCTCCCACCCTCTTTCTCATTTTCATTAATGATCTCTTGTCTGTTACTTCTAATCCAATAAATTTGTTTCGCTGGCGATAGTACCCTTAGCTTCTCATATTCGTTTCCAGTCTCACATCCCTCCTCTTCGGATGTGGAACTGCAACGGCAAAATAAGAAAAGCTCATTAAACTCTGACTTAAACAGCATTGTACAATGGGGAATACAAAATCGTGTAGAGTTTAATGCTTCGAAAACCCAATACTGTCTTATATCGTTGAAACGAGATATACCCCCCTTGCCAATGTCCATGAGTGGCACTTGCATCAAAGAGCCCGAACATCTCGAGATTCTCGGTATGTGACCACCTCTTGTGGACCAAGCACATACGCGATGAAGCCAAAATTGCCGCAAGATGTTTGGGTTTCTTAAGACGATGCAAGAAATTTTTCTCCCCGTCTGATCTGGCTGTTATCTATAAGACTAATATCCGTCCAAAGCTTGAGTACAATTCCCATCTTTGGGCTGGTGCTCCAGTAACTTACTTAAGCCTCTTGGATGGTATACAAGCAAGAGCCGTGAGAATGATCGGTGATAGAGACATCACTGATTCATTCACTCCTTTAGACCACCGTGCGTCGTAATGTAGCGTGTCTCCCTCTGTTTAATCGTTACTTCTACGGTAAGTGCTCTAGAGAAATAGCCAGTTGCATTCCACCCCTTAAACAATTCAACCGTAATACCCGCGCTTCCAGGAATGCCCATCAGTTTACACTCGAGCCCAACTTCGGTCGTACGCTCAAGTAGAGAGAATCGTTCTTTAGCCGTACTACGCGAATGTGTAACTCTCTTCCACACTCTGTTTTTCCCGATCATTGCAATGTTCAGGAATTTAAGACCCAATGTACACTGGCACCTCCTCTCTAACCCCTCTCTTCTTGCATTACATTGCACATTCAGACATGCTTCTTTAAACTGAAGTTTATATGAAATCATGTTAACGTTATTCAATGTTGACTTCAAACATTCATTTTCTTAACAGTAAAAGTTCTCACTAATACATTTTTTCCATTGTTCACTTAAAAACTACTTTCATTTTTCTTATGTTGAAAATTGTTGAAAATTATCAATTTTACTGTTAGTAAACAAATTGTGTAATAAAAGGTTAATTTTATCAACACCTTAAATACAGTGATTGCAGTAACGTAGGAAGCATGACCTTCAAATTACAGTTTGATGCTTCAATTTAAATTAAACTAAACGATAAAGCTTCCTACTTTCGACTTTACACCGACCCCTTTCTCCTGACCATAGAAAAGAAGAAAAGCACATTTGTTTGGTGTAACTTAGACCAGGAGCGGGCTCGTGACGCATGATCATCGAAACATTTTAACAAAAGTAAACTAAAAGTAGAATCCCTGCTTAAATGAGTTGTCAAAAACGATCAGATCAGTAGTTACATTTTAAGAATCTATCTAAACAATTGCTGATTAAAATTGTATAGGCGTTTTAAAAAAATAGTTACTCCATTCACCAATAGATGGCGGGCGCCTGACAAAAAAACTGTGTCAAATCCGCTCCTGTCTGAATGACTGTTTTCAATTTGCACGAACTATTTAAAGAGAAGAAATGATAAGAAAAACAGAACTGAACCTATAAATATCGCAAAAAACAAACAAAACAATAAAAAAAAACATGCTGCCTGCATCACGCTGCGACGCCATGCCTGCCATGTGGCTTCCACAATGGACTTTTGATTTGTCCTCTTATCAAGCCCCCAACAAAACACTCAAGTTTGGTCTAGTTTAACGACAATGTAAAAAAAAAAACTGTGTAATTTTCTTTATTGATAGCTTGAATGTCCGACGTTTGGGGTTATCACTTAAGTCAAGATAATACTGTTTTATATCAATAATCACTTCATATTGCTTGGCCACTTAAATAATTTTAACGTCTTGTCTGGTCCAGTTTGGGGGCACGGCTCGGCTCGGGGCGTTGTTCCTTATGATTTTCTTCTGTAATCTATTTCACGTGAAACTCATGAGAGGAATATTTTCATATTGATTCTGATCGAAGTTGTTTTTCTTTGTTTTGAAATGTCATTGATTAAATTGAGTTGCAATCTGCACTGTGCACTGCATGTGCGTCCTCTGCATGCGTCATGTGTGAATCACGTTTTCACAGCATTTCACTTTGAACGACATTCAAGTGCTACTTTGTGAGCATAATAATTGTTTATTACTTTGCTGCGCATTGTTTGTTGTTTGTTGATAAAATTATATTTGTTTGTTGATTTGATTGCATTGCGATTAGGAAGATGGCCTGTTTTTGCAAATACAATTGCAAAACGTGTGCAGTTATTTGTTTTTGTTTTTTGTGTTTTCAAAGCTTGAAAGGTTGTTTTTTAAACAAAACAAAATGTTATTAATTTAACTCGGGTATATTTGACGTAGGAACATAGAGGTGTCACTTTCTCGGACGGACGGAAAGATTTTAAAAGCAGATATTACGATTTTTTCTTTCAAAATTAACCCTGATTCAAGTAGTCAATCAAATCAATATCAAAATACTCACAGCCACTCTTATTCCACTGGTTAACTAACCCATAGAATAAGAGTTAACATATGGGGTAAAACTCATAAAAAATATACAAATAATTTGTTTCCGGAATTGCAAATTGACGTTTCCCTATGGGATTTTCTTATTGTTGTTAATATTTGACATTTTGCAGTCGATAAAAAGGCCAGTAAAAAAATGACAGTCAATAGAACTTTCAATTCTCAAAATGAAGGTAGCGCTGATGTCGTTAAGAAGAATTATTTTGCTACGCGAATCTGATGATCTGAGTTATGAACTCTCTTAGGTTGAAGTATTTGCTATTTTTCTTAATCCGAGACGCAACCCTCAGGTTCATTTTGCGACGTTTTATTTAACAATTGCCATACAAATTGAATTTGACAGATAAAGTGAGTTGGAGTGTTTTATTCGCACTTGATTACTGTGCTGGCTTCTGAGTAGTGAAAAAAAACACGGCTAAAAATACTTGACAATTGATTGTGGCGCCATTTAATGAACTGACAGAAGTATTCTTTTCTGTGTCTATTGATTTGGCTGTTAGATTTGTAAGAAGGACAAAATTGTGATAACGGTGCAATGCCCTGGAGCCCTGGATCCAAAAATAGTAGACTGATTTTTGTATGATGTATGATCGAAAGTGAAAAAAATAATAAAGGAACGTTTGACCATTGCGATAAGGAGCAAATTCTTACGACCAACTCGTCCACTTTTCTGTTTGAAAATGACATGCATTTCTCAAATGTCTTCGTACCAAGATAAACTCGCACTTGACGCCGCATTTAATCTCCCCAATTATCCCCGCAAACAAAAATCAAACAATCAGTATTTAACTTTACTGTTTAAATGTGCTCTCAAGCAAATAACGACAAAAAACATTATAAATGATAAGATTTCCAAGGTAAACATTTAAGCACCACAAATCGACTTGATTAGGTCCTCTTTTAATAGCGTGTAAATTGAGATAGAAAGATCTGATTCTTCAACAAATTTTCCGCACTTTGTTTGTTTATTTGATAAGAATTAAAGAGTGCTGATGTTGATAGAAAGCAGACAAGATTCTTTTTTTTGATGTAACCGGCTTGAACCGGCTTTCAATCAAGCGTGACTCGTGATGCGCATATGAAAATCATGTGGAAGCCCCATGCGTTGATAAGAGTAGTGCAATTTCGCTTTTAGTGTTTGACCCATAAATTTTAGTATATTTAGACGTGATGTAGTTTTGAGGCGTTTAGAAAAATGTTTATTTTGTTTGTTTACTCAAGGTTATCTGATGCAAGCAAAAACATAAAAGAACGATAAGGAATCATGATTCTTAAGGAAATCTCGAATTAAATTCTAAAATTAATTTTGTTTTATTATTCAGTGTAATCTTGAAATTGTATGACCTTGAAAAATCGGGTTATTGCACTTGCTGATGGATTTGGTAAATTACTTGATTGCGCTTGATTTATCGCATGAATATTTGGAAAGCCAATGCACGCGTTTGTCAAAATAATGGTTTCTTTTGGGATTAGATAAGAACTTACCATGAGCAACATTGTTGATGCAATCCAAATAGCGGGTTCCTTGTTCGTCGAACATGTACTGGCCTTGGCCGCGAACAATTTTTAGGGGATCTGTTCTAAAGAATAACTGACATGCTTTGCTGAAATGAGAAAAAAGTGAGAACATTTTCAGAGAAATTTTATGTTAACAAAATTAAAATGTTATTAAAGAGAAAAACATCATCTAATTTCGGTATTATATTCGTTAGGGATTTTTTTTTTTTATATATAATTTGCACCCACTCAAGGGATTTTTATACCTTTTTTATGCCAGAGACACAGTGAGTGCATTAGGAAGAAGAGAAGGGTTGGAAAGGAGGTGTCGGTGTACATTGGTCTTAAATCTTTGAACATTGTAATGACTGGGAAGACTTTGACATGTAATGACTGGATAGAGTTCCACATTCGCGTAGAGCGGCTAAAAAATGATTCCCTATACTTGAGAGTACGTCCGAAGTTCGGCTCGAGGTACGATGGCATTCCTAGAAGCGCGTGTATTACGGGCGAATTGTTTGAGGGGAGGAATGCAACTCGCTATTTCACTAGAGCAATTACCGTAAAAGTAGCGGGAGAACAAGGAGAGGCACGCTACGTTACGAACGGTGGTCTAAAGGAGTGAATGCGTCAGTGATCTCTCTTTCACCAATCATTCTTACAGCTCTTTTTTGAATTCCATCCAAGAGGCTTAAGTAAGTGGCTGGAGCACCAGCCCTGAGATGTGAATTGTACTAAAGCTTTGGACGGATATAGGTTTTATAGATAAAAACCAGATCAGACGGGGAGAGAAATTGTTTGCACCGTCTTGCACATCTTGCGGCATTTTTGACGACATTGCATATGAGCTCAGTCCACAAGAGGTGGTCAGTGATGCACGCACATACCGAGAATCTCAAGATGTTCGTTCGGGTATATCTCTTTTCAACGATACAAGAGCAGAGATTTTAGTTATACATTGTACAATGCTGTTTAAATCAGAGTTTAATGAGCTTATCATATTTTGCCGTTGCAGTTCCACATCCGAAGAGGAGGGATGTGAATCTGGAAACGAAATGTCAAGAACTTAATCAAAGAAAGATGTACATGGACACTCCTAAGCATAAGTTCACGAACAGTTCGTAGTTGTTCTGTACGAAAACAAAAATTCAGAACGTTTTTCAAAAAAGGCGGTGAAGCGATTGTTAAGTAAAATTTTTCGAACTATTGAATTTATGCACTTTCAGACTTCGCTAAGTTTTGTTTAAAGCTAATAACGGGTTATCCGTTTTGCGGTTTTAAAAGTTTACGGCTTGAATTCGACATCTCTCAAACTAAGTTGTTAAAACATTTTTTTTTTCAAAAATGGATCTATCTATCTACTAAAGGCAGATATCGTGCTTTAAGAGAAGATTTTGATTTGCATATTCATCCAACTACGCAAGCAATTGGTAAAATTGTGAAGAAATTTGAAGAGACTGGATTGGTTACAGATATTGTAAGGCCTGTGCATCATTGTTTCACTCGTACCACTGAAAATATCGCTGCTGTAAGTGAAAGTGCTGCCGAAGACCTGAATGTGTCGATTCCTCGTCGTTCTTGGGAATTAGAACTGTCTTACGGCACATTATGGCGTATTTTGCATTTGGATCTACATCAACATCCATATAACGTCCAGTTCACACAACAACTGAAGTCAGCTGACCATTCAAAACGTCGTAGATACGTCGAATGGGTGCTTGAACGACAGGCGGTAGGCGGCGATTTGTCGAACAAAATTTTCTTCAGCAACGAAGCACATCACTCGGAGTCGGTGGGTATGTTAATAAACAAAATTTTCGTATTTAGGTTTCTGAGAATTCTCTAGTAATTGAAGAGAGGCCATTTCATTCACATAAAGTCACTGTTTGGTGCGCTCTGTTGGTCCGGAGGTGTGATTGGACCTTACTTCTTCGAACACGACGATGGAACGGCTGTCACCGTCAACTCGGAGTGTTATGGTCGTATGATAACCGACGTGTTTTTGCCTGCAATTGAAAATACGACTTGGAGAATATGTGGCTTCAACAAGACGGTGCCACATGCCACACAACTCGAGCGAATATGGCTTTATTGCAAGAGAAATTTCCTGGCCGCGTAATTGCTTGTCGTGGCGACACCGCTGGTCTTTTTTTGTGATGCTACGAGAAAGACCGTGTTTATGCAGATAAACCTTTAACTCTTGAGCAAACCAACATTCGTCAAGTAATGGCTGAGATACAGCCCAATATGTGTCAAAAAGTGGACGAAAATTACCTCAAAAGAATCTATGCTTGCTACAACACATAATGTCAACGTTCAAACTTTATAGCTAATAAAAAGAAATATCATGAAAAAAAAATTTTATATGTGTTTTATTTACGATTACTTTTGAAACCGCAAAATGGAAAACCCTGTACAAATCTTATTAAAAAACCGTTATATGCTGATTGATTCCACTGACGCTAATCATGAGATTTAGCGAGGTAGATTAAGAACATATCTTGACTTTTCTGGGATTTAGGGTACATTTTAGTAGATCAAAACGTAGAATAATAGCACATTTAGTATAATACTACGTTTCGTCTTCTTTAAATCCGAGAAAAGTCGAGATGTATCGTTAATCTGCTTTGCTAAATCTCGTGATTAGCGTCAGTGGAAACGTAATATTAAACTGATTTCGCTAATCATAGATTTCGCGTGTATCATGAGTAGTTCGCGAAATAATCGACGACATCAATTACCGTTTTGTTAGACAGTTCAAAAATTGAATGCTGTTTCCCTTAGTTTCGAAAAATAAAAACAAGCATTTTTCTAGAACTGATCCATTGCGTCCAACACACTGTGGTTAAGGCTATAGACGCAGTGACAGAGAGACGGAAAAGTCGGACCCACTTTCTTCTCTTCTCTATCTTCATTAATGTCATGTCTTATCAATTTAAAATATTTTAAGGAAAGCAAAACTTGTAGGTACCTAATCTTAATTTTTAAAGAATTAATACGCTTGTTTCTTTCATGTGCTACACCGACTTATTACAAAATAACTAAGCGTAAAGTAGCCTTGGACGAAAACATCTTGTTAAAACCAATTATATTTAACGACGAAATTTAACGAGCAAATGTTACTAAAAAGGTGCATTTTTCTACACAAACTCAGTTTGAAATCAATTAGTAATTTATTATACACTGTAAGAACGGTTTTCCTGTTTTAATACATTTTTAATTTCAGTAATTAAAAACAAGTGAAAAAACACGAGAATTTACTTATCACTTCATCTTCCCACCATCAAAAATTAACACATCCCAATTTTATTTTATTTAAAAACAATAAGAAGAAAAAAATCACCTCAAAAATCAACAAACACAAAACTGCTAACCTTGCTCAAGGAAAAAACACCCTTGAAAAAAGAAAGGACACCAAAAACAATGTCCGTCACCTTCACTCACTCTCATCTCATCAAGGATTTGCAAGGATTTGAATATCTTGTTGTATAATAGAATGTGTTCATGTTGTACTCACCCAATGTGTTTGTTTCGCAGCTTTATAGTTTCCGATTTGCACATTTGCTCAACGGCAATGCTTTCGGTAGATTCTTGCTGTGGCATCTTATTTTTGGTTTCTTTATTTTTGTTTTTGAATTGAGAAAAAAGTCACACTTTACGAAAAGAAATGTATTTCAAACTATAGTACTGATCAACAGTGCAAACTGTCACTGACTATTTTCAAAGACGACCAAGGTGCCTTTAACACTAACCGATAATTAGGGTAGTTTGCAAGAGAATCTCTCAGCCGACGACTAGGTGCTTCTGGCTACGGAGAACAAGACTCTTTGAATGTCGAATTGTCGGCATTGTTCTATGGTTTTTATGACAACAAAACCATTGAGTGTGTGTGTGTGGTTTGTTATCATCACGTGCATATTTGTTGTGCACACGAAAAGTCACAATTTTGGGGGTGGTTATAATTTTCCTAGTCGGTTTTCTTGTTGAGGTTAGTGAAGAAAAGCTTTGAGATTGCTGTACAAAATTTGTTGAGGAGGCACGGCATGGAAGCTTGTTCTGAAAGTTATCTGACAACGGAAGGTCGAAGGCGTTGCCGCTTCAATATTATTCTGGGCATTTCTAAAAAACTCAAAGTCTTTCTGTTGTCAAGAATTGGTTTTCACATATAGCAGCTTGCAAAGGGTTTCATTGGTTTTCGAATATGTTCTTTTTAGTTATAATATAATAACCAATCTATCTTCAGTCTCGTTTCTAAATAAGGCATGAATTAACCAAGGAATTTAATACTAATGGTAATACTGCTTCAGTTTCATTTTTGCGATGAATAAGCTTGCAAAGCTTTCAAAGAAAGCTTTGCAAAGTAAACAGACTGTATACTTCCTGCTAAAGTTTTGAAGACACTTTATAAAAACTTTAAAAGCTTTATGAAATTCGAAATATTTTAAAAATATAAAGCTTATTTCGAACTTAATACATAGTGTGAGACATCCGACTTAGGCATTCATTTGACATGGAGCGTTATGCTCTTATAGATCACTTGTAGATATTACATGGAAAAATTAATGTTTTATTATTCATCAAGCATCGCACTGTGTTTTGTTAGAAACTCCTTAAGGTTACCAAAAATGCATCTAATTCTGCGAACGGGTTGCAGAAACATCAAGTCTTCGTTTATGATTGTACTAGGTTTTGAAAATACAATGCTCAATACAAAGGAACTTTTGCAAGGGGAAAGGTTATTTTGTGTCATTCGAAGCCTAATTAAGGATTAAATGATGAGTAATTATCATCCTCATTATACAAATGAGTTACCAGAAATAAGTCAAGAGAAAATTATTCAAATATATTAAAGGTGGGTATTCTGCTCGCAGGTATTTATTTTCCATTAAATATACATAATCATTCGCATAAATAAAATTCTAATTACGAAATTAAAGAAAAGGAACACTTAAAATGTGCAGGCAGGCCACGCAGTAGTTAAAAAGAAGAATTTGAATTCTATGGTTTCGGCTTAAAATGAAAACCACTTATGCGGCGGCGTTGAGCACTTTCCTTGAAATGTGTAAAACAATAATAACTTTGGGATGATGGGTTGAAAAATGTAAGTTCGCGTCAGAACGAAATGCGTAAGATGCTGACGAAAAATTCGCAGAAGATCGGGTCGTGGGAGACAACAGGCTCTAAGTAAATGTGATGAATTACGGATGAAAATTGAGAAAAATAAATAAATATAATCTTGATTCAATCAAATTTCGCTTGGGACCCCTGAGATTAACCACTCAACTGCAAATCAGCACTGTTGTTGTAATGCATTTGTGTTTGTGAAACTCACACTACTTTGAAAAATGCTTCACTTCTTTGTCATAAGACCCCTTCCTGTACTTTTTATTCAATGATTTTTTGAAGTAAAGTTGTCAAGTTCTATCTTACAGCGGTTGTTTGAACAAAAATAGTATTGCCAGAAATGCTTTTATATTGTAAGGCTGATGACGGTTTGTTTTTTGGTGTAATAAGCTTTTCACAATTAGCCTAGAATTTTGGAAAAAGAAAATGTATGTGTAAGTATTGTTTTATTTCCTGAAACTATAGGGTGCTGTCGTGCGGAACTTATTAAGTTTGTTCAGAGCATTAATTTTTTGTATAATTTGCACCCACTCAAGAGATTTTCATACCTTTTTTAGGCTAAAGGAACAGCGAGTGCATTAGGATGAAGGGAAGGGGTTGGAAAGGAGGTGTCGGTGTACATTCATCTTAAGTTCTTGAACATTGTAATGACTGGGAAACACAGAGTGTGGAATAAAAAATGATTCCCTATACGTGAGAGTACGTTCGTAGTTGGGCTCGAGGGTAAACTGATGGATATTCCTAGAAGCGCGAGTATTACTGGCGAATTGGAAGCGGTTGGAAAATATGCTGTGAAGAGATAAGCAAATGTGCTTTGCAAGTAAGTTAAAAAAGCGCATTAAGAGTGTTCCGGACTGAAACTGAAAATTCGAAATGTTTTAAGCGCCACCTAACTGCAGAGGAAGAATTTTAAACTACATGCATCCTGCTAAGAGAGAGAATAGCCTTCCTCCTATGAGAAACTTGACTTCCGCAAAAATAATAAAGCAGTTACTCATTTGAATTTTCAAATTTACCTAGGTAGATTTGGATATCTTTGAATTTTAAAATAAAATGTGCTTGATCAAAATTTTTTTCAAAATATTTTGATTGAAATTCTTTTCTTTTGATGGAATTCACTTTGAAAAAAGTGCGATTCTCGGCCATTTTGGCGTTTTTGAGCCTTTCCTACTAAGTAATGAAGTACATACATTATTCAAATTGTGCTAAAATAGTGCCCTAGAAACAGTTAATGTGTACACAATGACACCTTATGTGGCTTTTCTTACAACCACGAAGAATTGCTACTAAAATTCAATATTTTTTGGCGTGTAAGAAATGTGCAAAAACGAATTGCCTGGTCAGCTGTAAAATCGTTTTGTGCATGATAATCACAACAAGATCAGCTGTAGTATACGTGTAAAATCCGTGTACAAGTATGTGTAAATCAGTCTCCAAAAAGAGATTCATGAAAAATCAATCCTTCGAGAAATAAATTCAATTTCTTTGTGAAAGAAATGCGTTTAAGGGAAAAAAATTGCCACTTTTACGTCACGGATCAATTCTTGGGTTGTAAGAAAAGCCACATTTATCATTTCGATACGACATCCAATCGCTTCACATTACCATTTTTGTCCGGAACACTCTTAACTTAACAGTTAATTTTAAAGAGTTCTTGCTGTATACTCCTCATTTAGAAAGAAAATATGCGATTCAAAATAAAACTAGTTTGGGAGCCTCTGATGTACAGATGTTCTAAGCAAATATTGTCATTTAATGTTTTGCAGTAAGAGTCTGGCTTTGTTGTTCCAATAATGTTATTCAGTAGATAAAAAGGGAAAAAACAACATGATAAGAAATTTAAATAAATAAGTGTTGTAGACTTAACGTAGTTAAGTGTTTACTTCTTATAGAGGCATTTGAATATAATAATATAGGTAGTACGGCGTTGATTCATAAAAAAATTCAAAGATGACAATCCTTAGATCAGATTGAATTCAGTCTTTAATGTAGGAATTTGAATTCCAGTCTATAGTGTATTTTTTTCAATAAGCTAGTTTACACGACCTGTTGGCTTTCATTCATTAATTTTATCTTAGATAGATCTCACCACTGTGTTATACTAACAATTAAATTTATAGTACAATTTTTACTTTGCATTCAACAAAATACCATCTAATTTGAAAACGCGTTTCGTGTGATAGTCGGTAAAAATTTCGAAATAGGTGACACGCACCTTCTCGCATTTATTTTATCACAATGCCAACGAATTCAGCATTTGAAGAATCTCAAGGTGTGTTTTAAATTCTTGATTAGTTATTTTCTGCTGTATCTCCATCCTTGCAAGGGACAACGTTGAAAGCTTTGAGATTGTAATCGTTTTTTTTTTTATAGTGAGTGTATGTTTTGCCGTGTAACCACATTCTTGTTTGTTTTAACGGCTTTTCGCTCAACGGCTTCGACACTCGGCATTTTCTAAAATCTTTTTCGAAGAGGACGGATATTGTTTTTTTTTTCGTTGGGAAATCATTTTTTAAAACATCTTTTCGCTTTCCTGTCTAATTGCAAAAGAGAATAAGATGTATTTCAGAATAAAAACAATCAAAAACATACGGGTCAGTGAAACGAGAGAACGTTTACGTCAATGTTTGTCAATCTTGTGATTCATGAATCATTCGCATGAAATTGTTTCTATACTACATTTTAATTGGTTAGCCCTTGTTTATGGCGATTTTTTTTTTTTTGTATAATAAGCACGCACTCAAGGGGTTTCATTCCCTTTTTATGCCAAAGCACAGTGCGAGGTTAGGGAAAATGGGATAGACGAAGAGGATTTAGGATGAGGTGTCGGTTAACATTGGCGTTGAATTCCTGCACATTGCAATGACTGGAGAAGACAGAGTGTGGAAAACAGTTCCACATCCCCGTAGTACGGCTAAAGAACAATTCTCTGTACATGACCGTACGACCGAAGTTGGGCTCGAGGGTGAACTGATGCGCATTCCTGGAGGCGCGGGTATTACGGTTGAATATCTTAAGGGGAGGCATGCAACTACCGTTGAAATAACAATAGAAGAGGTTGAGCCATGAGACATTACGTCGGTGTTCAAGTGACGTAAATGGCTCAATGATGTTACGGTCACCAATCAATTATACATTACTAAATTTTAGGTTTCTTACAAATAAATTAAGCTTAAACATTGTCCTTTTTATTAATTATTCATTCATTTAACTCGTTAGACTTTGTAATATTTTAATCATAAATGTATAACTTGAAAGTTAAATCTTATGGCTAAAACACAAACACACATTAGCTTCGTCTGTTTCTGCGTTACAATGCACCTGCTTCGAATTTACTTTGAGTGACAGTTCTCCCTTCCATCATTATCATCCCTCCAAAAAAATGAATTTGCTTGTCGACTATTTTACAGCTGTTGAACTGTCAGAAGAAGCAAATGTTCAACATATTTGAACTAGGGCTTCTGTTTGGAGTCACATTACGTAACACTACGCACAAAATGTGAGGTCGAAGCTTCATTGTGATAGCATGAATTGAATTCCTATGGCTGAGGTGTAGCCGAAGCTAAAGCCACATTTGAACTAGCACTTCCATTTAGATTCATATTACGTAACATTGCGTACGTAACGGGAGGTCGAAGGAATTCCTATGGCTGAAATCCTAAATGTCAGGCGAAGCCGAAGCTGAAGCGTTTTTGTGTTTCAGCCTTTATAAAATTATTGGGGAGGTATTGGTTGTTAATTTTTTAAGAACTTAAATCACACCAAAAACATAAATGTAAAATAGAGCCAAGTTCTCCCGTACAAAAATTCTGCCTAACCAATCAGCCACGAAAAGTAATGAGATCTAAAAGAACGCCAAGTTCTAAGATTCAGCAAGTACTCCTAGGTGCATTGGAAATATTTTAAGTGGACTTACATACATCGAATCAACTATTAGTTTTGAAAGAAACTTGTAAACTAATGTAAATTAGTTAATTTTTTTTACTTAGCAAGTTTTCCAAACTTTTTTAATAGTAGGTGCTCCATATAATATGAAATAATTATGTAAAAGTAGGCGGCTACCACGCCCCATAATTGTAAAAATCAAATTTTTGTTTGAACCATGACCTATCTGTCCAAATTTCAAGTTTCTAGGGCAACGGAAAGTGCTTCATAATTTTGATGATCGAGTCAGTGAGTGAGTGAGTTAGTCAGTTACGGTTTTCGTGATTTTTGGAACATTGTATCTTAGTCTGAAGGTGCTTCTTCTTGACTAGTTAACAAATAATGTGAATTTGCAACTTTTGGCTTTTTTGGTGTAGAAGTTAGACGGGTGGGGGTAATGCCCTGATTTGTTTCCTGTAAATAAGGGTGTAGTGCCAAAGTTGCTAGAGAACTAGGCTGGGCACTGCCGTGCGCCTTGATATACATCATCGAAATGAGATACAAGGGCCATACAGTCAGTCTACTACTTTTTTTTATTAAACTAATACCTACATATAATTTTTGAACGACAAAAAACCGTATCTGACTGACTGCACAAAGTACTCACTGACATACACACATATATATGTATAGTCAAAATCATCCATATCTAGACATAATAAATATATTGTCTTCGATATTCATTTCCTAACCATAAAAAACAAATGTATTTTCAGTCACGCCTGACCAAGTGCCCAGCAAGGACAAAAGAAATTCATCCACTGGAAATGAAGGAGTCTATTCCTATGAGGAAGCTGTTACACTTACCACAGTTGGATTATTTCACTACTTCCTTCAATTTGTTTGCGGAATGTGTTCATTGACAGGTGTTATTGAAATAACAGCAATGGGTATAGTTATGCCATTTATAGATCGTGACATACCAGCAACGACTGGCCAAAAAAGTCTACTCTCTTCGGCTGGTTTCCTTGGAATGATTTTGAGTATGCATGCTGTGGGATTTCTATCTGATACTTGGGGACGGACCAAAACGTTGCGCACTACCTTATCGATAAGTTTTCTAACAAGTCTTGCGTCGGCTTTTTCTATCAACATTTGGATGCTCATAGTTATGAGATTTTTGACCGGATTTATAATGTCTGCAACCCAGGCAAGTGTATATAATCTTGTTGGAGAATTCCATAGTAGTAAGACGAGAGCTAAATACGTTACTATGTTATCGATCTTTCCAACATCAGCGATGGTTTTTATGCCTCGTAAGTTGTACCTATCCATGGTGAATGAACGGTATTAAAAAGTGTATATTCTTCTTTAGTTGTTGCGATGCTCGTTCTTCCACTGAAACTGGATGCCAATATTTTTGGGCTCCGCTTTGCGTCATGGCGTTGCCTCTTGTTGATATTCACATTCATGAGAATCTTTGGTATCTGTGGACTCCTTATCATACCGGAAACTCCTAAATACACTCTAATTCATGATGATCACGATGCGACGATTCGAACATTGCAACTTGTGTATTCAAAAAATACAGGACATCCGAAATCCGAATATCCGGTGAGGCCGAATTGCTAATGATGAGAAAGGAGGTACACTTAAAAATGTCCATGGTTGCAAAGACGCAGCTAAACTCATCTGGAGTCAAACAGTGCCACTGTTTTACAGTATCAGGGTTATTCACACCCTAAACTTCAGTATTGTGATGTTTATAGTGAGCGCAGTTGCACACGGAACAAATATGTGGTGAGTTTAATTTCAAGAACTATACGAGTTTCGTGTCCTTATCTTAAATTACAATAACAGGATCCCAACGATGGTAAAAAAGAGTATGGAGAGTACTGTTGAAGGTCTCACAACCTGTGATATAATGGAACATTCGTGGAACGTTACCTCAACTCTCCAGGAAAAAGTTTCTTCAGACGACGTTGAAATTGATACAGACTTATTCAAAATCCTAATCACAATTGGTATCGTTCTTACGATTGTATATTTACTGCTATCACTCATCATCACGGCTATCGGAAAGCGGACATTGTTATGTACGAAAAATAGCACACTACAGTTCAATGTAAAATGTTCAAAATCTTTTTTTTTTCAGTTATTATGATAATTGTTCCAGCAATCAGTTGCCTGACCATGCAGTTTGTTACAACCTTACCATGGGCAGTTGTCAATTTGACAACTCTGATAAGCTTGAACAACTGCAGCGGAATAATTGGAACGATGATTTTTGAGTTCTTCCCAACTAATATCTGTGGCATGGCAATGAATTTGATTCTAATGATTGCTCGAATCGGATCTGCGGTAGGATGTAGCGTTTTTGGATTAATGATCCATGATTGGTGTAGTGAGTGGTTTAATGGTTCATTTGGATTATGTTTGTTGTTGTTGATTTTGGCGATTTTATTGCCAAACAAAAAGACAATATAAGAAACTAAAGTTGATCGAAGTTAAAAAATAAAATGTTAGTTAAATACATTTTTGTTTAGTTTGTTGTTGTTGTCCTACTTCTGGTCCTTAGATTATTAGTTTGTCATCTGTACTGTACCGGTAATTAGGAAAACTTTTAGAAGACCCATTTTGACGTTTCTTTTTTCTCATATTTGTTTTATTCGATTTTACGGTTTGAAATAAACAAAACACATCATCGGATTTGTTTCAACATTTGAAAATAGGCCAGTTCCACCTAACAACATCTCACTGAGATCCAATGTCACTTTGACTGAGGCAAAATCATTTGGTGGAACATAATATTCTCAGTTTTCATTGAGATATAATGGTTACCTTACAAATTGTTGTTGCACATATGTCAGCCACGTCAAAATAGCTGAGTGAGAAATCGAATCCAAAATAATTTCATCTCAGAAAAAATCACAGTTCTTAGCTGAGATTTTTGTTCCACTTAAAAAAATCTCTGAGATTTCTGAGATTTCAGTGAGATGTTGGAACTGGCCTAATGTTTTCAGGAAATCTAAAAATTAAAGCAAACCAGAAGCAGCATTCAAAACAAATCGATCAACTGTCGAATTCGAAACATGACTACAAATCAGATAAAGGGAGATCGGAAACTGACTTACGTTCTACCCTCAAGATACCTCGAATTTAGTTTTTCTGTTACTTTGTGGACCTATGCGTATAAATGAGAAGAAAACAGCAGTGATTCTTTAACTATT
>CAKKXW010000001.1:9560604-9673088 GCA_920937365.1 Sphaerophoria rueppellii
TACAATTTGATAACAATTAAATAAGCTTAGTATTTAAATTAAAGTATCAAATCTTAACTTTCAACAAATTTAAACAAAGAAAACAACTGGTCTGCATTTTACTTTAACTTTTCATCGAGAGTAAAACTTACTTGGAATGTAAATTCCTTTTTTCCAACTCAGAGATAGCTGCAGTAAATTTTTTGAATAATAAAATATGGCGAGTGTCAAAATTTGTCAGTTCGTTTTATGAAAGCATTAAAATTTAAATCGACAGTAAAATCGAGTTTGAATCTCGATCGTTTTCTTGATTATTTGTTTACTTTTACTTTATAGTCACAAAAACACAGCTATTGAATTGTAAAAATCAACATAAGGTAGCATTGTTTATTAAGCTTGTCTATTTTTTTTCACACGCTTCAGTCATTTTCTCTACATCTTTATTTCTCTTCTTCAGTACTGCTTGACTGTTGTATTTTTGTTTTTCATATACTACTACTAATGTTCTAGCTCTCACCCTCACACTCTCTTTCTCTAGCTCGCTCTCTTCTTTCTGTTTAACGTTATGTTTTTCTTTCTCTTCCTCCTTCTATTTCTTTTACTCTTTCTATTATCTCCCTCTATCAATCTCAAAGCCGTGTGTGAATTGCGTTAAAATGTGTTATTAAAACTTAACGTTTGCTTGAAAATTTGACATTTGGTTAAAAAATGGGATAAATTTTAGCCATAAATAAAACAAACAAACTTATCTACCGTTAAAGAGATAAAAAAGGAACGTCAACATTTTAACAAACTTAACCTGGTCCAGCTTAATTAATTTTAAACCCATTTTATTCAAAACGCAAGTGTCAAGTTTTTAACCAAACGTCAAGCAAATACACAATTAACGCCATACGGTCTTAATCTATTTTTCAACAGACTGCTTGCAAAAAACAGAAAGCGATCAACTTTATACCAGTCAGTTTTTATACGTATTCAGAAATCCCAAATAATTATTCACATTGTATTGACATTTTGACAATCAATTTTCGTGAGCTGCGGTGTCCGAGTGGTTAAGGAGATGGACTTGAAATCCATTGGGTTCTACCCGCACAGGTTCGAATCCTGTCCGCAGCGGTAAATTCCTTTTTTTTTTTTATTCTATTCGTGTTCATTAAAAAAAGTGATATCCAAATTGCAACCATTTACCAATGACAGCTCATAAATTAAACCTATTCAAAATTCACACCTGGCTTAGAAGATTGGAAGCTCTAACTGAAAATACGTCGTCGTCGGTGGTACTTCCACAATAAATAAGGTCCCAAGCGCCACTCCACAACAGTGAGCATTGTCATTTGGTGAAAATTGCGATCTATGGTTTAAGTTTTACCATGCTGCTGTCATTTGAAGTGCCTACCTCAAGCGAATTCGCATTGTCTTGGTCGGGTCGTATTTCTTTGAGTTGTATGCCTGGCGGGCGGTAAAAACTTGCATTGTCTAGTGCCGCTTCAATCTTTTTAATTGGACACCACCAAGACCACAAGAGTATGCCACAGACATACTCACTTCCAACTACAACATTGTTCCGCCATCAAACTCCAAACTATCGACAATTCTGGACTCCAAAGTCCGGATGCATAAAATCACATAGGAAGCGAGAAATTTTTTGTGGGTACATATTGTGTACTCCAGAACTCCGGAGCGAACCAATGGACGGTCACAAAAAAAAAGTAATGATTACAGTACGAAAGATATAGAAACACAAAAATGAGAATTTATCGATTTCGATTGCACGTAATCGATAAGAAATGGTGTTGTGAGCGCGGCATGGCGGAGTAGTATACTCTTCCCGAAAGTTGTAAAAAAAAGTAGCGACGGTGGTGGCGACCGGCAGTGGCAAGTAAGTTGGACCCACAGAGATTGCGGTTGCGGTCGATGATTTATTGCAACGTTTTTTTTTTCGGTGGAAATCAAATTAGAAGCCAAATCGATGGCTACTGGTTGATGGCTTCGCTTCGACTTTGGTATACGACGCTTGCTTGCAGTTGGTGGTGGTGGTGGCAACTTCTTTGCTGGTAACTGCGGGTGCACCCAAGATAAGCGGATTTTATTTCACTTCTCTGCTGTGGACGACGAAAAAAAAATGATTTATAGCAAAAGCATACGCAATATTTTTCTTTAAGACTTTCGGGGCTTCGCTGACTGCCAGTCGGCCGTCGCGCAGCGTCTATGAGGTTCAGAGGAAAGTTTTCGTGCTTAGTGCTTTTGTATATGACTTGAGAGTTATGGAAAATTGATTTCAGATGCAAATGGCGCAATTCTAACTGTAAAGACATGCCCTTTCTATTAAATGATAATTTTCATGAAATAACTTTTTGAATGATAGCTTCTTAAATTTAAGAGATATGACGTTGACGTCATGGGTTATTACATCTCTCTAACTCTCGATTCAGCCATCCATTTTTAGTTGTGTGTTGGAAGTTGGAAGTGTGTTTTCTCCATAGTCTAGTCAAGACCCATAAATATTTCAACTCAAGACATTTATCCTCAAACAGTCACTCGGTTGCTAAGCACTGCGTGCTTTTCGCGCAGATCTTATCAAACCTTTAATGCAACAATTCGCAGTTTATTCATCGAGTGCATTCTAAATCAACACAAACTTCGTTTTGGTAATTTAATTAGTGATAAATGCTGAGTTATTATGCGGTTGCGTTGCTTTAATTCGCCCGCTCCTGAATAATGATGAAAATGATGAATAGAGACGGTGTTGAATACGAGTATAATTTTAATCACTTTACGCTTTGTTAGAACGCGCACGTAACGTAAGGGAGACAATAAATCATGGCTCATTTGTGCCATACAATGTGTGAAATTGCGTGAAGCAAAGGGTTTTGTTCAGAGGTGCCCAGAACAGTGAGTAAATGCGTTGCATGTTCTTCACTTCCAAAAGAAGTTCGCAACTATGCGCATTAGTCTTGCGATGACATGACGCGACGGATGATGGCTTTGCGGAATTTGCATAAAATTGCGAATTTTTTTCACGGTCTCATCATCATACCTCTTGATTGTTGATAAAACAGTGGGAGAGCACGTTTGAAAGTAAAAAACATAAAATCAGAAAATATTCGCAAAATTGCATTGAATGAACTTAAGGGTCAACCCCACTGTGTCCAACATATTTTTATGCCGCGAATCGGTTCCAAAGAGATAAAAAATGACAGGCGCACGCATTAAACAGAGAAAAATCTACATTTCATCACGGAACACGATGACGCCGATTAATAATGCCATCCAAGCGCATCGTCGTAAGTCTTTTCTTTCCAAGTTTTTTTTTCGTTTTTCTTCCTTCTTCTTAAGAAGTCCCAGTGGAGCCGAACTGCATGAGTGCTCCGTCGAGAATTAAGCAATCATAAACATCACATAACGCTATCGCATCGCCCTTTCGCACATCTCCATCAAGCTGAGGAATGGCCTTTGAAATTTGCAATCATTCGCACATCAGAATGGCATCATCGTTTGCGAACTGGGCAGAGAAATTCCGGTTATTTAAACGCGCTGGGCAGGGGCGACGCAGTCATAATTCCCATTTTCCCATGCACCGTTCGGTCGGCTTGCCGTGCTGTTGTTGAATCACGGAAGCGCACACGCACGGGCGGCAACACCTGCGTTAATCGAATCGCAGAAGAGAAAAAAGGATCGACCAAGAGACGCGCATTGCGAACAGGTAACGATGTGTGAACAAGCATCGGCCATCCATTCAAACAATTTTATAAAGCTGCGAGTGCATGTGTGATGGGGCGACAGGGCACTGCAAACGGCCGGCTATTATTTCGTTATTTGATTAATTGCATCGAACGGAATACACTTATGTTGTGTTCTTATGGCAGCACAAGCTTCTCGAACATCATCGTTTTTTGATCATCTTGAAGGTAATTAAGCTGTTTGGGTAGCAGCTCAGGCTTGGATGCGCAGAAAAAAAAACACGAAAAAATTCCTTTTCTTGCAACTCTGGAATGGAATTCCTGTGAAATCGGAGATCGCTTGAAATGCATTAAGCAACAGCACAGCTGTGCTGCGCATGCGCGCATCAGCCTACACATGCAGACTCTACAGAAGAAATCAATCGAACGAACTCTCAACGCATCTACACTTTTTGCATCTCAGCTTTGTGTTGTGTGACTCGTGTGTCTTGTGTCGTGCGAATACTATCAGCCGACCACCCTCACGGTTAGGCTTAATGAATATAAATAAACGAGAGGTCCATGGTCGAGGTGCTGCAACGTGATCCAGGCAGTTACAGCAAACACACAGTAGCCAAGAGATGGACAGTACGGTGTCACTTGGGCGAGATTGCATCCAGATTACGCAGAATTCTGGATTCGTTTATTGATGCGACATAAACGACACACAACACTGCACCTAGACGGCGACGATGGCGACGGGCGAGTATTGTTGATGTCGAAAGTGGACTTAGGAGTGTAAATGACTCTTAAATCGTGTCGTTTTTTTTTTGCCCGTTGTATTCTTGGGAATGATATGAAAAATCAGGAGAAGAAAAAGACACAAATGCGTTTCATTATAGCGAACTGTGATGTTATTTGATGATTTTTTTTGGTGTTAAGATGTCAATAATTTTTTTTATCCAAGTCAATGGAGTCTTATTCTTTGAATCCAGTTATACCTCCTGACAGCAATTGTAAGGCCGCAACGATCATACACTGTCTTGCTCCATAGACAACCAGCTTTTATGGTGTAAAAAGATTCTGTACTACGCTTCAAGCTTCTGGATGTTCTCCAATGCGTTCCAGAACAGCTTCTACAATACTGGTCCAACCCTCATTCAAAACTCCTAAAAACCTCTATTTTTGGGACCCAATATCCACATGGAGCGAGGAAAAAATTTAGCAGCCGCAAATATTGTCAAGAAGCCTTGCATCGCTATATGTGCATGTGGGTATAATCTTTATTCCTCCCCTTACTATTATGTGTCACACTTTTTTTACAAGAACAGAGTGTGAATTGTATAAATAAACTGTAATCCTATATAGAAAAAAATGTTTTATTGAATCTTTCGATGAACAGAGACCACATAGCCTAGTCCGTCATTGTTTCTGCTGACATCAATATTCGAAATCCCCATCGCCTTAAGAAACCTCACCATGTGTTAAAAGGCGCCATCTTGAAGACGGTATGAATTAATATTCCTCCGCTTTGGTTCGTAGTTGACTTTTTCCCATGTAAGGTGTAGCAGCTCATTTTCATGTTCTTAAGAACTTTCTGGATGATTTCTTGGTCTAGAATTGGACGATGCTTCATGTCGCTGACTTGAATTCGCTTGATCCCAACCCTTGCATTCGTTAAATGCATATAGCCTCTGGAAGAATTGCTGCACTGTGGAGGCCGTAAAAACAGGATATCTCTCATACCTACTCATATTCCCCAGTTGGATGCCAATAATGTCGTTTGAAGACTGCAAACAGTTCCCAAAAAACTCTCTCTCCGAAACCACCTTAACACAGACACGCTCTGACAACCAACAAAGTCCTGTCACAACATAACCAAATAGACTCATTTCAAACAAGAAACCAACAACAAAACAAAATTCCAACCAACGCATGCCTTTAAGTCGAGACCGGACTGCATCATGATGGCGTGAGGTCGCACATCATCAGCATCAACTCATGAAAGCCAAAACAAAACGAAAAAAAAATCTTGAAATGCATCTGTAAACCTAAAACGTTAACAAAAACAAATTCTGCGTAATCCGAAGCTGATCTTGCTTCATCGCGTTGTCTTTTCCAGTGTGTCGTCGCACTGGTAGCGCTGCTTGGTTTCAAATCGGATCGAATTCAAGAGCGGAGGAGTTGCGAACTCATTAACACAAAAACGTGAGGGTGGCCGATTTCCCAACGGATATAACATGCGCTTCGACGGGACCGTAGTCTTCTCGTCTTTAAATGTATATAGAGCTACAACTTAAACTGAAAAAAAAGATATGACGATGATGATGCGAACTTAGAAGCCACTTGTGCGCTTTGTTGGTATGGAAACCTGAGAGTCAACATGGATCCGGTTTCATCACAACAGCAGCGTCTCACAGGCAGTGCGATGGATGCAGATGCGTTTTTTGATGACCAAATTGATTTTACATTCGTCTTCGTCTCCAATCTCCATATCGACTTGGCAATGTTTTTTTTTTTCTTCGTAAATGAAGAGGTGGATTCTAGCCAGGGACCCAGGACAAGTATTCTAAACAAAGCAGAGTCATTTGGAGCTATGTTCTATCGCTTGGCCGTTCGTCGTAAATCATTTCCCAGCCATTTAGTTGGGCATTTTATTCAATCTTCACCGTCGTCGTTGGTCGTTGGTCGTCGGTCAGACCTGACCGAACGGTCCAGGGTTTTAATACTTAGTTGTCGTCGTCAGTAGTTGTTGTGGTTTGATCATCGATTTCCCAGAAATATCATCTGCTCCGCGTCAATTCAGACATCCGTCATGTTTTTTTCCCCTTTTTCTTCTTGTTGAGTTGCACACTGCACTTGAAAAAGATGTTTTCTTCTTGTTTTTGTTTTTTGTTTTGACTGACATCACCCACACTTTGTGCATTGCGCACCCAATCAACATCGTCTTGAGGTAGGACCACACCTTCGCATATGTTCTTGTCCCTAACCTAGGACATAGGACAAATGAAAGTCATTCGAATAAAGAAGGGGTTCACTCACGACCCTCACTGACTTTTTGTCCTTCTTCGTCTTCTTCTTGTTCTTTTCGTGTAACGCTCCATTTTTGTTTTTTGTTTTTTAAGCGTAAATTTTCACCCTCGCCTTTCGTTGTCGTCGTTGGTTCAAACTTTTAGATGAGGGTAATTATGTTGGCGTCATTCTTGAGCGAGCATGGGAGTCAGAAAACAAGTTGATGATACCCTAACTTAGTTTTGTTGGGGAAGGTTATGAAAATGGTGGCTCAGTTTCGGTGCTTTATTTTTCTATGGTGCCCTTGCAGTGGAATGGAAACATTTGAATTGAAAGTTGCCGTGTTTTCTTTTTCTATTTAAAAATATGCAATTTTTTTCTTTCACCCCTATTCTTTGACAGGACATCAAAACAAAATGAAAAATGTAACGGTGGAAGGAAATTGAATTTGGGTCAAGGATACAATTTCCATGCTTAAGGTTAAATGGGGGATTGCTTCATTCTGACAATTTTCTGATTCTTTTTGCACCCTTAAGCTTTTTTTGTCATTTGCGTAAGTGTATCTGTTTACTTGCATGCACATATACGTAACCTTCTATCATTTTGAACTTGTTGGATATCCAAGGCATGAAAATTAGAAATTTCACTTGATACGAGTGTTCAAAGCTGCATAAGGAAATAGACAACAAAAAAATCCGAGTTTGGCTAAAAATTTGTATTCAGACATTTTTGATGAAAAATAAAAACTTTGCGACAAGGGCTGCTGAAATCGATTGGCCCAATAGTATAGGCTAGAAAAGTGAGGTCCCTTAAGAAAAATTGTACGTCCCTCTGGTATAGTATTAAAGGTTTTCCGGGCCGGAGCATTTTGGTGTCCATCCGCTCTAAATGACCGAGCCATCCGAGTCTCTGGACCTTTGACCCTTCTGGCTGGGTCCATGTCGTTGTACAACTCGTAAAGTTCGCTGTTGTATCTTCTTCGACAGTCTCCTTTTTCTCTCCAAACTCTGTTGTTGACGGTAGAGATTTGCACTATCTTCTCAAGAACGATGTTAAAGATATCGCATGACAGTGCATCGCCTTGTCCGAATCCTTTCTGCGAAAACAAGTTTCGCGATCGCATAGTTCTTAGCTTCGTATTAGTAGTCATCGTAATCCGCTCCGCCACGTCAAAGCTTACTCCATGAAGAGAATAGAAATATTTCCTATTGTGCTTCAGAAAAGCATAAATCTTATCATCCCACACCTAATAAGCATTTTCTATAACGGCCTTGAATGGGGATATGTTCCCTTATCGTGGCGTGAGGTGAAAGTAGTTTTCATCCCTAAGGTGGGTTAACCTAGCCATACGGAGGCCAAAACGGTAAAAGCGTTGAAACAGCACTGCACAGTGTTGTCAGCGTCATTGAAAAATCACTAAATGATTAGGAATAAACCCTAGCAACGTTCTTGGATATTGAAAAAGCCTTCAATAACATAAAGAACGAAACAGTTAAGAAAGGTTTGACCGAAGAAGAGAAAAATCAACTCAGAGTTAGCAGAGCAGAGGATGAGAGTATCCACATTATCCACGGGGAGGAGTTCTCTCTCCGCTACTCTGGGTTCTTGTCATACTCTCTATAAGATGAAATCAAGTGGATCAAAAATAATAGCCTACGCTGATGATCTTGCATTTCTAGCAACTGGCAAGTTCGTATCCACTATCAGTGAAGAGACAGAATATTGCCTCTCGTTGGGAAGTAAATAGACTAGGAACTGTGGGCTGACAGTCAATCTAGCTAAGATAGAACTAGTGCTGTTTACCATCAAACATAAACTACCCGACTTTAAAGTACCTTCAACAGGCTGTCTTCTTAAAATCTCTTATCATGAAAAACATCCCGCTGTGATCTTAGATAAAAAACTAACTGAGGTCTGTACACCAAAGAAAGATATAAAAGGCATCGATCACCAATAGAATTTTCGTAAAACCTGCGGAGCAAACCGTAAAATTATCAGATGGATGTATTTGGCTATAATTAAACCAATACTAACCTATGGTATCCGGTTTGGTGGATCCACCCCAATTACGGGACTGGAAGTTATCCTCCATTTAAAACCCCTAGATCTTCTTGTTCAAGAATTAACAGCTAAAAGAGCCTTGCAATTTCATAGGACAAGCTCAGATCCTTCATAAAGTTATTGGTCATAGCACTACGACAGACTTTAATATACTCGAACTTGATTTTCACAAACCATTCCAGGCTGCCATCCTAAGAAGAGAGGAAATGAAAGATAACATACGATACTCCAGTGAGCCATCATTAGCTGTCTATACAGATGGCTCTAAGATGGATACAGGTATAGATGCAGGCTTCTTTTCTGAATCTCTCAAAGTGAACCGACTCGCTTAGGCTTCCCGACTACAGTGGTGTCTACAATGCGGAGGTCTTGGCAGTGACAACAGCTGCTAAGCAGGTATTAATGATGGCAATACCACGGGCTAGAAGCGATTACTGCAAATATCTATGTCACTGCCCCGCACTTTCCCACCATAGAAATTGCTCGGCAATTATTTCTTCGGGGACTAAGAAAAACTCTCTAGTACTCCAGTTACTAAAAATTTGAACTTCATCAATGCCTCCAACTGGCTTGATTGACTGGAACACATAGGTTTTTGTAAGCTTGAGTAGCAATACTCACGAGTATCACAATGGATCTGTATTGATCTAAGTGTGACGTCAACGAAAGCCCCTTAACCTAACCTAACCTTCCCACCAGTCAAGAGAGAGATTCCTCTATCCCTTAAACTCAATCTGCAGATTGTTAGTGAATTTCTTGAATATCTCATTTATTATTGACCCTTCACCCCCTCCCTCAGCCAAATCCTTCACACTTCTTTCCATCTCATCATCTTTTCTCCAAAGTCATTTTCCCCAAATTTTGTTCGTGCTGCTGGCTCTTATCCTGCAAACGCGTCCATTGTTGGTTTATTGTCGCGTCCTTCAAGAAAAACCATATATTCACAAGGATTACAGTTCTTCTGAAGAATGAGACACACCATCAAGGCAAATCCGAAAATTCATCAATCTTTGCCAATCTTCCAAAAAAAAAAAAAAATGAAACAAACTCACAAGACTGATGCACAATGCCAACTACCGATGCATCCCCCGAGACTCTACCACCCAAGAAAAACCGCAGCAGAATTTGAAGTCTTGGAAGTTTCCAAAAAAATAAGAAAAAAAAACTTCTCATCCTACCATCCTTTTGCTTTCCTGCCTGAAAGGTCTTAACGACGACACCGAAACCTTCTGCTGTGTGTTTTTGATCTCAAAGTCCTGAACCTCCGTCATGACACCACCTCCGACACCATCGTCATTACCGGTCGTCGTCGTCGTCTGTGGAGACTGTAAGGACGCATAGAACCTGTCAAACCTTGTGGCCAATTGCATCAGCTGAATAAAATATCTGCGACTTTTAGAAACAGCTCACAGCAAAACACCTTACGCTGGCGCTGGAATGAGGCTCGTAAATGAAGGGAAAATAGATTTTTTTTTTTAGGTTTTGATAAGCTTCAACTTTTTTGCAGTATGACGACCACGACGACGTCGACGTTTTTGGGGTGAAATTTGGCGCTAGGACTCCTTACATTGTATACTTTCCCAGGCTTGAGTCTTTTTTTTTTGGCTGACGATGAAAAATTACTATAACTCACTGTGTGAGTCGCTTTTCTTCTAAAATACTGTGTGGGCCTTGATGGGGTTTTTTTTTTGTTGTTGGTCGCTGTCAGGATTCTCATGAAAATATCCTGCATTCTGATGCACGGCTGAACTTAGATATACCTACACTAGTTTAGAGCGATATGATGTCCTGGCAAAGGATGTTCATAGTTTGGGACTATATGGACTGGCGGACTGAGAAAGCTGTTTTTTGCTCGCCTTTATTATTTCTCATCTATTTCTTAGAACTCTGTCAAAATCTCTTTCGCACACAATGGCGGGGTGTTCACTGTTCAGTTCAGTTCAGGCAGTCTATAGCAGATGGAATAAGCAAGGCAATTTGAAATGTTAGACTGCAGTTTTTGGAAGGACTGATGGTGCAATACCCTAAAAAGTGTAAGAATTTATCATTATCAACAAGCACAAGATATTGTCAGTTTTCTAAGCCTCGAAATTAATCGTTTTCTTAGACAATTCCTCAATCGAAAGGGCAAGGATGGATTTCTTTTACTTCTTTCGGATTTTGTAAACAAGCTGTGTTAAAATTTACAGTTGAGGGACCACCTTTGTATCTAATTTGATTTTAGTTGATCCCACTTCTGTACACTTGTAAAAAGTCATTTGACTGTTCTTCTCTTTGCCTAAATAAGTACAATAAACCAAACCACACCCTATTCGAACAGTGCATGATACAAAAAGAAAGAAAGTAACACACATCAAAATATCCAAACCGAATGAAGAAAATTGAGGTTAGGGTTGAAAACGTTTTCCTTCTTAAAGGCTAAAAGTCTTTGTGAGAGGCAATAGGGGGAGGGGGACCAACACAATAAAAAGAAAAGAAAAATAACGATAGTTGGATAAGTGAATGAATAGTGGTCGCCTTTGTGAGTTTGAAAGAGTTGCCTCGATGGGCTGACAAGCAGCAGCCGCCTACTCGCCCTTCATAATACTCTGTCGCTGCCAAAACACCCTGAATCGCATTAATCTTCTGCATTTCTGTCCGACTCATGACGAATCATTTTTCAACTGCGGCAACCATGCACATGCACTGCCAGAACACAGTACATATACAAATGTCGTTTATTTCTTAGACAACAACCTCCGCACCGACTTCTGCCTGCCGAATCGACGACGCTACAGGACGACTGATTCGACCGAAAAGACTCCTCCACTTTGACGAAGAATGCAGTTCCGATAATGGATTTTGGGCTTTGGCCAAAATATAAAGACTGCAGGCATCCATATCGGGTGGGTGGCAAGAAAACGGCTTGTGAAGGTACGTTTTGGGAATAAATGCAGCATGCGATGCGATGAGTGTAATCAGTTTTTTTTACGTCAGTGGTCTATGACACTGCGGTTCAGTGTGTAGGTGAGTCATGTGTGTGGATGGAGAGGGGGAGGTATATTGCAAGACGTCTTGTCGTTATGGTTCTTTAGTGTACTTAAGGCTATAATCAATAAGGATATTTGTGCGAAGATGACTAACATAATGCGACTGCAGGCTGCAGCTTGCATAAAGTGTTGCCACTTTTATTGGATGTTCTATTCTGTAGGTAACATTCCGTATGAACGCATGACTTCGAATACAAGATAGCAGAATCATCAAGCCTACGCATGCGATGATTGATTGATATGAGAATAATCTTCATACTTGGGAAGTGCTACTTCTTTCAAACAATTTCAGAAACAGGCCTATGTGGTTCAGAAAATGGACAATGGTGCCCACTTGGTTCCACGGTAGCACCCATACGTCAGTCGGTCATAGCAGGAATATACGATATTCACGTACGAAGGCTTAAAACGAAGCAATGTATAGTTGGGTCCGTTTGCTTTTGGGCAAGTAATAGAGGCCTGTGCTAAGAAGTAGAGGAGTCAAGATGCATCCCTGAGGTACACCACCTCTTTCTTTTAAAAACCAAAAAGTGTTTAAAACTACAACGGTTTGTTTTACTAAGGAACGGTTTTTCTTTCTAAGCTCACAAAACATTAAAATTGTATGGATGTCCTTTGAAAATATCGATTTTATAAATGGAAACAACCATGTTCATTTTTATGCATAGATTCATTCATTTCGAACAGGAAGCAAATTTCCATAAATCTATGGAAATACATTTTCTGTCCAAGGGCCACTCCCATTTAATCCTTGAAAACTGCAAAATAGAATAAATCTCAAAACAATGGCATCAATCTTCAAAACCAAAAGTCCTCCTCCTGTCAGTTTCACCAAAATCAAAAAGAATCGTATATATTCTGCAAAATTAAAAAAAAAAAACAGTACTAGCACTCAAAACCAGAGCAAAAAAAATATCCCATCCATTACAAAAACTTCCATCATGTGTCCATGTCCACCATATCAGACCCCAATGTATCAGTAGCCAAAAATCTATGAGTTTTTCTTCAACTCCTTCATCGGTGGCCTTGTTTGTGTGCTGGTGGATGTCCTATATGCAAATGGTAAACGCAACAAAACAAAGATCTTTCACCACACCTCCTACGCCCATTTCTACATTTATATGCACTCAAAAAATAGAAGAACAAGAACAAGATAAAGTATTTTGCATTTTTTTGGGCAAGTCAGTATTCCATCTACCTAACGTCCTGCAAATGAAGCAAACATTCCGAACGGTACCTAAAAAAGCAAGAAATAATAATAACGTCCTCCTGTCCATCTGAGAGCCGCCAACGATGACTTGCATCCGATGATTTTTGGTAACAAAAAAAAAAAAAAAAACTCCCACCGACCACATATACACACAAATTCGTCCGCAGGAACAGGACATTCTTTTGTAGTCCCCTACCACTCTTTACTGTGTGATTCGATGCAAGGACGATATGCCGGCAATGACAAACAGAAGAAAAAAGGCATCATTGCTGATGGGGCATTTTTGCCTGCACCTAGGCCAAAGCCAATGCTGATGCTGATGCTGACGAAAAAGAATGACTTCCTCTTAGAGGTTATTTTTTTCTTGCTAGCTGTCCCCATCTTCTTGTATGTCTGTAAAAAGTCCTTGATGGTGTTCGTTTTTTCTTACTTCCTCTGATTGTTTATTTGCTGCATGCGAAAAAGGATATTGCGCCAACACAGCACAACCAGTCCAAAATCCAGAACCAGATCCATCAGAGAGCAACAAAATTCCAAAAAAAAAAAACAGAACAGCTTTCAAAAAAGGACCAAAAAAGCGTGTGTTATACGAATGATTAATCGAATAACTAGGATCCTTGCTTTGTTGTGCTGTGTTTGGCTTAATGTGCAGGCGTTGCACATGGCAGCAGCCATTACTTCTACTCTTCATGACAGCAGCTCAAATGGCAGAGTAAGGACGAGTTGCTTCGCTATTTGCGAGTGTGTGCATCCAGTTGTGATCTTTTTATTTGCCTAGCGCCTTTGTGAGAAATAAAAAATGGACCACGAAAACTCTTTTTCGAAAACCGACAGGACCGACCGTATTTTTTTCAATTTTCTTTTTTTATCATCTGAATGCCCACCAATCAAAGGATTTTCCAAATTTTGTACATTTTTTTGTTTCCACTGCATCAGACAACAGGATTAGATTGAAAGGATTTCGAGTACATAGTATTTTTTTCAGCGCTTTTACTTTGTGAGTGAATGGGTTGCATCCTCTAATAGGATATAGCGAGTGAGTTTGGCATTGTCCAATGACATTTTTCATCGTCATCGCACTTATCGATAGAGAGGGGTGTTTGGGGTCAAGTGCTCCGCAACCAACCAACCGACCGACCGACCAACAAGGACGAGAAAAAATCATCCTGTAATCCTATCAGAAAAAGAAGCTTTTTTGTCGCTCATACTCCATCACATCCATCTTTCAGGATATAATATGAAGGATGCCCTAATCCGGATCTGTCATTCGTAAATTCAGACAAAGGATCTACCAGGACTCGAAATCTACGAATAACGAACAAAAAAATTTTGTTAACATTCATTTTTTCCCCAACTACCTACAAGAACAGAATTATTTCAGTTATAGAAAAAAAAACAAGGAGAGATGGAGGCAGAGATGATAATAATAGCCCAGGATAAACAAATATTTATTTAATCCTTTCACTTCCCGCTGAACGATCAAAGTGCGCGGCAATGCTTTTGTGAGCACATTATTCACCAGAGCTAGATTTTGCGCCGCCTGCAATGAGGTGAGCAATAGTTCCAACACTCCTCTCTCACAACGCGAATCCTTGAAGAAAGCCCCCCCATCGTCGTCGACTGAATATTTTTTTCTTCTTCGTCCTTTCTCTATATTACAATTAAGGCGTTGGAGCATGATGGTGGTCATAACATAATCCTTCTGCCAGAATGAAATCGGGTTTTAGTTGTTACAATTTTCTTTTTTTTTGGACAGCTTTTTGTCTCAATCTTCATCCGCTGAAAAAAAGGATAATCAAAGAACAAGAAGAGTAGTCGAGAGGAGGGCATTTTTTTGTTCCAAAAGAGAGAATGCCAGGTACCGCGCCGCTGAGGGCCTTTAAATAAAAATGAAAATAATAAAACATTTTTATTGTGTTGTGTTCAGCGATTTATCGCTGTCCTTGCGAACGGTTTTTATATCCTTCAATCCAAAAAGAAGAAAAAAAAAACTAGACTAGAAGAAAAATAAAAATTAAAATCGGTAGAAACTTGATGTATCCTTTTTTTATTTTCCCTTTTGGATAGGTATAAATTTCCTTGGTGGTGGCATTTTTCTTCCAAGTGAATGCAGGTCCTTTTTTCGACGAGAAATAAAAACAATTCAGGATAACGGTGTCGGTGTTGTGTTTTGGGAAGATTGTGAGGTCTTTAGTTCACCGAGAAGAAAAAGAAGAAAAGCTGGAAAAAATTACTTTTTTTGTGCAGCATTTTATAACAACAAAGGACTTTTGCTGCGCGCATTGGAGCTTGTGAATGGTTCGTTAACATCGGTTCAAATGACATGTTTTTTTTATTATTTTTGTTGCTATTTATATTTTATTATTTTCTTGTAAATTGTAGATGAAAAAGAAATGTCAGAAACTAGGATAAACTTATTCGGTGTGAGAACAAAGAAAATGCCAGTTGAATGGTCATTTTTGGTTTGTTTTTGTTTTGAATTGTGTCGATGTCCTGGTTTTTGGTGAGGAATAAACAATGTTACAAAAAAATCATATCTTCGGTTGGGTTGAGGGTGAAATATGAAATGCTGTTTCCTTTTGTGGCCAGTAAATTGGAAGAGTGTCAATTTTGACAGTGGAATATTTTTTGACATTCTTCATCTGTTTTTTTTTTTTATTCTCTTCTTTTTTTGAGTTGTTGAGTTGATATATACATAATTGGGTTGGTTTTTTTTTTAAACCATCAAGGTCTTGTCACTTTAAAGTTTTACCGAAGAGATTCCACTTGCAACTGTGTCTATATTATATCAGTTTTGTGTCATATAGAAGAGATGAAAATGCAAATCGTCAGAAAAATGATTTTCACCCCAAATCGTTGTCTAACTAGAGAATTTTCAAATCAAACACAAAACGGTGTTTTAGGCAAAAAGTTTTCAAAATACCGAAATACCGCACATTTCTGTTGCTTGTTTGACGTTCAAGATCTTTGACATAAACAGTTTTCCTGTCGCCTTTTGTGATAATATTTTTTTCCTTTAAATTGAATCATAATCTGGCAATCCTACATCAACTGTCACATCTTGTCATGAACAATTTTACAAACAAACTGTTGGGGGGAGAGGGAGAAACATAAAGATTCTTGAATGAATTATGGCTAAAACACAAACACGCCTTACCTTCGATTGCGTTACTTACGATGCACCCGTTTCGAATTTTGTTTGCTGACTTTTCTGTACAGCTGTTTTACAGTATATTTGAACTGGAGCTTCCGTTTGAAAGGGGCCGACCCATAGAATCCAATCCATCAGCGTCAATGTATACGTTGGTGCCAACGTGGTTTCATAAGAACGTGTGTATTTTATTGTGCAGTCAGTTGAAAACGTCAACGCTGACGCACTGACGGATTCTATGGGCCGACACCTGAACTCACACAACGTAACATTACGTAAGAAACGTCAGATCGGAGATTCATTGTGATAGAATAAATTGAATTCCTATCTCGTAAACGTCAGCCGAAATCAAAGCTAAAGCGTGTATATGTGTTTCAGCCATTACCAATCGCTGAATACTTCCACTTTAATAGTTTTTTGGTTGGTTTGTATTTTAACGAAAACTTGTGTTTAAGAGAATGGATTGACTGATTCGCTACGAAGAGTTAAAGCTCTAGCTTACTGTCAAAATTGCGGACGGAAAACAGCTGTCAGTGTCAAATAAGATTTGATTTAAGAGGAAACCAATAGATGGCTCTGCCATTATTTTATTGCAAAGTACTTTCGTATCGGTTCGAACTAATTGAAGATTTTAACTTGATGTTGAGACTTTCTGACGAGTTCAGTTTTAAAATTTGTTTCATCATCGGCGGACTACTCAATAGGTCTATGAACGTTTGCAAGGCTGATAAATCCTAGTTGTCAACGCACCTGTAGCATTGCGTTAAAGTCAATTATTATTGGTCTTACTCTTTAACCGACTACAAACCCAAAAGCGGGCTTATCGTTTCATGATATTAAGCTCTGGTATATCGGTTTAATATGTAGCACAGACTTTGGATACATGCCGTACAGCTATATGGCACTGTTGACCAACTACCCATGTCCATGTGAGAGTTCCTAAATCGTTTATCATTCCGATGTCGTTGCTTCCGTTGTTACCTTACGTCTTACTTACTATAAGAAGACTCTACGATCACCAAATTATCAGGATCCGTATCTAACCGCGTCCTCAGAAAGGCTACTCAAATCGAAGTAGTATTTGGATTAGAATTTCATGAACCTATTTGGGCCCGTCAGTTGTTGTTTTCATTCAAAAAGATTTGAAGTCTTGTGAATTTTACATCCGAACAAAATCACAACATTCCATCAAAATCCCTAAAGTTATTGCAAAAATGTTTATTTCCATAAACATGGAGACCTCATTGAAAAATTCTGTCCTTCTAAGGTTCCAGGGCTGGGGAAATAACACACACATCGATTGCCAACGAAATCTTGATCCACGAAAAGAAATATGTTCCAATTTCTATTCTCAACTAATCGCTCATAAATATTCAAGTCGATCAAACATTTCCCAGCCATCCAAAAAGGTTTCCATTTTATGTTGTTCTATTTTTCGAATTTCCAGCATTCTTCTGAGCCTTCTTCAGCTTCCTCAATCCCATTGTAAGTGTGATATTGAAAAATGAATTTCCACCATACAACCATACAGCAAACCCAATAAACGCCTGCAGCTGAGATGGCGAATCTCTGCAAAAGAACATCATCCGTCGGGTAATTAAAAACTAAAAACCGAACCCACAAGACAATAAAACCAACAAAAGCGAACAAAAAAAAACAAACAAAAATTGAACATAACAACCAATTGTGCCATATCAATCCATTAAGAAAAGCCTCTCTCGAATTAGGGAGCTCTCCCCAGAAGCATCACAACTCCTCCCACATCATTAGCTCACATTTTCAAGTTGCCTTAGCCTCTGAAGCCAAAACTAACAGCGATCACTAAAGAAGGATATCGAAGCAGGAACAACATCTCTTCACTATAAACGTCGTCGTTGGCATAGGCAGGTATTTAGGAGAAGCTGCTGCTTCTGGTGCACTGTTAGCTGACTGCATCATGAATTTTAAATCTCGTAGAAATCATTTCTCGTGACAAATGGAAATTACTTACCACCAATGTCAAGGTGCATACATCTTCTCCTTCACATAAGATTCGAATACGGATTCTTGAGGTTCTGCTGGCTTCGTTTCGAAGATGTTCCTGTATGAACCTTAGAGCTGTGTGGAGGGTTGAGGGTATTGCCGTACCTATGGCAGGGAAGGAGAAATCGAAGAAGAAACTTGAAGTTGAGATTCCACAGACACCAGAAATGGTGAAACATTTGCACAAAGCTAAGTTCTAGAGTTGCCACTTCGTAAAGTTTTCAAAAAGGTATTTATTTCTGCGTACGGGAACTTATATATTTGGTACATTCGTAATTTTATTCGTGGAAAATTGTAGATGAACTGGCCACACTTTCAACAAATACTCTTAACCTAATGACTAAAACTGAGGACTGTGTTTGAGACTCTGTGAGGATAAAACTTGTTGTATTCATACGTGGAATTAGAAGAGAATCTCGCATAATCGTTCAATTGAAATCAGAGAGCAATTCATTAGTCCTACAACCTGTGAGATTATCTTAATTCACGTAGTGGGAGACTAATGAGACAAAACATTGTCGTTCCGGGTATAAGGCTATCGCACTTAAGGCCTTTACTTAAAAAAAAGCACAAAACAAAAAAATATAAAATACCGGTCCCTTGGCTCTGACAAAAGTTGCTTTGTAAATTCCAGAAATTAACGCGCGTAGATACGAATGCTGTGCGTTACTGAGGAACATAATTGTTGAATTTTACACCTTTTTTCTAGAATCTTGAAGATTTAGAGAATTTCTTACCATACAATGAACAATTGGCGAAAATTGTGTTTGCTTTTTAAGGAATGAGCAAGTTAGAATATAAACTTTGAATCGGTCGTTATATTCAAAGCACATCTGGATTAGGCCCGATAGATTGTTGGTCTTCAAGACAAAGCGTTTTTGGCTAGAGTTAGTATACTTTTAGGCATAGATTTGAATGAAAAATTGTGATTTTTTTTTCACTCAAAAAAGAAGAACATGAAAATAAAAAAAAAAGTCCCGCTGCGGACAGGATTCGAACCTGTGCGGGTAGAACCCAATGGATTTCAAGTCCATCTCCTTAACCACTCGGACACCGCAGCTGGGTAAAATTGCGAACCATAAACAATCTTAATATGCAAACAAAAAAACAAAAAAAAAACAACTAACTAATTCAACATTTTATGGTTTCCCAACAGTTGAGTAATACGGGAACGATCAATTTGTTTTTCGAGTGTTTTTGGTTTTTAGTCAATTAATAAATTTGACGAGAAGCTAGTCGGATTGATTGTCACGTCATCGCGTCGTACGGTCGGTGGAAAGTGTCACTTGTTAGAAAATCGTTTTGAAAATTATTTTTTCCCACTTCTCTGAGAAATTTACAGAAGTTAGTTTCGAAGAAGTGTTAACACTTTCTTCATGAACAGGCCCAATTTACGCTAATGTCTAAAATATTTGACAAAGAGTCTTTAAGTGAATTGATAGATTGCTGTTACAAACTCCTTACAAAATTGTTTCTATCACTGTCTTAAAAATGCTGAAAAGTGAATTTTGTAATCCGAGTTACAACTCGAGTTGAACAAGTCAAATCGGTTTGCCAAATCGGTTTTCTTATTCGAACTGTCCCGAAAATCAATCTAAAAAACAGTTATAAAACAGGAAAAAAGAGGTTTCCGTCAAAGTGTTACGAATGATGAAATTTGACAGTTAATGGCTCAATAGAAAGGCAAGATACAAATATTGGTCGTTAGAGGGATATTTTGTTCACATTTTACCGGATTGCCACAGAAACCGTTCTTCAAAACACTCATGAAAATATACCTACAGTCAGATTACTATACCCTTAGAAAAAATAAAATGAAAAACACTTACAAAATTGGAAATTTTTTTCAATCGATTACTGAAATATGGCTATATATATATATGGCTTCCCCCAGTTTTATCACTTGTATTTCCTCTTATCTCGAGAATAAGTCTTACCAAGTAAAGTAAATTTTTTGCTTATTCGGGAGTTCCTCAGGGTAGCAATCTAGGACCTCTACTTTTTAATTTGGCTATAAATGATTCCCCGTTATGTGTACGTAATAGCAAAATTCTCGTCCACGCAGATGATATGAAGATTTACAAATACATCTGTTCTAGTAATGACCACATTCTTCTACAAGATGACATTAATAGTTTTGCAGTGTGGTGTGAGAAAAATAGTTTAAACCTAAATCCAATAAAATGTCAAACAATGACGTTTTCTAGGAAGCGTGCACCGTCTTCATATGACTACGCTATCTGACAGCACATTCAGTTTTTTTTACCCCTGAATTAGATTTTTCTGTGCACATTAACTTCATCGGGAATAAAGGAAACTCAATCCTTGGATTTATAAAGCATTGGTCAATGGAGTTCCGCGATCCAAATACAACCCGCGCTCTATATTATTGCTATGTTCGTCCTCACTTAGAATACGCTTCCCAAGTTTGGTCACGTCATTACAATATTCATATCGAGAGGCTAGAATCTGTTCAACGAAATTTTACTTGTTTTGCCTTGAAAGGTATTCTATGAATTGATCCTTTGAATGTCCCCTCTTATGAAAATCGTTTGCTATCTCTCCAAATGGAAACATTGTCAAGTAGACGAAATAACAATGACATGGTATTCTTCCATCAAGTTATTACTGGTGTAACAGATGCACCAGAATTACTTGGCGCTATATTTCTTTCAACCATCGGGGTGACAGTTATAATTTTCGTAGGAAGCACTTGGTACATGAACCAAAACATCGTACCAACTATGGTTTCTATGAGCCCTTGACACGTATGATAGGGCTTTCAAACTGCAACTCAGACTTATTTGATTTAAATATAAGTAAGAATAAATTATAGTCTTTGCTCAAGACCAGTGTTATACACTTTTAAATGTTTCTCTGTTTACTTAATGTTTGTAATTATTAGTTATGGATTGATCTTGTTTTGTTAACTGTCTTGTTTTTGTTTCATTCATGTGAGTGCTTGTAAGGTAGTGTTTGCTTACTAACAACTAATACTGCACTAAGCGATGACTGATTAGCCGGTGGTATAACATAGTCTACTATAATTCCAAACCATTGGTCGTAAGACTGTGCTTGCTATAAGCTCTCTTCGACCAATTCTGGTGTAAAAAAAAAGAAATGACAAATCGAGTTGGGGAACCGAATTAACTCGTTAAACTTGAGTTAAAAAAAAAAAACAAACCTAAATATAGTTTGCGAATCGAGTTGACCAATAATTAATAAAATATACTTTTATTCTTATTTTCATCATCATCATCGTCGTCGGCTTGGCCAGTAAAGCTTCTTTGTTCATCTGCGCCATGACCAGAATCCGACTGATGGCCTGTTTCAGCAAGTTCTTCCATGTCTCCCAATTCTTGGCCGGCTCCATTAAGTTCCGCAACCGAAGGCTTTGGGCGTCTAAGTCTACGCCATCTTTGCAGCGCAAATTTGTTTTCCTGTCTACTACAGTGAATTGTACCGCAACCGGCCCAGTTCCTCTTTGCTCTTTCAAGCTAAGTAAATATAAATAGAGTGGCGCGATAGCTCTTGAAGAGCCAAGGCCTAAGTGGCTTACTCTCATCAACAATTCTCCGAGTGCGTGTGAAGAATTGAGGGGACCTACAATTTAACGTCGATTCCGAACGGCAAAGTTGAGAAGCACTTTTTTCATGACAGATTGATACTCTTGGAAGTTTTGTCAGTTCTTCGCAAGAGGCAGTGCTCGTGAAAGATGAAATAAAAACTATGGACACGAGTAGGACCCACGACGTTATCTGCTTAGCAGCCAACGCACCTAACCACTAAGTTATGGAGACTAACAAGCCCAGCTTATTGTCCAGCTTAATTTTTGTGATCAAATCTATACATCGTCTTTGGTTTCATCTTTTCTCACAAACGGGACCAACTTTTCTTATCTTCACGCAGACATGAAAGAAATGAAAAAAATTAACCTATTCGTGTTGTAGCGTTTACTTATATTATAACAAAATATTAAGACCTTACACAATAGTTCTTCTTTTACTTTTCATTCTTGAGTTGAATACATAATATAAGAAACATGGTTCTCTTTAATTCTCATTCTAGTGGATTGACTAAGAAAAAGTAGTAATCGAATGATTTCAATTATCGAGAAAATAGTATGCGAATGATTTGAATAATCGAATGATCATTCGGATTACGAAACCTAATGCTATTTAACAATAAAAATGCAACGAAAAACTATAGACAAAATATCATTCCAAGCATTTGCAAATTCAAAAAATGAAATAAAATCGTCATTTGAGTTATTTCATTCGAATTAAAATACAATCAGCATTCGACTTGTTTCATTCAATCGATAATCGATTATTTTCATTCGAATGATAATAATAGTCAGAATTTTTGTTTTTTGGGCTTTTATGATCTTTGAGTTGGATGCGATTAGAAATAAAATAAAACTAATCCATCTTGGTTTTTTTTTGGTTTCGCCAGTTGTTTTCCAGCTTCTTCAGGGGACTTTTTATTAAGTATTTTATATTAAAAAACATGGTTGAAAATTGCACAAAAAATGCAAAAGAAGTTAAATATGGACAACACTAGTATCACAATATTTAACAACTAATGTATGGCAACACTATACAAAGAACTGAACTGAACAAAGAACTAATAATAGTCATTCGAATACCAAAAATTAACAATCGTCATTGGAATTTTTTTTTTCATTCGAATTTGATTTGGGATTTGAACTTGGAAGAGTAGCAGTTGTAGAGAAATCATTCGAATGATTACCTGAATCAATTATAATCGACTAAATCATTCGAGTGCGCCATCACAAAGAAAAAGTATATGAAATACTATAAATAGGATGGCTGGCGAAATCCTTTACTATAACTACGTTTTTGCAGCCATAAAACAGTATACTTACAAATTGACTTCGATCTGATTGAATAAGCCTACTTATACACATTTCAAATTCTTCTTCCTGTTACCAATAAAAAATCACCAGAAATATCTCCAATCACACTAAAAATTAATATTTTAGTTGAATTCATACTTTGTTGGTTAATTTCTCTCATCGTGAACAAAAATATAAATAAATTGGTTGAAAAGCTGATGCTCTATCAGCTCTGTCTTACGGGCGCCAGTCTTGTTTATCATTTTGAATAGATGAGCTTTGAAACCAAAGAACGCTCTTGAATCTTGTTGTTTGCATTTTCAAAATACCTACTTACTACTTTTGATGAGAAATATTACGGTTAGCTATAGTTTAGATAGATAATGATAAACTTAACTCTTTAGGATACCAATTCTATCCGACGGTGTCGGTGAAGTAGATGGTCCCTGAAAGGACACTCATCGCAATAACGACATAAGTGGCCATCCAATCGTTTTCTTCACAACTATCGCTCTGAATCGACTGTACCATCCTGCCCATTGGCATCTTGGAAGAAATACCGACCAATATTTCTGTTTGACATAAAACACATTTCATCAAAAATAGTAACAAAACGAAAGATATACCTATACTAATTGTTAAAAATCAAATTTGCTGATTACCTATACCTTTCTTTATTATCAAAATAAAAGTTCTTTTTCTCTCTAAACTTTCGTTGCCGCATCCCAAAAATTACGTCCAAATCTTGAATAGCTTATTTGCATAACAAAGACTACATGCAAGCTCATACAGACTGAATTGAGAAGACACTTTGAAATGAAGAGTGTTGCCTTTACAAAACAAAACAAAAACCAAAAAAGTAAAATCCCCATAGACAAATGCCCAAAACTTATGTCCCAAAGTAACTGACTTCCGGAAAGGATTTATTTTCAAAATATACGATTAGTTCAGCAGACTAAGCCAAAGTGTGGTAGAGGTTGATTATACTCCTATCCATTTTATATTCACATACGTATAGGCTTTGGTTTCACCTTATTTGAAAACGAAAAAAAAACCCTGTTACTCGATTTTATAAATGCAAGAAGAATTCGGGCCCTCGCAACATAAGCTGGTGGTTGAGGTATAATACCAAAAACCGATCCTAAAGCACAAAAAAGAATCACAAAAGCCCGCTCTCACATATTCTGCCCAAAATGCCAAAAATTCAAAATTCAATCTGCACACACATCACATGCCCCACACCCATCCATCTTACCATACCTCACCTATAGCTACCTTGTTTTTTGATGATTCCACATTCCTCTTTTCGGCCGCCTGCCACCAGGATACCACTTTCCAACATGTACAAGAACAGCACACCAGTCTTTACCTGAGTTTTTCTTTGGGATCCACATCCACACATTGTCTGACATTGTGTATCCGGCAGAAGTCAGTCTGACAGGGTTCGACAAAAGTGAAAAAAAAAAATGTTAAATCTGCCCCTTTCCAGAAGTTTAGCGTCAGGTGGACGGCTCATACAAAATTCGAAAAAGTGGGGACGATGTTGTTTATATGTTAGTACGAAGTTAAAAAGTTTCGAAAGCTCCGACGGAGTGAAGTTGAACGAAGTCTAGTTTCCAACTAGAGGAATTTTTTTTTTTTTTAAGACAGAAAAGGTTGAGGTATATCTTTTGCTAACCCTTTTTTAGACTGAAAGGAATTAAAAATTCATATGATAGCTCTTTGCTACGGAAAGGTAGAGCAAGGATAATATTGTTTTTATGTTTTGAGCTTGATGGTGAATAGAAATAAGATTTTTCATATCGTCGCCTTCAAAAGAAACATTTTTACATTCTTAAACAAACATAGGCAAAGGACTTAAAGACTAGAATGACATTTTCTGTCACTTTATATTCCTCCCTGCTTGAAACAAATTGCCTGCTTTAAATCGATTTGCCATCCGTTCAAGCCTCGAAGTTTCATTCAATTATCCGATACCCGTTCAATCACTCATCTCAATCGACATTCAAGTTGACATTCGAATACCAATTTGCATGCTATTAAGATGTCACATCCGTCATTTATCGCATCCAATATTGTATAACGGCAGCCCGAACAACCCAAGTTTTTTTTGCACATAAATTTTCATACCCATATTCTCGTCCTCTTTTCGCAGGCCTCTTTATGGTTTGGGGCGCTCCATCGAACTCACGCCGCACCGCACCGCACATCGCCGCATGTTTTTGCCAATGCCACGCATCGTCACTTGCTTAACACAAAATGTCACTGCTAACAGAACGGGCGATTATTAATTTCACACCTCATTCCCGTTCGACTAGCAGCGCGAACTTCGAAGCGACGACATGCGTCGGGGTGAGGTGCTATAGGCCTTCAAGCGATCGTTAAGCTGACAGCATTAGTGTCAGATAAGTGTGTAAGCGCATTCGGAAGCTGCCACCAGCGCTAGTTGACACTTGGTGACTTCAGAGAAAACCGCGTGGCGTCGCTGCAAAGTGCTGCCGAGAGCGATATGTTGCACATAGCCAAATGCGTTTGCCTTGTGCCATCGTCACCTTGGCGTATAGTGTCGTTAAATCCAATGCAACTTTTCGCAAATCCCGTCGCGTCAGTCTGACATCTCAATTATGCGGAATGATACCATTAAACAGCAGCCGCCCTGCTACACTTTATGTTCGATCTGCGCTGGCAACTGAAACGCGCCAGCGCAACCGGTATTCGCGGCACCCGTGGGCTGTATGTTTATGCACTGTTTTTGCGATAGGCTCACTTCCTCTGGCGGCGGGGGTTTCACTCTTCGATTCTAGGAGAATTCATATGCGCAGCCATTAATTATCGCAAAATTAATTCGTGTGATTTGATAAGAAATTGACATCCATTACCGTAATTGCCGCGCTCGCGTCAATAAATGGCGCGCAAATAGAATGCGTAGGTTGTGCGGCATCACTGCCTTCGCACAGCATGACCAAATCGTCATCGCTGAGTGTATGTAGATTTGTCATCCGCATAGACCTCATGTTGCGAAGCTTGTTGTGCTGTTTGTAATGGGCCCGTGTTTAATGGGCCCCACAGCACAAATCTATATGCCGGTAGGTGGTTGTGGTTGTCGGCCACAGCAGCAACAGTGTGGTGTGCGCCTTCGGGACATGAATGCTGCATGCGTGCGATTAATGAGCGCGAGTTGGATTAATGAGTGCGAGAAGTAGAATTGGTACACATATGCAAGCCAGCCTGGCGTGTCCTATCAAAACACTATAGAGCTATAGACAGACCTGTGTATGGACCGCTCGCTCTATTGTAATGGATTGCGCACTGAGGCTCTTTCCCTGGAAAAATTGCCTTCAGGTCTGGCGTTTTTCGCGCGATGAAGGCTTCAATTAACCGCCCATCGAGCTATTTGACGTTCTGTGTATACGACGCGTTTTTCTCTCTTATTTTACGCGCAGAATCGAAGACACCTGCAAGAGTTGTTGATTCAATTGTGCGTGGGCTTTTGAGTGTATAAGGAGTTCCTAACTGCATGGAACTTGTATTGGAAAGCAGGCGGAATTTTAATTTGTTTTTGCCGCTGGCATCGTTAATCACTTATTGATGATAGGCCATTGCAAACATCTTTTAACTTTCTGAGGACATTGACTCTTAATCTATTGCCGATAATTACTGCTGGACAACATGTTCGATTTATAGATTGTTAACTTATTTCTTCCGGTGATTGGTACAAAACTGCGTTTGTGCTGTTAAGAGTAATTAGATGGGTTCGAACAAGAAAAATGGGGCCAGAGGTGGAAAAACCGGAACTGTGAAGGTTGATCGGACGGACATGGAGACTAGGCTGGTAGTTGGAAGAGAACAGGATTCGTGATTTTGAAATCAATGGCACTTACAATTAAGCCCTTGAAACCAGCTGTTGGCGTTTGCGTTAGCCACGAGGTCAATGAGGCCACATTAAAGAGGTCTGAAGTGGAATTCAGCGATTACATCAAGGGATATAACGACACATCCTTTCATTTGGCAACTTTAGTCCTCAGAAAACTTGTAGCCGAACAGAAATGGTAAAGTCACCAAAGACGTGTTCTTTTCGACAAGCGCTCAGAGCAGCAATAACGCCGATTAGGGTGAGCTCAAGCAAAACTTCGGGGTCACCATGTGGTCTTACGAAGATTGGAGTAGTTAGCAAGAGGCGAACGGAGGGCACCAGCTTAGCTGCGAATCAGGGCGAAGGAAAGCACGCCCAACGAATGGAACCACAGTATCATATGCCCGTTCCCCAAGAAAGACGATTCTATGAATTGAACCAACTACAGCCGTATGAATAGGTCTCCTAGACATCAGCTACAAAATCTTGTCTGCAGTGGCTGTGTGAATGATTAAGCCTTTCGTCAACAACCTGATAGGCCCCTATCAGTGTGGTTTTAGACTCGGAAAAAAGTCCACAATCGATCAAAAATTCATTCAAATCGATACCTACCACATTTTAATCGAATTCAAGGCCACGTATAACAGCGTCGATAGAGACCAACTTTATAGAGCAATGTCTAGTTTTGGCATCCCAGAAAAACTCGTTCGTCTCTGTAAGATGACGATGGAAAACTCAGGCTGTTCCATCATGGTTGGAACAAGGCGATTTGCTGTCATGCGATTTCTTCAACACCACTATTGAAAAGATTGTATACAAAACTCCAACTTCAATACCAGAGGCACTCTGATGTAGTCTACCTAGGATCTGCTATAAACTCAGACAACAATACTATCATTGAAATCCAGCGAAGACTCAATCTTGCCAATCGCTGCTTCTTTGGGCTTAGAAGACACATGAATAATAAGGTCCACTCTCGAGCAACAAGTGTCACTATACAAAACACTCATCATCCCGGTCTCATGTATGATGCAAACGCTTTGGGCTGCGTCGAGAGAAAAATTCTTGTAGTGATGTTTGGAAAATGGGGACAAAGTATCAACTAAGAATTGTACGAGCTGTTCAGCGGCACTGCCTTGGCCAGAAATGTTAAGTTTCAACGACTCAGATGGTTGGATCATGTAGAGCGAATGGAGAATAATGCTCCTACCTGTAGAGTCTTCGGAAAAAACCCGAAAGAACTTCGCAGAAGAAGAATTCCCCGACCCAGGTGGAGCACACTGGTAGTATAGGACCTCAACAAAGTTTGAATGCTAAACTGGAGACAGCTACCGAGGGACCAAGCTGGCTGTAGACCCTTGTTGGATTAGGCCCTGGTCCAACCTTGATTGTGGCGCCACTTTGAATTAGGGGTGCTTCGAAAAAAAAAAATTTCGAGTTAATTTTGGTCCCGCTTGCATAAGTGAAGAAATTTGATATTGAAGATTCGACCTCACGTTTCGTACGTAATGTTACGTAATGTGACTCTAAACGGAAGCTCTTGCTTTGTCTGACAGCTCAACAGCTGTTAAAAAAAGTCGGCAAACCAAACTCGAAGCCGGTGCATCGTAACGTTGACGAAGACGAAGCTAATGCGTGTTTGTGTTCCAGCCATGAAGTACTCGGCCTTCAATTTATTTATTTCTATTTGTCTTTGTACGCATAGTTCCGTATAAGGAAAACAAAGTCCCTCTATTAGGACTTTTGAGTTTCGAGCTAAGTGTAGGCGTTATAAGAACCCATTTAGTCTTATAAACTCCCCAGCACAGAGTTACAACTTGTTGCCAAGATTAACGAAACCATCACTCTTGCTTCAGACTTTGTATAGCTGAAACCAGGGCCAAGTGCATAGTGCAATTAAAACGGTACCGAGTAATTATGTTGTCATTACGAGAAGAGATTTGCATGCGCTCCATCCACCCGACGCTATGGAACTCAAAACGGTATCATGGACCGAACACAAACATGATAGCAATAGAGCAATAGAGGTCGTATGTTCTTGCAGGTTGAAAGAAAAAAAACGTGATGATTCGACTTGTGCGACAAAACGAACCACACAAGTTGTTTGCTTGCTGTCGGGGGAATATAAACATCGTTGTTGTTTTAGTTCCTGGCATCTGGATGGAATAGGATATTACTTCAACCTCACCGTGACTCCATGTCCATATATAAATGGACTTAAATTTAGGACAACGATGATTACTTCGCTCGGTCGTCGTCGCGTCGGCACCAGGGGGAGTTGATGAGAAGATATGTTGGCAAAAGATTTAGGACGTTTGGTGTGTGACGCACACCTGATAGAGCTCCAGTTTTATGTTGGTGGATTAGTGGGCGAAAATGGTGCGCCATTAGTCGGAAGATAAATGCGATATCCGTTCGGCTTTGGGGATTTTAGAGACTTAAGACTTTATGTGTGAAGAGGTTCATAAAATGCTCATGGAAATAGCGTAGATAGGGTATTGACCGAGATGCAGAACGCATTTAAATTAACTTTCAACTTGTTTCAACTGGACTCTTCTAAACGATCACTTCTTCAATTAGGTTCAACGCCTGGAGCCTCATCAAAAACTCGACCGTGGTCTATGGTTTATTTTCCGTCATTTCCGCCAACGAGCTGGGATAACCTTTCTTAAATTAACAACTTTTCAGAGTGATTTCGCAGCATTCCGACTTCGTTCCGCAATCCGCATCAATGACTGCGCAAACTCTGGTATCCTGGTTAGCATTATTCATTATTTCCAGTGAATTTCCTTTGGTATCGCTTGTAAGCAAAGAGGAACGGGGGGATTTACTGACTTTGATTCCCATCCTTCTCCTGCAGAATCACTGTGATTCCCAGCTGTGTGGACCACATCTTTAAGGCCTCTCTCTCTCGTTGTACTCAAATGAAATTATCAATTTCGAATCTTTCACTTTACAACACGGGAACGCATCACGACCTTAAATGGTGCATCGCGCGCAGCCACATGCTAGCGTTCTGGCTGCCTCCATCACCACCATCATCATCATCATCATCGTCCGCTTCATCATCGTTCCCACAGCCAGTGGTGCGGCCATCGCATCGTCGCATCGTGGTCGTGAAGCAGGTCGTTGTCATCTTCATCATCATTGTGGAGCGGGGACGCGACGGACGTCTCGCTCGCTGGTGGCTGCTTGTCGCACGGAGACATTTCTAGCTCTGCGACTGCGCGAAATTGAAATCAGATCAATTTTGTCCCGCACAAGGTTTTGGTGGAGTCGATCCTCTCTGCCATCGTCCCAAAACCCCTTGCTTTCGATTTATTCGGTGAAGCAATCAGATCATTGAACAGATATATCAGTGTCAATGTGAGGTTAAGAAGATTTGCATTTGTTCGTCGGTCCCTCATACCCCAATAGACTCAGGAGAGATATCTCTATGCACCGAACGCCCTATAAGCTGCTCGAGTGGAGCAAGTGAACTTATGAGGGATGTCTGAATGCGCACTACAAAGCTTCATCGAACTACAACAGCACCACACACAATGCTACAAATTAATAGGACGACCGACGGGGGATTTCACGATCGACTGTTGTTGCCTGCCATCAGGCGAACGAGCAAGAATGCTGGAAAAAAAGAATGGATCCAGAATCAACGTCGATGGGGACGACTTTTTGGATGGCAAAAGAAGACGACCGGCGACGGATTTATGTATGCATTTCGACCATGAAAAACGTGACATTTTGTTGTTACCAATTCAAGCGATCGATCGGTTTGGTCTCTTCGGTTTGGTCGGTAGTGTGGTTTTACGCGCACGCTCCCAGCCGGAGAGAGATATTTTTTTGTTGTCTAGTAACAATTGAGTATCATGGAGACGTTAAGTTTGGGTGCGTTTTTATTGTTGGAAGTTCGTTGGTTTTTGGGACCTTTGAACTTGAACGTAAGAGTTGGAGTTTGTTGGTTGATTTGTTTTAGTAGATTTGCGGAAGGAGGGAGGAAGGTGGTATTTCTATTTCGCTGGTAGAAATGGAAACGAATATTTGTTCGTTATTTTAAAATAACTGTAACTTTTATAACTTTTATATTTTTGCTTGTTTCCCGAAGCCTTGAAAGGCTTCTTAGTATTTTCAAATGATGCTACAGTCCAACAAGCATCTCAAGCCATAGGTGTGGCGTGTTGGTTCAAACGCTCTACCAACTGTCAATTCCATCTAACTATGGTAGCAAAAGTATTCGATTCTTACTCAAAGTTATAGTTTTCTGTGGAGGTATTTTCACCAGTGTACTTTTTGGTTGACAACAGCAATTCCGATTTCGTTTTAAGGCTCACAAACGCTCCACTGACATATCCCTGCGTTCTGCTGCTTACAAAGGTGCTCCGTATTAGTACTTAGCCCCTTCGCCTGTAGACGCCAGTATCGCAGGATCAATAAAAATTCCCCGTATAGTCGGTAATTCGAGTTTTGTTTTTTTTTTTTAAGGGAAATCACGCACCTGCACAAAAGAAAAAGAGCTGCTTGTGAGCTCTACGGGAAAAAAGGGGAGAGAGGAACGCCCTGTTCTCAGAAAAAAAGAGGGAGCTTATGAGAATCGTCAGATCGAATATGTTGAGAGAAGCATCAGCAGGAATGAAGTTGGGAGGTTAAATCGGTAGGTAAAACAGCTGGCTCATGTCATCGATCAATGCAACCGTTGCCTGCCAGAGATAAAGAAGGAACATCATAGCAGAATCGTAATTGATGCAGGGGATTTGGAGAGAACTTCTGTAGACCAAATTTAACGGCGACGACGAACAAAAGACTATGCCAATCGTTGGCCAAGTTCGTTCGCTTTTTCAGGCTGCTCCACATCAAGGTTGGCAACGAGCTTACGATGTCAAAAAAGGATTCCGACGATCATGCGATTTCTTTAACATCGTGCTTTTGGAGATTGAGCGAAACTCCATATCAATACCAAAGGCACTATCTTCCAAAAGTCTGTTCAACTTCTCGTGTACGCTGATGATATTGATATATTGGAAAGAACACAGCGTGATGTCAATTGCGCCTTTGTGAGAATTGATATAGAAATGGCAAAAATGGGTGAAGCTGTAAATGAGGGTAAGAAGAAGAATATGCTGTCAGGATGGAAGGACAACCAACACCGACGGCTTGGACAGAACACCAAAACAGACGCACCTGACTTCCAGGTAGATAGTAGAGTTGTTTATCTGCTATAGACTCCGCTTTCAACACCGCCAACAACGCCAGAATAACTCTTGCTAATCGCTGTTTCCTTGGGCTAAGAAAGCAGCAATTGAGCAACTAAGGTAAGGCTGTATAACACATTCATCATCCCAGTTCTGCTGTATGCAGAAGCACGGACCCTGAAAAAATCGGAATGTGGCTTAGGCTGTTTCGAGAGGAAAGTTCTTCGGCCCCGGGTGCATTGATGGGGAATGGAGAAAAAGATCGAACTTTACGGGTTGTACAACGACATGGATATAGGCAGAAAAGTCAAAGTCTAGAAACTCAGATGGTTCGGTCATTTAGAGTGGATGGACACCAATACTCCGGCCCGGAAAGCCTTCAACTCTTTTCCCGAGGGACGAAGAAGTAGAGGAAGACCTTTGACTCAGGTGGTGCCACCAAAGTAGAAGTGAGACAGCTAGCTATAGAAAGAGCTGGCTTGCGGAGACTGTTGGTTGAAGTCCAAGTTCACAACGGACTGTAACGCAACCTTAAGTAAGTAAGTAGATCACGCAGCGAAATCAAAGAACTCTTCAATGTTGTGTGTATATGGAGATAACTCTCCTTCGATGGCGACAGCATTCAAAAACAGGGTTAAGTAGTATTAACATGTTTGCACGTCGGATTTTGAAGAGCAAATGCTCCGAAAATGGTTACCACGAAGGATAACGTTACAAAGGTGCGGTAGATATCTGAGAAAGTATGCATTAAAAAAGGTTGCGAGGGTCATATCCTTCTTTAAATTTGGGCAAGAGAAAGCTGTCTGGAAAACAAACGCAACCCATCAAACCACTCCAGCACAGTGCTTGATACTTCTTGAGAGCAATCCGAAATAGTTTCTTAGTCTTTTCTCTAAAGGATCAAGGAACAGTGGAAGCAGTTTAATGTATAGTTGACAAACGTGCACCAAACAAGTCGAAGGGCGGAAAGGTGATTGCTACTGTTTTCTGGAATTCGCAAGGTGTAATGGACATCGACTACTTGGAGACGAGAAGACCTGTAACTATGTCAGTAATTGGGCAATTTAATAATCCGATACGAAACACTGCGTGTTCCTATTATGAAAAAACAAAATCCTATTTCGAACAAAACCTTTTTCCAGCTGATTCCTAGTATTTCAAGGAAATCTGATAGTTCACCTTGATTAAAAAAGAAAATTCATTTTTTTGGTCCTTTGAGCCGAATAATTTATCATGACTCCATTAGATAATTAGCCTGAACATCAAGTAATGGGTTTTCTTTTCAAATCAAAAATAAAGTCCTTTTCATTTGTGAATAATTCTACCCATTGACATCAAAGCTCAAAGAGGCAACGTCCGTTGTAAAAGGTAACCCCGCTGCACTCCTTCGGCTAATTAAAATCCTTTAATTCGCTTAAACGCGTGTTTTTTGGTTTTATAATCCTTTTCTCCTCGATATCTATTTATTCTATTATTCTAGCGACTCGTATTCTCATCTCGTAAGGACCATATGAGATCTAATAGTAATGAAGCCAGAAGATGTGAAGACCCTCAAGGGCTCTTATTTCCAAACTTGAAATGAAAAAAATTTAATTTTTTATCCATTCAAATGTCAGTCTGTTCTATCTGTCGATGGCATCCAATTTCTTTCAGTTTTCTGTGTCTCAATCCTTCCGCTGGCCATTTCATGTTTCGTTATGGTTACCCTCTATGCAAATTCAATCGAACAGGGAAATGCAATTAGCCTGTTGTTGAAGTTCCCAGAATTAATTAAAAAAAAGTCCAAGCACAAACGGAACCTGCAGGAACACATCACGGATCCTAGAGCTCAAAAAAAAAAATATAGGATATTCGTGAATTTTTATTTCGCTTTGCTTTTCAATATCTCTCACAAAGGACATCATCTTTATCATCGTGCATTGTATATTGAAGAGAAAAATCGAAGGATGTCGCCGCCTTCCTTGTTGATGGCTCTGTTCAATGGCGATATGGCGGCATCATCGTCGGTATGGTCAATGGAAATGGAAAAGTAGCGAAGCACATCACTGATTGGAACCACAACCTGGATGTACTCATTCGTCCTTATACATAAAGTACAAGTATGAGCATTGAGCATCATCATCATCATCATCAAGTCTTAAGAGAAAGGACGAGAAAAATTCTTTTCTGCTATTGATTACTGCCACCCTGGTGCACATCGGGCAAACTCAATTATATTTCTTCCAATTGCATGGTTGATGCATGTTTTTCATGTTTGCATACACACACACACACTCGCATATATATCCTTTCTTTCTATCAATATGAAAACACCAAGTTAAACAAAAAATCTAATAGGTACTCGTATATCCTCCTGATAAGGACATGAGTGTAGAAAAGGAATGCCAGACAAAGGATCTATCTCTGGGAAAATATATGAAAAACAAAAGGACTTTTCAATTTTTTTTCGTACGGTCGGTCGGTGGGTCCAAGTCCGAGCATCGAGGATGCAGTAATTAACGCCCAGAACGAATGGAGCTGGGATGGCCTGAAATAACGCTGAGCATGTATGATGTGCACGAGGAGGATGACGCCTAACTCCCATTGGTGGTTTCGACGATGCAAACGTATATTTTTTTTTTTTTTTTGTTACTTCGAACTGTATTTCGAAGGACTCGAATTCGATAGCGAGTCGATATGCTCATATATGTAGGCGTTGGTGGATGGAGGAATAGGGATTTGGATTGTTTTTTGTGCAGTGCTCCTTTGCATGGAGTGTATAATTGAAAGGGATGCAGCAGAAGGACGATGCTGCTGCTGCTGCGTCGCGTCGTGGTGTCGGTCGCATGTGCACAGGTACATCAAATACAGCCCATCGATGCTGAGAAGATACAAAAAACGCCCATGGGAGACGGAGTTGGAGCCGTGTTGTTGTGTACACACCATGTTGTGGTCAAATCAAAGGGTGAAATTAATTGCAACTATACGGAACGGTGAGGCAACGATGTACAAGTCCAATGGACCAGCCTTTCGTCCTGCTGGCACTTCAATTGATTGCAGCGAGAATAGCATCGAGGCAGAGGAGCGGCTAGCGTAGTCCATACCGGCCTGTTAGGTTTTTTTGAACATTTTCATTTGAACCACGAGTATTATATATACCTAACGGTATCCTTATTCGATGGGAGTTAAAAAAAAAGATGCACCAACAGGACTCGCAAAATTTCCATAAAACATAGCACCGCAACTGTAGTCCTATATATGGATGAAGGATGTACATCAAACACATGGTGAATTTGATTAGAATATATGAAGCACCATACCTACTATTGGAGGGAAGACTCCACCTTTTACGATTGGTATTGTCCACAACGACGTTGGAGGGAGTTTTTTGGTATGTGTTGTTTACTCATACAGCTGGGGCAGATGCGATGGAAACAAACATCTGCACTCTCCAATGGTGACGAAGGACAGAGTGTGGAAGAAAGTTTCATATCCGTGAAGTACGGCTGATGAATGTATCTCGCTACACTTAACAGCACGACCGATTTTGTGCTCAAGGCTAAACTCATGAGTATTGATGAGTATTACGGCTGAATTGTTTAAGTGAAGGAACGTAACTATTTTTTCCCTCGACGAGAGCATTAGCCCTCAAAAAGTGTGAAACACAAGAAATGTAACGATGGTAGTCTAGGGTCTTAGAGTTTCGACGATATTTCTGTCGCATTTGTAGGAATATGATCCAAGAGGAGAAACATTCCTTGCATGCCAATCTTGTGGCATTCTTGACGACACAACATAATGTGCTAAAGCAACAAGAGACACATGTCAAGAATCCCAAGATCTGCAGTATCGTTGATGCAAGTGCAGCTCCATATTCGATGAGGATGATTGTGAGCCTGAAAAAAATGTTTTGGATTAGATATTGCAGGCAGGAGATCATTTATACAAATGGGGAAGAGTACCGGTGAAAAAACGGACCCCTGAGGCACACCATCTTTTTCACTGTGGGCTACTGACCAGAATCCGTTTAAGGGAAGAACAAAGTTCTTTTCTCTGAAAACCACTTTATGCAGCTCGAATTGAATCATGAGAACAGTTTAAGATCCCGACGAAATGTTATAGATACATAATTTTAAAAAATATATGTGTTTTCATATCCCACTCCTCTTTTTCAGGATTATATTTACAAGAATTGGTCTTATTTTGTGAGCCCACAAATACCCATATCAATAAACCATCAACTCCCATAAGACAAACACAAATCCTCATTCCGTACATCAACCTGCAGCCATCCAGCTGAACGGAAAAAAATGTCCAATTTCTATTCCAAACTCATAACAATTGAACTCTCCTACTCGTTGCAGCTCCATTTGGCCCTCCTCAGAGTTTTTCGCAATGAGATCCACGACTTTTCAAACCTTTTTCACATAAAATTAAAAGTAGAAAAAAAGACATCCAGGCGCACACATTTTTTTATACCGCTTTTACGTGGAAACAAAAGGAAAAGCTTACTTCGTCTGAATGAGAGCCAACACGACCTACGACAAACGATCGGGCGTTCGTCTTAGTTTAAAAGTTTCTCAGTTTAAACCAATGAACGTTTTTAATCGTAACGCTCGACTTATGTAACAATAGACTTATGGACTCGCAAAGATTTCGTTTCGCCCCTGTTCGCAAGTCAGTAAGTCGCGCACAATATAAGGCTAACCTAGGGGCAGGTTGGTATAAGAAATTCTCGCTCGACTGGGATTGATCATGGCTCACGCAAAATAGTCGTGCACGATTTGCTTCGTGATTTTAGGGCTTCGGTAAACATAGAGTTCCATAAAAATTAACAGAAACCATATAAGAAGACATGTACCACAGGCCGGACTGTGACCGTAGCGCATGAGATTCAGACTCAAGCTGAAGCGCACCACAGCAAGTGGATGATGGGGTTTTTGTGTGATTTTTCCTGATTACCTGGGTGAGTTGGTTTCAGTAACAACAAGAGCGGATCTTCCTCGTTTCATTTTGTATGGTACCTAGCTTGTCTCACCTTGACAATCTTTTTTGTTTTATTTATTTTTTTTTTTTGTTTTTGTTTATGTGTGGTGGCGGTCGCATCGGGCTGGGTTCGGGGATTTTGTTGCTACTCATTGCTGATTGGAGTACATAAATTCTAGAATAAACAATTCGTAACAGTCGCATCAAGGTTTTTGTGTCGTGTTTATGCTTGGCAAAATGGCAACGAGTCTTGGTTCCTTGGATGATGCTTAGAGTCAAGGCTAGTCTCTACTTTCTGCTGTGTGATGTCGTTTTGATTTATGCGACTTATTGTGGGCAAACGGAGCGTAAGTACAAAAGGTGCCCCCACAAATGGGTATGTGTCGGGATGGCGCTGCTCCAACAAAGTCTATTTGCCAAATAATGGTGCGCATCAAAGGGAAGATCATTTACTATGGCTCCAGTAGGCCTGTGGGAAAATTCCTAAAAATAGTCGTGCCTCGAAGGCTATCAGTCCTTTTGCCTTAGAGATGGTTGCGGGTTAGCCCACAACGCATAATATGGAGTTCAGTAGAAGGTGATAACTTTGCATCAATTAAAAAATTGTGAATTAGAAGTGGGCGTGGCAATCGTGTTAGTTTTGCTTCTTTATTAACTTATTGTTATCAAAATACTTACAAAAAATCGTGTCAAAGTGGGCGTGGCAGTTTATAATATCTTTTTTACAGTAGGGCTCGGTGTTTCACATGTTCGAAAACTATGTAATTCGTTTGAATTAATAAATATTCCTTATACATATTGTTTTAAGTCAGCTTCAAAAATAGAAAGGCGAATAGATGGGCGTGGTAGTAGGCGGAAATTTAAATATTCGTGCTATTTAACAGATTTTCATATATTTTAAACAAATTTTTTCTCAAAAATTGTCAGAAATATCATGCATGTTCTTTCTTAATCGCATTCCAGAGCTCAGAACCTGTCAACAATTTTACAAAAGTAGGCGTGGCGCTTAATGCTGAACATTTTTCAAGCGCAAGTGCTAATGGATTTCAGCATTTAGCATTTTTCTCGACATGTATCTATTAAAAAGCTAACAAGCTTTTGTTTAAACTGAAAATGATTGATGTGAAAACAAGCCAAGAGATTTACACCTTCAATTGAGTTCTAAAACCTCTAACGGAACTTGAGCAATTTCCAAATTAAATCGACGGCAATTTTCGCTGCATAATTTTCACTTTAAACGACTACACGAAAGGTAAAAAACTTCAGAAAAGATTGAATGAGAATTTCGTGTTCAATATTCCATAAAATCATGATCTCACTCCCAAGCACCCCCGACTTTCTTTCCCGTTCTATTATACTACCGCAACTGGTAAGAGCAGAAGCAACAAATCACACCGCAACATTTTTTTTTTTTCAAAATACCAAAAACATTGAAAAAAAATGCGGAACGGTGCTAAATCGATCCATCTAAGTGCTTCGCACAAATTGATAGCTGCAGATAGATGCGACACGACCCGATGGGTAGTCTCGACCGCACCACTGTCCAATATGGGCGCGTACACAAAAACTGAAAGCTACTTTTGGCTTATGGCGTTGAGGTCGAGGCATAATGAAAACACCACACATTCATATGTTGAAGAGTTCGAGGAAGCCTCTCTCATCTTGCAGGAGATAAGATTACAAGGCTTTTGCTGCATACGCTTCACACAACTATAACCATATGCCGATGATATGATGGACGGGTGGACGTGCTCCTAACTTGGTCCAAAAGACCATATCTGGGTAGTTATCTTTCCTCGCAACACAAGTGATCGTTTGAAAATTGCTCACGCAGTTGTTTTGACTTTGGACTCAACGATACGACGATGAAACCAGGAGACGATGGAAACTTTTCGCAACGCAGATTTTGGATAAATCTATGTGCAGAATTACAAGATGCGATATCTCGCTGCGGACTATTACTTGTCTAACAAATTCAGTTAGAATGAAGATTAGATAATTGGGACATGTTAAACATTACGGCCTCTCGATTTTGCGGGACCGCAACGAATTGAAATTGTATTGAGTGTTGTGGTATGTTGAGGGCGATATGATCGTGGCATTAATATTCACTAGTTATTACCTCGCAATTCGATAGGAGGGTATTGAATGAATCTATAAAGCATGGAACACAGATGGGGAGACTTGGTGCAAGGAACAATGATTCGAAGAGGCAATTTTTGCGGATTCTAGATTGTTTATAATAGAGCTATTAACTGTTCGCAAATTTGTTTTTTTTGTGATGAAATGAAAAATATATGAGATTTAATGTTTAAACCATTTAGAAGTAATTTCGGGTCACACATAGTCGATGATCAATCAATAATGTTAAAGAAGTCCTCGAGCTCTAAGAACCACCTTTTCCGATTTAGAACAAAAACAAAATTCTTCGAAATCCATTCTTTTTTGCAATCCCAAGTTTTAAAATAGTCTGCAGGAAGCAGGAAGAGTAAACACACCACCTATTCAAACACCACAACACATAATCAACGTATTCATACCCAATCACCTCTCAGTCCATCAATCAAATTGTCATTTATCATGCAAGAGGATACAACAGTTAACAAAAATTGCTTGTACAATATTTGAACAATATATATGCACTCGATTTGAAAAAATAATTTTATTGCCTATTGCAAAGTCGAAAAGGTGTTCTGCCCCTCGAGAGAGCAAAAACCAATTTCACTCGGTTGAAGTCCCATAAATCGTTAAATGTGATCTAGCTGTTGCCTCTTGTTGCAGTGTCATCGTTTCGTATCTCTGTTCTATCCCATCTCTTCTTTACGGAGCTTTAGCCAACTATAAGCCGCTCCGTGGCATGTGTACCTATTACACCTTACAATGCGGCACTCATAAAATATCCAAAACCAACTTTTCTCTACACAGAAGGAAGGACATTTGTATTTAAGCTCCTACCTGGCGTTAACATCGCTTTCACACTCATAGACGAAGCACGCTATGGTAACTTCCATTGCCCGTCGAACCTCCAACACCGCCGCCGTATACTCGTCGTTCATCAACATAACTACCAAAAACCCTATCATTCCCCAGTGCAGTGTTTATTTTTTATATCTTTTCATAGATATACATTACGACATGCCACTGCCTCCATTTGTCAAGTTATTGACTGATAAAATATTGAAAATAATTCAACGAGCGCACCAAGGACATTTTTATTACACATCACAAACTACCTTCTTCAGCTTTTGAAAAATACAACTAACATTAAAAACAGGTATACACTTACACAGTAGCGAGGAAGTTTGAGAAAACAAAAACATTATTTGTTACATCATCATCAGGGTACAAATACCTATAACCATCGAAAATAAAAGGATAACAAACTCTGGGCCGTCCGAGCCCCCAGTGAAACATGAAGGCGGCTCGGCTCGTTGCCGTCACTGTTGTCGTAGTCGTCGTCATCGTGATCCTGAACATAGAGCTCAAAACAGCCATTACTAGGATGAAACAACTTCGCATGAAAAATACACGAGACACGAAGCACCAAGGAGCAAAAATATAAAACTCTAACACCCCACCCCCAAAGTTGCACCCAAATTGCATGGTTCTGATGCGCATTATTCGCTTAAATTGCCATCGAGTGCACTCGCACCCCCACATACACATTTTTATAAGAAACAAGGAATATTATTTTTATAACCTGGAGCGAGCTGCGGAGCCTTCCGGTCGGTCGGTGTGTGCTTGCTTCAATATTCCGACGAACGACACGAGCGATACACGGTGCAGACTTTTGAAGGCAGCAGCGGTACGTTTTGTTTTGGGTACACCGAAAAAAAACTTGGTAAAATCAAACAATAATCTTGTTTGTTTTTGCGTCAAGCACGAATATGTTTAATTTGAACATGCTGGCATTGTTATTTTTTTTATTTAAATGATACAATGTTCATTGTTCAAAACAATAACGTCATTGTCAATTTCATTGTTAACCAATCACGTTTGTAGTAAAACAAACATGAAAATGGTGTTCACTTAAATATTATAAGCATACTTGACTGACAATCATTGTGCGCAAATAATCAATATCGTTGTTGATCAACAACGATTTAGTGTTTCTTTAACTATGAGATATTATAGTGTTACAATTTTTGTGCTTGATTTAATACGAATTTGGCAAAACTCGTTGTTGATCAAAAACGTTTATAGTTGTATGAACATCTAAATCTTGTTTCCTTAAATGTTCAAAACTTTTGGTTGGAAATTGTTCTGCTAAATTAAAACGAGTAATAGGGTGATCTTTATTGATACATATCGCTTGTGATATTAAAAAAACAATTATGTTATCAATGAAAGTGGGTAAACAAATATTTTCTTTTTCGATATAAGAATACTTACAGTTTTTTTTTCCACCAGAGAAGTCCAAGGAAATGAGAAACCACTACAATTAATTTTCCTTTAACATATTTTATTGAAATAATATAAAAAAAACTTATATAATATTACAAAATTTAACGCGTTTAATGTTTGTGTTTGGAATAGATATTTGTACATATATATTCATCAGCTAGATACTTTGTAAAATGTGTTTCGGAAATAAATTAATTTGATGATGAAATGTGATACTTTTTAGAGGGTAATATAATAATGAAATACATAAAGGAAAAACTACTTTTTTAAAAAATAAAGAATGCAAGATTTACCAATGTTTTCCCGACAGAGCGTTTAAAAAGGGGCCAATAAATTAACATCTTGTCTTCTTAGGTCATAAAAATGTTCTTACTCCTCTCCTCAGTATAACCTCGTTCCGCGGTTCATTGCTTAGTTGAAGCCATTATTTTCAGCAAGACAGCTTTGAAAACATAAACATAATGTTGATGAGTCGATAAGCAAAAAAACATGAAACCATAGTATTAGAAACCGCTTACCTTCAGATGCTTAAAACTCTTCATCTTGTGAAAGATATCAACGCTTCTGCACCTTTTTTCAGAATTGAAGAACCTGCTATCTTCTGATTGATCCTCTTGGAGGTGTAACAAAGTATTTTCTGTTTAAGAAATAAAGTTAAGAAATGTAGTACATTAATAACCTTTTTTTACTTTTCAAATTCGGAACGATTAGCATATCGATGAAAATTAGCACGGAACACCATAATTTAAGTCCTGCATAAATAACATAATAATGTCGGACTAGATTAAGACTTGATTTATTTCGTTTTATGAATTTTAACAAAATTGTTCGTATGGGGACGACGAAGATACTATAGAGTTTCAGAGTTCCGTGTTAATTTATTGTTTAATAATACAATAAAACAAAAACTTACCTTAGAAATTACATTTCTGGTGCTGGTGTTGTTTCGTATCTATTGTTAAGCAATTAATGTTTTTTAAACAAACTCTTATTCACTACACACGTCTTATTCACCAAAAAAAGCTAAACTAATGAACAACGAAACGAATGCATTAAAACTCAAATATACAAGATTGTTGCTGACCAAACAATACAAGTTTTCTATTGAACATACACGTGATACTTCAAGTTCGAAAAGTATTCTAATTGAAAATGATTGCGACACTTAACAATGTTTGTGTTGCCTCAACAATTATGGTGATTGGTTAAATATGAACATTGTTGATCGAGCATATTCTTGTGGTTGGTTAAATACTTTCATTGTTGATCAAACATTATAAGTGATACTTCAATATGATACGTTGTTTATCATTGTCACTTTTCATAAAATTAAGTTGAATTGTTAATTAAACACGTTTGTTGTTGATCAAGTATAAATTCAACAATGATATTCTTGCTTAAGTATAAGAGAATATTCAAATCAACTAGTAACATGCTTAATTTGAACATTTTAATGTTACTCACCAAAATAAAAAATTGATCACGGCTGCATTGTTGATTTAAACATGCGATCTTATTTGTTTCAATCAAAAAGCTTGTTTAATTTCACAACTTTCGTCAAATTGTTGATTAACAATGAAGTGTGTTTAAATATACAATTTTGTTTTGTATAACAGTTTTTATAAAACGTTAACAAATACAAACTGTTAAGTAAATGCGACCTCCACTTTTAATTTAAAATCACTTTTAACGAATAGGGATATGGAGGCTTGTATTTTTATAACAGTTTATTTATTATTTATTATTACTTACAACTGTTATAATAGTAAATAATTTTTGACATATGTTTGAATGTGATTTCCACCCACAAAAAATTTCTTATTTGTTCAACAGGATATCTTAGGAAATAAGGGCAAAACACGTGTATAACAGTTTCCGACTTATCAATGCTTATTTATAACAGTTTGACTTCATTGGAATGAAAATATTTTTGATTAACATTAGGCGTCTTATTTTTCGTAATACATACAAAAACTGTTATACTCAGTGCAAAACTTATCAACAAAAATTGGTACGACCCTTTCTGACGCCCTTCTCATCACAGTTCCCATTTATTTTATTTCGCAGTTTTTTCTATCAACTTATTTTTTTCGAACGAGATACCTTGGTAAAGTGCATGCACCTAGGATCAATGGAAAAGGCGATTGCATGGCAATTTGGGGAAAATGGGAATAAACTCACAAACACCAAAACAACAACAAAAATCCATCTCGTGTATTACCCTACGAAGACACAGAGCTGTTTCTTTAGAATTCTTGAATTTTTCAAAACCGAATCTTTTATAACTCGGAACCATCAGTTCTCCACTCTGCCACCTCGACACTGCTCTGCTCCATCAGCGTCATCACTTGACGTCGCCATGTCGTCGTCGTCGTATAGTCGTAGTCCTTGTTTGTTGTGCGAAAACAGATAGCAAAGGCTATGTTTGTGCCACGAGAATCCATGGCACGTCCTTTGGATTATTTATTAAAATATCGCATGAAAACGAGAGACGAGTATTCCATTCGAATCTTCTTCTCTCCACACAAGAAGCTCACAAGGACTCGCTTGCATGCAGTCACAGTCAAATGCACCAGTTACATTTTACTCGTCCCCAGCTTGCCTGCTGCTGTTCATTTTCAATTTTTATTATCGTGCTTAAGTTTTTTTTTTGTTTGTGTTTTTCTTTCTCGATGCAATATCCTTGAAATGTCCTTGCGTGTTTTGAGAGGGCTGTTATGATGGTCTACGGTTCACACAAAAATGGAGTCCCGTGTATATCCATTCTGGGATTAAAAAAAAAAACACCTCCCCCAACAACCGGTTTGTTCGCACCATTGAAGGTTGATAGTTTTTGAAATTTTCGTGTAAAGCCTTCCAACGCGGGACGACGATGCTTCTTCCTTGCATGGCGTCTAACAAACGCAGAACATTCTCAACCCATGAGGAAATTCATGGAGAAAAAATGCAGAGAATACTGCTGACAACGTCGGATGTGCAGTTTGAAGCTTGCAGCGTGTTTTTGTGTTGAATTTGTTGGCATTGCTTAATGGTTGTTGGGTGTGAAACACAGGAGTTCTTGGTGTAAGGCTTTTATATCATTCCATGCACTCACGTATAGGCAAGAGGTCCTGGCATTCAAAATTGATGGCTTAGACAAGGTAAATTTATTATGAGCTGAATGTTTATGAGTGAGGTGCTCTTTCGTGTATTCCAAATGGTTGGTATGGAAACAAACCTGGAGGACCAGGACCTTAGGTCCCAAAATGTCTTCTTTATGATGAATTCCGTAAGACACTGGCAGTCAAAAAACAAATCATTAAAAGCGCCCTCATTAAAATTCATATGCAATATCACTTGTTCCGAATCACGAAGAATCCATACGCTAATACACATCCTCGTCAAATCAATCTCTCGTCAAAGCAAAGGATTTAGCCTTAATTCACTGCCGATGCTTATAATGACAACGACGAAGACAACAATCATGATGATGATGAGACGAAGAAAAGGATATCTTCACTTCATCTTGATTGACGTGCGCATTTACGAAGCCGACATAATGATGGAAATACCCTCTCTCTGCGAAGCCGCACATTCGCATCGCGCACAGATATGCGCGCGATGTCAATGTGCATCACTGGGGTAAGTGATGAATTTGCACGATGCTGATTCTGATGATGGCGCTTTATCCATCCAGCACAGAGCACGAGCTTCCGTATAGCTCTACACACATTGATCGGGCTTCCGTTCGGTATGATCAAACGTTTGCGAGGACATCGTACTGCTGGAAGATCACACAACCAACCATATAATTGAAAGGACATCGGCAAGCCCACCGCTCGGTTGGGAGAGTCACTGTCAATCAGTGCAGACGAACCCAAACTTATGGAGCAGTGGAGACAAAAATTGCAAAAGTGACGTGATGTGATCTGACGTAATAGACCAATTAAAGTTATCGCGCCATCTCTCGGAGTTCATTTCGATTGCGGTCCAACTGATGATGTCCGTTGAATGATGACATGCTTGTAGCTTCTGCTGCAGTTCATCGATGCGTTTTACCACATCGTAGTCATTGCAGCCACTTATGTCCGTGATATACGAGACCCTGACGACTTCTTAATCTGAGCGATTTCCATATCCTTGTTGAAATCTTCGCACGTTCATCGTTCGTCTGTCTGTCCATCGAATCTTTTCCATCCAATTAAGGCTGGCTGGCTACGAACGGATCAAGGATGAGGTTTTTGTTTGGTGTACTTATTTTGCGTCGTCGGTCGTTTCCGTCGTGGTACAATCTACACTCAGCCAGTCTGGAATGAAAAGGTTTTTTCTGCCGATGTGGGGTGGCGGTATAAATTGGAACAATTGGTCTGTGTGTGCGACTCACATCAACCGGAAAAAGGTACAATAAATTATTCCCGTATTCACAGATTCCTCCAGACTTTATAAGAGATGGTGGTGGCTCGGGCGGCTGTCGAAAAAATCGATTAAAACGCTCAAAAGGACTATATTTTTGGGCATTTATAACCCAGACAGTTTGGGAGTGGGTCGTCGCTGGGGCTGGCGGCTTGTCTGAAATTCGACAGAGCTTTCACCGTCTCCGTCTGTTGCTGCTGATGTTGTCGAAGGAATGTGAAAAGGTAGAGAAATTAGTGGAAAGCCCTTTTTTCCACCTGTCTACCACCTGGAGAGTTCTTGTTCCAATACGACGTCATCCTCACCGTCGTCGTCGCGTCGCGTCGCCGTCGTCGTCATCAGTTGCCGGTCGGGCTATTCAAAGAGTGTTTTCGTCCTTTTTTTTCTAAGGATAATTCATTTTGCATAAAATACGAATGCGGAATTTTTGAATTGGAAATTTTGAAGTGTGCGGCTTCGATGGAAAGGAGTTTCACATATTGATGAAGGAATGCTGTCGGTAAAGTGTTCCAATTGTAATACGCAAATAGAAGAGGCACACATACGCATACCGAGCGAAAGTTTATCCTTCGGGACATTTGATTCGAACAATTCGTATGGCCATTGAAGCGTGTTACATTGTATAGGTACCTGATGGAATGCTTAATACAGAATGGAAAGGCCTTTTTTGTGAGTTCGGTTATTGTAAAAACCGGAAATGTGCGAAAGGAGTGGATAAAACAATTCTTTTGTCACGTTTTAAAGGTTTCATTTTTATTTCTCGGATCGAAATTTGATTTAAGGACATTATGTGCGTTTTTTTTCAACGGATGTAACACAGTATTGATTTTTCGTTCGTTTATTCACTTTTGTTTGTAATCGAAGGACCTTATATTCTTCCACAAAAGTTAACCTTGAAATATGTAGAATTTACACAGAAGAAAATATGTCTGTGATCTGTTCGTGATATTGGCAAGAAATATTGCAAAATATCTCTTAATCTGTAAAGTTGAGTTGATAGGAGAAAACTCGTAATTTAACATCTGTGCTTATGACTTAGCTGACACGTTTTCAGTTTACTTATTTCAACTCAATACAGCAGGACTGGGATGATGAGGGTGTTAGTTAGTTGCTCGAGAGAGGGCTTTTCCACTCAATTGCTCTCTTAACACAAGGAAACAGTGGTTAGCAGGATTTATTCTTCGTCTGATCTCGGCGTTCATGTTACTGCCCGACCTGATAGCGGAGCTTAGGCACACAAACTCCTCTATTACCTGGAAGTCATATGCGTCTATTGTGACGTTCTGTGTCCTTCCTCGAAGACAGCATATACTTTGTTTTTCCCTCTTAACCATTTTTTGCCGCTTCTGTCACAATTCTAACAAAAGTGCCATTGACATCAAGCTGTGTTCTTTCCATTATATGTATCAATACCATCGGCGTAATCGGGAAGTTGGACACATTTTTGGAAGGTAGTGTCTCTGGTCGTGACGGTACAGTTTTGCACTATCATCTCAAGAACGATGTTAAAGAAATCGCATGTCTGAATTCTTTTTTGACATCGAAATATTCCGTAAACTCGTTGCCAACTTTGAAGGTGCAACGTGGGTTCTCCACCGTCATTTGCACAAGATAGCTTTGTACAGATTGTCTATGTCTATATGTAGATGCTGTCGTTTGCAGCCTTAAAATCGATGAAAAGGTCGTGGGTATCGATTCGGAATTCAGGCCAGCTGGCGCCGGCCGTTTAGAGGATCTCCCTTTTTCAGTATCGGGAAAACAATTTTGAATTTCCACTCATCAGACATGCGTTCTTCTGACCAAATGATTTGATGCACATTCCTATCTAGATCGTCGTCTGCTGCTTTGAGCAGTTCGCCAGCTAGACCATCTACTTCAGCGGCTTTGTTGGATTTCGGCCGTGATAATTGCTGGCTTTAATCGTGCCCGATGAAAGGCTGCCTGACGGTGGGATTTCATTCGTCATCGCCGTCATACAGTCTTTCTAATTCCTCAGCATTGACTGCGATTTTACTATGATGTTCCCTTGTTTATCTCTCCAGGCATCCGTTCTTGCTCGATGACATTGAGCCAGCTGTTTTACTGTTTAGCTGTTTTAGCTGTTTAGGAACTTCATTCCTGCTGTTGGCTGTCTCAACATCCACGATCTGAAGCTTCTCATACTCCCTCTTTTTTTCTCCTGAGAAGCCGGCGGCGTTCCTCTCTCCTCTTTCGCTCGTAGAGCTCACAAGCAGCTCTTGTCCTTCTATGCAGCTCCGCTTTGCATATCTCCTGGCTGCATATGGCATTCTTCGTCAAACCAGGGGTTTCGTTTTGGTGGCTGTGTGAAACCTAGCACATTAGGCATGCATTGGCGGCATAGGACTTCTTAAAAGGTTACTTGACACTCGATCAGAAAACGACCTGGCGATCTCTTGCGATTGTAGCGCCCCGACGTCGAATTTTCTTGCAGCATTTCCTTAGTTTTGGCCGTTATCGGGATATTCGTATCGTTGCACTACCTTGCTTGGGTTGTCATCAGTGTATCCGTCCGTTTCCGATGCCTGTTGTTGCTTCGCAACTAAATGTTTGTCTACGTAGTCAGGAAGTCACCCAGACGCACATACAACCCCCAACCTGGAGTACCATCAGGCACTTGATATGCCTCCAAGTGCAAGAGCCGGAAAAACCTCTCCTTTAACGGCCTCATTTTCAAATAAGTCGAAGAAGCCCGTATAGGTGTTCATCAAGTAGTTTGGTCTAACTGGCACTAAGGACGCCACCGTTGATTCCTTAAAAAGAAATTCATTCGATGGTGTCGCTCGTTGAGAGTGCCTTGTTGGGAACACACCTTCGTGTGGGGGTAATATTAGCAACAGCCTACTCCGCTTCAACCTGTCGACCATGCGAGGCCCTTCTGCGGAAAGAAGTTTCGCGATCGCATAGCTCTAATCTTCATAGTAGTAGTTACCGTAAGCCACTCCGCCTTGCCAAGGCTTAGCCCATGGACGGCAAATGCGTGTTGGATTAGGCCCATGATACTCTGACCCACATTGAGCATCACCTTAGGCTTGTATTAAATCGAATAATACATAACACCAAAGAAAACAATATCTTTACTTGTTCCCCTTAGTGATAGCTCTAAAACATTCGCCTTACTCCAATTCCAATGTTCAGCTGTACAAACAAAACAAAGTTTAAATTGGTAAATAAAAGTATAATAATAGACCTTTGCCACTTTATTTCTACTATTCTTGTTTCTTGGTGAATAAAGAAAGATTTTGTATTAAAATGAAGTCAAAGACAGGTTTTTTTAATTTTGTTTCCAACAAAAAATGTGCGTCGGCCGGGAATCGAACCCGGATCAACTGCTTGGAAGGCAACTATGCTAACCATTACACCACCGACGCCACTGTCATTTTTCAATAATTCTTGCTGTTTTCGACATGCCACTCTGGCTTTCTTATCAATCTAAGGTTTTAAATAAGTTTGATAAGAAATGTTGACACTTGAGCCACTTTAAATGAATTCAAAATATTTTGTGGGATTTCAAATTCGTTAAGAGAGTTAATTTTTTGCACCATTTCGAAGATTTAGGTTTAGAAAATCGGAAATTGAAGTCCAAATCGAAGTATTTTGTGAAAAAAAATAATAACTCTTTCTAAAATAGAAAATAAGTACGACCAATTCAAGCATTGACGAAAAACAACAAAAATCAAAAACCATGCATCCATTCAAATGGACACTTCTACCTCACCAACCGTCCCATGGATTCTCTATCGTCAAAGTTAACCCATTTTCAAACCAAACCATGATGAAGGAACCTATGTGAAAATCTATATGTTCGTGTTCTTCAATTAGAATCCGTTTTTTATTTACTAATTGCATTCTCACATTTCCAACCACCGCCGCCGACTCTGCCACTGCACCTACATCATCCATCATTTGCCATAAGCCGACCGAGCGTCGTCTACGAGCTTCTCTTCGTTACTGCTTCGCCTTCATCTGGACACACCCATAATTTTTCCTGATTGGTTATCAATGCACAAACTGGACTTGCTTGTTGAAAACTTTTGAGTTATAAAAAATAAAAATTGCCAACAAAATCCAAAAAAAAGAAACATTCCATCAAAGGCGCAGGAAAAATGCAAAGAAAAATTTAAAAAACAAAAATTCGATGACGCCCGCATGCTATCGATGCAAATTGAGTACACACATGCACACAAACAACAGCACTCAGTCGAATCCTTGATAACAAAAAAAAAGTAAATGCAAAAACATGAACATGAAAGAAAAAACCATTGCATATGGATGCGGCGCGGTCCTTTAACACAACCATGAAACATAGACTAACTGCACAGGACATTGGCCAGCAAATACAGCATACAGGACATGCACAACAAAACCCAAAACAAACGCAGCAAACTCAAAGGATGCTGTTTCAGTTTCACCCTTGTTTTTTGTAATTTCCTCTTTTTTTTTCATTTCTCTATCAGGATTTTCCGCCTTTTTCCATATCGCGTAGCACATAGAGCCTTCAATTTCATTATCCCTAAAAGGCTTAGTTTTGCCTTTGATATCGGGTGTAAAATTGCACCACATACAAAAAAAAACAAACCTAGACTCCAAATGGGTCAGTAAAAAAATGATCCTGTATATAGGAGGATATTGGACATTCACATGGCTCAAAGTACATGCATCCTTTTTCAAAAAGCAGTACAAAATGGAGTACCTTCGGCTTTGAAAATCGCGCTGCAAAACGTCATGAACAAAGGACTAAGAAAAAAAAGGACAAAGACAAGACAAGGACTGTACGATGACGATTAATCGAATCACTCACATGCACATGCAAAAGAAGAGAAGTCGGTGCCGGGGACTGCACTTAGTTTTAAGGACAACAGAAAGGATATGACATTTTTTCTCAGCTCTCCTCCCATGCCAATGGAATAGTTCACCAGGACGACGACAAAAACGAAAATTCTAAACACTTCTTGTGTATCCTGTGTGCGCTAGTTCGGTTTTTAGTCAGACTTTTCCATCTTGGATGTCAAATTGATGATTTGCATACACAAACACAATTCGATTGGACCAATATGGCGGGGTTTTTTGATAAATATTTTGCTGTTGTTGTTTGATGGTCGTCCTTGCTCTGTGCTGTGCTGCAGTTAACATGGAGTTAATCAAATGGTGCATGTATGGTTGGGGCCGATATGAAACATACACTCACCTATTTTGGAAGTTGGAATTTTATACTATTGAGATTTTTTTTTTTTTTTTTGAAATAGACAAACAAAAAAATTGATTGGAAATGTTCCCAGCACAAATTTGAGGGCTGTGGCAAATGGAAAACAATCGGAAATTAGAAAATCAAAATTGAAACGGTGTGCTGTGTTTTGTGTGTATTCAAATTGAGGAGTTTCCAATTTTGGTGCATATGGAATATGAACATTTTTGTCTTTTCTTTTAAATACAATTTTACTTCAATTCGTCCCCAATGCTATGCAAACGCTGTTATAATGTTTTTTATTCGTATTTTAATTTTGCTGTTAATATTAATGTTAATGTTAATGTATGTTAATGTTAATGTTATGTTATGTTAGATTTAAAAGGTTCCTTTATTAAAGAATACAACGTCTTCTATGTAAGGATATTTTATTCAGACAGAAAAACTAAAAAGAAAATTTTCTGATTTTCAATAAACTGATAAAGTGATTATAATTAATTATTTAATGTTGAGTGATAAGAACAAAGTGTTGTCACTTAACGAATGTAATATTTAACACTCTTCCTCATTCGTTTGGAGACCACACTTAGTTCTAAGTTGTTTAATTCGCACAGCTCCCAGTGGTTTGGTCAACATATCTGCAAGCATGTCTTCTGTTGGACAGTACTGGCACTTAACGATATTCTTGTCCACGTAGTCTTTTACAAAATGAAATTTGGTGTCAATATGCTTGGATCGGTTACTTAATTTTTCTTCACATATAAGCTTGAGACAGCTCTGATTATCTTCGTAGATTAAAGTTGGTTGTTGTTGGGGAACGTCGAGGTCGCTTAAGAGCATTCTTAACCAAACTGCTTCCTTGCATGTTTCCGATAAAGCAATAAACTCTGCTTCAGTTGTAGATAAGGATACGCAAGTTTGCTTCCTACAACACCAGCATATAGCTCCTCCGTTTATGAAGAATATATATCCTGAGTTTGATTTTCGATTTTCTCTGTCTGCTGCCCAATTTGCATCAGCATATCCGATTAAATTATTTTTAATTGTATTGTCCTTACTGAGATTTAATTGAAAATAAGATGTACCTTTTAAATACCTAAGAACCCGTTTAAGTTCGATCCAATCGGCTTGATTTGGTGACGATGTCTTTTTTGCCAAAATTGATACACTTGCTGCTATGTCCGGTCTGGTGTTAACTGCTATATATAATAAGCATCCGATTAGTCTTTGGTATTCCTTGTTTTGTAGTAAAGGTTCTCTTCCTTCATTTGACTTGTCGTATTCGGGTTCTATAGGAACTTTTGAGTCCTTTGCATTTGTAAGTCCAAAGTCTTGAGTTAGTTTATCAATGTATTGTTTTTGCCTTATTCTGTAATTCATATTGTCATCTTTGGAGACTTCAATCCCCAAGTAGTGATTAATCTCTCCCAAATTATTCATTTCAAAGTGATGATTTAGCAATGCCTCTGCTTTCTTGATAAGTGATTCATCCTTACTAGCAACTAAAATGTCATCGACATACACCAGTATGTAACAACCTTCACCTTTCGTTGAACTACTGTATAGGCATAGATCTGCTTTACTCTGGGTGAAACCACTTCCAATGAGAACATTATGAATAACTTCGTTCCACACATGTGCTGCTTGCTTCAAACCATATAGACTCTTCCTTAATCGGCATACCATGCCCTGTTCTCCAACTTCAAACCCAGGCGGTTGTTTCATATAAATCTCTTCCTTGAGTTCTCCGTTTAAGAACGCTGACTTTACATCCATATGTTGAACTTTCATTTTGCATTTTCCTGCTATAGAGAGAAGGAGTCTAAAAGTTGTCTGCCTTACAACTGGTGCAAAAGTTTGGTCGTAATCTTGTCCATATTTTTGACTGTACCCCTGCGCGACAAGTCGAGCCTTGAACCTCTGAATACTTCCCTGAACGTTTCGTTTAATCTTATAGGTCCATCTACAACCGACTATGTTCGCTCCACTTGGTGGAAATACTAATTCCCATGTTTGATTTTTCTCAAGTCCTTGAAATTCTTCTGTCATTGCCTTTTTCCACTCTTCCTTATTCTTACAAGTAATGGATTCCTTATAGTTTCTAGGCTCCTTCACAAGGTCTTCCTGTACCATATTTGCACCGCTTATAAAACGTTGTGGTGGGATTCCTTTATTTTGTCTCTTTGATGTTCTTGGTAGATCTTCCTGTGTTGGTTCTAATTCCTCCTCTATTGTATTTTCGTCGTTATTAATTTCTTCCGGTTCTGTAGTTACGTCACGAATTTTTGATGTAATTGGCACTATTACTTCTGAACTATTCTTCTGGGTACTATTACCTTTTTCCGTATGAACCTCCTCATTTTTTGATAACTCAAAGAACTTCGCATCTCGGCTGATTGTTATTTTCTTGGTTCTTTTGTGTTAATTAATGTTAATGTTAATGATAATGTTAATGTTAATGTTAATGTTAAGTAGTTAATGTTAATGTTAAGTTAATGTTAATGTATAATGTTAATGTTAATGTTAATGTTAATGTTAATGTTAATGTTAATTTTAAATGTTTAAAGTATCGTTAACATAACAACCGAGTTCTATTGCAAAATTAAGTATTAAGATCCATTTAAAAGCAGGAAAATCTTTTTTTTTACAAAAACTACATCATTGAAGCTCTGTGTTAACCAGATTTTCATTTAATTACCGTCCAAAAGAAAATGAACGGTTTTGATCTGACCTAACTACGCAACAATAAGGAAGTTCCCTCCCAGTCACGTCTTATTCCAATCACTGTCCCGCAAATTACAACAAAACCAAGCCGCAAAAAAATTCACTCGAACACAGGCGAGTTTTTAAAAAGAAAAACAAACCACAAAACAAAAATTACGTCAGATCCTAGCAAATTCCAAGCCATTATCCTCGAGAAAGAAAAATACCTTTTCACAACAAATGCGTCTATGTTGTGATGTTAAGGAAATACAAGCCCACATAGATTTCGCAGCGCAAAAAGAAAATATAACCCGCTCTAAATTCCACACCATCAGAGCGTCATCATCTCGAGCGTGTCCACAAAATGGAACCCCCAAATTATCACCGCTCCACAATCTTGGTGAGAAAAACAAATTAGCAACAACCATGCGAACTGTGAGCATCGTCAAACCGGGTCTCACACTCTCCCAACAACGCGACGCTACGCCATATTGTACTTTATATACTGGCAATTGGAAATTACCCCCTCCCCCTCCCACCTTTACTACACTTTGTAGTTCGATACTCTTGCAATTCGCAGCCTCAGCGACCAGCTAAGGACCAAAAATAATTTCTGTAATTTTCTTTCCGCGTGAATCGCGACTTGAATTTTTGTGCGCACATCTCATAGTTCGTTGGTGCATCTTCTTCTCAGCCAACTAGCACTACATACAGATGGGTTCCATATCTTGAATCCCAGGTAATTGAGGTAATTGCACTCTCGTTGAACCGGTGTGCCGGATTTTCATCATTCCCCTTAACACCCACGATATCTTTCAAAATGGGTTTACGCAGTCATTTTTTTTTTGTCTTCGCTCAACAACTACGAAGAAATGATTCCTCCACCACCACAGCGTGGCTGCTGTTGCTTCGCTGCACCGATAATGATGATGACCAACATGGAAGGTGCTTTGTAACAACTTTATCGGGGAAGTGCACCTTAAATTGGGCCCATTACTGGGATTCACTTGAAAAATCGTGATCTACAACTTTGAAACTCCTTGTCGTCGGTCGTCCATCTAGCTCAAGGAATGAAAACGACGAATAGACGAATAAAGTGTAGATACCATGTCCACGGACGTTAACGGCAACTTTATTGGGATGTACGGCAACCAGCCAATGTGTGCATGGCTACACCTTTCTAGACGAAGCTATAGCATGACCTCTGAAGTTCAAATCGCTTCCAAAATCAAATTCAGATCATGAAAATAGATAATTGCGAGCTAGTCTGGGCAATCAGTCTGCCTGTGCTGTGCTACCGACAAACTGGCAAATCATGGGAACCAAACCAAACATCTGAATCTGGTCAGGAAGCCCTGTGATCTAATTCAGGCTGAGATTGGTTGGTAAACAAATCCACACTGAACACATTTTTTTTCATAAGTTTCTCAGACGAGGCTTTTCAATGCAAAAAAAAATTAAGCTTAAACGAAATTGATAAAAATTCTGATGAATTCTCTGCGAAATCAATCAATCTTTATATAGTGTAAAAAATAGTACGCATACGCCACAGTGTCCATTTTTTCTTTCAGTGTAGAACTAGACTCTGCGGTCTCGTGCTCCGATTGTTGACCTCAATGGTGCAACATTACCTTCTTTCAGACCTTTCAGACTATATACCAACACGTAAAGTACCCGTAACTAAGCTTGAGGAACTATTCCACACGATCTTTCGCCACAAAATTGATCCTCCAACCTATCCACACGAACATCATCAGGAAGTAGCAATTCCTTTTATTTTTTTTTTCATGAAACCAAACCGAACACATACCCTCAGATGTGCTACCATCTATCAAGAGATAGATCAAATTTGCGGAACATTCGGCAGGTCGTTCTATCACGTTTACACTTTGATGCTCGTTTTAGCCAAAAATAAGATATGCCACCACCAAGTCTGGACAGATTCGATTCGCTTCTTGAAATCTGATATCAACTCCTCCGGCACCAATCCATATCGCCACTCATTTCGAACATCTTCGTTGGCGTTGATGATGATGATGATGATGATGTTGATGGCAGCGACACCCGGCAGCAACACAGCAACGATGATGACGACGACGTTGGCATTGTCGGCTCCGTGGGGTACCTTGGCACGTTTAATAAGCAATTTTGTGATTTGGAGCAGATTACGCCGCCTCCCGGTTAGCATTCGGATGAGATCTACATTTCATTCGATGGTACTCGTATATGTTTCAAGTATTTTCGAGGATAAAGATCAAGCGGCAAAACGTGCGCTTTAAGTTATTGAGGATTTGTTTCACTAAATCACAAGTTGATGCTCTCTTGCTGCCGTCTTTACTGCAGCTGAAATGTTCAATGCTGATGATGATGATGATGATGCACGGCCAGATGCACTTGACTTCTTTTTGTCTTTGACCTTTCTGGATGGCAGAAGATCGGAAGAAGAACACAAAACACTCTGCAGCGAGCGGTGTGTCCGTGACAAACGATTTCGAATAAACGTGAAAAACGATTGTTGATCTGACAATTAGGATTTTAGAAGCATTATTGAACGATATTGATTGTTCGAAAAAGATATTGCCATCGTGGTGGTGATCATGGTGAATCTTCAATGAAGCTATTGAAGTTCGGGGAGTTGGATTTGCCGTTGGCATTGAAATCAAACGGTTTAAGGAATAGAGTTGGTGATTAATTTCAATGAAAGAAAATGGATGGAGAAGTCTCTGTTCCTTATTGAACTAACTTTAAGGAGTTTGTTTGCGGATTAAGTGTGTTATTTTCAATAAACTGTCACTTCTTGATCACCTTAGGGCCAGTATTACAGTTTTCTACTAAAAAAAACAACAAATTTGTAATGTTCCCCACTCACAAAAAGCAACACACTCTTTTGATTGATTGAACCCGACTCAAAAAAACTAGATTTGAGCAAAAGTGGGCGTAGACAAGGGCGTTTTTTTGTATGATTATTCATATTTTTTTATTCAAAGCAAACAAAAATTAACGCTTACCTTCAAATACAGCGTGTGCCCAAACTACTTGTCCATAAACTTCTTTAGTGTTCTTCCAACAGTTCAAAATTAAAATAAGCATTACTTTTGGTGAATAAAATCGACAAGTAATAAATCAGACAAATAGAAATGGACACACAAGAAAGGAAAACAATTAACGCCAAAGCAATAAATGTCATTTCAAAGAGTTCTACAGAAATTTCCTGAATACAAGTTATCCACTGTAGTTAAATTTTAATTATCAGTTTTTTAGACACAACTTCCAGATCATCAAACAATTCATTAAAAAAGAAAAACAAAACGAAGAAAAATAACTATAACCCGTGTGATGTTCGGTGTCTAATTACTGGCACAAAATTAATGCCTTTTCGCATTGCACATACCTCTAGACAAGTTTAACCTGCCACCATATAAAAGAACTCACTGAGAGCGTAACTAATAATAATTCCTCGCATGTATCTATTCATTATCCCAAAGAAGCCCCATCCATATAGGTGAGAATAGGGCGTCTCATTTGTTGTTGTCATGACGAGTCTTTATCCTCACGAGACATCGACACACTCTTGGGGATGAATTTTTGCGAAACGCTTCTCAGGTCTTTCATATATGCAAATCGGCATTGGCATATAGCCAAAGCGCAGTATAGAACACAGTGCTTGGGAATAGAAGAAGTATAGAAGCCACCTATACCAACTGAAACCTATAAACTATTCCAATCTATCGTGGTCGAAGCAATTTGTTTTGTGTTGCAAGTGAAATTGATGAGACCGCAGGTAATTGGCTTTAATAATTATTTAAACCCGCGTGATGAGGTCGGATCTGCATAGATAGACACACTATATACATGCAAATGCAATGTCATGCCGTACATATTTTTGCTAAAAGACGCTCTGAGATGTTTCGAACCTCGTATATCTGCATGTCTTTCGAGCTAAAACCTAGACCCCTCACCGGTCGATTGTTGTTGCAAGCAAGCGATGTTGTTGAATTCATAATCACGAGCAATTATTGCAAGCGATTAGTGTTGATATCAAGAGAGAGTCAGGTAGGTTATTGATACTATAAACGTGTCGGGGGAAAATGGAAACATTCAAGAACACATCGAGGTACAAGTTGAAATAATAATTAAAGTTTCACCTGTTAATGTGTTCGCACATCGTAATTTGGTTGCATAACCAGGGTATAAAAAAGCCGGAGTTAGACTGATGGTATGAAATTAACTATGAATTTTATTGCGAAAATCCAGTTGAACACTCCTCTTTGTTTTTCTATTTTTTGAGTCTGATCTCATTTCCAGATGTGACATTTGCTACTAGAACTAATTATTTGAACGCTTTCAGAACTGTCAAAACTGCTCCTAAACATTTCCAACAACAGATTATTGCAGCGATGAAATGTCATTTGTCATACTGAATAATATAAAAAAAAAAAAAATAGGAATTGATTGATCATATGTGTCCAACTCATATACTACTGTCAACATGACAACGATTGTTTCAAAAATCTGTCAAACGACACACTCCCTTCAATATTTTTGTGAAGAAGAAATGATTGTTTTTGTTATCAAAACTAGAAGCCATTGACATTGAATTGAATAGAATTTTGTTGTGATACGACAAAAGGGCTAATTACTAATTGTCGTATCCGATCGCAACAAAATTCTATTAAATTTTTACGAAATATTCGAATTTTGTTTCATCGTAGATGTTCCGATTGTTTACGTTGTAATGTCAAACTCAGAGTAACGCATCGTAATTTCGCGGTGAAAATCAAACAAAAATCAACTCTAAATCGATACCCACCACCTTTTCAACGATTTTAAGGCCGCGTATGACAGCATTTACAGAGACGAACTGTATAAAGCTATGTCTAATTTTGGCATCCCTGCCAAGCTCGTTCGCTTGTGCAAAATGACGATGGAGAACTCACGCTGCTTCATCAAGGTTGGCAACGAGCTTATGAAATCTTTCGACGTCAAATAAAGGATTCAGACAAGGCAATGCACTGTCATGCGACAGTGCAGAACTCCACTGTCAACACCAGAGGCACTATCTTCCAAAAATCTGTTCAACTTCTCGCGTACGCCGATGATATTGATATAATGGGAAGAACACAGCGTGATATCAATGGCGCCTTTGTGAGAATTGAGATAGAAGCGGCAAAAATGGGTTTAGCGTTAAATGAGGAAAAAACGAAGCATATGCTGTCTTTCGAGGAAGGACACCCAACACCGACGCGACGGTTCGGACAGAACGTCACAATAGACGCATACAACTTCGAGGTAGTAGAGGAGTTTGTCTACCTAGGCTCCGCTATAAACACGGGCAATAACACCAGCGCCGAGATCAGACGAAGAATAACTCTTGCTAATCGCTGTTTCTTTGGGCTTAGAAAGCAATTGAGTGGAAAAGCCCTCTCTCGAGCAACTAAGGTAAAGCTGTACAACACACTCATTATCCCAGTCCTACTGTACGGTGCAGAAGCATGGACTTTGACAAAATCGGATGAAAGTGACTTAGGCTGTTTTGAGAGGAAAGTTCTTCGGGTCATCTTTGGCCCCGTGTGCATTGAAGGGAAATGGCGAAGAAGATATAACAGCGAACTTTACGGGTTTTACAACGACATGGACCTAGCCAGGAGGGTCAAAGTCCAGAGACTCAGATGGCTCGGTCATTAAGAGCGGATGGACAATTGGATACCAATGCTTCGGCCCGGAAAGCTCTCGATACTATTCCCGAGGGACGTAGGAGTAGAGGAAGACCGCGACTCAGGTGGCGCACTCGAGTGGAAGAGGACCTCAATCAACTTGGAGTGCAAAACTGGATACAACAAGCTAAGGACCGAGCTAGCTGGCGGAGACTGTTGATTAAGGCCCAAGTCCACTACGGACTGTAGCGCCACCTTAAGTAAGTAAGTAAGAAAATCAAAAATTCTATTAACGATATGCGATGCATAGCGATTATTTTGTTTTATGCGTCTCCGATTGTTTCGACAGTTAAAGTGTGGCGGAACATTTGCGGAAATACAAGCGTTGTTACTCGACAACATTTGCTTTACGAAACGGATACCAAGAACTAAATAAATGTTACGATCGGAACTTTTCTACGATCGTAAGTTCCTCCCAACGGATAAGGCGATAGCTCACTTGTCATTTCCATACATTTCAAGCGAAGAAAAAAGGTATACAACCTACAGCAGCGCCATTTTGGTTCGAATCGGCCAAATTACTCCCAAGAAATATGTTTGAAATCAACTAATTGAAAAAACAACGAACATTATTCAAACTAAGAAAATCTTCAAACTGAAAATAGACAAGTGATTTTTATTTATATTTTTATTGACTCATGAACTAGATATATTTTGTAAACCGTGATCGAACAAACTTTTCATGCTCGTTTATACTCGTTTGTTTGCTTTCCAATTTACAATTTGCTTCTTAGAGCATATGTTTAAGGCTAAACAAACCGAAGCGGACAAGTTTTTTGCTTAAGACAAAAAATTGTGTCTTTGTGTCCATTGCTCTTATGAGGCAACACACACCGAGAAAGACACAACACGACAATAAGTCTTGCCCCGTCGTGCGTCGGTTGCAAAAAACACATGGGGTTGAATAGGAGCAAAACACACTGAAGACGACAAAAAGTCCGGAACAAAATGTCAACACCTAAAACTATACACCGTCTTATGAAGTAACATACACCAGAGAAAACAAGACAAACAAACAGGAATCGACAAAAAAACGTGTCAGTTGTAGATAAAGGTTGTATTGGAGCGGACAAAGACAAGACATTTTGTCTTTGTCGGCCTTGGTGTGGGAAAGAAAGTAGAATACGACACGCCTTTTTGTCCAAAGACAGAAAGACGTTTTGTCCGCTTCGGTGTGTTTTTAGCCTTACTTCATTGTTCCATTTGGAATCGCAACCATTGATGCTACATTTCACCATTCTATTAAAAAAAAATATATATTTCCAATGAATGTATTTAATACTGTTCGACTTTGATTATTTTTATATTTTTTAAGCCAAGAAATTAAGAAAACAGTGTGTCGTTATCAGCAAGAAATTAAATAAACAACGACCTCGTTGTTTATATTTTTGTTTTTTTTATTTTTGGCAGCTGGAATGTTTTTTTTTTGGCCACCGAAAACCAATAGCGCTCTCTCCTCTTCAACACGCGTGAAGTTGGCAACTAGCAGTCCATATAATATTCAATGCTAAGCCTGTTTTAAAGTAAAACATTTGTTCTCTAGCTAGATCTGTTCGGTAACAATTATCAGTTGCGTCGGTGGTGTAATGGTTAGCATAGTTGCCTTCCAAGCAGTTGATCCGGGTTCGATTCCCGGCCGACGCACATTATCTTTTAGTTTCAAGCTAAAAACTTCTTTATTTCGTTTTTTTTTTTTAAGTAACCTCATTTGAAATACCAAATTACTAAACTACAGTACTGTGTACTTCTATTAATAAATAAATCAATTAAAAGTAATAATCTGAACAAACCTCAAGAAGGGCTTGTTGCTGTTGAGATGTTGACAGCTCAAAGTCCTAAATACGTGATTAACTGCGACCTTTGTATAAAAATAGACCCAAACTTATATACAAAATCAATAAATTAACCGTGACGTAATATAACGTGCATAGGAAACAACTCAAAAACAAAAAAACACAACTCCACAATCTATTTATGCACAAAACAACACAAACCCTAAGCCAAAATAAACTCAATCTCTTATCACACTCCACATACATAAATAGAATTTCCAAAAAAAGAAATATTCTACTTCTATATGGTGAATTCCAAAATATCGACCATTGAAATGTCACTCAAGCTGTCACATTGATTGGTCTAACAAGTGAATGCACTTGAGCCACTTTGCGGATACAAAAAGAAACCAAAATTCCAAAAACAACAACTAAAAAAGTGTGGCATACAATATGCGGACAGGCATATTCGTAACGTAAAAGCATTTCCCTGTTTCCAATAATTCGCATATTGTCGGTCGTCGTCGTCGGTTAGTTGGTAGGTCTTTCTTGTTTGCCGTCATATAGTGGAAAATGTCATTTAGAGACCAAATACTGTTATTCTCGTAGACCAGAGCAACAAATAATTTGCATCATCTCCGATTTGATTTGCCGTCGCATCGCAAGTGCAATTCGAAAACTCGTACTACGATGAGTAGCTGTCAATTGAATTATTATCTGTCTCAATCAAAAGACAATCGTGTACGTCAATTTAAATTGGATGTAACTGCTATCAATTACTACGCATCTTCACTTCTGGCAATAAAGGTATACTTACCTCATGAACTCACCCGCGTAAAACTGTCACTTTGACATAAATTATGTGAGCTGTTCACATTATCTATTTCTTCGAATGACAGCTGTTGTTGAGTAGGAGCGCGTTCTAATTTACGCATAGCACACAAGGAACCTCACGCGCATATTGAAGAGCATATAAATCTCAGAGTGAGGCGTCAAAGAGAGCCGAAGTTTAATTTAATCTGCGCACGACAAACGCATTAATTATGTCCTTAAAAAGGGGCAGTGCGCAATAGGGACAGACGTTAGTGTGATACCGACAAAAAGGTGGCAATTTCACCACACGTCTACGCTTACCTCTAGAAGAATGCGCTTCAGGGCCTTTAGGAATGAATCCGCACTTCAATGAAACTCTCTTCGTGGATAGGCGATTACGTTTCATTAATTTATTTGCCTCTGCATCACGCTGCCATCGCAACGTCGCGTTGTTGTCCGTCGCTTCTGCCGCGTACAAAATGCGTCTTCAATTGACAGTAAAGTTTTATAAGCTAGTTAAGTTGCGTTGCATTTGAAAAAGTTGTTGTGATATCACATCACTATGTGGCGCGACGAGGTGAGGTATTGAGGGGACAAGTGGCACGACCAACGGAACGTCTTCGGTTGTCACATCGCGCAACTCAGTGGCGGCTATTCGTTTTATTGAGCGGCGCTTTTGTAACTGCAGTACACAGTGGTGATGGTGAATAACATAAATCTGTCACTTGAACGTGTGGTGGATTTAATAGCGGCAATCGGTCGGCGAATTGATGGTCAAACAAAGATGGCACCACATTGCATGTCAAGTGTGAAAATGCGTGCAGTGCGGTACGACGAACAACCATCACACCTAATTGGATTGTTCAATGGATAACGCGCTTCATGTCGCATTAATTGACATTTAAATGACATTTGCAAGGGGAATCGAATTGAATTCAAATAACGAATAAAAACTATCTGTTCAGAACAAAAAAAAAAGGAACAACGATTGACATACAAAATGAGACAAAAATGGCCACATCCACCGCAACTCAATGGCTGTTGTGGCAGGTTGTGGTTGACATACAAAAACGACAAAACACATAAGTGGGTACGTATAATCCAGCACGTGTCTCGATTTCAACATTTTGTTATGCTCTACTTAATCCTGCCACATTTCCACCCTGAATATTTCAGTTCAATTGACGAAACGAGACCACCCCCGACATTTTAATTTTATTTCGACTATTTGTTTCTTTCTTCCTTTCGATATGGTTTTATTTTTCTTATGGCGCTGAAGCGTTCTTTAAGTTTTGGTTAATTTTGTTCGTTTCTCCTGGATGCGCTTGGGTTGAGATATTGAGATGTGTGTGTGTGTGTTGCACTTGCAATGCGTAGGAGTGGGGTTTTCTCATATATCGCCGCTTTATTGATGATTTGCTCCCCCAATGACAATGACAGAAGAGACAAAACAATTAGCGCCATTTGTGGCGACGTCCGTCTGATAGTATCAATGGCCGGAAAATCGATTATCTTGCTATGTATATCTTTCTCATTTTATTTCGAATTTAGGAGAACGGGAAGGGAGGAATTTAAAAACTTAGATTACTTGCAATTCATATTAATCCAAGGTTATAGATTTCAAAAATGAACCTAGTTTGATTGAGTCATTTTAAAATTTTCAATGGAGAGGGACATCATGCGTCCAAAATCTTATTATATTTAAATCCTCTAACAGCAATATCCTAACATTTACTGCAACTCATACAGAGTCACGTTGCCGTTAGAAGCCTTAAAGCCCAATGCACATCTGTCATTATCAACCCATAAGAGGTTGGTTAATTCACTTACTTATTTGGGTTTCAAATTGGCATTCAGCCTAGTGACTTATTTCATTTCTAAAAGGCAAAAGAGGGCTCTACTGCTGCTTGCAGCTGATAAATCGACTTTTCGAATTTGAAGTGGTTGCGGTTGCACTTCGATAAATCTTAAACGTTCTCCAATTAGTGGCATATTTTCGCATTGAAATGAACGCAATCACCAAGCACCAAATGCACAAATACTCACGGTTCAAAAGATACTTAGACTTGTTCACCTTCTAGCTATGGCATCTTCATCAATCGTTTTTGTGCCTCCAGGATTAGACGCAACCAAGTGGTAAAGATGAATAATAAGGCAACTCGTGCAAATCAATTGAAATGTGCGTTGGTGTGTTCATACATTTTAATCAAAAAACATTTTCATGTGAGGCAAAGGTGACAAAAGCAGTGTAATCTACTTCGTTGCATGTGCAGTGTGCATTAAACAAGAATTTCTCTGCCAAAAGGCAGCAAATGTGATTTCAAGGTAAACCATTGAATTTTTCAATTGATTTTTATTCATTCTTGATTTATAGTTCAGCATCTGATGATTATTAAGTTAAACGAGAATCCATATGCATTCTCTTTGACGTTTTCAAGATTTTGTCGACAGCAAAAGTCGCATACAGAATATTTCTGTTCAAGGTGTCAAAAGTTTAAAAAAAAAAAGTAAACGGGATCACAACGCCCTTATATGTACTTTCTTTTTCATTTGTTACGTAAATAAATAAATAAATAAATCAAAAATTAAATAACACTGGCGAACTGCGTACTGCGTGTCACTAACTATTGACGTATATATACATACTTTTTGACAGTTGTAAAATTTCAACTGTCATTCATCGGACGTGGAGAGCAAACAAAGGCGAGATTTGCAAACAGTTTGAACATTTGTTTGAATTTTTTCGTAATATTTCAATTCAACAATTGTAGCAAATCTTCAGGGTGTCAACACTTGCGCCACCTTGTATGTGTTAACCATAAACTAAATATGAATAATATTTGAGAAATAAACTGAGAAGATAGAAAATTCACCCCAGCCAATTATTTTCTCATTCTTTAACAACTTCAAATTCTTCTTTTTCTATATTTTCCCTTAGAAAAAAAAAAACTGCACTCTTCCATGTCAAACCAAAACAATTGGATGCACCATCAACAAAGTATACCTACATCCTAGAATCTGCATTTTGTCAGCACGTCAAGAAGCTAGTCAGCAGGTGGCAATTTTCACCGCCAAAACCGTTTAGCTAAACGGAAGAAGTTAAACAAAAACAACATCTATGAGCCACATTGTTAACAACAACAACAACAGAACATAAAGAAACGTCAAACAAATTTTAAATAAATTGATTATCTGTCAAGCATGACGGAGGCAAAAAAGGTCTTACGTCTAAGAACGGCGCGGTGGTGGGGTGGGGACCACGCAACCACGAAGACAGCAAAGAAGCAGTCAAATAATAAATTGAGGCACACACTCTTAAACGGTACAAATTTATCAAGACTTAAAAAACAAGAAAAAGATTAAATGAACTTCACGAAACAACCAGATGTAGGAACGAAAAGAAACGAAACACCATAAACGCAGTTTAATGCAAAACAGAAGGTCTACACTCCTCGCACTTTAGTAGAATTCTGCACGCAACGAAGTCATTAATTTGCACATGAAGTTGGTAGACCAGACAGACATAACGTCGCTGCATTGCGATGCGATGGGGCGCAGAGTTATAAATTGGTCCAAGGTTGATGTGGTGCGTACATAATTATTAGCGAACATTAATTCCATAAATGCAACTGCCTAATTAATTTATTCGTGCTAATAAGAGTTGCTTGGTGTAAATAATTACACAGTAGGGTTGAATAGATGCATATAATATAGTATCGCTGCTGCTATTTACTTACTAGTTAAAAGTCATACGACAGCGACGCGACGCAGTCCGTTCCTTGTAAAATTACATAATCTTTATTTGACAGCTAGTTGAAGTGGGTCTTTTTTACTCGGTTGTCTAAATCTCATGGTCTGAGTTGCTGTAACTGTGCAATTATTAAGACGACGGACGTTTATACGGATGTTATATATCAGGGGAAGGAAAATTAGTTAGAAGTGTTTCACAAGATTGGAGCAAAAGGCGAGAAATATTAAGCACTGTTAGTGAACTGCGCTCTTATAAAAGTATGCCCTACTAATTTCCTGAACGTTCAATAATGTCATCAAATTGTCAAAGTGACATTTATGAATTGAAGCTTTCATGTTCCGCCAAAAGAATTTGGTTCTGAGAGAAGAAACAATGCAAACTGAGCTGTCAAACTTGATTTCGCCCTAAAGATGAACAACCAAAAGTAACGTAACGAATTCCTGGTGCCAAAAACCAAGATCGTAAACAAAATCCAATCAATGCATGTACCAAAAAAAAAAACTGTACAAACATTTTCAATGTCCCATTAATTTTCCCCAAAAAATTTCATTGACAATCGATGACAGATTATCAGAGATTTGATAGATCCTTTATCTGTCTTTTTATTTGCTCATGTAAAGTCAACAATTGTCAAAAAGAAGCTTGTTATCAGGGTCTTCCAAATATTTCTGACCTTTGCACTCGATGTCAAATCTAAACCAAACAAAGTTTCTTTTTTCAGCATCTTACAATTCACAGAACCTAATTCGACAGAATTCAAAAATCAAACAGAAAAACTTTCTCATTTGCACTTCGCTGTCACTGAGCCCCGCTCAGAGCTGCCACCGCCGTCATCATCAATTTTTTGCGGTCTGAATGTTTACTTTGTTTTATTCCGCAGCTCCAACTGCAACTTCAACCCACCATCAAACCATTTTCACTGGCCGCTCATCTTAAGCGCTTGGGGCTAATTTTATGCCTCTGTGGATTTTTTCTTCCAGCCAGTGTCTGACCTTGTTTGCCTTGTTTCTTGTTGTTGGTGTCGGTGTCGCTTTGCGAAGTGAATAATTGTTGTCTTCTAGTCCAAAATGTCTGGCCACGGTCTAAGGGGATTCGACGACGTCGTTGTTGCTTTTGCTCTTTTAACTGCTTCTGTGCTTCGTCTTCTTCATTTTTTTTAAATTTCAAAGTGTTTTCTTTGTTTAATTGACCCGAAATCCGGACGTTCTGGGTTCAGATGATTCAAATTGGATCTCTTCCACCAACAGACACCGTTCCGTTGTCCAATTGGGGCGCTGTGTCACATCTTCTTAAAGGAGCATTTTTAATTTGAAAAATCGAGACACAGAATGGAGCTCCCTCTAAAATAATTACACTAGCTCCATGCGGCCTAAAATGGTATTTCCATTGCAATTATTTGAATACAGTAATGGCCAAGAGTGGTTGGTCGTCTTCCCTGCGGCGACTGTGGCTAGTTTATTGGTTGATGACGGAAAAATACCTTCGGCCCACTCTAGAGAACTTGGAGTACAAAAATGTTTAGGCGCTCACCTTAAGTAGCTGCCACGGCTGGTTTGCATAAATGTCCTAATGCGACGCAGTGCATTTGCATGACATCATTCAAATTTGGAATTTGACAGTTGCTGTCATATTTTTTTCCGTTTGCATTGCAAACATTATACGAGTTGGTATTGTATTGTGTCGGGGGCTGTAGGAAAATACAAAATCAACTTGGGTTTGTATAATGTGAGCCAATTACCATAAGGAAATGTTTTATGAGACCAAGTATACGTTGCGTACACGTCAGTGTCCAAATGTGGTCGCACTCAGATCCCCACATCCCCATCGTACCTTTTTTAATAATTTGCATATCGACTATGACTTGGAAGTCGACTTTAGGTGCAACAGAAAAAAAAATGCTTGTCTGTCATTGCAAAGAAACCAATTCTGGCAGAGAATATTTTCAGACGCCATGCCAGGCCAGAGTCAGTCTGAGAGCAAGAAATTAAAATTTCCTTTTTGCATTTGTAGACAAAGAAGAGTCACACAGAAGAAAAAGAAGCCACTTAGGTGTGTAACGTTACTGTCTTTTTGGTTTTTCTAATAATGAATGGGCAAGGCAGTTAGTTCATTTGAGTAATAACAGGACACAGACAGTAGAAGTGAGTATGATGGCGTCTGAACGTCAAATGTCAAAAAAATTAACAAACGACGTGACAGAGTGTTGCACAGTTTTGTTAATTCTTTGATATACAGACATTTATTCAATTGTGTTGGGATTCTTGGTGCTTGAAATAATACAGGCGTGAAAAAAGTATTTGTATGACATACCATTGGAAGCGGCCATAAAAATGACATAAAGACAAATTTTATTTCGATAAATAGTTCTATTGAACTTTTTTTAATGACCATTGGATAGTTTGACCTTAATGACATTTTTTGTAGACGTGTCGTCGCTAGCAAATCACAAAGCCATGATTGTCCTAGAGGTAAAAATACAGTGGTTGTTCCATATGCAAAGCACTTGAGCGCCGAACTGTCATTTCCATCGAATCACTAAATTTGACAGCTTCGTTCGATTTGCTCGGTTATATTATTCTGAGCAAATCGATGAAGTCTGACTGAGCTCTGAATTAGAAATTATGCACTCTCATATGTCCGACCTTAAAACAGGAAAACAACATAAAATTTTCTTGACAGTTCGATAATCTGCTCAGAGGCAAAAAAGAAAAATACTAACGATTCGGAACATTGCAAACAAATACAGAAACCCAACGACAGACACTCATATTTTTGATGTCATTGTCAACAAAAGATCAGGGTCATCTTATCTTCATCAAAATACGTTCCAAGACCACAATGAGTGGGAATCCATGTGCACTTATGATGGCAACTCCAAACTCCAAAAAAAAGTACTTACACTAAATTTTTCGTCTCTTAAACTTTGATAATAATCTCACTCCTTACCCCCCGTGTACTGTTTGTATCATCTTAGCCTTCTGATCTTATAAAAAAGGTAACATTTAAGTCGCAGTATTATTTAGGCTTCTTATAAAAGTACTTCAATGGGTTCTTTACCGTATACAAGCCCATTGGAAAGACAACCGCAGGATTCTCCGCGTGCTGTTCAATCATAGCGTGCGCAATGATCACGACTCATAGATGCACGCATTCTTCATGTGTATAAAGGAGCACCAGTCCTGCAGCGGCGCGACACCAGAGCGCCATCATTCTCCTCATGGCTTATGGGGAGCATGGCACAATGTTGAAGAAAAAACAAACAGTGGTTCGTCTTAAAAAGGAAAACAACATCGTCATGAATTTTCCAGCTTTATTACTTTCGAAGAGAGTACTGGGCACTATGGGGTTTTGACGACGACAACGACGACGGGACATGATCAGCAACGGACAAAAGTTATTTGCCCGAAAGTTATGGTGACCATTCGAAAATAATTAAGACAAGTGCTGGCCACTCGGAAGTCTCCATCGCCCTTGCAAATGTTTTCTTTGAAGTAAGCCTCAAATGGTAACCCCATTGAGCCCATCTCAAAAAAAAAACGACGAACAAAATTGTGGCAAATTAACCGCACCATATCGCAAGCATAAGGTTCCTTATAAGATTAAGGATTTTCTCACTGACTACGGAATTTTGTGCGTGGCCTAGGTCTTGGATTACGTTTCAACAAAAACTTCACGATTTCTTCTCATCATATCGCATATAATAAGCCCTTGGTTGGGGAGGGGTTGCCCTAAGATATCATCTTGCATCTACTGTACAAGCGTAGCTCAAAGCAGAATAAGTAATTGCTGCGTGAGCTATATACGTTAAGAAAAACGTGCCCGTTTGACTTGTTATGATCTTCTTTGGGTTTTCTCTGTTACGTGTTGTCTCGAGTTTAATAAGTGACCAAATTGAAGGGTTTTCCTTTCCCTCTTCTTCAACTTTTTTTCGTTATCAGATCGCACAAATCTGTTTATTAAAGATTATCAAACAGAATCTACGAGCCATGTTTTCGCTTTGACGATGTAGTTTGCCTCAGAAGTAGTTTAAAATCGAAGTCAGATTATTTTGAAACGATAGGAAAGTTGTGGGTTCGTTCATGTCATAACATAAGTTCGAACTTATCAAATTATCAATATCGAAGATCAAAATGAGAACTGTTCCACTGAACATTATTTTATTTTTTCATTTTGAGATGAAAACCAAATATGATATAAAAGACAATGACATTTAAAAAGACTAGTTGAGGTAGCTCTTAACGTTGCGAAGCAACAACAGGCCACGGAAACCGACTACACTGATGACGACCTAAGCAAATGATTTAAGGACAACGAAGTTCGGATATGCACGTGAATGTTAAGTCATTTAATAGAACGCGTGCTGCTGAACAATAAGCGGAGACCCTCAACTCCTACAAGGCACACATTACCGCTATCCAGGAAATGCGATGGGATGAACTGGACAAAAGGAGGATGAAAAACTGCGATATTAACTAGGGTAATTGTTGCCGAGAGCAACAACAGCGGCTTCCAAAAGGATGCGGATTTGTCATGATAAGCAGACTCAGGCAAAAAGTCTTGAGCTTCAAATCTATTAGCGAACGCATCTCGACGATTTGAATCAACGCTAAATTCGGCAACATTAGCCTAATATGCGCGCATGCCCCCACAGAAGAGAAAAAGGACGACACCAAAGACGAGTTCTACGAGCTCCTCAACAAAACATACGAGCAATGTCCTAGTATGACATTAAAATTGACCTCGGCGATTTTAACGAAAAGCTGGGAAAAGAGTACATCTTTGGTGGAACAGTCGGAAAGAAAAGCCTGATCAATTTTGCTGTACCTAAGGAACATGGAAATCTCCTGATCAATCAACCGTCAACCAGATTGTTCACATTCGATCGAAGGACGGCACTTGTCCAGCATTCTAGATGTTCGAACTATCCAAGGAGCCAACATCGACTCAGACCACTACCCCGTCGTAGTCAAGGTATCGCGACGTATATCCCGACAACGACTAAAACAAGGAAACGGCTACAATCACAAGAGATCACCAGATCCTTCTCTGATCGAGTGTCAAGTAACCTCTTAAGGAGTCCCATGCCACCAAGACCAAGTATCGAAGACCAGTGGCAACATTGCCAGAATGTGTTAGGTTTCACACAGCCACCAAAACAAAAATCCTGGTTTGACAAAGAATGCAAGCAGGTCCGTGCAGCCAAGCAGGAGGAATAAAGAGCTACGCTCGATGGAAGGACAAGAACCGCTTGTGAACTCTACGAGCAAAAGAGGAGAGAAGAATGCCGGCTTTTCAGGAGAAAAAAGAGGGAGCATGATAAGCGTCGATGGAGGATGCTGAGAGAACAAACAGCAGGAATGAAGTTCGGTGGTTTTATCGGAAGGTGAAACAGCTGGCTCAAGGTCATCGAGCAAGAACCGATTCCTGCAGGGATAAAGAAGGGAATATCATAGTAGAATCGCAGTCAATGCTGAGGATTTGGAAAGGCCACTTCTTTAGACTTTATAACGGCGACGAGGAACAACATCCCGTCGTCAGGCAGGAGCCTTCCATAGGACACGATGATAGCCAACAATTCCGTGAATACGACCTAGAAGAAGTGAAAACGGCAATATCACGGCTGAAATCTAATAAAACCGCTGGAGCAGATGGTCTACCTGCCAAGCTATTCAAAGCAGCAGGCGACGAACTAGATAGGAGCATCCACCAAATCATCTTCAAGATATGGTCGGAAGATTGCATGTCCGATGAATGGAACCTCAGCATTGTTTGTCTGATCCTGAGAAGGAAGGCCCTCTTAACTGCGCCAACTACAGAGGAATCAGTCTACTTAACATCGATTACAAGATCTGTTGGGCGTCTAGTACAAGCATCACAATCTCAATTTTAAAATAAATTTGTGCAATTAAACTTATTAAACAATCGACCTGCTTGGTTCGTTCGAAATGATACACCACCAGTGGGAGATTTCCGTTCCATGAACGTGAAGTTCTTTTCATATATCAATGACGTTCACGGTTGCTCATATGTATGATTCGTTACCAAACGATACCTAACAGAATACCCGTACTTTTATAACGAGTAGGTACTTTCGTAGCGAGTACTTGGGATTCTGGTTGCAAGATCATATATACTCTCATTTGTTCGTTGCTTTTACAACCCTATCACACTACGACATTCAATTTCGCATGACGAATAGTAGGTATTCCGTTCTTGGTTTTAACAGTACTTGGCATGCCAATGCCAATATCATCACAGTTACTGCTGAAAGCAAAAAGAAATTTTAAGAACAACTATCAACTTTGGCGACTTCTCAATATGTTAAACTTACTTCGGTCCACCCATCCACCTCCTTCGAATAGCAACCTCCTCCTTTAAAAAGTAAAAGCAAAAGCGAATCCCAACAACATTCCAACTCTATGACAAACACAAAAAATTGGTGTATAAGACAAATTGCTTCCGTTCACGAAACGATAGCAACTGAAGTTGTAAGAAAACATCGAGGACTCTTTGTCCTGTTAGTCGGAACATATCAGACAACAATAGGTTAACAAAAAAAATTGTATTAGGAATAACGGAGCCATCTGAAGAAATAAAACTTAATCCGTCATGTGTTAACAAGGAATGCAAGTAAAGCTGTTTTGAATGAATGATTGTGTCTGTGGTTTGTTGGCCCAAAAAGAGATTCCTTCCTCGTTCAGCATAACCAAAGTTGAACCTTTGCAACACACCCGTAACAGCAGGATCACAAACAACAAAGTTTCGTTCCAGGTTTTGATTTTTTGTTAGTCTTCTATTTTCGCCCGTCTATTCCTGGAACTAAAATTCTTCCACTGGCAATAGCATTTCTTGTACACAAACAATTTTTTTTAATACTAATGTCATGACATATTCGACAATTGCATGAAAGCAAATTTCTTTGCAACAAGACAAACAAAAAAATGAAGCATCTGGATCGCTTAAAACCTACAGAGATGGCTTCAAATCGCTTTTGAAAAACAAAGAAATTCTAATATCTGAAAGGAAATTTGCCTCCTATGATAGGTCCTTCGTTAGTTTCCCCACAAATCTCTCCGTCTTGCGTCTGTTGACATCTCTTGCTGGCACCACCATTGACATAAACTAAACTAATGACTTCAGCGTTCATTCAGCTTGTAGAACATTCATTTAATGTGCGCCTATGTGACATGGACTGTTTGTGTCCCCGAACAGCAGTCAACACACAGCATCGTTGCTCTTTCAAACAGGAAATTCATTTCTCTCCTTCCAACTCGATTACACCTTAAGCCCGTTTAGTTACGATGCCTTTGGATCGAACAAAACAAAAATCTCACTATACTACGAGTAACTGAGATTTCCTCAGGACTTTGAGAGTAATGTACCTGTTCGTTCTGATCAAATCCACTTGATGTAATGCGACATGAATTCCCTGTTGCGCTGATGTCCAACTCTCCCTTGGGACAGCACACTAAACTTCACCTGACCCCATCGCAGTTCAACAGCAACAAAAAATCCTCGCTTGGCGCACAAAACATTGAAAACTAGTGTCGCGCGTTAAAGAGCCAGGACCCCATAAACCAGCATCGAAAAAAAAAGAAAACAAACACTTCTTAAGGCTTCATGGAAAAATCACAGACCCGCTTGTCTTGCGGGAAACTTTCGGAAACAACAGTTGTAACCTGTTATCACATAATTTCAATTAGGACACAAAGTGGAAGTCATGTTTGTTGCTGGCTGCTGTTTTGTTTTAAGCTGGATGTTCTTTTTGTTTGTCCTCAGCGATGGCGGCGGCGGCGGTGGCGGTAGTGGTGGTGGCTAGTGTGTGATTGGTTCCGCGATCGGTGCCAGCTAATTGCAGCAGTGCGCAGATAACCTTTAATCCGCCACCTTCACCACCTCCCAGGCTGAGGCAACATCCATCCTGGTGCCCAGCTTCATCTGCATTTTGTTGCTGCAAGAGTCTTTCAGGCGGTGTTGATGATTGTTGGCGGAGTAATCGTCGTTGGTCGTCCGTCTGTCCGCGTGTCGTCGTGCTTTAGCCATTTAAATTTAAATTAGTTTTTCGTGCCTTGAGTTAGGAGTGTCGCATTCGTCGGCTGGTAGTTTTCTTTAGGAATTTTTCGGCACTGATCGGTGGCGTCGCGTAATTTAGGGAAAAAAAGCGTGCGCGAGCGCGTATTCGAAAAACGCGCGATTTGCTGACATTGTTGAATTCTTACCTCTCCCTCCCTTCCCCCAAAATTTGTGGGACTGCTTTGTCTCGGATGCGATATTAAAGCCATAGCGCACCTAGAACCTCCTTCAAACTTAGCTGGCAGGGATTTATATGAAGTTGTAAATCGGCATGAGCAGTTTACAGACACTGTGACGATACTGATTCGGGGCAGTGATATCTGCTCTGGCAGTTCTTACACTCGTAAACGTAGAAAATGTAAGGAGGGAATGTTTGGCGAGAGTCGAAACAAGCAGTGAAATCGTGCGTGCCCTCAAGTGCGATACATCGAATAAGATGCACGACTTTCTTACACTTGCACTCTGGGGGAAAGAATAACTATTTGGAGATTATTTTTTGCAACTTTGTTAAGCAAGGGCGGCTGTCCAAATAAGATGGCCTGGGACAGATACAATTAAATCTCTATTAGAGAGCATAAAGGTCCTTCATTTTGCGATTTGATACTCAGCAGTAACTTCTTGATAAGTTGTTCACTTTGATATTTCAATAATCACAAAGTTGTATTTGACTTCCTTCAATGCCTCGCTTGACTGAGGTAGATTTTGATAAAATGCGCTCCTGAACTTTTAAAGAAATTTCGGCCATAGAAAACTTACTTGTTTGGACTTTTTCTCTCTCGGGTTACTATATTCAGTCTGATCTCTAACTGTGACTTTTTATTGTAGGTGGATTCCATCCTCCAACAGAAACATACACACGTCCCATGAATTCCTGAAGGTATATGAACAAAAATTTCGACATCCCGATTCGAGAGTCGCACCCGACTCCAAAAAGTCCGCTCAACATAGTAAAAATAATCGTGAACTATTATTCGTTGTTAGAAGTTTGGCCTTTGTGCGCCTATGCCAAGCGGACATGATTTTTTTCTTCTGCAAAATGAACATGCAACGGACAAAATGGAGACGGAGACGATGTGTATGTTGGATGCCCGGTTGTGTAGTTTGTATGAAGAGGAACAACTGATTCCTTCAATTGTCTCCCACATGTAACTCGTGAGCTCTATTGTTTGTTTTAATGACAATTGGGAGTGTTAGAATGTTCTTGTTGGTTGCTGTTTTCGGTAAGAATATGGATTATGTCGAAGTTAGTTTCGCAGGTCTACGACTCTACGTATTCAATGTGGAGATCATATAGTCATGCAATTTTGTAAATCGGAAAGCACAATGATTTATCATAGTCAAATCGGTAAGGAATAGCGGAGGATTAAACCTTATTCTGTAGACTAAGTGGAAAATATTATAAATAAAATAAAATTTCCCCTAAATAACGTTTACTAACATATTCCACCAAGGAGGGTGGTTAAGCGATGGAAATTAGGTGGAGCTACAATCGATTTCCATACACATAGCAGAGACAACAACGTATCGATTGTCAAGTAGCATCAGCAACAAAAATCCCAAATGGAATTTTGGGTAAACGTCACTACTATTCCGGAGACAAATAATTTCTACTTATGAGAAATTTAAACCCATGGATTAACTCTTATTCTATGGATTATTTAACCTGTGGAACAAGAGTGGAACATTTAACGTGTTTATCAACGTCTGTCGTGTTGGAGGCAATGTGAACATCGCTGTGAAACCACCTTAATTCGTAATGACATTTATCTGATATTTCTTCGCAAACACAATCCCCATAAGTTTGGAAGCAAAAAGTTCATAAAATTTGCAGATAAGAAGAGCAGAAATAGGTTCATGTATAGAAGAATAATCGGTTTATATAAGTCAACACAACGTGGCAAAATCAGGGTGTAATAAGTCCACAAGAAGTTTCAATACAAGTCGACTCAAGGCATTAACTCAAATTATACCTTCCCAGGTAGATATGTTTCAATTGCTATCTGCTTAGGAACTACTTCTTTTGGCGATTTACATTTCAACAAGAACACAACGCATGATCCACAACCACAACTTATTATACCCAACTGCTAATTTCCATACGATGACCTCTTTCGTTTAGATATTCAAATAAAATTCCAAAATCACTCACTTTAGCTCCAAGCCTTTACCCAAGCAAGGCAGAAAAAAATCAAAACAAAAATTCCTCCATTCATTCATGAGTTTTGTCAGTCCCATAAAATTCTGGACACAATGTCTCCCAAAAAATCCAGTGACATCTTCATTGCAGAAAAAGAAGCGTATTCATTCCACGGCCTGAGCCGCTGTATGCAAAAACTTTGCTCGTCCCCAATGCATACACTCAGTCGAATAGAGTTAAATACGGGACAGGGAATACTAAACATGAATACCATTTTGAAGACAGAAGAGCAACATCATCTACCTTCGACGAAGAAACGCACAAAAAACATTATGCCCAGCTGTTGTATATTTTTGTATAACCTCATCCCTGGCATATGCAAAGTTTTGTCCAGAAAGAATGCAAATTTAGTGCAATGCAAACAAATATCAAAACGATATTTTTTTTTTGAAAATTTCACCAAGTTGCCGAGAGGCTACAAGACTTTTTTGAGTCTCGAAACTCACTTCAAATTCAAAACCAACTGAAGAAAAAAAGTTACTCTCATAGTGATTCTCCTTCGGATTTTAGAGTACGCGGATTATAGGCGATTTTTTTCTTATGTTTGAACAATAAACTTGACGGTATATTTGTTGATTTTGATAAGTTTTGAGTTTTTGGAATTTCGGGTTGAATTGTTTTATTTCTTTTCAGGACTTTGTCCTAGACTTCAGCGGTCAGAAAGAGTTCCATATTCAAACTGGTGAAATTCTCTTAGATCAAAATCGTTCAAAATGACAGTTTTTTCACAAAATTTTATTCGCCGTCTGTCCCTCTCTCATCGAGAGAATGGATGAATGAATTAGCATGCATCAGAAATATGCGTTTCGATTGCCAAACACTATCCCCTCAAACGCCCCTCCTTTTTAAATCACAGCATCCATTCTCCGTCACGTATGCAAACATTATGCGGAAAAAAGCCAAAAGGCAAAAACAAACCACAAATACACAAAACATAATAAATGCGCGTGATAGAATCGATTGTGAGTCAAATGGGGGCTTTGCAAACAAATCGGCGCTGAATCCGTAATGAGCCTTTGAGTCCGACTTTTAGCCTCGACCAGGACTAAAACACAGATCTCTCGTTGAGTTTTGCAGTGATATTTATCGAGATATCAATATCTCGTTGGATAAATGTAGTAACATATTTTTAAAAGACACAAAACAAGAAACAAAAACAGTTCTTTTGTGGCTTTTGTAGCTTTTGTGGCGTGTGTGATAGCCCCTGGATGTTTGGCGTGTTGGACGCCTGGCGTAAGATATTACCGCACACATCCTTTCGAATATAATCGTATATAGTCGTCATTGCTGCCCCCTTAACTGTTTGTTTTCCATTGTGTTTGGAGTTTTTTTTCGTTTGTAGTGAGAAGAGACTACTATATCGTCTCAGGTGCAATGGTACTTCTTTCACGGCTTCGACTTTGGCTGCGATTCGGTCAAAAATGCAAAGTTTTTTATCAGTTCATTATACAGTCGCGATGAGGAGGTAATCATGTGCAGATTATGCAGGCCTGAGGCCTCAAAAACATCTTAATCCATAAAGGATGCGCAGCGCTGGCTGTGCTGTGGCATGGTTGGTGGCGTGGCGTTATGGCGGGTGATTTGTATAGCTTGTGGCTTTTGCGGCAAAGATTTTACTGCATAACACTTTTGCCAAGAAGTGCCAAGATTAAAAGGAACCAGTGTTGGAACTTGTCATACCAGATTGTAGCAACACGAAAGATTAATCTCTTCGAACTGAAATGGTATTTGCATTCAAAGGTGCTGCCAATGCTGCGGCGTGATATTGAACATGTAAAAAGAGTGTTTAAAACAAAATAGGGGGCTAAATATTGTGTCCTTTTGAATACCATTAAATATGCATAACGAAGTAGGATCATGACATGTTTATTTTTCTTTCCGTATCGATGACGCAGGGAAGCGCAGATTATACATTCTAGCTTCAAGCTCTTTAGACGGAAAATAGAAAACAAAAATAGTACTCATACGGCACAGTGTACAAAGTGGGCAAATCGGATTCTTAAATGACAGTATTCCTCGATGGAATACGATGTTGCATAAAGATGAAGTGGCCTTGTTAGCCACAAGTGTATGCCATCAGTTAGTTTCCTCCTCGAACAAATCTATTTCTTTAAATGTTCCAATAAAACCCAAGTACCTTTCCAATACGCTCCATCTTCTACCCAACAAATAGTACTGTCTTAAAAAGCATTTGCATTCTGTTTTCTTTGAAATCAATCAAAATTCAAATTTGGTTCACGTCAAGCACGCATTAAATTCCCATTTCTTGACTGTTATTCCAGACATTAGGCCAATAACAAAAGACACACAGATTCTCCACTGTCCATCAACATCGACCGCATCTCATCTCCCTCCATTCGATTCGTATTGATGACACAAATCTTTATTTTTTTCGTATGTCAGTACAGCTTTGTTGCTCTTCCCCTGCAACCTATCCCTATTTTGATTAAAACATCAAAAAACATTTTTATATATAAAAGAAGAATACATAATAAATCTGAGGATGCTCCTCTCCGGATCTCGAGATCTCGATGGTGCGCAAGATATCCTACGTTTGAAAGATTCTTGACGGACGAGAAGGTTCATAGAACGCAGCATAAAAGGTAGGACTGGGTCGGACGAACTTGCTTTCATGTCCCAAAAGCATAAACATAAAATTTATTCGAATTTCAAAAATTTAGCAGTTGGAAAAATAATCTACTAAAATCAATTTCACCAAAAAGTTGAAATGCCCTCAGAAAAACCGATTAATTTACTCAACCAAAATCTTAGCTCTCTTGAATAAAAGCAATACTTGTCCTTTAAGGAGATCAAATACGAAACATGCAAATTTTATGCACCGTCATAAACTTCCCAACTTTTAAATGTCCAGTCCATAGTTGAGAAAATCGTCCGTACCAAGGAGATGGAATTTAGGTCGTCCGTTGTTGGTTGATGAGAAGCAGGAGTAGTGTGAGGCCTTGTTTTGCAGATTTTGCAGACAGGATGTATACCACAATGCTTACAGGGATGCACTTTGAAGATTTTTTTATTGAGAGTGGAAACACCCTGTTAGACAAAAATTTACGACAAAAAAACCAAGTGCGTCATTCTGTTGTTTTTCGTTTCTCTTGACAAATATATAGGGTCTCATTTCAAATTCATGTTTGGTTGGACTTTGGAAGATCTTCACTTGAGGAAAATGACATTCGCATTATGTTTAGTTTCTCAAAATGACATCTAATAAACTATTTCAAGCGGAAATCTATGCAAATTGTAGGTTTGTGTTTTTCAGTCAACTTCTAAGAAATAAAAAGAACTTAACCATATTGCTTCTAAAAAAGTTAATGTGTTTTTGACCGTTTGTTTCAAGCCACGTTCGCTTAATCATCATCTAGAGAAAAAGCATAGATATTTGATACATTCTGTTCAATTTAAATGCACCAATTTATGTGAAAATTGTGTAAGAAGTTTTTGGTGTACCTAAGGAAATTATAACACTTTTAAAGATAAAATAAAAGTGTTATAATTTTCCAGATCTTTCAAACAGATCACAATCATACTGGTCACATTTTCGAGAGAAGTTAATCTGTTCAGAAAATCGAAGTAAAACTTCCTTGGGAGCAATCAGCAATATTGAAGGAAGTTAACATTTTTTCGGACGGAAGTAACTTTCATTTAATAACATGAACTTGTTCATAGTTTCTGTAAGTGTGGCAGAGTGGAATTCAAATCAGGAAATCGAAAAAGGGAAACCCATGGCGCAACGGCCTTAAACTAGCCTCAATCATTATGATAAAATGCGTTACCCTTTTTTTTGTGGTACCTGCAGTTTTCGTGGCCTTCAAAAACCGAAGGGTATGCCCCTTAACATCAAACGAAAGCATTTTTAGCAGATGTCAAGTGGCTGTATATTATTTAAATATCCTGTACCAAAATTGCTTAAACCAATTAGTAAAAACTTTTGTAAAAGTGAGGTTATTTAAATAAAAACAAATGGAAATGGAAAATCACAGTAGTGTCAAACAGCTGTTATATGCAGAAATGTTATTTAGAAATGAGGTGGGTGCACAGTGGTTTTCACATAACACAAATCCGCCAACACGACAGATGCTGAAAAGCGTTGTGTTGACTGGAACCTCCTCAAATGAATAGTCAATGAACGCAAATTTCGAGAGCTGCGTCAATTAGTTAATAAGAAATACGGCAGTAAAAATCATGTTTTGCTTTGAGAAATCATTATGTTTTCATGTTCATTTCAACAGCATTTTGGTATGAAAAAAAGGTTCTTACTTACTAAAACGGCTCCGGCTTACAGTCCATGAAGGATCTTAGCCTGAGATACTACATCCTTCCATCGGGAACGGTCCCTCGCGTTCACTCTCCAGAGCAGAATGCTCTGCCATTCGCAGTCACTTGGTTACCGTCTCGAACCTGGGGGCTGAGATGAGATGTTTTTCATGGCTGGAGTGTTGTCGTCCATTTGCTCGATGTGGCCGGGCCAATGTAGTCGTCTTTTCTTGGCTTTCTGGACCACATCCACATCTTGGTATAGCTCGTACAGTTCGCGGTTGAACTTTTTCTCCATTCGTCATCGTCGCATACGGGACCGAAAATGCGTCGAAGAATTTTTCTTTCGAAAGTGCCCAGTATCAATTCCCCTTTTTTAGTTATCGTCCAACACTCGGCGCCATAGGGTAGGATTGGAAAAATCGAAGTTTTGTATAGCAGACACTTTTTCTATCGAGTGAGGAGTTTTGAACCCAGTTGTTTTGCCAAACCGAAGTAGCAGCGGTTTGCTAGGGCAATTCTTCGTCGGATTTAAAATAAGGTGCTGTTTGTCGTGGGATTTATTATCAATCAAAGGTAGGTGAACTCCTTAACTACCTCGAAATTGCTGCTACCATTAGTGACATTTTATCCCAGGCAGTGGACAGATGTTGCCTTATTTGTTGATAGCATGTACTTTCTTTTTTTCTCAATAGACAGGCTTCGTAGGCTCTATCCAGGAGGTAGTAAAAATCCTCCTTGCTAGACTCCTCATATTACACTCAGGTTTTGTCATTAGATGAGGGTCAATATCCGAGACCCTGCTTATCTCTCTCTTTTTTTAGGGCTTGTTAGCCCCTCGCAATAACCCCAATTTGTAGGGCCGTTGTTTAAGTGTTTCGCTGTTTCTCCGTTTTGCACTCGCGTTCACAAGATTCTAGTGATATAACTAGTACCCGATGGTTACCTCTTGAAGGTAAAGTAAGCACTTGGTGTATATAGGAACAAATACAGCAAATGAAATGATTAAAAAATGTTCAGTCCACTAAAAATAGAAAGTATGTTTATGTATGAACAGATTTCTGTCGTTTTCGAACAATCGTTGCGTTGAACACGCAGTTTTGTGCCTGGTGTAAAAAGGATATATACAAGGTTCCGCCTTAAACCAGTGTTGTCAGAAGTGGCGATGATTTTAAATCATTGTAATTTATTTTTTTATTTATTTCTATTTTTTGCTTACAAATATTCTCTTGACCTTTCAATATTCTCTTCCCGTTTACTGGAGGTAAAATCATGGACCTGGAAATTTAGAAAGGAAACATGTTTCCGAGTACATATTCCCCAGTAAGTGAACGTGCTGACCTACACCTTCAAGTGGTGCCTCTGAGAGGTTTTTGTCAATTTATTGGCATGAATCTGCGGACGTAGGCAGCTTTAGTCTAATGGAATTGACGGATTGAAGCAGGACGTATAATGAAGATTGATGCGATCCTTAAAAAGATAATATATCTAAGGATATATTAAATGAGGAAAAACGATCAACGAATACCGAAAGTGGATAGACGTTAATGAAATTAGACGCCCAGTTGGGTATATCCCTTGTTTGGCTGGTTCATCCCTTCAATCAATGTGGATATACTTGACAGAGGGTGAGCGGTGCCCCTCATCCGCCAGTTGGAGAAAAGCTGCAAAACTCAAAAGATCACAAAAATGAAACAATGTCTGTATAACGAATGGTTATACAGAACCAAAATGTGACACCAACCCCTCACCCAGAGCAATTGGGTACCGCGGGTAGTGAGGATTTGCCACCTCACTAGTGGGATGGACCTTCGCGGGGGTTGTGGTTGTCTGAGTTTGGCCTCAGCTGCTGTTCGCAAATCGCGGTTACGGCTCTTCTTTCGGTGACTGAAAGTTGAGTGCAGTTTCCGTGACCGGACAACGGCTCTTCTTTCGGTAAACGAGGGTTGAGTGCAGTTCCGTGTTTTGCCTGAATAGTAGTCTAGAATCAAACCAAGATGAATAAGGGCTGGCACTAATTCAATTGGTACTGGTGTGAATCCAGTTGCAGGGTACCCGCTTCTTTCTTTTGAAAGTTGAGGTGTGCTTTTGTAGCAGGTGGTTCATCAGGGTGAATGTCAACACTTATAAACGACACCTGTGTGAGTGGTCACACGTCAGATAAGGCTTAATTGCTAGGTGCTGACGTTAATCAATTCATGCTTCCCGTTTACTGAAAAAAATATGGATTTCTCTCTCTCTTTCTCTCATATTAAAACATACAATGACGTTCACCTAAAATGTCGTAGGCAAATGTGCATATCTAGTTATTAATTTAAAGGTAAAGAAAACATAAATAATTTCAATAATGAGCTTAATGCTTGCAAAATGTCAAGAACAGTATGAATAGCAAAGAACCATTTTATTCAATAAGCAACTCACTTCTTTGAAGACGACACTGCCTTAAGAATTCTTTGAACTGTCTGAAATGTTTGAGTGCTTGACTGATGATGTTAAGATGTAGTTTTTGGACTTTGTTATTAGTTCCATTACAGAACATGCCATTGTCTCCAAAAACCTACATAAATTACAAGCGAATATTTTTTAAAGCTTTTCATGGACAAACTAACCAAAAGACTTAAAAAGATCGTATTCATCATCTTCTAACCTTTGAGGCATATAAAATAATTCGAAACTTATAATACCGTCTCGAATTTTCGACATTTTCATTTTAATTAATTTTCCGTTAATTTCTACATTCTAGAATAGTCTTCTGCCTTGAAATCGGTATGCTTTGATGCACCATGTTGATTCTTACTTTCTGCTCTGTCAAACAATTGGAATATGTCCTTAAATCATTTTTGTTCATTTTTTAATGTGCAAATGAGTTCATTCTGCAGCATAAAAACTTTTGTTTATGATTCTTGTTGCTTTTGTTTGCAAAAGCCAAAAAATAAGAAAATAACAACAAAAGAAGAAAAGCCTCTCAAAACATACATAAGCACCCAAAAAGTTTCTAAAAAGTCCAAAACGATTACATATTAAACTAACATGATGCATATGGCGGCTGTCAATAGGAAAAAATCTTATCCCCTCCTCGAAATAAGTATATGTTTATGCTCACTGAACTTAATTCCTTTACTTTTTTGGAGATTCTTATTTTGTTCGAGAACCGTTTCTGATTCCGAAAGCATCATTCTTTCCAACCCCAATCCCATTCGAGAATATTGTCGGTTCAGTGCTTTTATTATTATTATTTGTGGATGTCCTGGCAGAGCACAAAAACCGAATAAAATAAGAAAACAAAAAACCGAAATGAAACTTCCGAGTGCTCCCGCGGCCGAAACGAGAATGAGACAAGTGAACTCGAACTCGTTCCATTCAAAATAAGAGAAAAAGGGACCTACCCAAACATCTTTTCACTTCGGTTACTTCTTAATGAGGACCGAGGGATATTCTCGCGAATGGATGTTTTGCTAATGGAATTTTTCGTCCTTCTTTGTACCTTTCTAACATATAGGTACCTAAACCCGTCTATAAAATAAGGATCCAAGGTAAAACTAAATATTTTGAAGGAGACTGAGCGAAACTCGTCGTCGTGCAACGTGCCAGTTGTAATTTTTGTCAAGAAGCTATAAATGAAATGGAATATACTCTATATATGAGCGTGGGGGTCGTTTTTTTTAGGTGAGGGGGTGAGATCTACCCTCCATCTGAAGATGTCAGTACCTTTAGTGGGCTTGAATCGAGGCCGAACCTAGAGAAACAATAGCAAATGCATTTTTAACGTCAATAAAAGGATATACAAGTATCCTTGTGCATCATACAAGGAATATAAAAACGAACCCTTCTCCTTTTGCTTGTGTTTTGCTCCCGCTTCGGCTTCTGTTAATTATTTTTAACATCCTACATGTTGCCAAAAAACAACGAATCAATTTTGCTTTTTCTTGGAAAAAAAGGACATCCTAAACGGATGGATGAACGCTACTTCCACATCCACCGTTTGTTATTGCCGCCACCATGGCGCTGTCTTTAGTTAGTTTATTTTGTGCCAAAAATGTAGGAGGCAAGGAATCAGTGCATTAATTTTTAATATCAAAAAAGCTGTGACAGCCCGTCGAAAGTGATTGTTTTTTATTTAGCTGATTTACTTGGAAGTTCAGTGCAGTGAAGATAAATTTGGACAGATTTGTTTTGCTATTTTGTTCATGCAGCCGAGCAAAATTACTATTCAAAAAAAGACACACAAAAAATAGCGACATGTTTCGAATTCTTGATATTATTTTTTGTTCACCTTAAAATTAGTTAAATGTGTATTCATTGATCTAAAATTTTCAATAAAAATAATAATCTTACAGACTCGAATTAATTCGACTCGTTGGCCATTTGTGGCTTGAAAGGTTGTTGAAAAGTTTCTCGAAGCACCCAAGAGTTAAAATGCACCCCGAGTTCCGGCCTGATCATCTTTATTTTTGTAAATTGATGCTGGTAAGCTTTGCACTTTAAAACAACAAGAGAAAAATACAAACTTGCTTGCCTATGATTCAACCCATCAAAATTTCATGACTCAATTCTCAAACTAGTAACATATTTTCCTATGATAATTGATTTCTCAATCTCACTGCTGCAATTTTAAAAGACCTTGAACAGTGTTACCAACAGCCAACAGCCATCAATCTACAACACGCAACTCACAAATCAATCCAATTCCAATTCAATCAAAGTCCAAGATCGAAACAATTATCATTTTCCTCAAACGCATTCGCATTCATTTTTGCTATAAACTCAGAAAACGCACACCACCAACAACAACAACAACTTGTAACACAAATTACAATGTACCAGTCGTACAATTGAAATCAAAATTAATACCCCACACTCAAGTCTAATCTCGTTTGCATAAATTAGGTTAACCGACCACCACTTTACCACCGGTTGGGTTTCAGTTGCGTTCGAAACCAAGTCACCCAGCCATAATTTTACCCCATTGAAAATTAGTATCTAGATGCCTACAAACAATTTACATTGAATTGCCTTTTGGCCCCCAAGCCATTCGCAAGCTGCAGAACGCACTAGCAGCTCACTACTGCACCCATCAATCAAAGCCAATCGGAAACCAATTCTACGGTCTGTCACTTAATCGATAGCAGTTTCAATTGAAAACCACTTTTGACAACATTAGCTTTGGAATTTTGTGCCCGGGCTCGACTGTTTTGTTTGATTGATTGATTGATAAGACCCCTGCGACACAAAACAAAACGCTCCAAACCACCACTCTATCTATGTGTGCACAGGACGTTCCATAAAGACTAACTGTTGGTTCCTTACATCATTGTCATTGGGTGCCTAACTGCCTAACGAACTCACGAGAGTCTTTTCGAATCTATGAACATGTCACATAAATTACTCCTCGCTTCAGCGGGATGCGGAAGATCAGACTTCATCGAGGCGGTGCAGTGTTGGGACGTGAAAGAACCCCAAATACCAGTTTTGCAACGATTTATATCTGATTTGCGAAATTAAGCTGTTGACACATAACATCATGTACCACTTGTCCCCGGTGTGTGTTTTTTTTTTTTTTTCAAACTAAAAAAAAATCTATGACTACGACCCTGGACGCGTACACACATTCTGTTAGCTGCGACAACGACGACTGTCCAAATGCATTCAAATAACTTTAACTCACGACTCTGCGTTCGATTTGACTGCGAGCATTGGCATTAGACTAACGCCAATGCAAATGGATTACTACCACCCCCCGACACGCCTCCTTCGATCGCAAAACACGAAAAATGGAAAAACATAGTGCCCCGATGATTAGACCATATCTTTTGGTCAAGTTGACAGAGACACAGAGCTTAAAACTGTTCTCGTCGAGGACTCGCATCAGCTGTTATGTTACCCAGGAACTGAAGTCGTGCTTCTTCTCGAGATTCTAAATGAATTGATGATTAGAAACGGACGGACACGCCACGCGGTGAGACTCTATTTTGTGCATTATTTTGTATAAATTATGCGTAGCCTTGCGGGGAGTAAGGCTGGACTACGCATGCGCAGCGCAGCCAAATTCAGATCTCTTTGGCAGATTCCCACTAACACTCTTACACAACTAACGAGAGCTGGTCATGGACGTTTAAATCACGCATCGTGTTTAAAATGCTTTACCCGTTCGCCTGTCTTATCGGAGAGGAGTGCAAGCGTGCAAGGTCCCCCATAATCAAACGTTTAGGAGATTTAAGCAGTAGAGAAGGGGGAGGCACTCATTACTTCATTATATTGTTGCACAACTCTTGCAACTTTTTAGTCGTTGGATGGTGCAGGAGTCAGTAGAGAAATGAATCAAGTGCCGTATGATGCCGGATGTGAATCGCAATCGGAATTGTGAATTTCACCATTAGCCGTTTTTTTTTTTTTACAGATTTTTTTTGAACAGATTTTTTTGTAGACTTGGTTGGTGATAGTTATAGGAACAGTTTAATATTCACCTCATTTGGGTGCCGGGCCACAGAGACATTCCGGGAAATTGCAAAGCCGATGAGCTCGCCAAAAACGGAACACTTCTGCCTCATGTTAGACAAAAAAATAACATAGGAACACCACTTGCTACATGCAAATATCTTCTCAAACAATATGCTTTAGAATCAGCAAATGCTAGATGGTCACAGGGTACCACCTGCCTAGCAACCAAACAAATATGGCCAAGCATAGACCTGAAACGGTCAAAAGGTCTGAATTCACTGAGCAGACAAAATATAAGCTCTACAACTGGAGTCATAACAGGACACTGCCTCACAGGCAGACATGCCTTGAGGCTTGGGGTCTACGCAAACGACTTCTGTAGAAGCTGCATGGACGAGGAGGAGGAGGAAACAATCCAACACCTTCTGTGTACATGTCCGGCTCTCTCCAATAGAAGGAATAAATATCTCGGTAATGTGAACTGGCAACGATAGACACAAAATGTCTTTCTAACTTCATTAAAAGTACAAAATGGTTTGTTTAATTTCATTACTCTCCCATGAGTAACCTCATTAGTGGTATCGCAATGGACCCTTGAGGTCTAAGTGAGTCAATTACATCCAGACAGCCACTCCAACCTAACCTAACCTTGGTGATAGTGTTTTTCCATAAGAGTTGCCTGTTGCCCTCAAGCATGGATTCATCTGTATTTATTTTGTGCGTTTCGAATAATAGTCGTTTTAAGAAAAAAATACAACAGCACGCATCAAGAAATTCACCTTGATTCGAAAGACTGCAGGTCGTTCTCGGTGGTGTATCTCTATAATTCTGTACCGTGATGCATGGATATGTGTATTTGCGACAAAACAGCGACATAAGCTCAGAATTTTGTTCAAATTTATTCATTCGACATAATATCGTGATTTAATGAAAAATGCTAATCGTGTCATGTCTTCCGATTGTTGTGCACGTGTATGAAGGAGGTAGGCAATTCATATTCTGTAGATACTTTGTCATGATGCTGGCAGGCAATGCAGGTCTTAACTGCGGTGCACCAGGCATATGCGGTAGAGATGCTGCTTCTTTAGGGAGATTTGAAAATGAGAATTAAAGTGCGGTGAGGAGCAGAAAAGCGTGGTTTAAGAAGATAAACTCGTAATCTGTCCATCAGATAAGCGAAATAAGACACCAGAAAGATTTAAAAATTGTGACACTGATTATGACTTATGTGGGACATCAAAAATTGTGAAGATGTTTAAGTAAAAATTGTGATAATGATTTGAGGGACACCTTCAAACAGTACTGGCAGTTGCCCGCGACTCGTCCGCCTCTACCTCATCCACCGACCAGAGGTGCGTCTTCGACTTGTGCATCTTGCCCGCATGGGAATTTTGTTGTAAAGTTATTTTAGAACAGTGGACTGTCTCTAAATCGAAATTATTCTTAGCTCGAAGCCTTCATATGTGTATAATTTTCCCTGTTTTAGCTACACTTTTCACTGATGCTTTGCTCTTTTCTTTGTCTATTCGTAACTTATAAGCGTAACATTGTATAGATAAAGTCCTTCCTCGATAAATGGACTATTACAAAAAGAATTGTTCAATTTTATTTAGCATGTTAGGATGTGTTCAAACAATCAGAAAAATGAACAATTTGTTGCCATTTTTTAAACATTTTCCACTGATTCCTATTGTTATATAGCCTAAGTCCATAATTCCATAATTAATGAACTATTCAACAGAAAAAAAATTGTTCGATTTGATTTAGTAGTTTCTGAGATTAGCACGTTCAAGCAGACAACAGAAGCCCTCAAAAATTAATATGTTTTGCCATTTTCCGCATTTTTCACTGACGCTTCGCTCCTACTGGTCGTAGCGTAATATTATATAGCTTCAAGCCTTCTACTATAAATGGACCATTCAAAATTTAAAGAACTGTTCAATTTGCTAAGCAGTTCCTGAGATAACCACGTTAACAAGCAGAAAAATAAACATTTTTTGCAATTTTTTAAACATTTTTCACTGATTCTTTGCTCTTATTAGTCACAGCTAAATGTTATGTAGCCTAAAGCCTTCCTCCATTAATGAACTAACCAATACAAAAAAAGTTATACCATTCGAAGCAGTAGTTCCAGAGATTATACAGCGTTCAAACGAACAAACACTTCAGCTTATATTAATACATATATATTTCCTTGGGGTATGGTTTGTTTCGCCTCAAATATTTCGTTTTTGATTATTTCGTCAAAATCGCTTCGCCATTTACTTGTTTCGTATTTTTGTTGTTTTGTTTTATATTTGTTTCGTTTTCGTTCATTTCGCCCAAAGTGTCGTTTTTGGTTTATTTTGTTTCTGTTCACTTCGTATTTATATTACTTTACCTTTCTATTATTTGGTCTTAAGTTTACTTGGCCTTCTATTATTTCGTTTTTGTTCACTTCGATCTTACATATTTCGCCCATCATTTATTTCGTTCTTTTTTTTGTGGATGTTAAGAGCCCATGGGCGTTTAAATTCGCGCGAAGTAAACTTCAGACCAAATAATAGAAAGGCAAAATAAAATTCGCGCGAATTTTTAACGCCCTTGAGCTCTTAACATCCACAAAAAAAAGAACGAAATAAACGATGGGCGGAATAATTAAAAAAATTATTCACCAGATATTTTGGAATTGATTGCTTACTTTTTGGCCAAATTTCTCTAAAAATTCTTATCAACGATCCCAATTAGACTGACAAAACAACATAGAATCAAATTAAACAAAAGGCGAAACAACCGTTATCGAGATAAACTTAAACCAAATAACTTAGTGCACTTGTAACGGAAATGCAAAACCACTAAAAAACAAAAGAAAAAAATGCGAAGTAAAAGTGAGACGAAGTGATCGAAAAACTAAGTAAAAAAAATAACAAAAAATAGTTTGGCGAATTAAACAAAAGTTGTTGTGTGGAAAACGAAGTGTTTGGTGGCCAAGTAAAAAAAGCGAAACAATAGGCACCCATTTCCTTGACATTTTCAAAAGTTACAATACGCGAAAACAATAATAATTGTTAAATTCTCTTCAACTCATTTAAAACTCTAAAATTGAAGTTCATGAGAATAACGAGATCTATAGGTTACAGCCGCCTCCCTCCTTACAAAAAAAATACTTAAATATACCTACTTATTACCAAATTAAATAAGTACACTCCCTATCACTAATACAAAACCCCAATCCATTCAAAAAAAACTAAACCCCAAAAACCTTATAAAAAAAAAAAAAAATACTAACCCACTCCTCCTCCAAATACTACACACAAATCCCTCAACCAATAAAACCCAAATAAAAATTTAATAAACAAACACAAATTCCACTATCACATCACTAAAATAAACAAATAATCACCCCAATAAATAAATAAATTCTCCATCCAACAAACAAATCCTCCTACCCAACAAAACTACCCCAAAAATCTAACCTAAATCAAACCCCCAACAACCCCCCTTTCACCCTCCCCCATAATCACCCAAATCATACCCACTTTTACCTCCCCAATACCCAAAATACCTATATCCACAATCTCCAAAAAACCCCTAACAACCCACTCAATACAACACCCCCCCCCACCCCCCCCAAACCACACACAACCCAACCCCCCCCAAACAACCCCAAACCACCCCCCCACCCATACAATATATATACCAATCCCCCCCACCCCCCCCCCCCCCCAATCCCCCCTGTGCCTTTTAAACATAAAATGTTTAAATCTGTTTGTTCGAGTAACAAACAGAAAATGTTTTGGGGATTTTAAGGTTCCTTCGGTTGCTGCCCGGATGGTAAGCCCGCCATCGTCTTCAGCTGATTTCAAAAAATATGATTTGAATCTGTATTTTTGTTTGCTTTTATTAAAATAAAAGGAAATTTGACATTTTTAAAACACTTACAATGACCGCACTAATCTTAAAAATAACGTTAGCAATCAATGTCCAACGTACATGTAGAACAACCCCATTCTCAATTCTTTTCTATCGATTTTCATATTTCGGGATTGAATAAACTACAAGTAGATCAAATCACAAAAAGAGCTGTTAAAACTTTTTTCGTTGTAGGTGGTTGGGTTTTATAGGATCCGGGGGCATATGCTTGATCTTTTACTATATACACCAAGTGCTCTTTATCTCCAAGTGGTAACCACCGGGTACTGATTATATCACTATAACTTGCGAACCTTGTAAGCACGAGTACTAACGGAAAGATCTACACAGCAAAATGGCGATCTTCAGATGGTCAAACCACCAATCAATTCGACCATGTACTAATCGGCGCAAGGCACGCATCCAACATCTTAAACGTGCGCACTTTCCGAGGAGCAAATTGCGACTGTGACCACTTGCTTTCAACAAACAAAGCAACGTCTGTCCACGGCCAAAACGTCACTGTTATGGAAGCAGCAGTTTCGAGGTAGCTAAGGAGTTCACCTACCTCGGAACAAACATCAATCCCACTTTAGTGGTGATCCGAAGAAGAATTACCCTAGCGAACCACTGCTGCTTCGGTTTGGAAAAACAACTGGGTTCAAAGCTCCTCACTCGAGAGACAAACTGTCTGCTATACAAAACTTTGATTTCACCAATCCTACTCGGCGCGGCGCGGGAATCGATACTGGGCATTTTCGAAAGAAAAATTCTTCGACGGATTGTCGGTCCCCTATGCGACGATGGCGAATGGAGAAGAAGGTTTAACCGGGAACTGTACGAGTTGTACCAAGATGTGGATGTAGTCCAGAAGGCCAAGAAAAGACAACTACATTGGCTCGACGCCAGCCAAGAAAGTCTTCTCATCCCAGCCCAGTACTAAAGCAAGTACTAAAAGTTTGATTGTATGCCAACTTGCTAGCCAGAACTTGCTCGTGTGGCCAACGGGTTAGCAGAACGTGGTGTGTTCGAGGCTTACTCGTACTCGTGCCCAAGAAAATCTTATAACAAAAACAAAAAAAACACGGTTCTATGAGAGGTACCATTTTGGGAGCAATACAAAAATATTTATTTTCACAATAAAAACACCAGTTTTCCTAAGAAAAATTAAGAGGATATTTAAACCAAACCACTCAAGCCATTGATTTCCTAATTTGGAGTCAATCGAAACAGTAGTTAAGGCTGTAAGTACGTTAACAGACGGACAGACAGTCGTACTGAATAGCTGGACTCACTTTTTTCAATTTCTTTATCATTGCGATATGATATATGATTAAATTCAAGTTTTTCTTACGAATACATTACTTGCCATATATCTATATGTCACAAGTTAAAAAGGGACGTTATTTAAACAAAATCAATTGGAAATGTGAAATAAAAGTGGTGTAAGACTGCTGTTGTGCGCGGGGTGTGTTCGCGAAGAAATGTCAAGAAGCGGTGTTCACATTACACAAATCCAACAACACGAAAGAAGTTGATAAACATGTTTTTGAATGTGAACTCCTCTTAAATTTAACTCAACGCACTCAAATTTCCAGGGCTTGCTTAACTAGTGAACCTAATTAAATTACTTTAAGTTGGAATTTTTGGGTCAAATTCTTATGCATTAACAGAAAGCGTCTTGCTTCTTTCACGATTGTCTCATTTTTAATTTATTAAACAAAATAAAAAAAAACATAAGCATAGACTATAACATCTCAATATATTCAACATCATTCAATAAATATTAGTTAATGAATGTGCATTTTAATTGCGTTATAGTCTATAAATTCCTTATTCCCAGACTAACTGACTTACTGCCAGTAGATAATAATAAAAAGATAAAAATTAAAATAATAATTCACTTTCGCTGACAAAGTAGCTGAAGCCGGTTTCAAATACCCTCAGATTCATTTTTACATAATACTTGCTTTTTTCAAGAAATGTTAGGATATGCATATAAGATTATCTGTATAAAATTTAACAAAATAATTCTACACACGAACCAAAATAAAAACCACAAATATTTGTGTCTCAAAAAACCACGGTCTTTCTTAAGCCTTACTTTCAAGTCATTGTTTTTGTTTTCTTTTTTATCAAAATCTAATTTAGAACCACGCCTTTTGAATGAAAATTACTTTTTGATATTTCGATATTTTGACGGCACATGTGTGTACTTTTAAATAAATTTAACCGAAATTGTTGCTGTATGCAACCAGACGTTTATAATTGAATTAACCCACTTTTGTGTGTCTGTTTTTCGCTTATTTGTTCTTCCGCATTAATTTTTAGGAGTAGATTTCTTATCTCTCGAAAATGACTGCTTAAAAACAAAAATTAAGCTCCAATTTGAACTTCCAAAAAAACAAAATCATAAAAATCATTGTTTTTGTAACCTCATTTTCTGCCTTAATCCGGACCACTTTATAAGTATTTTTGGAAACTTTTAAACGACGTTTGATTAATAAAATAACAAGCATAAAAGAGTGAAGGCACTCCAAGGAGCAAACAGTTCCCTCGACCGACTCAAACCAACATGGCAAGTTGTTTTCTGAAATGTTTGACTTTTTTGCAATTCAAATAAAGATTCTTTTGCTTTTCAGAAAATCCTCACAATTCTTCTAGTCTGTCTTCAATCGATATTGTTGGCATCAAGCTTGCATCTTAGCAGTTTCCATCCGCCAAATCATAATGTCCTCATTCCGTCGAATGTCTGGATCAAACCTGGAGCTGATGTAGCTCGAAAAGATCAAATCACCATAAAAGAAACATCTTAACATAAACATTTAAAAATTCTATTTTTATTTCAACATTCTTAAGATTCCATAACAAATAGTATTAAAGCCTTTAGAAAAAATCATTTAATGTTTCTTTGCATAAACATATCCTCCATTGCTTCCGTATTGGGTTCCCAAGTCGGCTGATTCGTATGAGGAAGAAATGAGTGGAGCACTTACAGTGCGATAACTACCACCACTAAGTCCACTTCCTCCAATCAATCCAGAGCTTTGGTAGCCAGATCCGGAAAGTCCACTCAGACCGGAGTTATAACCACCATAGCTGCTGCCTCCAGAAAGACCTCCACCAATAAGACCGCTACTATATCCAGCATCGACAATTTCAACACTTGGAGCTGAGTACGAACTGACAGCTGGTCTGGAATAAGTGCTGACAGATGGGCTCGAGTAAGAGCTGATAGATGGGCTCGAGTAAGAGCTGATAGAAGGCGAAGAGTACGAGCTGACAACAGGACTTGAGTAACTGCTGATGACAGATGGGCTCGAGTAGCTGCTGACAGATGGCACAGAGTAGGAGCTGACAGATGGTGCTGAGTAGGAGCTCACAGATGGTACAGAGTAGGAGCTAACAGATGGTGCTGAGTAGGAGCTAATAATTGGGCTTGAGATAACACCGCTTGAGCCTTGGTTATAGCCGATAGACGATTGTCTTGATGGTGGTAAATAGGTGTTGGACAGAAGGTGGCTGACGTCAGCTGCTGCCACGGCGACACATGCGAGGACAATGATGAATTTCTAATAATAAATTAAAGAAAAAGAGGGGAAAAATTAAGTTTGATCAATTTAAAAGGAATTAAATGTAACTGAACAGTTTTGAGAGGTAAAAATTTATAAATGAGTTGATCTTAACTGTGCTAACTTTTAGCATGAAAACTGGAAGAAATATTCCCATTTGCGGTCTATATTCCTTTCATGCTTGTTCAAGAAGTCAAACGTTGTTTAAAAAAAAACAAAGGCTTAAGTATTTAAGTACGTACTTCATTACAAGTAAATAATGGTTAGTAAACTTGAGTATTATAACTTTTCAAGTAGTTGAGAGTACTTCATAAGTTCAAGCAGTATATTTTAAGTATCAATTGAAAGTATTTCCAAGAACCAAATTCATCGCAACTACTTGAGTAACTCTTATATGACACTTCATACTTAAAAGTACTGAATTGGTACTTGAAAACTGCCTTCGAAGTACCAAAGTCCATTTGACTTAAAGAAAAAGAATAGAACTTTACTTTTCAAGCATCAGTGCTTGTGAACATTACTTTAACGGAATAAACACTCGAGTAAGTACTTGTACTTGAAACTACTATTTTTAGAAACGCACTTTTAGCACAACAGAAGTCAAGTATAAGAATCTGTGTCTACCAACCATTTTTAAAAAGAATTGCACTTCAACTATTTAACAACTTAAACTATTCGAATGAATCTTAAGAACTGATGCTCCGCTAAATCTTGCAGAGAAATTTATATCAAAAAATTTATTTGGATCAAAAATTTTGCATGGCTAAAGAAGAACGAAAAAACAAGATACATAGGTGTGTCGTAACAATACCTACGAAACGAGCTTCATAGCGTTAATAATCGTTTTGCGGCTATGCCAAAAGATGTATCAAGTTGAAGAGCATACAATTTTGCAGATTTTGGATACTTAAAACCTGTTTAGGAAGTGCTGCACCGGTTGTTTGTGATTCATTTCGATTAAAATGAAAAACAAACAATGTGAACATAGTAATTAATGCGCTCAAAGGTTAAGTCTGCAATTACTTTATTGATGCACGTCTTCGATGGCAATCTGATCAAGTTACAAATCAAATGAAGATTAATGTTTGAAGTTCCCTTTTTGGGAGGTCTTTAACAGAAATTCGGTTGTTAATGTGGAAATTGCTTTTTTTTAATTTGAAAAACGAGATAAGAGTATCGAATTGTTGTTTGCATTTGCATCCTCTTTCTCAAAACAAGCCCCTGAAAAAAAAAATCACTTATTATGTAAACAAAACTGGTTAAGCGTCTGTTGATATTTTTTGAAACGTGCTCCCTAAGGAAGCAACAAAATAATGATAAAAGAAAGCCTTTAAAAAAAAGTAGTTCGGCCTTGTGGAGATAAAAAGCAAAAAAAACCTGAAATTGAATCAATATTTCGTTTAGCAACAGCTGGCGAAGCAAACTAGTTAATTTATTTGCGGTATGATTTACTCATTCATGAAATAAAGTGACAACTTAAGGACGAATGGATTTTGAGTCATGACAGAAACAAAATATTTTTCCAGATGGGCACTTAAAAATATAATTAAAATTTGAAAAATGAAATTACCGCCAATCAAAATTTGATAGCTTGTTTCGGGGTAAGTATAATCAAAGCAAAACCGACAAAAATAAAGACTAGGTCATAAAATTTTAATTTATCAGTGTAAACAAGTTATTGTTCAAAACATCAATCTGAGAAAAAATTAATCTGTAATAATAACCACAAGATGACAATCTCTGTTATTGATTCAGAAATCGGTTCAATATTCCCATTAAAACTCCTTCGCCTGCAGCAAGAAATCACAACCACGGTCATTTTTTGTAGATGTTAATGAATTTGGTTTAAGATATCGTTATGGGGTAATCGAAACGTCACCCCGACGTATCAAGTAGAAATTGGAAAAGTTTCCTCAAATCACCAAAAAGATTTTTAGTAAAAACAATGACCAATTTTTGCTTACAAAAATGCAGCCTATGATCAGGGATTGTGACTTTATGAGTAGGGAAGAATTTAGTAAAAATTTAGGGTAACGGCACCAGTCTCCGGATATACCCCAGTCGCCGGAAACTAAACACAAAATTTGCAAAAAAAAAAAAAAGCCCAAAACAACAAAATACAGAATCAGTAACATTTTTCATTTTTCGATCGAATGTATAATGGAAAAGTTATGGATCGTTTAAGTAGCAGTTGCTCTTGTTCTGCTGTTATTTTTTATCAAAAAATAGTGGCAGTCCTAGGAAAAACATACTGAGAATAGTTGATTTTATGAGATTTTGTAATCAAAAGGAGGGTGTTTCATGAAAATATTATAATCAATTTCCAATAACTTAAGAACAAAATTGAGTGTTTCTATATTTTTAATCAATTTTTTAAGTGTCCGGCACATTGGTACAAAAAAAAAGCGAAAATCTAGTCTTCGGACAGCTCCAAGGTTTTGTTTCATTATTTTTTCTATATTCAATTTCTTTTGAAACATATAATTTCCCTATCCAAATTGCTCTTTTGTACCCAGAATTCAAATTTTGAACTTATCATCCATCTGATGGATTAAAAATTAAAATAAATATGGTATTATCACTATTGATTCTCAATAACACAAACAATGTTTTGAATCTATGTGGTGTAAATCGATCGTGAAATATCTATAGCTGAAAGGGCATATGTATTTTCCTTTAAACCGAAGGCTTACAAGATCGAAGAAATTAAGTGTTAGGCATGCAGCAATCAAGTATGAAGAAGTAGGTTCAAAATCGTCCGGAGACTCTGTTTTGATCCGGAGACCGATTTTGGAATTTTTATATTTCGTCTAAAATAACAGTAACTGGGCAATATTTTTTAAATTAATTACATAGATGCCAAACAATCAGGAAATAAATATCAATGTAGAAAATGAATACTCAACACTTAAGAGAAAAAAAATATAGAGTTTTTAAGTGGAACTGTCTGGAGACTACATTTAAGATCGTCCGGAGACTAGAACTATCGTCCGGAGACTCCCGAAAATTTCCCTTTTTTAGAATTCATCCTTTTGATTCAATGTTTAAAGTTACTTTCAATTCATTCGTACACCAAACTACTCAGAAATGTCTAAAGTCCTTACAAAATATTTAGATTTAAATGGAACACTAATATTAATAAAGATATTTACATTTAAAGTAAAAAAAAAAGGTTATCTGTCCGGAGACTGGTACCGTTGCTCCACTATCTTTAGAACGATTTACAGACCGCGTTTGACAGCATAATACAGATGCGATCATGAATACTCCGATGACATTAACACTGTGACGTATTTGTGAGCTTAAGTCCGCAAGCCAATACAAAAAAAGAAGAAATTGGTTTTGATTACAAATGAGGCCAAAACCAAATTGATGCTGTGAACAACAAAGTCTTGGAACAGTCGTAGACGTAAAAGGACTTAACCTCAATGTAGCTATGGACTTTGTTTATCAACCAAGCATTCCTTATAAATTCAGACAATGACACCAACGTTGAAACCTCCTCTCCTCTCCTCTCCTCTCTCATCATCTGACTAATCATCCCGGTTTTTGCACTTTATGGTGTCTAGAGAAGAATGAGTGTTGACGAAATTACTTGATAGCACTTAAGGTTGTCTCAAAAATAATCAGGAAATAAAGTAAGTAGGTTCAAGCATAAAATTTCCATTTTTATATATTTGATATTTAGAAAAACACCAAAATAGAGTCATGCATTAGTTTGTATGGAACTAGTTTAAGCAACCCTTTTTTGATTCGAAAGCCGAAACCAACAAAAAAGAAAACACGTTTTACTACAATCTCTTTTTAGAATATGTATTATTCCTTGTTATCATCGTTTCAAATCAAACAAATCTAATGCACAAGAAAAGTTGCTCATACGCCGCAGTACCCATATCATCCAATTGTCCAAAGCAAGGATTTAAAAAAAGACATTCATAACTTATGAAAACAGACAAGTAACAATGGATCTTAAAAATGTTAAAATCTTCGTTGAGAAACATAAATACATTAATCTGAATAAATGACATACAATGACTCAGAAATTATGTATGTAACCGACTGTCTGCCGTTGTGGATGACAAATTTTAATCAATTCAAAACTCAACGGAAAATTTATTCACCGTAGCACTGATGACTGTTTAATCATAAATACAAAAAGCTTATTTTTTGGTTTTAACATACAATGCAAAGTTTTGCAATATGTTACTTGGTTTGGATATTGGTTACCATTTGTTTAACAGTACACTTGGAAGCTTGGGGTCTTGTTTAGGATGGCTTATGGGAATTTGAATAAGGATTTTTCTCTTTTAAATTTCAAGATATTGCAGTTTGGATTCGTTGCTTATGTTGTTATAGGTGTCTTAAACGGCACAAAAAAACGGTTTGATGGAAGTTAACAGTTGAAGTTAAGTCAAAAAGATGACAAGCGTAACAAGCGAATGAGGTTTTCAATGGGAATTGATTGGAATATTTTGAAGTTGCAGCCACCAAATCCGAATTTTCTTTCGAATGTGCCCAGGGGCCTGATTATGGGATTCGCGGCGGATCGTTTACAATTCGACCTTTCAAATTAGACTCGAGTCGCGGCGGAAAAAAATTCTTCGTACATTTCAGTTATTTGACACTTTTGTTGACATTCTTCCACTAGTTCCAGTAATTAAATAACTAGCTCGACTGCGACCTCGTCTCGCACCTTCAGCGCAACTTAGAATTATGACCACATTATCTTCGTGGCTCATCGCTGAATTTTGCGAATTCGCTAATACATACAACTATTATTTTTTCTATGAAAAGCAATGAGGTTTACCGAGATTTTCATCAAGAACTTTCTATTTTCAATTCGAAAACGATTTTGAAAATTTTCCAGTTGTCCGTGAATAGTCCTTAGCTTCTACTTTTGGTTTTGACGAGACGAAAATGAATGAATCAATCCGAAATGACAAAGGCCTAATTATGACCGAGACCGAAATTTGTATGTACTATTATTCAAAATGCCGCATGTACAAGAAACAGAGATTGGAACCTACAATCTATGCTTTTTTTAATATCGATGTTAAAATTTTCTTTGTACAGAAAATTTTACGAAGAATTCGCTTGTAAAACATTGTCTTGTGTAAAAAGCTTACGGTAGGAGTTCGCTTAAATATAAACCAAAAAATGAAGAAGGAATGGAAAATGAAATGAAATGAAAATGGGAGAGACATTTCAAAAAAACTGATGGTGGCTGTCAGTTGCCTGATTTAAAAACAAAATTTCGAGTAAGTAAATTGAAATCAATGTTTTTTGTCTTAATAATTATTTCTTTTATTTTCAGAACCTCCTACTGCACAATCAGAGCCAAGGGGAAGAGCAATTGTTCATATGTATAAAGTGAGATTTTTGTTTGTTTGTTAGTTTATCGACTACAAACATACTCTCAACCGACAAACTAAAACAAAAGTCTCACTTTATATATTAGTATAGATAAACACTCTTTCGCCCATGAATCCGCCAATAAAAATCAGTCGAATTTCGACTTGCCAGCAAACATTATGGTATTTCAAATTCGCCGTCAAATTCGATAATTGGTCGAATTCAAAACGAAGAAGGCGAAAGCGAAAGCTAAAGCAATAATATTGAAAAATGTCAAACTCGATAGCAAAACGATTCGCCGCGAAACCCATAATCAGGCCTCAGGAACGATTCCCCTTCTCTCCAACACTCGGCGCCGTAGATTAGGACTGGTAAAATCAAAGATTTGTATAGCAGACACTTTGTCTTTCGAGTGAGGAGTTTTGAACTCAGTTGTTTTGCCAAACTGAAGAAGCAGCGGTTCGTTAGGGAAATTCTTATTCGGATTTCCACTAAGGTGTCGTTTGCGTTTGCCGTGGGATTGATGTTTGTTCCAAGGTAGGCAAACTCATTCTACTTCGAAATTGCTGCTACCAACAGTGAGGTTTTGCCTAGGCGGTGGACAGATTTTTTCTGTGAAGGCCACAAGCACAGCTGTCTGGGATCGACCGATAATGTCGTCCGCATAGCCTAGGAGCTGAGTGGATTTGTTGAAGATAGTGTCTTGCGCACTATCTGCTCCAGGACTATGTTGAAGAAATCACATGACAGCGCAACTCCTTGTCTAAACTCTGCGCATGTTTGAAACAACTCGGATGAGCTATTATCTATTTGCACAGTGCCCTGTTCAGTTTTTTCGGGATCCCGAATTCCGACATCGCCATCATAAGCTCCTGGCGGTGGATGCTATCATAACCAGCTTTGAAGTCGATGAATAGATGTTGGCTTTTGACTTGAAATTCGTTGGTCTTTTCCAAAATTTGCCTCAATGTAAATATTTGGTCTATCCTTGTTCTGCCTAGCTTATAGCCACACTGATACGGTGGACTTGTTATTATAAGCTTTTGAATGGCTCTTCTCTTTCTACCTTATCTGTGCTTCGGTGACTAGGTTTCCTTAACAATTTCGAAGAACCTGTGTCCCTGATCTGAAACCAGAAGTTAATTGCTTCGAAGGAAACGTCGGGTGTTGTTCTTGGCCCGTGACTCTTCTAGATCTTTGAGCTGAGAAACTGGGGATGCTCTTTCCTTCCAACGCAGGGTCTTTTTCTCATTTGTCTTTTTTGTTCGGTACTATTCTCTTGCTGCTCTTGCTTTCTGTTGCAGCAGCTGCAAACGTGCATTTTTCATCTTTTTCAAAACCGGGCACGACTATATTTTTAATTATTTCGCGATATTGGTTCCACAAAGTATTGACATCTGTGGTATTTGGGAGGACGGCGGAGAGGTGTAAACTCAGGCACTCGCTATAGTCTCTGGCATTTCTGGGGTTTAACACCGATGTAACCGATGTTGAACTTCTTTCTTTGGGCCAACAGATTTTTTGTTATTAAATAGTCGAGCTCTAAACTTAGCCACTACCAGTGGTCAGGTTTGACACACGTTTAAGATGTTGGATGCTTGCTTGCGCCGATTATCACATGGTCGACCATCCGGAGATCAACAGGTTGCTGTGCAAATCTTTCGTCTTGGAAACCTAGTGCTACTTATCACCGTTTTACGAGCTGCAGCAAAGTCGATTAGTCGGAAGCCGTTATCAGTTGTAACTTCGTGGAGGATGTGCCTTCCAACTATTCCGGAAAAAATGTCTTCCTTTCCAATTTTTGCATTGAAATCTTCGAGTACGATTTTGACGTCTCCGTGCATGTGCACATATTGGACTGATGTTAGACTTTCGATCTCAGCCGATTAGCAACGACGAATTTGCATCCAAATATGTGTATTCTTTGATGACAACTGTATTGTGCTTTCATAATGCTGAACAAAAGCAAGTAAACCACCAGAAACACCAACGGCCAACCGACCGACGGTTGAAAAGTCTACATTGAAGACCAGCCGGAGAAATTCGTAAGACTTCCTGGTGAAAGCCGTAAGACCGGGCGGCGAAAGCCGTAATATCAGACGGAGAAAGCCTCAGAACAGCCGGGGAAATCCATAGAACTAGCGGCGACTGCAGCAAAGAGAAGGAAAGAACTTGATCCCAGACGATAGCTCGGTGTAAGCCATTTCTTGCATAAAACAACACCATATTCTTTTCTTCGAGAGAAATGTTTGTTCTGTCGAAAACTGAAACCGCTTTTTAAATTTGTAACAATTTTGTTTAACTATTTACTTTATTTTTTACTTAAGAATTTTATTTTCTACATTATATTACTCTACTGTTCTCATTCGTTCTTTATAAGTTTTTAATACAATACCTGTAGGAATAAATAAATTAACTGAGGATTAAACAATTTGTATCATTTTCCAGGTCAGTAACCTTTCAACGCGGAATAAACAAGTTTACTAACAATTTAACAATTATTTCCAAAACCAAAAAAACAAATCACAATCGCACTAAAAGTTCTAAACCGAAAAAAATACTTAAGCACTTTCTAAGGAACTAATCGTTTTCGTTGATCATCGTCGAAATTTGCCAAACTTCCGGTGACATCAGTATCGGGTTCCTCCAATAGTATACTCGATGATCGTCCTTCATTCCCAGTCTTGTTGATGCCTTCCTCCTGGAAACACACAAAACAAAAACAAAAAACAGTCTTCAATACCCGACCATCAAATCGTATTTTCTAACAAACCTCTCTTTTCGAGTCAAGGATGAGTTCTGTGCCCTTCGAGCCGCGTAATAATCTTGGAATTGGTAAATTAAATTGAAGTTTTTCCTGCCCGGCGTTATAGCCGGTTGCGCTTCCTGCTCCGCCCCCAGTCGATGACATAGCGTTTTGAAAACGTGACAAAGGATTCTGGAAATGCATGTTGATATTGAAATTGCGATGGCCGTGTTTGCTGTTTTTTGCATAATAAATGTACCCAGCAACTAAGCCTGCAATCACAAGGATTCCCAATAGGGTGTACCATACAGTAGCGGCTGTTGAGGCGGTGTTGGCTTCGTCGCCGTTATCCATCGAGAGTAAGTCGGATGTGATTTCGTTCGAGGTGCGTTTGATGCATTTGAAGTATTCATCGACAACAGCGCCATCTTGACACATGCACTCAGAACCAAATGGACCCTGGACACAGAGTCCCGAGCATTTTTTGTGGGCACAAACGTTTTTCACAATCTTCTGACGAGACTGACTGTCAATGACGATGTCTTCTGCATTGAAGACGTTCAGATAGAAGGCTTGACAGGATGAGTTCCCGTAGAGACGACATTTGACGGCTTCTTTGGCTCCGGTATTGACAATGTATGCAACGTTTTCATGGATACTCAAAGCTGAAGGATGGATGATTGCGTTTTCCTTGCGAACTACGGTTTTGATAGTCATATCACTGCCTCGACGATAGCTTATTGACTGCAAGGTTCTCGAATGAGCGTCCACAAAGTAGAGTTCCTGTTTGTAGATGTCGACTTCTAGAGCAGTCACCAAAGCTGTTTTTGTGGCCATGATTGCGTGTTTGGAACCGTCTAGCCCGGCAATGCAGATGTGAGTGGATGGTGCACTGAATCCCTGTGCTATAACAGCGGCGTAGAAGAGTTTTCGTCCCAGAGCATCAACCGCCAAAGCCCTAACCACTTCGTGCGAGGGAACCTTAATAAGATCGGCACAGAATTTCTGCTCAAAGCTGCACGCTTTGATTCCATAGTTACGAACTCGACTCACGACGTAGACATTTCCAGTTATCCAGTCGACGGCAAGTTTTGTGGGATTCTCAACGACAAGTCCTTGTGTGACTTCTTGCTTATCGATGTCGAACTGGAACAGTCCGTTGCTGTCCTCGGTGGTGTAGAAAATCTTTCTTTGAGCAATATCAACATCGAGCCCCGAAATTTTAGTATCGTTGATCGACCAAACGACCTTCAGCGTTATCGGGGACTCAGTCAAACTGCGGATCTCATTGTGAGTTGTAAAGAACAATGCATAGCGACTATCGAGAGACTTACAACTGACCTTATCGGGTGTCAACATGAAGCCACTATAGCACGAGCATCGATAGCCTCCGTTTGTGTTTGCACACAACTGCGCACAGGGATTCGGCCCGTCAGCACACTCATCGATATCAATGCATTTCTTCTGATCCAAATCTAGCTTGTAGCCATCGAAACAACTGCATTTGGCTCCGAACGGAGTCGCCCGACACTTGTGCTCACAAGTGCCTTTTCCACACGCTGTTTTGCACATGTTTGTCTCGTCTTGACCACCCTCACAGTCATCCTTGCCATCGCATGTCCTTGCTTCATCAATGCACGTTCCATCCTTGCAATCGAACATGCCAGCTTCGCAGGCCTTCACAAATTGCGAATGAGTACTTGAATTATACCGACCACAATTCAGCTCATCGCTTCCATCGCGGCAATCACGCTCGCCGTCGCAATGGAACTCGTTGCGAATACATTCCAAACTCGATTTGCACTGGAACTCATACACACTGCAGCCGCGACATCCAACTTCATCCTCACCTCGGGGACATTCGGCTGTTCCGTTGCACTTGGCACTCATTTCCAGACAGATTGTTGGATCCGATTGGCACTGGAACTTTGTGGACTTCTTCAAGGGATCAAAGACATCTCCAGTATCTCCACCACAAACAAACTTGGGCTTGTCATCGACGCAGATCAATTCGTCCGAGTTGTCTCCGCAGTCGTTGTGTCCATCGCACACGAGTTTCTCATCAATGCATTGGCCATAGTTGCACTTATGCATACCGGGGGCACAGGTTTTGGGAACTGTAATTTAGAAAAAATTGCCATAAGCTCCCTTTCATTTGGTTTGATGAGACGAAACTTACCACACTTGTCATGTTCGTCCGAACCATCAATGCAGTCAACATGGCCATCACACTCCCAGCTCTTCGCAATACACGTTCCAGACGCACATTGGAACATTTTGCTACCACAAGCTTCCTTGGAGCCCTCGCCTTCCGCGTTGCAGTGTTTTTCGTCAGAATTGTCGCCGCAATCATCGATCCCATCGCATATGCTACTCACGTCGACACATCGGCGATTTTCACAGACAAGTTGATGGGCGTGGCACTTCTTCAGTTCATCTGTGTTAAATGATAGGATGTGAGGACTAAAATGCAGTAGAAAACAAAATATTATAACTTACCAAAGTCTTCACAATGCTCTTCATCGCTACCATCTTTGCAGTCTCTGTGCTTGTTGCATCGCAACTCGTTAAGCACACACTGCAGAGAGTCATGACACATGAACTCATCGAACGCACAAATTACACGTGTCTTCTTGGTCTTCAGATCACATGAATCCTCATCAGACCCATCGGGACAATCCTTGTTACCATTGCAACGTCTTGACATAGTCAAACACTCTCCCGACTTACAACGGAACTCACAATCGAGGGCTTCAATGCAGGTTTTGTTGCGCGAATCCTTGAAAACCAGACCCGCGGGACACAAACACTCCTGAGACGTTTTCCCAGAGGACACACAAACATGAGAACACCCGCCATTGTCATGTAAGCATGGGTGGTCGAAAATGGTCTGAGGTGGCTTGATAGAAGTTGAATTTTATCGACCATTTTCAGACTTGATACTTCTAACTGGAACTTCTTCACAGAACCCAAGTTACTCTTGTGAGTCCAGTAGATATTTGGTGATCGTAGAGTTGTCCAAAAGATGTCGTCATCGATCAGAGCCATAGAAATCGGTTGTACGAGTCTTGTACGAAGGGGGAAATTGTGCAATTCCTCGAACATCGAAAACTCGATTCTACCTCCTTCGGTGTCAACCCAGTACAGCGTCTTGGTGTCATAATCTGGAACTATCTGTACTGCTCCCATGCCATGGATGTCTTCAAAAACATGGGTATGGTCACCATGACCCCCGAGGGTCTTCATATCGATGTGGATACTTCTGGATGACTTGAGTGCGATGAACATTTTCCTAAACAAATTTTGTCAGGAAAAATACAATAAAACCACAAATTTTAATCACTTACCCCTCTTCTGGCAGAAGTCCCAAACCAACGGGTACATCAACCCCCGAGAAAAAGTGTACAATTGCCCTTGAACGCATTCTCATCGAATATACCTCAACAGTGTGTCGATCCGAATCGGTCCAATAAAGATTCTGAGCCAGTTGATCTAAACACAAAATTCTGTATGATCAAACCTTCAAACATCAAACATTTATGTTGTAAGCTCACCGAAAGCCATTGCCGTAACATTTCCCATGTTTCCTTGAACCAAGGTCTTAATGCCTTTCGAAACGGTGTCATATTCTGCGATAGTCTTCTGTACGGTATCAGCAATCAGTAGGGTCCCGTTAACCGTATTGTAAGCCATCTGATGTATGAACAACGGCAAAGTGTATTCCTGGATGATCTTGTGCTTGCCAAAAGTCGTATGCTCCATCTCCAAGACAACATTCTTCAGACCAACATACAGTTTTTGCTTCTTCATGGTCTTGGTGCAGCGAGTTCGATCTACGGCCAGGGACATACCATCGGGACAACCACAAGTTGCAGTGTTGTTTGAAGCCAGAAGACAGAGATGGGAGCAATGGCGATTCTTGCATGGATTGTCGACCTTTGGCTGAATGGCCGAATGATAGACATGAACGGCGTATATCCGACGGTCCTTGGCCAACACCTCATGACCTTTTCCAGTGAATTTATTACACGTGTGGACGCTCTTAGTGCCCCAGTCGGACCAGTACAACTTGTCCTCAAACACAGCAATACCATACGGATGCTTAAGAATTTCTGACAAAACCAATCTTCGATCGGATCCATCCATTTTGGCACTCTCGATGGTCATCAACTTGGCATCGACCCAGTAGAATCGTTCGTTGGGAATGTCCAACGTAACTCCGTTCGGCCAGTGGATGTCAGACTTTATCAGAGCCACTGGATCAGCACCGTCCATTGAAGCTCGGGCTATCATCGGTCGCATTCCCCAATCGGTCCAATACATCAAACCTTTCTGCGGCCAGAGAGCAATACCACGTGGCTGATGTACATCGATCACAACTAGAGGCATGCAATAGTGGCCATTGTTCGAACATACAGCTATGTGTCTCAACACATTATCCGAGAAGTAGATGTTTCCAGTTAGCCAGTCAACCGCCAAGTCCTCAGGGGCATCAAGCCCCGATGTAAGCAAAATTTCCTGCTTCGAACCATCTTCGCGGGCCTTCACTATACTCTCAGACTCGTGATGGATATTTGTCCAATAGATGTTTATGCCATCATAAGCGACACCAATTACCAGGGTTAGATTACTAGCGACGGTGTACAAATGTCGCGATTTCAAATACATTCCGACAACGGTTTTCTGGGTCGTGTACAGAAGCAGAGGCTCCCCATTCTTAACAACGCAGGTCTTGTTGTCTGACTTCAATTTATACTTGTCCTCGCAGACACATGAATACGAACCGTGTTTGTTGACGCAACCTTGACTGCAGATGCCGTAGGTTTCGCATTCATTAATATCCTCACAGGAGTTATGGGCGCTATTGTATTGGTAGCCGGTCGGACAGACACATTCGGGGCCGGTTGGAAGAGAATGACATTTGCTGTCGAGCGGACATTGTTTGGTGTCGCAATTCGAATGAGTGTCTAAACATTTGCCATTTTCATCGCTCTGATCATGACAGTCGGGCTTGCCATCACAAACTTTGGACAAATCGATGCAGGTATCATTGTCGTGGCAGAGGAAAAGCTGTTGGTCCAATTTACAGTTCCAAACTGAAAAGAAATTACCCAGTTTTGTGTGTGTGTGTTTTGTTTTCATTTAAAAATAATAAGTAGTGTTCTATAGGTTCAAAATCGGTACTCCTCCTCCCCTATAGAAACTTTAGCAATTCAAATTTCTCAAAAACTGGTGAACCGGCTTACTTACTTTCAAAAAAAATTTCAAACTCAACAATTTATTAAAAAAAGAAGAAAACCACTTACCACATCCCTTCTCATCACTACCATCACCGCAATCATCAATTCCATCGCACACCCACAGATGGCTCTCCAAGCATTTACGATTCGAACAGAAAAATCCCGAACATTCGTGTTCTGCCCTCAAACAACCAGCTACCTCATCCGATCCATCGACACAATCCCTCTTTCCATCGCACATAAAATGCAATGGAATACAAACTTTATCCTGACACGTGTATTCCGTATCCGTACAGTTATCCGATGACAATCCTACTCTCCCTTCGCATTTCAACTCATCGTCGCCATCTGGGCAATTATCATCGCCATTGCAAACAAAGGTCGATGGAATGCAGGTTTTGCCATCGGAGCATTGATAGTAATTCGGTTTCCGGCATAATTTGAAATCTGGAAAATGATGAGTATTCCTTTTCAAAAGGCTATTAACAGACTTTTTTTCATTAACTAACCGCAATCCCTTTCGTCGGAGTTATCGGGGCAATCCTTACGGGAGTCACAGACTTTTTCGCTTGGAATACATGAGCCGTCCTTGCATTCGAATTCTCCATCTTCACAGAATTTAATCGACTCAACTTGGTGACGATTGCAACTTATCAAAGTTGCTAACAAGACCACCATTAAGTGGATCTTGGCCCTTAATTGGTGTGTCAAGAAAAAAAACACGTGGTGTGAAGACAAAGAAAGGGATTTTGAGTCTTAACAAACTTACATTTTAAATACGTTTTTTTTTTTCAAAATCCACAAAAGGGGCTTATCTCAATTAATACAAAAACAGAAAAATTAAAACGAAAAAAATTTATTTAAATTAATTAACAAAAAAAAATTAACATTTAACAACGCGATTAGGAACGAAAAAATTAAGCGAAACAGAAGCAAACGGCCTCCTGATGGCGAGCCGAGCTTAAAACTGTGTTTTTCTTATGTAAAATTTGGGCTATCTTCTGAACGGTTAGTTTATATACCTACAAAAAATACATAGTAAGCGTCCAAATGATGATGGTTTTTTTTTCTAACCTTACTGACCAAATTGAAAGCTTTCGAACTTACAAGTGGAACATAATTCTCGTTTCGTGGGAGGAAAAAAGACCAGCGTTGTTATAATGTCAAAGGAACTTTCATTTCATTTTGTTCTCTCGAGAATGTTGATTACTAATTACTAATTTCTAGCAGTTTTTCTTTCATTATCATTTATATTCATGATAAAAGTCGGCTTGACTTTCTTATACCGGCTCCTGAATTTGGACACAAAAATGGTCTCAATCGATAGATACTAGTTATTTAAGCACAAATAAACTGTTTTTTTTTTCTTAGGAAATAAATATTTCTATTTTTAATTAATTAAATAAATTTGCACTTTCTGCACAGAATTCACGATTTAATGTCATTTTTAGTACCGACAGACTGCGTATATTTATGGGATTTTTTTAGAGCGAGAATTTTCTTAAATATTTCCCTTTGAGGACATTTAGAGTTTGCTAGCGTAGCCAGAGTCGTGCATCTCACATCGAGGGTTAAGACCCCTTGAGCGGCGAAGCCGCCGCATATACTCGCTGTTTGCTACAAAAAGCTGCATTGTGTAAAATATTACTCATCTGCCAACACTAACATACTTCAACCTGAAGTTGTTTCCTCACTATTTGACAGATAAGTCAAAGAAAAAACAAAATTCTAACCTCAAAGAGCCCGTATAGGAAAGTCGCCCCAAAAGTCAATAAATATTTTGTGTGACTTTCAAATTGTTTTTATGATAGGTCCGTTCGCGTACCCGCCTAAAACAGTCCAATTTTACGAAAATTTACGAAATGTAACCAAATCCTGTTCGCGTAAGTACTCAAAAATTTTGTAGTTTTTCGTAAAAGAGAGCGCTGACGAGAGAGTAAACTATTTCCCCAACCTACGAATTTTACGACAAGAAATTTCTTTGGGCTGATTTGTGAAAAGTGTCGATTGAAAACAGCAAATAAATAAATAAATTCAAATTCGAAATCTCGATTTTTCATACAAAAAAACTTGCCAATAAAAATTAGGGCATAATTTGTTGTTTTCCCGTTCGCTTACTATTTTGTAGTTTTGTTTTTCTGTGAGAGAATTTTACGACCACTCCTTAAAATGTCTCGTCTTACGAATTTTAGTGCAGAAAAATTAATTTAGTAATTCTGCTAACCTATTTCAAATTTAGTTCGGAAAAAAATTCAGAAAACAACAGGTGGCGCTTTCGAAGCACTTTTAACAATTGACTTAATTTTTTGAACAAACATTTTATCGAAATTCAAACATAGCTACAACATAAGACAAAGATATTTGACTGGCTGACCCAACTATTGCTGTTTTATAATTAAAAATCAACAGTCTCAAAAAGCCAATGTTATACATCGTTCCCAAACGACCGTTAACTAAGAAGAAAGAGAAACCTTAAATCTCCTTGAACAAGCAAATAATAAAAGCATTCAGTTGGCTCATTTTCAGCCAATTTGGTTGAAAAACATTCACTAAACAAAATGCCTAGAGTTCAAAATTTCACTGTTTTTTGATTCTCAAAAGAAATGAATTTCCAAAAAATTGGCACATATCGGTCAGATATTTCTTCCTGGCTCAGAAATCAGTATCAAAAGAGCAAGGGGACATGCGATAGTGGCAGTGGCTTGATTCCACAAAAATGTTTACGTTTTTTCATTGAATGAAAAGAACAAATTCTGCCGTTCTTGAAAAAAAAAAAACATAATTAAATGACAATGGGCATGTCAGTCGTAACAAATCCCAACTGTACAACGTAGAACTCACACAGCAGTTTCAAATTTCGTTTTACGGGAAGAATGGTAATCGTGTCTAGTAAAAATAAAATGAATAGAGTGGCGCGACAGCTCTTGAAGAGCCAAGGCCTAAGTGGCTTACTCTCATCAACAAAATTGAAAAGAATTGAGGGGACCTACAGTTAACGCCGATTCCGAACGGCAAAGTTGAGAAACATTTTTTCATGACTGATGATACTCTTGGAAGTTTCGTCAGTTCTTCGCAAGAGGCAGTCGCAGTGTCCGTGAAAGATGAAATAAAAACTATGGTCATGAGTCGGACTCGAACCCACGACGCGCGTTCGGCTTAGCAGCCAACGTACCTAACCACTAAGCTACGGATACTATAATCGTGTCTGTTACTATTTACTTAATGCAACCAATCAATTTTTTCTCAGAAAACTGAAACTCAAATGAAATTACTACCTTACTTAAGGTGGCGCTACAGTTCGGTGTATATTTGAGCCTCAATCAACAGTCCCCGCCAACCAGATTTGCACTCCAAGTTGATTGAGGTCCTCTTCCACTTGTGTGCGCCACCTGAGACACGGTCTTCCTCTACTTCTACATCCCTCGGGAATAGTGCCGAAGGCTTTCCTGGCCGGAACATTGGTGTCCATTCGCTCCAAATGACCGAATCATCTGAGTCTCTGGACATTGACTCATCTGGCTAGGTGTTGTAGTTGTTGAGATGAACCGAAGAACTTTCCTCTCGAAACAGCCTAGGCACATTCATCCGATTTTGTCAATGCCCATGCTTCTGCATCATGCAGCATGACTGGGATGATGAAGGTGTTTTATAGATTTACCTTAGTTGATCGTGAGAGGGCTTTTCCACTCAATTGCTTTCCTAGCCCGAACAAGCAGCGATTAGCATAAGTTATTCTCCTTCTGATCTCGGCGCTGATGTCACTGTATGTGTTGAAAGCGGGGCCAAGGTATACAAAGTCCCCAACTACCTCGAAAGTACATACGTTTATCGTGAGGTTTTGTCCAAGATGTTGGTATTGGTTGTCATAACTTGATGACAGCATATACTTTGTTTTGCCGTCAGTGACCGCTTAACCCATTTTTTCAGCCTCTGTCTATATACTCCCAAAAGCACTGTTGAAGTGTTGACATCACGCTGCGTTCTCCCAATGATATCAATGTCATAGCGTACGGTAGTAGTTTCACAGCCTTCTGGAAGATAGTGCCCCTAGTATTGAAGAGGAAGTGCTACATTATTCGTTCCAGTATGATATTAAAGAAGTTGCATGAGCAAGACAGTGCATCATATTGTCTAAAGCCTTTTTTGACATCGAAGGCGTCGGTCGCTGAAGTCGTTACCGACTTTAATGGAGCAGCGCGAGTTCTCCATTGTCATCCTGCTCTATTTTGTCCTCCTGCCAAACTGGACATGGCTTTAAACAATTCTTCTCTATAGATGCTGTCATACGCGGCCTTAAAATCGATAAAAAGAGTTTTTTTCCAGGATCTGCCGTAATGTGAATATTTGATCGATGGCGGACTTTCCTGGTCACACTGATATGTTAATGGATATTAGTTTGTTGACAAACGGCTTCAAACTTTCACAAGGCACTGGCAGAAAAGATCTTACAGGCGATGCTTAGGAGGTCAATGACTGTGTAGTTGGTGTAGTTTAGTTTAGGGCGTCTCCTTTCTTCAGCCACCACAGTGGTCAAGTGCAAATAAAACTATATCTGTCAAATTCAATTTGTATGGCAATTGTTACATAAAACGTCGCAAATAGGCCTGAGGTTTGTGCCTCGGATTTAAAAAAATGTATAGTAAATACTTCAACCTAAGGCAGTATCTCAGATACGCTCAGATCATTACATATGCGAAGCAAAATAATTCTTCTTAACGCCATCAGCGCAGTCTTCATTTCAATAATTGAAAGTTCTATCGCCAGCACAGCTGTCATTTTCTGACTGGCCTTTTTATCGACTGCAATCTAAAATGTTGTTGTTTAAAAACGATACGACATTGTCTGTCGGTCCTTCTAGTCTTCAGATTGGATAACAGACGATGTTTTCTGTGGAATAAATTTGATAACATTCGGACCAAATTGAGTAAATGATTTTGTTCATGATAAATTTTGATTGGAGTAGCAGTTC